>OX438654.1:22950429-24150429 GCA_949316385.1 Globia sparganii | reverse complement strand
CTTCGAAAGGCAGAATTTAAAACGAAGAAATCTCTTCATCCGAGACCAAATAAACTATTGGAACTGCTACACAAAAGGTCATAAGCCCACTTAGCCTTACAATTGGAGCAACACATTGACCCATTAACATACAAAGGTAATCTTCATCAACGGCGTTTGAAACTCAACAGATTGTTCATAGAAAATCTATTGTCTCAATTGGTATTGACTGCTACATTGCTAGCTAGTTATTCATGTGTTCCGCAATTACTCATTAGAACATGGATCTATGAAGGAGATAATAATAGGAGAGAAGATAGAGAGGCGCGTTGTGGGTTAAAGGATCCGCTTCTCATCATCTGCCTAGCCTTTTCCCAACTATGTTGGGGTCGGCTTCCAATCTAACCGGATGCAGCTGAATACCTGTATTGTACATGGAGCGACTGCCAATCTGACCTCCACAACCCAGTGACTCGGTAATACGATGGCACTTGGCTAGACTGGTTGTCAGATTTTCGGACTCCTGACTACCCGTAACGACTGTCAAAGGTCCACGAATGACAGCCGGGACCAACGGCTTAACGTGCTTTCCGAGGCACGGAGGGGTCTCGGTATGTAAAGATGGTCACCCATCCACAGACCAACCGCGGCAAGCGTAGCTTAACCTGATCGATCGACCTGTGCGACGGTTTTTTTATTTAGCCACGGGCTCCGATCCGCTTCCGCTTTAAAGGATCCGCTTCTATGGAGATTTAATCCAAAATCTTGCAAGAACATTGTAATTTTGCATTTTCTTACCATCTCAATAGAGAGACTACGAGGCCCTATGCAAGGAAGGGCAGCTAACATTCGTCAGAGAATTTTGCTTTATTGTTCAAGAGTAGGTTGGTCTGTGGATGGGTGACCATCTTTACATTCCGTGACCCCTCTGTCCGTGCCTCTGTGCCTCGGAAAGCACGTTAAGCCGTTGGTCCCGGCTGTCATTCGTGGATCTTTTACAGTCGTTACGGGTAGTCAGAAGACCGAAAGTCTGACAACCAATCTTACCAAGGAGTATCGTATTAGCCAGTAACTGGGTTGTGGAGGTCAGATAGGTTGTCGCTCCATATAAAATACTGTTATTCAGCTGCATCCGGTTAGACTGGAAGCCGACCCCAACATAGTTGGGAAAAGGCTAGGCAGATGATGATGTTCGAGAGCAGGTTCGAGTCAATCTAAAAAGACTTTCAACTCTCTTCCTTTGGCCACCTCAGCCTATCGCAGTCCACTGCTGGACAAAGCCCTCTCCCAGGCTGCACCACAACGCCCTGTCCTCCGCCTTCCGCATCCAGTCTGTCCCACCCACCGTCTTTAGGTCGTTGGTCACACTACGCTTTCCAATACGCGGTCTCCACTCCAGGACTCACCTGCACCACCGGCCATCGGTCCTTCAACAAACATGGCCTGCCCACTGCCACTTCCTTTGGTAATCTGCAATAATAAGTAAAATAAGAAGCAAAAGTTACCTATGAGAAACAAGATGCCCCGTTCGCCAAACGAAATGATGATAACAACATTTTAATTAGTGGTCCTTGGCAGGAATCGAAGTCCCCATGCTCATCACTACATAGTATAAAACAAAGTCGCTTTCTCTGTCCCTATATCCTTATGTATGCTTAAATCTTTAAAACTACGCAACAAACTTGTATGCGGTTTTTTTTAATAGATAGAGTGATTCAAGAGAAAGGTTTATATATATAATACATGCATGCATGTACAGTAGAGAAACACTGATAATTTTAGAGGTTTCTAATGTGATGTCGTAAATAAACAAATTTTTTTTCGCTTACTTTTCAAACGCTGGCTGAACCCTATGAGATACATCAAAATAATGTATTACAGTATTGTACACCTTAAAAAGGTCTACAAAAAAATCCATGATGGTATATGTCTATCTCTTAGGGATAACCCACAAAAACCATTTTTTTCCTTTACTTTTTACGAGAAATAATGGCTTATTTACGAAGCGATTTTAAGCAATACAGCATTAATCCTTATCCAATTAAGTACCTTAAATACATTGTGCATTTAATATAGATAAATATGGCCCTTTACAGCATGTAATTTAAATGAATATTTTCGAAGATATTACAGATTTAAAATGCAGGGACATAGCGGTTGCTGCGGTACCGGCCGCGGCCGAGGGACCGGCGGCGCGTGCTGACATTCTTGAAGTACCTATGCTTAGTATCAGCATTGCACCCGTGCGAAGCCGGGGCGGGTCGCTAGTATTCTATAATATAACATCAAACATCAATTAAACTACAGACAAGGCCTAATAAATATCCCATTTCTTGTTTTTCCCTTTCCTCCCAATGCTTAGCATTAGTATCTTCAAAGAAACCACCGATTTGACATTGGACACAATTTCCCCATATTCCTATGCAAATGACCACGCCAGTGAGTACGAATTAAACACCAATGATGTTTACATAATGCTTGTAAGAGTTGTAAGACGACATTTCAACACAAGTTAAAGGTAAACAGCGGATGACTTGATGGCTTGTCACTTGTGTATGTATAACTAATGTGATCTTTGATCTAACACGTTTTTGCTGTCATTGGCTTCGCAGGGAATACCGGACGGAATTCATTAGTAATTCTAAACAGGTAAGTATTTTTTATTTATTTTTCAGTTGGAACTTAAATGGAAAGACGTGGCTCCTACCAGTAATTTCTATTGGCGTAAATGCATTTTTAGCATAGCAATAAAAAATATGAAGATATCAATTAGTTAAGCATAAATGCACATGAACATTCGGGCTTGAGCATCTTCTCTGAAGCAAGTCGCTTCCTTTTGAAAATGTTTTACTTACGGACACAATCATGTTCAACAATTAATAACAATGATAAGAATTATTTTCTATTTATACCAGAAATCAAAATCTATTCATCAAACCAAAAACAATTAGCTCCTTTCATAGCTCCGCGCTATCTATTGACAGTTCACAATAAAATGTAAATCAAGATGGCGGACAACATGGCGGCTGACAGTTATCGCGTGTACGCCCGAACATTAAACTCATTGATATTTATTACTCAATCGTTGCGTTCTAGCGAACAATATGATTTATTGTTAATAGATTCCACGTTTATTGTTAGTTTTATTTGTTTTGTTATGTTTATTTTATGTGTTGATTTGTTAATTGTATAGTGTTGTTATCGTTTCCGTGTTGGTCGTTCCAGTTTTGTGTTGGTATTCCGGTTTAATCATAATAAAGTTAGTTCCTTGTAGTCTCTGGTTACAAATAGGGTAACTATTTTAGTGCCAGTCTCTTTCCACTTGTACTCGTACGAGTAGTAGATACGACTTTGTTTTTCTTTTTTCCCAAATTTATCTATAATATTTATGTATTTAAAAATATATAAGTATGTTTATCAGTTGTCTAGTACCCATAACACAAGCTCTGCTTAGCTTGGGACTAGATGGCGTTGTGTGATAGTTGTGGAATATTATTATTATTATTATTATTATTATAACTTACGGTTTGAATATAATTTTCATCGTGACCACGTCAGCCTGTTCAAGAATAGCTCATACTGGCCTTAGTGAAAGATTATCCACATAACTAGTCACCAGAATTGTTAGCGGAGCTCTCTGCCCAGCATGCGCCAGATCCAATAGAATATTGCTCCAATATTCCACAAAGCTTCTATATTATCGACAATATCGACACAATATTAAGAAAACAGCAATACTCACTTATTCCTTCCTAAATCAATAACACAGAACTACATTACATCCACACAAAGAGAGCTCCTCCAGCGAGTCATAACATAATGCAATTCAAACAGCAGTCGTCACGAAGCGTAAAGGGCGTTTATTTAACTTATTGTTACGGCGACATGTAAACACGTGTGGGGTGCGGGCTTAGTGGAGGCGCAGAGCGGAGAAAATGAAAGACTATTCATATATTTCTAGTAGAGGAACTGAAATGGAGCTGAATTTGGATGAGACTGACATTAGAGCGTGGAAATTGGCAGAAGTAAAAGAGGCATGTGATAAGCGGAATTAAATAGGTGGAATTAGGCTGGACGATGATGATTGTGAGAAGAACTGCGTGTGAAGTTGGTCCGAAGATGTTCTACTTCTAATACCATGTCTGATTGCTTGTTTCTACTGCCACAGCTATACAGTGAGCTTAAGCACGACGCAGGAGTTTAAAATATACCTAACATGTTCTTTACACTTTACAGACAAAACCAACCCCACCTAACCCACATTACATAATAGCTTATTCCCCAAATTCAAATTCACAAACGAGCTATCATTAAACCGCCCCGTGGCCCAAATTCGCCGCCACCAAAAAGCATTAACAGAAAAAGGATAACAGTAAAAAAATGAAAATTATTTCGCAAATAACAGACACACCGCTCCCACAAAATGCGAATTGCTACCCCTCTTAAAATATACCGTGTAATGGCGCCGCTGTAAAAGTCAATACACAAGAGTTGAGTGGTCATAAGATTTTATGCGACCCATTACCCCCGGGTAAGCGCCGCGTAAATTCTTATAACTCGAGTAAGTATTCAAAATATGAAAGACGCCGCGCAAGACGGCCGTTCAGACGTGGCCGTTTGAGATACCGGAATGCGCCAGTGTGAAAGGCCCGTATTGTGTGTTAGTTTAGATAGGGAATGTTTAGTGCTTAATGTGTTGTACAGAAGGATGTTTTCTTGAGAATTTCTTTGGATAAATGTTGTGGAAATGGTTGTAAAATGTTGAAGATGTAAGGCATGTAGGTTCTGAATAGGAAGGAGCAGAACTGAGTGGAACTGCGCTAAATTGGTCTATCACAAACAAATACCAAGTGGTTTATTAGTGCATTGCATACATAGACTCTTCAAGAATTCGCAGACAACAAGAAATATTTAGGTTTTTGAGGTTCCGATCCCATTAGACCCTACAAAAATAAAGTGCTGCACCCTAATTGCGTAGCACACTATCAATCGGAATCTGAATCATTTTGAAGCAAATTGCTAATCCATTGCTTCATAAGTCCGAAAAATTAGTCTGCTCAACACGACAATAATGCAATGAATGTTATTAAACTGTCAAAATGAAACCGATTCCGATTGATAATGTGTTACGCAATTGCCCCGCTGGTGAAGGTCGTCACGAATTCAGCCAAGGTCTTTCCAAACGCTACCAAAACTAGGTTACCTGCCATTTACGACTTCACAAAGACAATTGTCAACACTCTTTTAACCCAGCATCCTCAAATTACTCTCAACAGTAGATATTCCTGCAACCTTCACGATCCCACCAGCCTCACAAAAAACAAAAAATAGTCCAATCCGTAATGAAATTAACACCATCCAGCTGACAGAACGCACACTGTTCCGCGGAAAAAAAGCAAGTAAAATAATATTGCTCCCGGTGCAGCCGCTTGGTCGCAAATTGCCCGGTGAACGGCGACCTGTCGGCTGTCAGTTGTCAGCGCTGTCAGCTGTCAGTGCTGTCAGACGGCCGACAGTGCCGACACCCAGTGGGAGCCGTCACCGCGGATTTACATAAAAGTGGTAAGTGACAATTAAAAAAGCTTGTCGTGTCGTGTGTCGGTAATTTTAATTTGAATTCTGTTGTGTCATTTCCCGTTAGTGTGAGTGTTGATTTACATGTAGTGGAGTGGGTTAATAATGACTTGAAGAGTTGAAAATTGGAGTCGAATGAAGAAAAAGTCGGTGTTTATAGGAAAGTATGGAAGGATACAGAGAAATGAACTTTAAGCCAACTTTAGGCCGGCTCATAACTTTTTGTACAGAATGGAGTAAGACCAGAACAGTGCGGGTTATCGATTACCAAAACAGATTAATAAAATTACGTTATTTTAGATATTGATTTATGAACCTAAGACCAATTCTCGTAATTAAAAATGTTCAAAATCTAGTCGCAGTCTCATCTCGGCGACAAACAAATGTCAAAAACTTGTCAAAATGTAGGGAAATTTGAAGTATTTTTGACAGATTGAGACTGAGATCAGACTGTGAACGTCTTAAAATTACGAGAATTGCCCCTTTGATCATGGTTGCATCGGTCAATCCTACTGTTTTTATTTTTGTGTCATACTATTTAGTTCGTGTTCTTTCCGTGAGTCCGAATGCGTTAATACTTTTCTTTCTTTTACGATTTTGAAAGGATTAGACCACAAAGACAACAGAAACACCATAGACCATACTCAGTCTAGACGATAGACATTATTCAAAACAGAAAACCACATAACAACCACTCACCAATGAATAACGACAGCATAAAAAGAATTAACCCCCCACTTACCATAAAAAAGCGTATATTGAATATAACACTGTACATAAAATTTATCAGGCCGCCTCCATTTCTTAGTCATAAACGCGGCGCGGTATCCTATCTCGATGATAGTCTATTAATACCGCTGATACCGCGACGTTAATGTAACCCGGCATTAACCCCAGCTTGCCAACCCTAAGGGGGGTAGGGGTTAACACACACGTACCATTTTCTCAAAATTAACGCAGATATAAGGCAAATGGAATAAAATTATTTAATTTATAAATACATGAAATCGGAAATACTTGTCTTTTACACGTCATATTATCAACATTTCATAAGTGACCAATAGAAATTCTCGCTAAAAGACCTCAAATAAATTGGTACGAGCGCAAGAGATTGATGACGTGGATAAGCAGTAGCATATACATTGCTGTTGGTTTTAACGATGATTATAATCAGTCAATGGATGGTAGATATCACGTACAAAGTGGACAGTTGAACATTGCATATATGACACACCGGACTGCTCTCACTTCAAAATCTATTGTTGAACTGACTGCGGTTATTTCGTGCTTCATCATCACAATTAAACTCCGATAAACTGGACTAGTCATCTCTTAGCTGCCACGGTTTATTTTTTATTTTATTTTATATTGGTTTTTTTTTTAATATTTTTATTACGGACGCTTTTAACATTCTGCATCGTTCTCACATTCATAATATCAACATGAACGATGTAACTAATACTTTGTCACCATATTATTTTGTTTTAAAAGTGTCCGTGGAGTTTCTTGCCCGCTCTTCTCCACAGGTACCTACTACGCTTTGGGATGGGCAACTAGCTTCATCTTCTTGACTGACCGACTCCTTGACAATTAAAAAGTGCCTGTAATTGGTTTATTTAAAAATAAATGCTTTGAGTTTGAGTTTGAAAAAAACGTGTGTGGATTTATGACAAAGTGTCAAATAAACTAGTAAAAAAAATATTGGTTTATAACCACTGTTTTTTTGTCGTTGATTGCTGCAACAGCACAGAGACCGTAATGTCATAATATTATTATGACATTGAAAAGTGTCTCGTGTGTGTCAACCCTAACACTTCCGACTTTACGCCGCGAACGGGTGCTCTGTAATTGTTTAGGTTACTTTATGATATGACCGTAATAAGTTTGGTCGATTTAATAATATGGGGTTATGAAATGGGTTGTTTCTGGCTGTGGGGGCTGTTTAGAATTGTGATTAGGATGTGTTGTTAAAAGATAGCTTGATTTTGATTCCAGAGTAATGGCTGAATAGGTACTGGCCCCGATTCTGTTGTTCACAAACTAAATTAAATTTAAGTTCAGTGCATCTTTTTCTTTCAATTTCACTAAGAAAAGGAGAGAAGATAAATATTAGTTTAGTCCTATCAAATTAGATAATCCATAGACAAGTTAGACGAGATTAAAAAATTGGCTATTAAAAATACGTCAATTTACGTCAGGCACTGACTAATTTGACAGGACTAAACTAATATTTATCTTCTGTCCTTTTCATATGAAAGAAAAAGATGCACTGAACTTAAATTTAGTTTAGTTTGTGAACAACAGAATCGGGGTCATTGTAACCACTGATATAGATAGACCTAGATAACGCAAATATCACGATCTGTTTGAAAACCAAGCGTGCCATGTTTTTGACTACATAATATTATGTCACAAGCGCTCTTTCTCACTCACGCTCACCCGGCCAGCAGTACTCAGGACTGAGCGCGAAAGTGGCGGCTTACGATTTTTGAACGTAAGTTGGTGCGATTTTTGGCACGCAAAGTACTTGCTCTTGCGTTACCTAGGTGTATCTATATCTGTGATTAACTGCTACTATATCTGTGGTTAGCTGTAACTAATATTTTAAGCAAAATATGACGTCTTAACGTGCTGTTAACCTGTGAACCAGCACCTTAATTACGTAACTTACTATCAATAAAAATCTGAATCATTTTGATTGATATTGCTAATCCATTGCCTCATACGTTCGAAAAAGTTGTCTGCTCAACAATGTAAATAACGCAATGAATATCTTTGAACAGTCAAAATGAAAGCGATTCCTTCTGTTAGTGTGTTACGCGATTACCCTGCTGCTTACTGTATTACCTAGACAATAAAATATTTTCAATTTTTCTATATTTAATTTACACCCTAAAAATGTGAGGTACCTTTACAAAAAACAAATTAAATTCTTTACCTCAGCCCACATAAACCTACAATTTCCAAGCCAAAAAGAAAGAGTTCTTCATAAAATAGTTTTAAGAAAACTACCCCACATTACTGCAACCCGGAAAATTGAGCGAACCCCGCGAGAATAACCAAACATTTTATTTCCATCCCGACAGATGGCATTGCCGTGCATTTTAATATTTAATTTCTAATTTCAGGCGAGTAAAGTCGCGGATAACAGCTATTTTTACATAAATTATACGAACAAATCTTCGTCAAGGGTATGAAAAAAGGGAAAGGTAAGAAACAATGGAGGTCTGTTTTTGACCCATATTATATCGGACTAACAATGGGTGTTTTGACTTACCCTGTATTATAATAAACTAGCGACCCGCCCCGACTTCGCACGGGTGCAATACTGATACTAAGTACAGGTATTTCAAGAATGCCAGCACGCGCCGCCGCGCCCGGTACCGCAGCAACCGCTATGTCCCTGCATTTTAAATCTGTAATATCTTCGAAAATATTCATTTAAATTACATGCTGCAAAGGGCCATATTTATCTATATTAAATGCACAATATGTTTAAGGTACTTAACTGGATAAGGATTAATGCTGTATTGCTTACAATCACTTCGTAAATAAGCCATTATTTCTCGTAAAAAGTAAAGGATAAAAAATGATTATTGTGGGTTATTCCTAAGAGATAGACATATACCATTGTGGACTTTTTTGTAGACCTTTTTAAGGTAAGTATACAATACTGTAGTACATTATTATGACCTATCTCGTAGGGTTCAGCCAGCGTTTGAAAAGTAAGCGCAAAAAATGTGTTAATTACGACATCACATGCATGCATGTATTATATATATAAACCTTCCTCTTGAATCACTCTATCTATTAAAAAAACCGCATCAAAATCCGTTGCGTAGTTTTAAAGATCTAAGCATTCAAAGGGACAGAGAAAGCGACTTTGTTTTATACTATGTAGTGATAATAATATAATATTTAATAAAAACGTTTACAAAAGGTGTACATTTAGCCAAGAGAAGTAAATTTTCCATACAATTATAGTGCGTAAATACCTAAAACTAAAATAATTTTATTTTTATAACAGGTTCAAGAAGTGATTGTCCGGAATTAGAGTTTTAGGCGGCGACCCGCCCGAACTAGGTTTATTCAAACCTCACTTTCCATTTCAATTAAATTGGAGCATTGATTCTTTAAAATAAAACTAGTATAAAAATAATTAACATGTATACTGACATACAAAAGCCAACCCAAAATCAAATCAAAAAAGTTTATTTGTCAGAATATGGTACAATAGATATTACAATTTTCGTTCCAGCATATCCTGCCATACTATGGCGTACAAATATTTATTGAATTAAATCTTATATTATAACCTATTAATTATTAGTAACTAGCGACCCGCTGCGGCTTCGCACGGGTGCAATACTGATACTAAGTACAGGTATTTCAAGAATGCCAGCACGCGCCGCCGCGGCCGGTACCGCAGCAACCGCTATGTCCCTGCATTTTAAATCTGTAATATCTTCGAAAATATTCATTTAAATTACATGCTGTAAAGGGCCATATTTATCTATATTAAATGCACAATGTATTTAAGGTACTTAATTGGATAAGGATTAATGCTGTATTGCTTAAAATCGCTTCGTAAATAAGCCATTATTTCTCGTAAAAAGTAAATGATAAAAAATGATTATTGTGGGTTATCCCTAAGAGATAGACATATACCATTGTGGACTTTTTTGTAGACCTTTTTAAGGTACAATACTGTAGTACATTATTATGACCTATCCCGTAGGGTTCAGCCAGCGTTTGAAAAGTAAGCGCAAAAAAATGTGTTTATTTACGACATCACATGCATGCATGTATTATATATATAAATCTTCCTCTTGAATCACTCTATCTATTAAAAAAAACCGCATCAAAATCCGTTGCGTAGTTTTAAAGATCTAAGCGTTCAAACGGCCACAGAAAGCGACTTTGTTTTATACTATGTATTGATAAAGAGATAAAGAGAGAGAGAGAGAGCAATAAAGAGTAGCAGCAGTGGTTGGCATCTCATTATAAGAAAATGTGTTACTGTTTAGATATTTTATTACTTGGTTATTGCGGTGATCATTGTGATCAATGCTCAATCTTCTCTGTTTAATATATAATTTTTTTTTTTAATATTGTTCAAAAAAAACATTACAATATTCAAATAGCACTAGCCTGCAAACTAGGATTTCCTATGTCAATAATCATATGCGTGTAGTCTTATATGATTAAGGGTGAATTCCACCAAACTTTTATACCTAGAATAAGTCTTATAGGTACTGAGAATTTAATTTTTTACAGTTTTTCCATACTAGAAGATATAGCTGAAGCTGACTTCGGTAGAATCAGCCATAAGGAGCCTAGTCTCCTTCGTCTTATAAGATTATTAGGTACAGACGCCAGCCTGCACATCAAGTTACCCGAAACTGACAAATTTTCCCAATCAACATTGAACCGAACGCTTTAGCGATAAAGTTGAAAATCTATTAAAGAAATTTGACATACAATAATCAAGTTTTCTTCCAAATAAATAAATTCATCTAAACAAATTAACTTAGTGTATTAAAAGCATTATATACGTGTGTGGTGTGGCTGTGTAATGAATGAGTTAATAGTTTAGTAGACCAAACGAAGACAGAACTAGAGCAAGGGTGAGAGCACTCCTCTCTTGAAATCCCTAACATTTCTGTAGATACGGATAGAACACGTTTGTATCATATTTTTATATTATTTTTATGTAAACTACGCCCAAAAAATATTTCTGTAAACCCTAAACGCGCTACCATTAATTACAATCATAACGATAAAACTTGTCGCTTTATTATAACGTATCGTAGCCAAATAAAGCAATAAAAGAAAATAACGTGTGGGCAAGTAAGTAATTTCTATGTTGCTAATAAATAAGTTTTCTAACCGAGCTGGCAATAAAATTATACATGAATGTATTAGATGTTTATCAACGTGCACTGAGGGAATAAGGTCAATATGACGTTCTCAGGCGATGGGACACAACTTATGGCTGTTTACGTACTGCTATAATTTTCCAGTCAAATGTAGCCTTTATCGTGTACGTCACGGTTGATTGATAATGTAGTTCCTGGTAATTATTGGTGTGCTTTGATATCAGCCCTTAAACGTTGGCTGTTGAATATGGACCAAATTGCCATAATCACTCGGTTAACGGATTGTTGATGTAGAATTTATTTTCGTTTTAAATAATTGCAAGATAATATTTTATCACATATCAATATTAGCTTCGGGGATTCCTTAAAGTAGGTTTCAAGGTACCTCGAGTTTGGCAGATGATTCCTCACCCCACGAAGGAAAATTTGCCGAGCCGAGGACGTTCATGTCAATTTATAACAAGCTATAATAGTTAATGTGACTGAAGGAGGCGGGGTCGAGGTGGAGAGGGGTGGAGGGAATTACAAAAAATATGTTTCCGGAATCCGTCTACTGTCACAATATGAATAAAAGATTCTGCTACCTACTTAGTCTTTAGATGGGCCTCATCTACGTTACCCTTTACCACTTCTACCATGTTCCATAAATAATTATCTTCTGATCGTATTTAACTCCTATTGATCTCACGCAGTGGGCAAATCCCATCAAAGGTGAAATCTTTTAATCCCTGAAACAGAACCCAAACCCTATCACCAACCAAAACTAGAAACCCAGTGCGCCGAAACTCAAAAATCTCTGGACAAAAAGTCCACGTAAACACGATACCTACAGAAAAACATTTCGTAAATTGTGCACGCAGAGCGTCACTTGTTTCTGTGACAGCGCCGTGGGTCTGATTGACAGGGCTGACCGCTGGCTGATTAATGTACGCACATTGATTGCATACGAAAACGCAGTTTTTTATTGACATTTGTTTGTAAGGGAATTGTGAGTGTACGTACTTACAAATTGTGGTGGGGTTTGGCCAGCTGTATGTCACACGGTAAATGAGTGGAAAGTTTAGGTAGGTAACGATTTCAGTCATAAAGAAAAAAAAATGCAATGAAAGACAAAATGATATTATTAGGATGTTATCTGAAGTTTTGATTCTTCATAGTTTTCATGATTTTACTATTGTAACTATAACTTTTTTTGAGTGTTTATTACTGCTGTGCTAATCAAGCAAGATATATCCACCATGATAAAGGTTGAAATAAACAAGAAAGAAATAATAACGTTTATTTGGACGCAGTTCGTGAAACACAAAATACAATGACAAAATAAAGAAGTGATAATAATGTTGTACCACAATAGTGTGTATTGAATCTTTGTTTTTAAAGGAGTCATTACTACATCATGCAGAATATCAGTTTATCTTGACAATGGCCCCGATTCTGTTATTCACAAACTAAACTAAATTTAAGTTCAGTGCATCTTGTTCTTTCTATTTCATAAAGAAAAGTACAGAAGATAAATATTAGTTTAGTCCTGTCAAATTGGTCGGCACCTGACGTAAATTGACGTATTTTTAGTAGCCAATTTTTTAATCACGTCTAAACTTGTCTATGTATTATCTAATTTGACAGGACTAAACTAATAATTATCTTATGTTCTTTTTATAATGAAATAGAAAGAAAAAGATGCACTGAACTTAAATTTAATTTAGTTTGTAAACAACAGAATCGGGGCCATTATCTTCCGACACCCAATACAATAAGATGGTCTATTACTCAACTTCAAGCCATCAATACCTTCTAACCACAGATATAGATACACCTAGATAACGCAAGAGCAACTACTTCGCGTGCCAAATATTGCACCAACTTACGTTCAAAAATCGTAAGCCGCCACTTTCACGCTTGAGCGCGAAAGTGATGGCTTACGCACGGACACGACTGATCCTGTGTACTGCTGGCTGGGTGAGCGTGAGTGAGAAATAGCGCATGTAACGTCATAGTAGGTAGTCAAAAAAATGGCACGCTTGGTTTTCATACAGATCGTGATACTTGCGTTATCTAAGTTTATCTATATCTGTGCTTCTAACCTAGAACAAACAGATGCATATCAGAACCCAAAAAAATCACAAAACATACTCCAAACTTAAACCGAATGTAATCCCACTCACTTCTAACTTCTAAGAACGCATCATAAACATGACTTAGCTACTTGCCCACAAAAATAACACTTTGGACAGTCATTCAACAGTGGGACATTATTCAAGCCCACTAATCCTTCGTGGCTCTGACGGTCTGACGGTCTATAGTAGTCACTGGCAGGCGTCATTTTTCATTCTTTGTGTAAACGTCGCCTGGCACGCCCTTTCACAGATGGGCACATAAATTATTTATTATTTGCAGCCTTATTTGTATGAGCTTGTGTCAGTGACGTGATCTTGTTGTTGGTTTTTAGAATTGAGGTGGTGTTACAGATACTGTGTATTTCTCTGCCTCCGCTATTGTAGGAATATTTTTTCTTTTCTTTTTATTATCTGCTGTTTATCTGGTTTCAATATTTATAAACAATTGTTAAACCGTGGCTAAATAATAACAGCCACACGGGTCGAAGGTTAAAGTATACTTGCCGCATTCGCTTCCTAGATGGGTGATCATCCAATATATATCGAAATCCCTGCGTACCTCATTCGTAGATCTTTGACCATCGTCACGGATAGACAGAAGTCCAAAAGTGTGACTAGCAGGCTTATCAAGTGGTATCGTGTTACCCAGTAACTGGGTTGTGGAGGTCAGAAAGGCAGTCGCATTGTGGTATTCATACTAGTATTCAGCTACATCCGGTAAGACTGGAAGCCCACCCCAACATAGTTAGGACATGGCTAGGCAGATTGATTGACTAAAGTATAATATACCCACGCCAAACATCGCACGTGGTTTTAACCACTATTAATAATTTACAATGAAGAGTTGCTAAAGCTTCGCATTGTCTTTTACTATCAGGAACAAATTTGTCAAATAAAAAACGATACGTCTATAAGCCGCTTTATTGGTTACTTAAAAGCTCTAATAAAATATTCTCCGAACCAACAAAAACTCGCACATAATTTTTTGTAAAACTGAAAGCGCATAAACTTTTACTACCTAGTTTCCTATAAAAATCACATGCAAATGTCTCTACTACCTACATAGTAAAAATACAATTTTTTGCTTAATAAAATTTTATGGTCAATGGGAACTTGGCGCCGGCGTTATGTCACGCATCGGGTTACAGACAAATTGCCAGATTTTTTTTTTCAAAAACTATCAACTGTCATGGGCAAGAACTTTCGTCACTTGCACACTGGGGTGTCCAAAGGACGCCAGCAAGAAGTGTTTGTCAAAGTAAAGATTTATTCAGACGAATTTTTTTTGGCTTGCAATTTTCGCCATCTGCCCAGTGTGTATCCTGGAGAAGATAAGTGTTTAAGATGAAAAAAAAAACTTCGCAATGATTGAAAGGAAGTAATAAATATCTTATTCCGATGGGCTTGCGCTTAACTAAATTATTACACAAGTGCCTGACAGAAATTAATGTTTCTTTTTCTCGTTGATAGTGCCGGAAAAGGACAATTCACAAAAGGACACAACTTAATATTTGATTCAAGTGATTTTGCTGAAAAACTTGAGTGTGTTTTAAAGAGTGCCTCAAGGAGCAGTCTTGGGCCCAAGGGTCATATGAAAGCTCTTCTTATGAAAGTGCCGAAATTCGAGAGAAGACATGAGGAAGCTAATAAAACATGACCTATTCATACTAAACACCATTCCTCTTGCATCCTGTCATTGCAATTCTGCATCCACGTTGAAAACATTAAAGATTACTCCATATTTACGAGCAACAACTCTGAAAGCTTAATACAAGACAAACATGAGTGATGCGTGATGAATCTCAACTTCCTCTGGATTACCGACATTTGAAGACATCTTACCACACTTATACAGTCTAGTGAAACTTTAAATGAAAGCGGTAAGGATTAAATTTGCATGGCTAGGGGAGTTGTATGTTGGTGCTGTGGTGTTAGTTTTGCGTACAAAGGCGCAATTTGTGCGGTAGTTAGAGGGACCGATGCGATATTTCAGTTGGGTGTTTGTTCAGGCCGTTTGTTGCTTGTTAGCGGGTTCAGGATGCGACGGTTTTGGGTGTTAACTCGTTGTTTTGACAAGCCTAAGTTTGACTTTGAATTTTATGTGGAATTTTGGGGGATTGTGGTTGGTAAATACGTTGTTAAACGTCGTTCAACAAATAAAAGGTAACCATGACAATTTGAAGACATTATTTATAAAGAATTTGATCATTTATTTGTGACTAGTTTAGTGAATTTTTTATGAATTGCGTGATAATCTAGGAATATCTAAAGAATAACTGATTAGCAACTTGATAAATAAAATGTGTACCATAAAAGCTTTTCGCCATTTACCTATCTCGAATCTTAGATTGAATTATCAGGGCATTTAAAAGCTTAAATTTAAATTGCAATGCAAATTAAACACATGACTATAAACTGGTTTAAAAGCCAAGTGCCTTCAAAACTTAAGTGGTGTCTTCCTTTGCTCGAGGAAGTAATAAATTTTATGCTACGCTGCTCTTGCGCACGCAAAGTCAATGTTTGTCCAATGTGTCATTTTATGGGCATTTTATGGAGGAAACGTGCAAAAAATGCCATAGATATACACATTATGGTGTCGTGTTTTCGTGTACTTTTTTACGTGTAAATGTGGTAATTCTTTCCCTTATCGTGGGTCGTTTTATGAGGACATGAAAAGTGTTTTTGTGTTATAATTTTAATATGCCTATTAATTATTGTGTTGTTGGTCTGTAAGTAGATGTTAGGTTGATTAAATAGAACAAGCCTTACTTGAATTTCTATTGCCAGTTGCGAATTTGTTATTAACTTTTTATAATAATAATAATATCATTTATTTCAGGTACCACATAACCCATATCAGAAAACATCTTTAAAATTACAATTATTATTATTATCGAGCACTTTAAGCTACATAAGGATGCATTTTTCTTTCCATTATAAGTATCAAAACTAATTTGAACATAAAGTTAAATCGTTTTCTTTGACTTGACTGGTAAATTCATTTTACCTTTGTTCTTGTAACTTCGCTTCAGCTAGTTATCCTACAGTAGTTTCGCCATCTTATCATTTTTCAAACATAATCAGACGCGGATACACTTTTTGATGCCATTTGAATGATTTCCCCCTTTTTTAAATACAAATACATATTATTAATATTATTTTAAGTCTGTTAGATTATACAGTGGTGCAGATTCTGTTGTTCACAAACTAAACTATAGGTATGTAAGTTCAATGCATCTTTTTCTTTCTATTTCGTTAACAAAAGGACAGAAGATAAATATTAGTTTAGTCCTGTCAAATTAAGATATCCATAGACAAGTTTAGACGTGATTAAAAAATTGGCTACTTTATATATGTCAATTTACGTCAGGCGCAGACTAACTTGACAGGACTAAACTGATATTTATCTTCTCTCCTTTTCCTAATATAATAGAAAGAAAAAGATGCACTGAACTTAAATTTAGTTTGGTTTGTGAACAAGAGAATCGGCGCCATTATGTAAGGTAGGATTAAAGTCTAATTCTGATACCCACTAACAAAAAAAAAAACATAAGCAGTCAATAAAGTTTTTACATATATAATATAATAATACATTTTTCAATACTCTAGAGTACTATCTCTGTTATAATTTCTGCATGCTCAAAATTATCGTGTTCATTAAAAATCTTAGTTGGTATAAACTTATAAAATATCATACAATGAATTGGGTGAAGGCGCTGAAACCTGACATACCTACAGGATTTTACCTAGATTGGGTTTCCGAGGCTTCATAGGTTTTTGTAACTCTTATTTATTTCAATGAAGATTTATTATTTACTAGCAGCGGTTTCACCCGCATAAGTGTCGATCCCGTGGGAATACCGGGATAAAAACTATCCTATGTCCTTTCCCGGAACTCAAACTATCTCTCTACCGAATTTCATCTAAATCGCTTCGGCGGTTTAAATAAATAAAAATAAAAATAAAATAAAATAATCTTTAATTCGGATAAGCTGCATCCATATTGGTTAGTAAACAAAAAGATAACTTACCTATGTTAGTAAACTTACTATCTATTTATTAACAACATACCTATGTTAGTAAACTTACTATCTATTTATTTGGACACAAGGCTGTTGTTCGATATACATCGTCGAACAACATCACCTAATAATGGAGACTCGCACCTCCCCGCTATGGTCTTCAGGATGGAGTTGGAGCTCTCCCGCACTCTGCAGAGCAAAGAGGCAGATTTCTGTCTGACGATGGCGTGGAAGCCATCGACGTGTGCTTGTGCAAACATTCCTGATGCACTGCAGAAACGGGGCAGCCCCATCAACATCCTGAACCCGTTATTATATTGGACCCGTAGGGCGCTGATAGCCCGCTGAGTATAGTTGGTCCATAGACTGCACGTGTAAAACACTTGGCAATAAGCTTTAAAAAGCGTTATTTTGACTGCCCTGCTACAGCGTGCAAATCTACGAGCCAACATGTTACAACGGACTGCCAACGCCCTACGTTCCCTCTCTATATCCACTTGGTCATCAAGGCCGTCGGTTACATAATGCCCCAAGTACTTGAATTGGTACACTCGCAATATATCATTACCATTTAGTCTAATCGGAGGCACATACTCAGGACATTTAGCACCGCCCGCCTTAAAGACCAAGAACTCACATTTCTTAACATTATAAACTAGGCCATGCTCTCGAGCGTAGGCCTCGCAACATATAAGTAGCTCTCTAAGCGCCCTAACCGTAGGACTCAGCAGCACCATATCGTCAGCGTAGCTGATATTGTTGACACTGACGTCATCAATGCGACATCCGATTTTCCTGCTGCTGAGCTCAACGATTAGATCGTTTATATAGAGGTTAAACAGTTTTGGTGATGTTATCCCTCCCTGTCTCACCCCGCACTCCAGCCCGTACGACACAGACAGCCCATCGCCCCATCTCACACTGTTCGTCTGGTTGTAATACAAATACTGGAAGATAGACAACAGCTCCGCTGGCACTTTTCTCTCCCGCAACTTTTCCCACATAACCTCGTAAGATACAAGATCAAAGGCACGAGAGAGATCTAAAAAGCAAGCATACACTGGTGTTCGACGTTTTGTGTAGTATTGCACCGTATGTTTGAGGCTGAGAATCGCACTTTCAGTGCCAAGATCATTACGAAACCCAAACTGTGCGTCGTGTAATTTTAAGAAGCTATCCAACCGTGCGTCTAGCTGACTATCAAGTACCTTCGCAATAATAGTAGCCAGGGAGATGGGTCGATAATTACACTTATCAGAAACGTCACCCGTTCTATTCTTCAAAATAGGCACGACAATAGTTTGTAAGAGATTACAGGGAAGATACGAGTGACACATACATAGCGAGTAAAACATAGCGAGCACTCTAGCCAAATGAGGACCGGCCTGCTGCAAGTGCTCAATGCTTAACCCGTCGTGACCCGGGGACTTTCCTCTCGTCATCTTCATAATGGTGCTTGACACCTGCTTTGCTGAAAAACGAACCAGATCAGAATCACGACAGCATCCATCATCGAGCACTCGCAACGGAGGGCCCAGCGGTGATTCCACTTTAAAGTGATCCATAAACATGTTGGCAATGCTATCCGGCTGATCAGCTCCACCGACACTCACAGGAAGGCCAGGCCTAATATCAAACTTTTTGGTAGCCTTCCAGAACTTCTGAAAGTTATTGGCTTTACGGAGAGAAGCTACAATATCAAGCTTAATTTGTTCTTGGTGAGTCTGACACCACACAAGTTTGCTTTTAAACACTTTTCGTGTCAGGCACATGTCATTGTAGACCTCGCCAGAAGTTGGTTTATTGTGCCATACCCATATCTGATATTTAAGCCTGGCCCTCTCGTGGGCGTCTCGTACGTGCTTATTCCACCCCACAACACGGCCAACATGTCTATGAGTCCGATTTTCTACTTGGCTCTGTACCGCGGCTTCTGACAAAATGGTAACAATACTTTCATACATCTTGTCAAGAATTACTCTATGTTCAGTATTACTACAATGTCCATCACTGCACAAACCAAATTCCTGAGGATAATCAATCAGTTTTAATTTACTATTACATATGTCATAGTACACGCTTATTTGATCGCTATCCCTCTCGCCCCAAATTACTTTGCTACGGGATGTTTTATGGTCTATTAACTTAGGTTTAATCTTATCTAACCTACACTCAACAAATATGGGATAGTGATCAGACCAGAACACATCGTGCACAATACCTATCTCAGTAACCGTTAACCAAGCAGACTGTGTGACGACACAATGGTCCAGCCATCGCCTACAACTGTGCGCGTCACTGACAAAGGTATAGCTACTTGACTCTAAGCCTAATTTTTCAATGTCCGCACACCTCCACTTTTGTTCCTTACAGAATTCTAAGAGTTCACAACAAAATGACTCACCGGGGTGTGCGTTGAAATCGCCAAGTATGTAAACTGTTTCAACGTTACTAGCTTCGACAATCGCACTCACTTCACTTAAACACTCTGTGAATTCTGTCAGATTTACTCTCGAGTCAGTCGGCATATAAACACTGAACACTATTATGCATCTGTCCCCGAGTGAAACTTTAATAGCCGCTAAACGCGCACTGTCACAGCTGATTACCGTTACTGAGTCAAAGGCTCGCTTACGCCACAGGATTGCAACACCACCATACGGTCGCCCTCTCAATATTCCTGCTGAGGTGTCAACAGCTGATTTTCCTGTGTACTCGAATTCGTTATGAATTTGTCCAAGATAGGGTATATCATGCGGCAGCAGCCAAGTTTCCTGGAGGGCAACTATGTCAGCTGACTGACACAGAGAATGAACTGCCTCCACAGATCGCTTCACCGACTTGCAGTTAAAACTTACAAATTTACTCGTCTGATAATTGCTACAATCCATTATCTATTGTGTCAGTGTTTGCTTAATTATGCCAGTTTTTGTCTTGTAAGATTCATTTACAAAACGTCTAAAAGTAATCCCGTCGGGCCATAACTCATTATCTAGAAATAGTTCTAGTTTCGTTTTGGGGACATACAACTTATATGAGTTGTACCTCTTTTCTGTTTTTCTGTTAATTTTAAACAGAGTTACATCTTCTTGTGTGCTGTCTTTGATATAAGCAATAATATCACTCTCATTCGTGGTTTTACAGACATGTGATATGAACAATGGTACCTTGATGATAGCTGCCTTAAATTTCCCCTCTGGACCCACGTACGCTTTTCCCATATTTCCACGAGATAAGGGCTTCTTGTGCTTCTTATTGGTAACAACATTCCATTTATCCCCTACTATTTCTTTACAGTTGTTACTCGCTTTCAGTACATCTGCCATCGATTTTTGCTCATTACCTTGCGGTGCAGGCGAGTCATTAGTGATAACGTTCGAGTTAATGTGATTAGAGCGCGTGGTAGGGGTACTGCATTGTTCATTTGACCGGCTGTCGTCATTAGTGACTCGTTGTTGAGAGTCACCAATGCCGTCGAGAGGCTGCGCGAGCGGGACAGCATTGCATGGACTTATGTTACCCGTCAAGCTCGCACCATCAGCTGATTGCTTCGCCTCGTTAACGGTCTCTGGAGTAGATAAATGTTCTTTCCGTACACCCACATATTTTGGAAAAAAATCACTACTAATCGATTGTGACCTGGATTTCGGGGATTTATCATTGCTTTTTGAAATTGAATGCTGTTGTAAAGCCATAGGACCACTGTCAAGGTTGTGTATGTCTTCAATAAATGCGCCTCGCCTTCTATTGACAAAGTCAAAGTTATTGTGTACAATTGAGGCACTCTTTAGATTTTCTAAATCAGTTCTTAACTCCCGTAGTTGAGACGCTGTCGCACAGTCATTCTTTAAGACTTTGACATCCATTTGTAGCACGAGAATATCCTTTAATAGTTTCGTCGCGTCTATATGGTCAAACGTAACCGGTGGTAGTTTTTGTAGATCACGCGCAACGAAGATGGGTACTATCTCTGGATCAGTGAGCTTCAGAAGACATATGATATCCTCGATGTCCCGTGCACTTTTTCCTTTACTTTTACGAACTTTCCGTTTTGAGTTCGGAACTGAATCGAAAAGCAGTGTCTTCGCCGTCACAATTTCACTGTCCGCAAAAGTATCACTGCATATTTTGGTGAGGGAAACCTCATCCATAACATCCGCCTTGTTTTGTATAAATGCTAATAGCTCATTAATCACTATGTTGCAATTTGCACATTTGACAATATCTGACGCCATTGCACCGAAATTAAGTACAAGTACGCTAGTATCACGTACGCTCACATTCGCGCGCGAACGATGACTTTAAGCGTGAAGTGGTAACAGACAGACAGACACACTTTCGCATTTATAATATTAATATTGATTATTTTATTTGTTCATTTCAATATTTGTATGCCTTCACGGCAAAACATAGCGCACTTATAATACCTAATCTAATCTTTTAAATGTAAAAAGCTATGTTTCACAAATAAACGCTGATTCTGATTCTGATACTGCTGAGACACAGGCTTCCTCTCTGTGAATTGAGTAGGTGCGGGTTAGGCTATAGACAGACGGACCGCATTTCAACTGCAATCCAACCGCAAATTGCAGTTCGGATGTAGTTGACACGACTGCAATAGAACTGCAAACCAAACGTGCAGTCCGATTGCAGTTCGATTGCAGTCGGTGTGCAGTTCACACGATTGCACGATTGAAGTCGGTGTGCAGTTCATACGATCGCACCCCGACTGCAATTGAACTGCAATCGGACTGCACGTTTGGTTTGCAGTTCTATTGCAGTCGTGTCAACTGCATTCAAACTGGACTTGAACTGCAATTTGCGGTTGGATTGCAGTTGAAATGCGGTCCGTCTGTCTAGAGCCTTAATGTCGGGTTTTTCAATTGATTACACCTAATATTAAACGTCTTGGTAGATCAACAATACTGTCTTCATGTTCAAGTTTTAATTTTATTCTTTATTTTCTTTATGAATCCGATCCGTTATCCAGCCACAGAGCCATTCATCTGTGATACTGCAGCGCGTGAACCGTTTAATTCTGCCGTCGATCCACAGCCGCAAGGAACGGAAACCGCTGCGAATAAATCAGTGTTAACTCCACTCGCGGGATGAGGAGTCACCCCTAAAACATTTAGCACTTGTCTTTAATTTTTGTTATACTTTTTTATTCTGTTTTGGAGCAGTGGTCACCCAGTGGTATCGGCCCCGAGTTACGCGCTGTAGATCATGAGTTCGAACCCAGACGGGCACTTTAATACTTAGTGTATTTAATTTCATCACCACTGCTCTCAAAACGGTAAAGGAACATTATCGTGAGGAAACCGGCATGTCCTAGAACCAAAAAATCGAAGACATGTGACGTCCACTAACCCGCACTAGGCCCGCGTGGTGGATTATGGCCCACTACCTCTCACAGAGAGGGAACAATATAGATTGATTGTGATTGTGTTTTAGGTATCATTTGATGCCCTGCGGGTACTTTCAGACGTCCTGGATGGCCAGTTATTATCTATGTACTTAGGATAGATCGAGTCTCGACGTTACCGTATAAAATCTATTCAAACTTATGTTTAAAATTAATATTATTTCAAGTTAAACAAATATCAACTGTATTATAATAGTAATTAAGTTGATTTCAGAGTGACTAGCAAGCACCATTGAAATAGTTATAAAAATGTTCGAAGTTTTAGCGTAAACTAAACTTTATTGTGTAGGAATTAAAGTTATTTTTCTATTAATTCATATTTATTTACATTTTTGGCAAACAATCGCGAATGCAGATTAGGTGTTTTCTTCAGGAGTAGGGTAACCACGGGTTTGGAAAGAGCACTATTATTATACAGGGTGGCTGGGAAATCGATGCACAACCTTGTTATCATGGATTGAGTACATGGTTCTAGACCCACTTGCGTGGTTTCCTTCGGCCATTAAAAAAAAATGCTGTTCCATCATTTTGACCGCATTCGGTACTGCAATTTTGTAGGAAACAGCTGAGTTTTTTAATCATGAACAGAATCTATTGTAACAGCTAGCGCGTCGATGTCGATGAGATGCAAGATGCAAGTATTGCAATCGACCAGGAAGAAAGACATCACGGGCGATCACTTAAAATTGTCTTTGACCATTTTTGCGAAATTTTTCAGCAAACTGATAGCATAAATTAATTACATCTGCATTATGTAGTACCATCGAGGAAACTTACATCTGCCCAAATTGAAAATAAAATCCCGTGTGCACGATGATCACATCTGTTAGCAAGCGTTACTATAGCAAGCAAGAATAGCCGTTACGGTGTATAAATGTAAGTTTCCTCGATAGTACACTTAAACCAAAACTAACAAGGAGCAACCATAGCTATAAAAGTTATTAAAATATCCTCACAAATGTTAAAACAAACTGTTGATCTATAAACTTTACATCGAAAAGTCCTTCAGCACTTCCCACACCCATATTTTCAGGACAAACTCAGTTGTCAATAAACAGGCGCATTATCATATGAACATTTGTAAGGTCATATGAATCGTCGGTTAATTCGCCCGGGCGACTAACAACCACAAGGAGCGGAAATGAGGTGAATAAATCAAGTTTAACTCCACCCGGGGGAGTGCGGTACGGTCCGCAGAAACATTTGATCTGTTCCTTACTTTTTTATTTTCAAGTTTATAATGTTATTAGAAGGTATTTATTATTTCTTTCGAGCAAGTATAATTAATTTGAATTTATTTGATAAAGGATTATTTAAGGATCAAAGTAGGGTTAATTTAATAATTTGACCTGACCTGAACTTGGTTCTTGTAGTATTATTTTATGTAATCGGAAGGTGGTTAAACGACAATTTCAATATCTATCGCCTGAGAAATCTATATCTACGTTTATGTATATTTCAGAGAAAAAGTTTCAAAAGGATCAAAAGTTTGGAAATGACCTTGCCCTGCCCACGCCCCTATTCGATTTGATCCATACTTTCAGGGACACCCTGTATATTCGATAATCTGCTTCTTACTACTCTACTCGTCTTAACAGATCAGTTTATCAATAAAACCTCCTAAAATAACCTCTATTTTAAATAAGAACATCAAAATGCCACCAAAAAATATTTAACCTAACCACATACCTAACCCCACAAAAGTTGCGCTGCTGACCGTACTCATATTCATTAGTCGGGCCATTAATTATTTTTTGTTGAGCCCTCGACCGTCGGCTGTCAGCGTTTACAGTTTCATTTAAATTGACAACGATGACTGTCAGCCATGATGTGGACTGCGCAGTGTCATTCCTACGAGGCGCGATGCATGCGGACCAACCAGTAAATCTTGATACTTGAAGGCGGCGCTGCTTGCTAAGACAACTGTCAAAATTTTATACGTTTTTAGCGTTAGTTCCAAATTTTGCCACGTGTCTAAATATATTGGGCTTTATGTTGACCATTTCTGTTTAATGTGTCATTGACGTAAGTGGGGCATGCGAATTAGTGAAATGGAAATGTGCTGTGGATATTTTTGATGTGTATCAGCGTGGTGTTATTTTTGTTACCTTTATAAAGTGTGGCAACGAATAGGTTCCTACTATAGTTGACTATCGATAGTTTGCCAATTTGCCTAAAATGTAGAGTATCGATAGTTTTCCAATATAGTTTTTTTGGGTATGTTTTAACAGCAATATAATTAAACGAAAACCATTCAGTTAGACCGGTATATTTTTTTTATATTGCTACCGACCTGTGTTACTTACTGCTTTTTAAAAGAGAAAGAAATACTTTGTCTAACATTTATAAACAATACCATTGCACGTCGGTAAACTATCGATAGTCAACTCTAGTTCCTACTTACCTACCTAGGCGGCAATGCTTGAACATATTAAGGAGATACTCTATGACTGCAAAAAAACTCTTTTATAAACTAAAGTTGACGGTTGTACAGCCAAAAACTGTAGTACAGTCAACACATAATACGGGCAACAACATATGTAGGTAGTACCTATGTGCAATTGAAAGTAACAAAGGGACAAGTCCTCTTTTATGGCCAGCTGAGGAATTGTCCAGGTTGAATATCCAAAAGGATAAAACTTCAAACTATGCGTCCAATATGTCAGCACAAAAAAAAAACAAAAATCAACTACAAAAATTCACCGATGACATCAAATATCAAAAGCATGAGCGACTGCACATTTTTCACAAACCGGCGAAATATCGAACGAGTAGGGCGACCATGGCTCGGCACCGTCCCCTGGGATATCGCGGGACGTGCCCGGACGTACCGGGATCCCGGGACCAGAACGAGCCCGGGATAATTGTTACCTCATTGCTGACAAGCCGTTTGTCTTGCCTTCCACGTTGTTAATGGATTGGTGATTTGTTGTGAGCTAATTGTGGAACGGTTTTCGTTTATTTTTCGTGGAGGGGCTTTTGATAGTGTTGTGGGTTACAATATCGATTGCTTGATACATATCAGAGTTTCAATTCAAGATACTAAAGTATTGAAAATGATATGAGACGCCAAAGTAAGTTTGATTTGTTGGCGTTTGAACAATGACTATACTTAGTCAATTAGCTTTTTAGTCATTTATTTCATTTAGTTAGTCCAGTTTCGTGGTGGGCCATATTAGACTTACGTGTTGTCGGTCGTGGGTTCGAACTAAAGCAGGCGCTTTACGTTGTGTAAATTATTTCATCACCACTGCTCTCAAAACGGTGAAGGAAAATATCTTGAGGAAACCGGCATGTCCTAGAACCAAAAATTCGAAGATATGGGACATCTACCAACCCGCACTGGGCCCGCGTGATGGATTATGGCCACTCCCTCTCACAGAGAGGTCTGTGAGTAGTGGTAACATTATAGGCTGATTAGACTTGTCCAAAAACTTCCATTATAAAAGCGCAACCCAAGAATGAAACCTGTCTCTTACGGCTTACCCAAGACCTCCCAAATGAATGTCTAAAGAATATTTTCTCTCGCTGACAGTCGGACAACACGATCACCACACTTCGCCCATAAAACAAGACATCACCCCACTACACGCTTCATTTGACGCCAACATGTAATAAAAACATAATTTACGACTCCTTACATTCAAAATAAACAATCCGAAACTCTAAAATATGTAACAAATTGTTAATAAGAGTATTAATACACTATTTCTTAAATAACTTGACAATAACACAGTGCGCCACACGTGTGTGCTATTAGATGTGGCCAACACTTTTATTTATAGTTGTATACGTAGTAAATTAACAGCTTTACGGCTGTAAGACAATTTTTCAAGATGTCCATTATCCGTTGCTGATGTTTTGTTAGGAATATTGGGATTAAAGCAGTGCTTCTCAATTCTTTATTTTACTTTCGTGTAACAATTTGGATAGCTCTTTGTACCAATAATTTGCTTCAGTTTACTATTTTTCGATCAATTATTTCATCAGCATCACAGAAGACTGAAAAGCTTAAGACTGTGCCGACCGCACAGTGGCGCCCTCATCGTTTGTTTGGTTATTTCATACAATTTAGAATGAAAATGCAGAAAATAAGCACGTTAAGTTGTGCTTCACAAGATTATACGTTAATATTATTAGAAGCGGTAGTTTTATATTGTTTAGTTTTATCATAATCCTTAAAACGGAATATAGTGGCCACTTTTATCCGTTTTAAGGATTATAATGAAATTAAACAATATAAAACTACCGTTTCTAATAATATTAACGTATAATCTTGTGAAGCACAACTTAACGTGCTTATTTTCTGCATTTTCATTCTAAATTGTATGAAATAACCAAACAAACGATGAGGGCGCCACTGTGCGGTCGGCACAGTCTTAAGTGAATTCTAAATGCAGAAAACAGATTTTAGAGTAAATCTGTGCAGAATAATTAGCCCATCTAGCATGCTATAATGAGATACATGATTATTATAAATGACAATAGTTTAATTTCATGCCAACCCCAACCCCATCATACATCATATGCCTAGCCTTTTCCCAACTGTATTAGTGTCGGCTTCCATCTACCATACCTGAACTCCACAATCCAGTTACTAGGTAATACCCTCTTGGACTGGTTGTCAGAGTTTCGGGCTTCTGTCGACCCGTAACGACTGTCGAAGATCCACGAATGACAGCATGGACCAACGGCTTAACCTGCTTTTCGAGGCACAGAGGGGATTTGGTATGTAAAGGTGGTCACCCATTCATGGACCAATTGCGACAAGCGTAGCTTAACCTGATCGTTCGTCCCGTGCGGCTATTATTACTTAGCCACTAGCCCCTCGTGTTACCCAAAACTAACAGTTTGAGAATCCCTGAACCACATAAGATCTCTTACACACTTACGACAATCTTGGCAAATCAGCTAATGTGAGCACGCATTAAATTACCACTTATCGATTCACAATCATTTTATAACTGCGCAAATGCGAGATGAAATACGCTAAACTATTCATCCGATGAATTTAAGTGATCCAAATATACTTCTGATGTATTTAACAGATGATGGCAATTAGTAAATGTGTGTATACGTCGATCTGTAATTCTTTCGACGCGCGAATATAATCAATTTTAATTTGTGTCATCCTCAATTAGTATCTTATTCGTGAAAAGCGTTAAATAAAAGTTTTTGTCAATTACTGTTATTTTGGGTTGATGTCTCACACGCTATTTTGAATCTTCGTTTATTGACGTCGTACTTATTTATTTATGATGCACCATCAGATTAAGTTCCTATAGTAAATTAATGCATCAGTAATTTTAAGTGCGGGCTTTTTACCGGCATACCGATCTTAATTCATTGCCTATTTTGATACTGTCTGTAAATACTGTAGGACTGTAGGTAATTATCTAAAGTCTCCTCCTCATCATCATCATTATCCACAACCGCTGGGCATTCATCTCTCTTTTCTTGTGAAAATCTCCACGGTCCTGTGTCCGTTTATTTACTGCTTGTTGGCGATTTCAGGTCATTAAACTAAGGATTCATACTGAAGCTATCTTATTCCTTTCTTCCCTACCCATGTTCAGGGATCTATAATACGAAAATCTCCTAAATTGCTACTTGCATCGTCCATTACGAAACCGTTGTCTTCAGCTATCCCGTTTTAAACCTTATCAGATACCTCAAACATATTATTCACACCATTTTCATTACATTTTTCACTTTCTCGTCCCATAATTATTTCCTCTCAAATTATTATCTTATCCGAACCATCAACATGACATCTAACCTCGCCCTCGCCGACGTTAAAATGTGTACAGCAATTAAGAAGCTGAAAAAACGAAAGCGAATGTCACCGACCATCATCGCATGGGGCCCCGAGATCAGAAATAATACTTATTTATGGGATTAGAATATCGTATAGAGCTGTTTGCACGACATATTCGTTTTATTTTATTGTGCCAGCCAGAGATAAAGACGTTCTTGAGATTTTTATGTGGTGAACTGTAATAAACTACTGTTGCAATTCATTTTTAGTTAATTGGCGAACGAATTTTATGTGTTTTATACATATGTATTATCATACATATTTACTGTGGGTGCATAAATGTTTTTTTTTTAATAAATAATACTTCTAAAATTCGTATGTACAAAGAGTGCCAATGCAATATAATATTAAATCATATTCTTCTATATTATACATAAATATGTTATAAACTTTCTATGTTTAAGAAACGCCCGTCACAAATTTTAATAATCTTAATCTAGATAGTGCTACAATTCATTAATCATACCTCTCATAAGCTCTCACTTCTGTGCATTCTAATTTAATTTAAGTCATAATTCAAACTAATTTATTACTCATGACGAATTTAAAAGACGCACTCCCAACATCCCATTACCCACTTCTGGATAAAATATGGAGTTACGTTAAAAATTTCAGCAACAATATATTAAATTCGCCGACAACAACAGGTGCATGTTGTACAAAAAACAAAAAATCATAAAAAATATACGTCACATTATTCTGCGTTGTGAAATAAACATCTCTATATAAATGCGTAGTGTTGTGCCGTGACATATCGACAAACAGATGGCCGGCCGTCGCGGCCGTCACAACATCAGCTAATTTATGCGCTCCTTAACGCCCGTCCCACCTATTAGTTGCACGCAGTATATTTCATGCGGCCGTGTAGGGCGACAATTATTGCTGTCGTTTATACAATGCGTTTTATAACAGTTGTAGGCATATTTCGTTGGTGATAGGCAGTTTGGGAGTTTTCTTTTTTATTGCTTGTCGTAAATTTAGACGAGTGGTTTTTGGTTAATTAAAAATTGCCCAGTTTATGTTTATTATAGAAGGATTAGGTATTCAAGTTTTATTATAGAGTGGGATATAAAAAGCTCGAAAAGGTTCACATTTTCGTCCATTTTTTTTTTTTTAATAATGTACTGTAACATTTTTATACAATGTTTTCAGATAGCATAGTTATATCGGTTACAAAACAAAACATTTTCTCATTTTGTAAAATATAAAACAAATACAATTTCAAAGGATGCGCAACATAATCTTAGACGATCACATTGACTTTGTCCTTCCATTAAAGCGTGGAGCCACTACACGATGTAAGTATCCCCAGCCGAGTTTAAAGCTGCTTTTTATTTCTGGAACGCATCGCGACTAACAGCTCAACGGCTTTCATCTTGTAAACTTTATTAATCGACATGACTCCCGGACACATGCGCCCCATCACTACGGTATTTTACGAACTAAAAACGTGCGACTTTATCCATGTGTTAACGTTACATTGACGCATATGTGTGGCGTTTTATTTAAGTAGGTGATGCGGAAGCAGTAATGAATATGGGTGGTGGAACTAGCAGCGTCAGTCATTTGACAACGTAGACAAATTATCGTGTAGAATGTTTATGTTAGCGGCTTTTGTTCGAAGCAGCGGGCAATCAGTCATGTTCATTCAAAAATGAGGTTGAAAAGCCATTGTTGCGGCTTCGCGAACATCTCTGTGTATAATGATCCATATAATACGTTCTGTAAGGATGAAAGTGTGTTATTATTCATGGAAATAAGTCACTGTCGTGTGTAATAAGGCGATTGCAGTGGATATTTTAATGTGTGTCGAGGGAATTAGAAGCTGCGTTAGTGGTGCTATAAATTTTGGGGATGGGCTCATATTTTTCACATGTTGTACGGTGTGGTGGGAACGTGTGATGTTTGGTTTGAAAAGTTTGGGTTAACGAGCGAACATAAATTATAAATTATCATAATATTTGTATCTATTTTTAAGTCTATCACTTTGTGGCATTCTGAAAATAGAAGACAGTCAAGATCACAAACACTGACAAGACATTTATGTCGAATTTTGATAGTCACTTTAAGAACAACTCTTGGAGTCAAAATCTACAAGTACATTTTTATCCTGACCCACTATCGATAGACCCCAAGTCGCTCACAATATGTCCATTGAACAAGAACGGTAAACAAATCAAGATCAAAGAAACATTCCTAATAGAATCAGGTCAACATCTGGCGGAGATACGAGTAACGATGCCCTTAATTGACATTCTTCTAGTAAGTTCATATAAACTTGGTAACTACGGACATGACAGAATGTCATAGAACAATACGTTCTTTTAAGGACAAAAACATAATCAAATCTTCAACTATTAGTATAAGGAGGTCCACGTACGGCTTAGATCTCAAGTGCGTATATATGCGGCACCTCCGCACCGACAATGGTGCACCTTCCATCCCGCGCCGCCATGCCACCTTTCCACTTGATGATCTTATGACTGCGTCAGTGGACGGAGTAAGCGCAGCAGAATTTTTGGCCAAAGATATTTGAACTTTTTGCCATCGATACGCTCAGTAGGAGAATTATTACTATACAAGATATGCACCGAACGACAGTTATAAACAAATACTACTCAAAGGCAAGCTTTTAACAGAATCTGGAGCAGACACTGATGCCCCGAATAATCAAGTCAAGGCTGTGGACTATGAATAGTATCACAAAATTTAGAAGAGCTCAAAACCAGCAATCCTGTATGGTGGCGCCTAGAACAAGTTCTGCTTACCAATTATAAAAATCTAGCTTACCTATTCTACAAATTATTAAAGTAGTAGCTGGTATCTGTTCCCTTGCACTTAGCAGTCAATATAAACGGAAATTTATAAAAAATTGCAAACGTCGCAAGCACATAACAGTTATATCTGTTCTGGGGTCGCAAGCCCATCATACAGTACCGCCATTGTAGACAAAGCTAAAACAAAACAAACACCAATGTCATAGATAGCAACACTTATCTCAATGTACTGTAACTCGCTAGCCATTGTTCGGTATGCCGCACGTTACACGTCAGCGGTAATAGAACCAGCCGATCGATTCTGGAAAAATCTCACTGTGAAAAGTTAGGTGAAGTGAGCTGTCAAGAGTATCAATCCCTAGCATCAAGGTGACACTGACAGCTCCCTCCACGCTCATGTCACCTAAGTTTTCACGGTGAAATGGTTACAGAATCGCACTGCTGATTCTAGATCATCAGTTTTGCGAGCTATTTTAGCTACGAACACATAAACATAGTGAAGTCGGTTAAAATCAAAATCTCCAGTACTTGGACCATCACAAGATTCATCCAACAAAAGAGGTGAATAGCCACCGATATACTAGCGTCGCTATTCCAACCAAGATAATTATTGAGAGCTAAACTCCTGGCTCAAACTACGCTACCCAAGAAATCACAATGAAATCTCTAGCAACAACTCAACTATCACAACACGCATTGAACAACAGGGTAAACAAACAGCGATCAAAGGAGCTCCTAATAGAATCGAGTTAGCATCTGGCGCAGACACCGACGTGTCCCTAATTGACAGTAATCAATTTCGCGTGGACCGCTTTCAATATTCTCTCATCTAAGATTTTTCTCGTTTCTCGTTCGTTTTTATATCGGCCTCTCGTCTCGTGAATTTATCGCTCAATTAGTCTTGTTTAATAGCCGCCTGCTCCGCTGATGTCTGCTTCTAGCGCCTTTCAGGGCTGGCCCGGATCGAAGGGACATATTTTATGAGCTTTTGTTGGCTGTATTTATAGATTTCTGAAGCCAAAGGCGTGTCACTATAACACACCTTTGAGAAGGTCCTCAAATTAAATAAATACAAAAGTATAATGAAACGCTAATGAGAAGTTTTTTAATAAGCTCCTTGTGTTAATACGGAGCAGGTGGAATCGATTGGTAAATTAATTATAAATGCAAATAAATTTCATAATGAAAAGGTTGCTATACCTGTAAATGACAACCTTGTCAACACAATTGACGCAAGACAAAAGTTCATAATAATATTGAGTACAAAGGCTTAATTAAGAAGTTAACGAACATGCAACCTTCAGACTTCAAGCAGAAATAAACTCCATTAATATACGTGTCACTTAGCGTCTGCAAAACTGTCAATCTAACTTCAACTATCCTTGACAAGTAAATATAAAAACAATAACATTCCGGCTTCGCAAACCAAATACAGAGCATTTACAATTTTACCTAAGAAGTTAATAAAAGAAACAGTCTGTCGCGACGTCTGACCTCTTAACTGGCAGACATGTGAACAGACTGACAGCTGACAGACAGACAAAAGTACTGGACAGACGACCGCGCAGTTGCACAAGTTATGCACTTGCTATTGTAGTTTTTGCTTTAGAATGTCAATTGAAATGTATGAATTATGGCGGAGCATTTTGTTTTGGACTGCTGTTTGCTTCGGCGTAGATATGCATAAGCTTGTAAGTTGTACGAATAACAGAGGCATTTGTGTAGTAAAGATTTTATAAACCTTGGATACAACTGGTCTCTTAGTCTTGTTTCAGGTTAAATAAACAATAAAATCAGCAATGAGAGGAAATGGCATGCGAAAGTCATAGACAATTTTTTTTTCTAATCAGTATAATTTTACTAGACTAGCAAAAGGAGTTCAGAAAATTGGTAAGTCCAAAATGCTACCAATTTAAAAGAAGCATCACGATGAAAACTAACCCCAGAACTAAAAGAAATACCAAATTTTTAAAACCAGAACCAGCCCTGACGGCTTGAAAGACGCAGAGAAATGGGATTAAATTAATTGTCGCATCAGTCACGAGGGCGTCGGGGTGTTTTTTATTAGTCGAGTGCGCCCCGGGCCCCGCGCCCCGCGCCCCCCGCGCCCGCGCGCTCAGAGTAAATCACGCGGAACCATGAACGTGGGAAACTGTGGAAGCGCTGAATTATTCTGTGTAAGTCAATTGGTGTTATGTTTTTAGTAGAGTGTTCTTTTGCGAGGTTTGTTATGCTTGATTAGTGTTTAGGTGGTTAGATAATGTTGTTTTGTGGTTTGTGGAGGCAGTCGTTGTCTCAGTGCTAAATGAAATTGCGAAAAATTGTGAATGTTGCAATATAAGAACTCAAATGGTAATATTATATTATTGTTAGATTTATCCCCACTGCTGGGACACTGGCGGGCCCAGTGCGGGTTGGTAGATGTCATATTTCTTCGAATTTTTTATTCTAGGACATTGCAGTTTCCTCACGTTGTTTTCCTTCACCGTTTTAAGAGCAGTGGTGATGAAATTATTTACTCAAAGTAAAGCGCCTGGCCTGGGTTCGAACCCACGTCCTACAAGTCGTAAGTCGGGGCTGATACCATTGGGCCACCACCACTGCTGCTACTGATATTTAATATAGGTTTATTTTTATTTAATTTTTGGCTTTAAATGAAAGAGTTCCATTTAATTTCTTTGTCCGTGCCCAAACACAGAGTATTCATAATTTGTTTTGATTGAAATGTTTACTTACTTCTTACTAAAAATATAAAACCATAAATCTTCGAAACCCTTTCAAAGAAACTGGGCGAAAACAATAATAAAAAATTACAAAAACTTTGTAATCCGAATTACACGACAAGTCAACAAACCATTAATCTGTTTTGTGTTATAACTTTGTGGCAAAATTATAGTGAGAGAAACAAAATCAATCATTTACTAACGCTAAATATCAATAAACACAAATAAACCGCATCCACGCAACCTCATTCGCTCCTCCCCACTGGCGCGCCCAACCGATTTGTTCGTGCTTTGATCTTCGGCGCGATTTATCGACATTATTTTTAACGCCGATGCCCATCACTACGGCTTGAGTGATAGACTCGGCACTGAACTTATTGCCGACGTATTATTCACAAGTAAATTGGGTTTTTTATAAAGCTTTCCTATTTGTTGTGTGTGTGTTATTATGGAGATGAGTATGTTTGTTTTGAATGAGAATGAGAAATCCCCCCACATACACATACACATGGATGGATGACATTCCTGTAATGATTGCACCTACTACTGTTTTGTCTCTGCATCACCCAAAGGTTGACTGGTAGAAAGTGCCTATGGCATTAAGTACGCCTCTGTACATGTATGTGCTTGAAGTATTAAATAAATAAATAATGAGTCGACTAGGTGGGTATAGTCATTGTAATCTGCCATATTTTCCAAAATATTAAGTTCACTTCAATATTTTTAGAATTATTTCATCTGATCCTTCCAAGAATTAATGTAATTTTGTCTAGGAAGGGAGGAAGCTTTCTGACTGCCTTTTTTCTGACTAGCTTCAGATATTATCTTGAATATCTTAAATATATATCTGTTACAACACTTTTGGAACTATAAAAAGTGGGGTTCAGGACAAAATATTTATTTATTCAAGTCTAACCTACAACTACCATTACAGATCAGCGATCCAATGCAATAGAGAGGCCATGCATGCTAAATCCTTAATCTACATCCTATAAAATGACATACAATATACTAAATCTTAACCTACATCTAGATAACATATTACATAAAGCGTAACTTTTGCGAATTCACTCAAGTTGCACCACAATACATCAACCCTTATATATATATATATATAGTTATATTATACCCTTATATAAATATGTGCTTACTTGAAAGGTTCAAAAGCACCCGTAGCCCAAAAAAAGCGAGATTTTTTGGATTCTATCGCCCTTCCACTATACTATTGACTGACGCAACTTGACTCATAGCCGGAACTCAAAACTACCAGACACGATATACTCATACAAAATTATGGCAGGTAGCAAAAACTTCCAGACCAATACTTATGCAAATTATCAAATAAATGCACCGATCAATTCATAACTCAACAATACCATAAACCGACCACATATTCTCACAAAGACATCAAAGTACATACAAATTACAAAGCACTGAGCGATAACTCTATACGTCTGCTCATGACTGGAATAATAAGAGGGGTTATAGTATCATAAACATCGTTTATAGTTGTTTGTGATCGTCATCGATGACTGTAACGTTCCATCACTATAGGTAGAAGGATTGATGTTTCTTTGTTTTTTTTTTTTACCATAATACGCAGTCACTATTTTTATGTGCGAAAATATTGTTTGAGAATCGTGTGAAAATCATAAGTCATATCAATGTTAAAATACTAGATTAAAATGATTTGTAAAATACTAGATTAAAATTATTGACTAATTTTCGCTTTATCTACAGACATTGTTACTCGTATTACCAATTTATTTTTATTTATCTTTTCGTGGACTGGGTGTATAACTTATTTTTTTATATTGTTGACATTGTTAATAATAATAATTTTATTTCTTTTTATTGTTGTCATTGTTATTAATTTTATTTCCCTTTTTTAAATTGCTGAATTTGTTATTATTTAATTTTATTATTATTTTTTTTTAATGGTTGACATGTTAAATTTTGTTTACTTATAATTCAATTATGATTTTTTTTTGACATTATTATTATTTTCTATTATTTTTTATTGTGATCAGTCCCAGTGTAAACACTTTAATTATTAGTTTTTTTTTTTACTGCATATGTACCTAGTTGCTAGTTATATTCGCACACAATGAAAATTGTTTTTGAATAAATAAATTGAATTGAATTGAAAACATAAGCTCAAGTATGTTTCATTACTACTCTCAAAATGGTATTTGGTTGCCCAAAATCATAGCCAGTAATGTTATCATGTTTGGCTTGCTTGGTTAATTATGTTATTTTGTTTTATACACCTAAATCTTCCTGAAAAACACCACGCCAAAACATCAATTCCAGCTGTCGCTGAAAACCAGCCCTGCACGGGATTCTGTCTCGCATAGGGCCGTAGCACTATGCTGAGCGGTATTCGTTTTGCGCGGATCTGACGCAAATTTTCCCCCAACGTGCTCTTTTTTGTTTTTGTGTTCTTTCTGTGCGTCGTGTTTACCGCAAATAAACGTATTTTCTTTCTTTCTTTTTATACCCTTCACTCTTCAGCTAAGAATTGGATCGGGACGACGATCAAATACATATTAGCAAACTTTTGGTATCGTACTAAATCTTCCAGGTGACCATATACCCATTTAACAAGAAAACAGCAGGAACGCAGAAGTCTCACTAGCATAAGGACAGTTACTTATAGCTGTTATCATCCCAGTGTTGGGCAAACGCCTCTCCCCATGATTTCCAGCTATTTCAATCCATCCAGAGCCAAAGTGGACCACTTTGTCGTTTGTTCTCCCTAAGACAGAACAGCATACATTTTAATGATAGGTCGACGGTCAAAGTGCCAAACTTTTAGGCTTCCATCTGCCCTAACAACCATCTAAAACCTTTAACATTATATTATATCACCAATAAAACCATCTCTTCACCTCAACCTACTTACTCACCCGATCAGCCGACACATCCAATAAATCCCTTCTTAAGACCTTCACAACTAAACAGACGTCAATATTCACAGCACAATGATCACAGCATGTACTACATGATTACAACACATGTACCAGTCTCGAAGGACCGGCCATCTTGTGGCAACGTGCTATCATTTTCCGTTCCCATTGCAAGCAGTCGTATATAACCACCTCACGCAGTGATTTGCAGCTTAACTAGTGGGACATACGGACTGAAGGGATGAGCGAAAATATTTTTGCAAGCTTGTTCGACCTCTTTTCTGGGATAAGACCTCAATAGATTTTTTCGCAATTCCACACCTTTTCTTTCCGGATTTAAAGCAATCTAACTTGACTCTTACTGGACTGGTCCACTCAAATCTGTGTGGTACTTTCCTCAAAAGACCATTTTATATATCAATCTTCATGGTCTTCACATGATCTGGAGAGCTATTCTCTAAGGATACAGCCTTGCGGGCAGCGCTGTCGCAGCGCTGAAACTATTGTTTTCACCGCTGGCATGGCTGAACAAGATGATGTCTTTAAAACACTATGATTATGTTTTTAAGACTTTAAAAGAGACTGACCTCTGAGTTTATTTCGGCTTTACTTCTCTGAGTAATCAGATAGGAAACGCCGACCTCATCTAGCTTATTTTTTATTTTAATCTAATATATAAAATTCTCGTGTCGCGGTGTTTGTGGTTAAACTCCTCCGAAACGACTTTCCCGATTCTCATGAAATTTTGTGTGCATATTGGGTAGGTCTGAGAATCGGACAACATCTATTTTTCATAGTTACCCCTTTTTTTTTGCAAAACGACGTTTGCGGGGTCAACTAGTTTTTTATAAAAGTCATTCCGATATCCTATTTATAAAATAAACAATAATTTAATTTCACTCGTCCGAGTGAAATGACAAATGAAAAAGTATCTAAGAGATATCGTTGTCTTTAAAAGATTGCTCTTAGCGATAACACCACCCATTGTGTCACCCTTTGTAAAAATTCTATATTTATGTCTGTAATATATATGATGTACGCACGGCTACACATCAAGCTATACATAACCAGTATAAGCTGACTTCTGATTGTACGAAAAACCTATACAATGCGAGATCAGCTAAAACTGGAAATTTATAGCTTGATGTGTAGCCGTGTGTACCTAATAAAGCATATTCTGTCGCAATCTAGTTCTTGAACACCAATAAGACTATAGACTATATGTTTTATGATCTTCTTCACTTGACTTTATCCTCATTCAGAGCCCAACTTCATCCATTGCTGGCTACCTACTCGTATATGCCTCTTTTTGCTTGTGCCAACTCCTGCGCTCCAGTGCAAGTTTCTTCCAGGTTCTAGGCACAAGCTGTAAGCAAGAGTTGTAAATTGTTTAAGTCAATGCTCGTGTGAAGAGCGCGTATCGGCAAGCGTAGCGTGGACCGCCCCTCAGCTACATAGATGGACAGACGACGCCAAAAAGGTGGCTCAGACAGACTGGATACGGAAGGCGGAGGACAGGGTATTGTGCGCAGCATAAATCCTCGTTCCCTTACGTACACCAGGTAAATTTAACAGAACACAAAACAGCAATACCTTAAGAACTTTCTACATCAATCTCAATGATAGATAGCGTAACGCAATTCCTACAACGTTTATAAGACATTTAGTATTTTTCCACTGCCTATCAATTTTAAGTTCACCCATTCACATTCAGCGTACTCGTCACATTGTCCATCCGTATGTCCCGTCCGTTTTCATCAACAGCCAGTCAAATAAACCAAAGAAACGGGCTTCGCATATAAAGGGCTGGATATGTCACAGCTATGCCTAATGAACTATTTGAATGTAGGCCTTATTGGCCGCGGATAAATAAAGAAATAAATGTGAAGTACGCGTCGTGCGCTCGCGCAAGCTAATCTGCTGTTTAAGACCGTATTCATAGTGTGGGGATTGTTGGGTAAATTTTTTCAAGGTATTTTTTGTCTTACCCCCTCAGTAATAAACTTATTATATCAGATGAATAGTTACACACCGATCTCTTACTTTCAGTCGTCCGTAATTTGCCTTTCGAAAGAAGAAACAAAGTATTTTTTAACCATACAGACGCTATAATATAAAATTTATTAGTAAGGGGGAAGTTATCAATCCATAAATTGCCAATTTCATTGTATAATTGTTCACTAATCATTAGGTTTACAAATCATTTCTAGCAAACCAATTCTAAATAATGCTGCTGAAATTAAATAGACAGAAAGTTCTAAGTTCAACGAATTCGCCATCGATTAAAACAGTGCCTAAAAAAGCAATCACCTAGAATTATCTTTTGAATACAAATGGACCAATCAATAAATTCACAACACTCTGAAAGATCCACCCTTATCACAAAAAATATACAAAATAACTATTGACAGACATATCCCAATAATAACATATTATATTTAAAACGTATCATCGCTTGAAGGTCCATTCTGACAAGTTGTTGACGTCACAAAATGGTACGACTCAGTCAACAGGTCGACCCGGGGTTGAAATCCGATGACAGATGCGGGTCACCAAGTAAAATGTTTGAATTGAGAACCAGTTTCGTGTTTATTTTTAATTTTATTTGGTTTAGTCTGACCCTTTTGCATGTGACGATGTTGTGTTTATTTTCAAGAATTTTTAGGACTTAAGCTTAACAAAACTAAAAGCCGTTATATTTTAATAATAATAGTTGCAATAATTAACTACCACAGTGACGTATTACAACGCTACTTCCTATCCTACTATCCTACTAATCCTATCCTACTTCCTACTAATATTATAAATGCGAAAGTTTGTGAGGATGGTTGGATGGATGTTTGTTACTCTTTCACGAAAAAACTACTGAACGGATTTTGATGAAACTTTACAGTAATATAGCTTATACATCAGAATAACACATAGGATACTTTTTATCTCGATATTCCCACGGGATTGACACTTATGCGGGTGAAACCGCGGGGCGCTGCTAGTATGATATATGTTGTTTTTATACAGTTGTTATCTCTTAAAGTTTTTAATAGCCTCGCGGAGCTAAGAACCACTTCAAGTCACGTACGCCGTCCTAACACCTCCGTTAATACCAAGGTACTCAGTACCGGCATTACCTGGAGCACTTAGAACTACTATTCATCTCCTAAAACAAAGAGTGGTAAAACACACAACTCCTTGAAAAATAAAAATAAAGCAACCGCCAGACTTTTCAGGCGACAGAAATTGCAACAGACAGGCAGCACTATGAATAGACCGCGTTGCGAGAAGTGGGCTTCACGTTTGATTGAATGTGAAAATTATACAGCCGGTCGCGGCGACGACGCGCCAGTGTGGAGTGCTCTTTATATTACCAAGTTTTCCCATAGGAATAGTCGGGAGCTACACTATGTTTGAATGTCAAATTAACATGTTTCAGAATATGTTAAGATATTTGATATTAATGTTGTTAGATAAATACTGGGAATGTAAATTGCAAAACAATTGTGAAAGTTAAACGCTTTGTATTGTCAACATGAAAAATGGTCGTCTGGGCTGTCAAAACTACCTTTGTTTATTCGTGTAACGCAATAATATTGGCAGTAGGTATAATATAAAGTTAAAATAATACGCAGTCATTCAGTAAATAAGCAGTATAATTTCGACACCTCCATGCAATAACATCGTAACTCACTTTTTGTGATTTTACAGGAGAGCGATTTTAAAGTTTGAAAAATTATAGCAAACTCAAAACACCCCGTACAATTTTTGAAGCTGGCTCTATTTAATATAGTTTAGGCGGACTATAAATAGGTATGGTTAAGTTGTAAAAGAAAAATTGTTTTCATGGGTTTTCATGACTTACGTGAAAAACAAAACAGTGAAATGACATATAAGTTACGAGGACAAACATTGTATGTCTGAGTTACAATTTAGTTTTTTTGTAGTTTAATTTATTTTTGTGGTCAGATAATTGTAACTCCAAGGTGTTAAGTTCCATAAAATGTTTTTATATTTTAGAAACGAAAGAGAATAGAATTACAATGATAGTACAGAAAAAATGCATTTTTTTTTACATAACAATGCCGTTGTTTGTCAATTTTGTCAAGGACTTGCAGCGGTAAATTGATAAATTGTGAGCCAGTGACCACACGCGAGTCATTGGTTTCGTATTGTCAAGCTTATAAAATAAACCCTGTTATACGACTTCACCTATAAAACTAGAAACAATCAGATTTAGCTCAAATTGGCAAAGTTGTAGTAGTATTCTGTTGATAAAACAAAACATCACATTGAGGCGATACCAAATTAAATTGGGTTTTTTTTTTTGGAACCATTTATTTCACCGTTACAGCATGTACGGATTTAATTTTTGGTTATACGTTTATTGACTATTTGATTGATTAATACTCTGAAGGAAAACGCAATTGAACGGGAATTAAGGGATATGCCGGAAGAATAAACTATGGATACTCGATACAAGCAAATATAATTTTTAATTGGTGTTAACAACATGAGGTTTGAAAGGCAAGTGAAGTGTCAAAAAAAAAACGGACACATAATTACAATTAAGTACATTAAAGCTAATTAGACGAACTGCTGCTATGCGATATTGATCAGGCGTTTCAACATTAATAAGGCGCCTTGAGAGCGACCGGTGTACAGCAGTAGACTGAAGCAGGATGATGATGAGAATCCAACACAATTGAGATAGAATTTAATTCCGAAAAGACCACTATTTTTTTATATGTAATTCTAAAATCCTAAGTAATTTCATTGCAAAATTGCATTCAAAATGTGCGTAATAGGTAATTGAAAACTCTGGTAGAAACTATTTTTGATACACAGCTTAATTTATTTTTAAACAATTTTTATTTTGTTTGGCTTTTACGTTGTTTTATTTTGGTTCCAGCGCTTTTTTTTTTTTTGCATGGTGAAGGAATTGACTCTGTCACTTTCTTATGCCCGCCCAGTTCCCCTGCGGCCTTTGTCAGTTATATAAATTTATTTTTACCTATGATATCCCCTTCAGATCAGATGCTAAAAACCATCATGTCATTTGGTTTCGCAATACACATACCTATCTACCTACCTATCTACCTATATAGCACTATGTACCTAAACTCTAAAGCTACCATTTACTGGGTACGTCTTTCATTGACTTGAATGGAATGGGCAACTAGCTTCATCTTTCTGACTGACCGACCCTTGACAATTCAAAAGTGCCCATAATTGGTTTATTTGAAGTTTGAGTTTTTAGTTATCGGAAAAATTTGTCTGCTCAGCAACGAATGAAGAAAAAAGAAATGAAAACCATTGCTACTGATAGTGTGTTATGGAATTACCCTGCTGATAAAGTACCATTATTTCGTCTTGACTCCAGTTTTTAGGCAGTTCATATATTCTATATATTATCTAGACTTCTTTCTTCTTATTTAGACTTTGATACCACGCCAATTCTGAGTCTGGGGGAGGCCTATGCTGGTGAGCAAGACAAACCAATCGAAATCACAACAAAATATGTAAAATAGTTTTAAGTTTATTAATAAAGGCTATTTGAATTTGAATTTGAGTTTGACCACGCCAATTCCAAGTAACCACAAGACCGAAAATTAACCACCTAATCCCCCCACAACTTCTACAGCAGCATAACCTGTAACTGGAAACTAACGAATATATACAACACGCCTGTTACAATAAACGGTCGATGTCTCGGTTTATGTCCGATGTTAAATCCGTTGATTTTAACTGCAGTTTTATGGACTACTCGTGTTGATTCGGTGTCAAGTTACACGGGGGTGAACACAGTGGGTGATTATTGAGCTTCGATTTTTGAGGATGATTTTCTTTGGCAGAGTTTTTTGATTTTTGTGTGGATGATTGCTTGGTGATGAGGAACTGCTTTAATGAATATTAGCGGTGTCGACGATTTTTCTCGTGTCGCTCGAATTAGAAGGAAATTCTTCCTTGTGTAAGAAGCTACCAATGTGCATCAGGAACTAGCGGTCTCTCGTGTTTAAAGAGTGCAAAGTCAACGTGCTTCGAACTCATTAGCAACTAGAACAAGCCTAGGGTTTGAAGTTAAAGCTATGGCAGCACGAGGATAGCCCGTCCTTCTTATTGTTCAGCATTAGTGCAATTGTTAGTAGACATTTTTGTCCTAATTAGAAGCCCGCTGGCTAATATTTTGACCAAGACAGCAGATTTTCTGCCAATAATTAGGGAACAGCTGAAACAATCGCTCCGTGTGTACAATCAAATCGGTCGCTAACAATAAAATCCCCGCGATCGGCGCGGGCGCAGGCGCGTTTTATCGCACACATAAACACGTCAGTGCGGACGCAACACGTTAATTTATTTTATTGTCATTTAAAACTTTAATTTACGGATGTTTACTAATGTGTTGGACACGATGAGTGTCCGTCTGTCCTTGTGCGCTTTAGTATTAGTTCAGTTCGAGGAAGTCTAGGAATTTTAGATAGTTAGTGTTAAATGTTATGTGATGTCACTATAGTAAAGTGTTGCGGACTGCGGTTTCGATTCTGTAAAAATCTCACCGTGATAACTTAGGTGAAGTGAGCGTAAAGTGAGCTATCAATAGGGGCGATCCCTAACTCACTTCATCTAGGTTATCATTGTGAGATTTTTACAGAATAGCACTGCAGCGCTAGATTTTAAATGCAATGCATTTTCAACACCAGTCCATTGATTTTTGTAGACGAACGAACTTGACAAGCGCACATTTTAGCATAATTATCGTCATTAACGCAAAAATTGCACGACGATTTTTCTTGTAGCACCTAGAGTTGCTTTAGGCAACAAACAGAAGACCAATTCTCGGAATTTGAAATGTTCAAAATCTAGCCGAAGTGTCATCTCGGCGACATACAAATGTCAAAAACTTGTCATTTAGAAGTATTTTTTTTTTTTTGTTTTTTTTTTTTTTTTTTTTGACGAGTTCGTAATCACACTCGGTGCGATCCGTACACGTCTTTTGTTAATTAGTGGTAAACAAAAAACCTGTTTAGCTATCGGCTTGCGCTCGCGCAGGCCGGTATCGCGTCGCGTGTGCTGTTAGGCAATTATGAACTTTATGTTTAATGGATAGTGATCAATATTGCGATGAGAATTATGACGTAAACAGAAATACTGATATATTAGATGACCAAACACAATTCAATAACGAAATAGAAATGGATACAATAACATCAGTGGGGAAACGACAAAGACCCGAGGATAGTGAAGAAGGTTGGCAAACTGTAGCGAAGAATGTTAAGAAGAAGGCAAAACATAATAAGGCTGTGTCTATTGAACCACCAATACAAGTTACCGTAACCTCTAAGGAAAAGATTCCCAAACAATTTGCACTTGCAAAATTACTAAAACAAAATGAGATAATGGACATTGACAGAATAAAATATATAAATCCATACAAGTTGCTGGTTACGTTCAGTAACCAAACCAGTGCAGATAAATTTATTTGTAGTCCGGTATTTAGTGAACTTGGTTGGCGTTTACAGAAAACTTGGGAGGTTGGTATATCGTACGGCATTATTAGAGATATCGAATTAGGCCTATCTGAAGAAGAACTTATAGAATATATCTACTCTGAAAAGGAAGTTGTAACAGCTAAACGGCTCAATAAAAAAGATGGCGGAGAATGGGTTCAAAGTGAAACTTTCAGAATTGGTTTTAAGGGTTCTTCCTTACCCACACACATACTGTTATTTGAACTGAAAATAAGAGTAGAATCTTATACGTTTCCTGTGACACAGTGTTCTAAGTGCTGGAGATTTGGGCATATAGCTAAAATGTGCCCGACAAGTAAAGCATTATGCCCAAAGTGCTGTAACTACCATGATACTTGTGATACAACTGAATTTAAATGTTCTAATTGCTCAGGCAATCACGAGGCTAAGTCGAATCATTGCCCTGTCTATAAAAAAGAAAAGCGCATTAGAGAATTAATGTCAGAACACAATTGTACGTATCAAATAGCCCTTTCAAAATATTTTGATTCTCCTTCACTCCTCACACAAGAAGTTCAACGAGCTCCAAGCCCGATCATTGAATGTAGAAGTATACAGGTAGCTCAAAAAGGCAAGCAAGATTCAGTTACTTCTTTTCAAGAAGTTTGTATTGAATCAGTAGATGGAAAAAATCCTCCAAGTTCTGGCAAATCAAAAAACAAAAAGAAAAGTAATAAGAAGAAGAAAGTACCTTATGAAATAGCACATAATGTGATGGCTGAAATTGAGACTACGGATTCAGAAAAATCGGCAGAGGGCCTTCCTGGTTCAGCGTCACAATCAGGAAATATGGATCAGACACACACACATTGGAAATCATGGTCATTTAGCGAAGTTATACGAAAGATTAAGGACTTTATTAAGGACAAGAAAGATATCGTAGTCGCTAGGCTCAAAGCCATAATTAAGATATGTACAGACTGGTTTACCTCATTTGTTACTAACCTTATGCCAGACTTATCTATGATTGTTAAAATGTTTTTGGGTGATAATGGTTAACAAAACGAAAACTGGTATTGATTTAAATGTGATGCAATGGAATGCTCGCAGTCTTAAGCCTAAATTAAAGTTATTTCAACAGTTACTAAACCGGGAGCATATACATATAGCTGCAATTTGTGAAACATGGCTCGATCGGGATACACCTTTAAATATTAGTAACTACAATATTTTTCGTGAGGACAGGGACCTTTCTTATGGCGGTGTAGCTGTTGTGACACACAAATCGATTCAGGCAGTACGCGTCTCTTTGACGAATAACAACTCGGGTCTAGAAATTGTTAAAGTAAAGCTGTATAACTGTGATGAAATTCAAAACATTATTGCTATTTATTGCCCGCCAGAACTTCACACAAATCAAAGAGTCTGGGATTATTTATTTTCACTTGGTAGTGGGAAGACCATGATCTTGGGGGATTTTAATGGTCATCACACAAATTGGTCACATAAGATAGACGCGAGAGGCAATCAGATTCTGGATTCCGTAATTGATTATGATTATGTTATCTTGAATGATGGTAGCCCAACGCGTCTACAAATAGTAAGTGGTAGCTTGAGACAATCTTCCCCTGACATAACTATGGTGACGTCAGACATATCATTAAAATTTGACTGGAGGGTAACTAGTGAAACATTAAGCAGTGATCATGTTGTCATCAAAATTTCTACTACTTTTAGCTCTGAAAGGTCCTTTTTCAAAAAGAAAAACTTCAAAAATGTTGATTGGAAGAAGTATACCGATTATGTTCAAAATATTTTTAATTCATTTACCATAACAGAAGACGATCCCCAAGTTACTTATAATCGATTTTTGGATAATCTAAAACTGGCGTCAGATAAATTTATTCCTGATATTGAAATATGTTTAAATCCTAGTAGTAAGTTTCACCCAAAACCTTATTGGAATGTAGAACTTTCAAAGTCGGTAGCACACCGACGTTTGGCTTTGGCGGTATTTAGACGTAATCCTACTCCTACAAATTTTACATTGCTCCAAAATAAAATACAAGAATCTCAAAGACTTTTAAGATGTGCTCATAATAATTCCTGGCGGGAACTTTGTTCTTCTTTGAACGAAAATACTTCTATTAATGACCTTTGGAGAAAAATGAAATGGATAAAAGGTTATAAAACTACCAAGCATTTTATTGATAATGATAAAGCAAGTCTTTTGCTACATAGTTTGACCCCTGATTATGTCCCTGTTTCTCAACCATTGTTTAATTCTCAAAATTCTAAATTAGATTCACAAATAACTTTAGTAGAACTTAATAAAAGCATTAAATCCAAAGATACCTGTCCAGGAAATGATGAAATATCATTTCCTATGATTAAATATCTCTCAGATAATGCTAAATCAGTATTATTATTCTTGTATAATAAATTTCTTTCCTTAGGTCTAGTACCGAGCCAATGGCGAGAAATTGGTGTAATTCCTATTCCTAAGCCCGCAAGAGACAACAATATGATATCATCGCTTAGACCTATTTCACTTATTTCATGTATATGTAAAATCTTCCATTCAATTATTCAAAAGAGATTAGAATGGTATTTTGAAAGTAAATGTTTGTTTGCCGATACCACTTTAGGTTTTAGAAAGTGTAGATCTTGTCTCGATAATTTAAGTCTATTAGTTACTAGGATACAAAAAGGTTTCTGTACCAATTGTGTCACGGTCGGCTGTTTTATAGACATCGATAATGCCTACAATAATGTAGATATAACTCAGCTATTGCTAACATTAGATGGGCTGGGCGTAGGAAATAAGATTTGTCTGTACCTTTGGGAGTTTCTTCGTGAGAGACATTTAAATATTAAAGTAAACGATTTACGTATGGTAAGAACTACGGGAAGGGGTTTAGCACAAGGCGACCCTCTATCACCGTTATTGTTTAATGTAGCTACTATAGATTTATGTAAAAAAATTAGTTCCGATCATGTCTATGTTTCACAATATGCAGATGACTTTGTTGTTTACTCCGTTGAAAATAGTGTGGATCAGGCTAGTTATTATTTACAGAATTCACTTAACTTACTCACCAAACTTCTTGCTGATATTGGTTTAGAGATTTCACCAACTAAAACTAAAACTTGTATTTTTAAAAAAGGTAAAAATAATAAAGTGTGCGTTCTTAAAATCAACAACTCAAACGTGCAGGTAGTGGAAAATGTAAAATATTTGGGCCTTTGGCTTGATCGCTCTCTGAGATGGGCCAAACATATAAATGAAACCCATCAAAAAACAGCAACATTTCTCAATGTCATTAAAGTTCTATCTGGAGCTAACTGGGGCGTTCAGCCGAAACACTTAAGAATCGCTTATATTTCTCTAATTCGAAGTCGCATGGACTACGCTAGCTTTCTGTATGGGGATAGTTGTCACTCAAACTTGTATAAACTTGACAAAGTTCAAAACCAAGCGATGAGGATCATTGGTAGTTTTATAAAATCGACACCAATTCATGTCATGAGTAGTGAATTAAGTCTCCAGCCCCTATTTATTCGTAGAAGCTATTTAGCTGGTAAATTTTATCTAAAGTGTAAGTCGTTGTTAAGTAATCATACAGTTATTGACTTGCTGGATGGTTTTTTACCTCTGATACCTTTTTGGAAAAGGAAGAATAAGCCTTTACTCATTTTAAGCCATGAATACCTGAAAGACTTGCGAATACACTGCAGCCGGAACTTGGAGATGTTTGGGTATCGCTCTTGGGTCAGTTACATGGATTTATCTAACAACATTAACTTTAGCATTAATGGAGTGAATCAAGCAAAAAATCGATTCCAGCCACTGGTTTTAAGTGATTTATGTTGTCAATTTTTAAACACAGAATATCCAAATTTTTATCAAATATTCACAGATGGTTCCAAAGAAAATGAGAATTCCGGAGCGGCTTTTTATGATCCTCAACAAAATATATCTATAGGTTTTAGTATTGACTCGAACGTGTCTATAATGTATCTTGAGTTGTTGGCAATTAGTGAGGCTTTATCATACATTCAGTCAATAAATCATAGTAAGTTTCTAATACTAACTGACTCCAAGAGCTCTTTACAACATGTGGCTCGTTGTACCTCGACAATTCGAGGAACGCCGATAGCTTACACAATAATTGATCAGATTCTGGAACTTCAACAGAATTCTAAATTAGTAATACTGCAGTGGATTCCGTCACATATTGGGATACATGGCAATGAGGTGGTAGATGTTTGTGCTAAGAGAGCCTGTGTAGAAGGTACTCCGTTAGATATAGTACCAACTTTCTCAGATAACTTCTATGTGGTTAAAAAATACTGTCATAAATTGTGGAAAGAATATCATGATGTGAGATCAAGAGAAAAAGGTATCTGGTACAACACCATTCAGCCTGAGCCTCTAATTATTCCCTGGATTGATAACTGTTCACTCAATAGAAAGGATATTGTTGCTGCCATGAGACTTCGATCCGGTCACATCCCATCGAGGAAGTTTACGTTCCTTATGGGTATCACACCTTCACCTAATTGCGAAAAATGTGGAGTAATCGAGGACGTACATCATATCTTAACCGAGTGTGAGCGGGGCGAACGCCTCAGGAGAAATGTTTTTGATTCCCAAAATATGTTTGGAATTGGTACTGTAAATAGTGTTTTAGCCAAGCCTATGTCGGACGAGGCTAAAACTCTATACAAAATATACTACAACCATATAAATTAATTTTAAATTCAAAATTTGGCAATGATGGAGCGACATAGTCAGTATTGTGACAAAGCTCCTTAATAAAGAGGAAAAAAAAAAAGTATTTTTGACAGATTGAGACTGATATCTGAGGGGCTATTCTACTAATTTTCAAGAACGTTCGCAGTCTGATCTCAGTCTCAATCTGTCAAAAATACTTCAAATTTCCCTACATTTTGACAAGTTTTTGACATTTGTTTGTCGCCGAGATGAGACTGCGACCAGATTTTGAACGTTTTAAATTAGTAGAATTGGCCTACAGACTGTGAACGTTCTTAAAATTACGAGAATTGCCCCTCAGTCATACATCAACGCTTGGAAATAGACATATATTTCCCAATTTACATCAACGCAAACCCGAAAACTATATTCAAGCTCTCACAAGCCTTATCAAAAGTACTCAAATCAAGTATAAAACCCAGACCACCATCACACATCATAAACTGCACACATAAGAACACGAGCATATCTCACGAATTAATCCGAACCATAATTCAAAGACGTAAAATTTCGCTCCAAACTGCACATTTAAAAGTAATAAAATCAAAGAGATCTGAGAAGTAATAAAGCGTTCAAGTACAGAAGATTGTGGACATAACATACATATCTTTATCGCCGACGTCACTCGTTCATTACACGCTGTAAAATATATTGGAGCCGAGTTCTTAACGCAAATTGACGCGACATCTAGTTCTGGTGTGAGGAAATAAAAGTGTTGGCTGAGTAATCCGTTTGTTTTAATTATTGATTGGTTGTGAAATGACGGCTGAAATTTAAGTAGATCTTATTATTTATCGAACTAGTTAGACCATTTACAAATGGACGTAGTTATGCAAAAAGGAACCAACCCACAATATGACCGAAAATGAGTTAAGTATACCAAACTGCTCGTCAAGGTCTATATTTTCGATTAGCAAAAACAATCCAAGTAAAATACGAATTTTTAATGTCAAAATATTCGTATTTTACTTGGATTGTTTTTGATAATCGAAAATAATATAGACCTTGACAAGCAGTTTGATTTACTTAACTCATTTTCGGTCATGTTGTGGGTTGGTTCCTTTTTGCATAACTACGTCCAAATAATACTTAAAAATATTAGCAAAAATAATACATTATTTTTGTAGGTCACACAGGTCACAGGTACGGGTACAGGTCGTAGGATCGAACCCAGACAGTTGCTTTACTTCCTACTATCCTACTTCCTACTATCCTTCCTACTAATCCTACTATCCTACTTTTCCTACTATAAATGCGAAAGTTTGTGAGGATGGATGGATGGATGTTTGTTACTCTTTCACGCAAAAACTACTGAACGGATTTGGATGAAACTTTACAGTAATATAGTTTATACATCAGAATAACACATAGGGGCCCGTGGCTAAATAATAACAGCCGCACAGGTCGATCGATCAGGTTAAGCTACGCTTGCCGCGGTTGGTCTGTGGATGGGTGACCATCTTTACATACTGAGACCCCTCCGTGCCTCGGAAAGCACGTTAAGCCGTTGGTCCCGGCTGTCATTCGTGGATCTTTGACAGTCGTTACGGGTAGTGAGAAGCCCGAAAGTCTGACAACCAGTCTTACCAAGGGGTAATAGTATTACCCAGTAACTGGGTTCTGGAGGTCAGATAGGCAGTCGCTCCATGTAAAATACTGGTATTCATCTGCATCCGGTTGGACTGGAAGCCGACCCCAACATAGTTGGGAAAAGGCTAGGCAGATGATGATGACATCAGAATAACACATAGGATACTTTTTACCCCGATATTCCCACGGGATCAAAACTTACGCGGGTGAAACCGCGGGGCGCAGCTAGTTGTATATATTATTTCAAAACACTCCTCTCAAAACGGAAAACACGGTCAAGCGGTGAACCAAAAATTCAAAGACATGTGACATCTATAAACGCGCACTGCCAAAGCCAACTCCCTCGTGAACATTATAGGCTGTTTATGTATGTTACGTAATAAGTAACGGACCAGTCATATTAGGATGGTAAGCAAGACCAATTCTCGCATTTTTTTTTTTATTTTAGAGACGGAACTCTCTTGTCTGATAATAATCCCAAAAATAAGAAGAAAATAATATCAAAAGACCAAACTGGAAAATGAAAACATTGCATTTGAATAGGTATAAGAATTGAACTTCGCCTAACACCGAAGCTACCAAATTATCAGACACACCTCCCTCAACTATCTCCAAACTCAGTTTAAACAGAAACTGGTCGATCCAATCCGATTAAAACTGCAAGATAACAATCGTTATTACCAACTGTTACAAGATCGGAGTTCTATCTCCTAACGGGCCTATTACACAACGTTCCTCAACGGGCCGGATAATCAGCCCGTTCCCATTCGGGCCGGGTCTTCGGGGCCCAATAATCGAGTGGGCAACTCGTCTAGCCTACGTTTTGTGAATTTTTACTGACAGACCTCCGTGACCAGCCGGCGAGCTGTCGATAGAGATTTGGTTCGCTGTTTACCGTGGTACAATGAATATTGATTGCTTGCATCCTTGTTAGGATTGGGAAATTCCGCTGGAGTATGATCAGGTTGGTAGTTGTCGAATATCGTGTTCCAATACCTTAAAAGTTAAGGATATCTTGGTTTCGACAAACGGCTTCAACGACAGATCCTGATACTTTCTTTTATTCCTCAAATTTACAAACAAATATTGCAATTCAAAAATACCATGTTAAAGAGCAGGTTGGTGCTTTAAGGTTCTCGCAAACAGGCGCGAAGCGACGGTGCAACACGATTCTGGAAGAACAATTTCCATGAAGTTTTCATAGAAACTGTTAAACTAGTGTCTCCTCGCACCTGTCTGCCTTGCCTGCCTTTAATGATATTGCTGTGAACGATGATTAATTTAGATAAAGTTGACTATGATGATTATGTAGAGATTACCCTCAAAATCATCTTATAGATAGTAACAATGTCACCGATACTGGGGCTAAGAAACAATAATTTATTTTTCATGATATAACTACACTAACAGGATACACTAACACAAGTTCAATCAATGATAATATAGCGGTTGTTTCCGATGTCCCAAATAGCAGTACTACCTGCATAAAATAACAATCAAAATAACATTAGCTAATTAACAAGCGTAGTTTTAAAACTGGCCATATAATTTATAATTGCAGTCCTACGATCCGTTACCCATCGTGAATATCAATCGTCGACCACCGGCCGTGGGTTAACACTGTGAATGCTAAGTACATGTTTTTTGCGTCACCTACAGCGATGTCGGTCCGTGATTGCAATTTATTTTCGTTTGCAACAGGGTTAGGTGGTCGTTGCATTTTTACAACTCAATTATCTGTTGAAGAGGATAAAGTTAAGACAAAGAAATCTAGTCGTTTTGGAAACACAAGTGGATATTTTCACTAAAAAGATTAGTACTCGCCCTCATATCTCATCACACCCAGAAATATCTAGTTATGTTCTTGTTCTTAGCATATCAATGGCAAAAAGTTCAAACATCTTTGGACCAAAATTCAACTGCGGGAACTCCGCTCACGCTCACTGACGCAGTCATAAGATCATCAAGTGCACAGATCATGCGACGCAGGATGGAAGTTGGGCCATTGTCTGTGAAGATATTGGTAAACTATGATATAAAGGTCAAGTCAAGTGCCAGTTTACTTAAATGTAAATAAATAACTATGACTAAAATGACATATTCAGCAAAGTAAAATTAATCAGCTATGACCAATGTACTTCTCATCTAATAATGACAGACACAGACTCGCCTTTTTCGGTATTCAAGGACCACACACAAATCATGATCATAACCAAGACCATAACAATTAAAGTCTTACTAACGACTAAAGTACTTGACGACACGTAAGGCTGCAAACATTATTCGAAGATTTATGAGGGGCACGTGAAGATCACGGCATTAATTCGGGTGACAGTAGAAGGATTGACGTAGATCTACAGCACAGTATGATGGTATTTCTTGTTACTTAACTACTTGAAATAAGTCCTGGCGAGGTTATAAAACATTGCCAAGATGTTGTGAAAGTGGCATTAGAAAGAGCTAAGAATCTCACTGCAAAGGATGGACGTATAGGTACCACAAAACCAAAAAAAAACGATGACGGAGGACTTATTAAAGTAATGTATTGTCTTAGCAACGAAGTGAAAGGATACTAATAAGGTCAAACGATAAGGAATCAAAAATCAATTTGAAATAATGAGTTTCTTTATGATTCAACGTCTCAAAGCCAAATTCAATTGATCTGTACATTCTAATGTTATACGTAGATGAAACGTCATTGGAGATAATCAAATCAGGATTATTTATTTTATTAGTTAATTTAGCTTATCAAGTTTATTCAGTGTACGTATTTTTTTGCATTAAATACATTCAGGACTTGGCTAACTGATTGTAACCACAAAATAGGTAGATAGAACTGAAATGTTCAAAAAAGCTTCTTGATTATGATTCAACTTATATTTTCCAGGATTCTTTGGAAGCACAACCTTAATGCTGACACTACCATACTCAATGAAGACCACACACGAGCGGAAGAGATACCAATCTTGGACCGGCTGGCGGCTCCAGGGACCTTATTGTGGGAACTACGTGTTGATAATCCACGATCGTGTATGAAAATTATGAATGAGATTGATGAAGATAACATTCTTTAGTTTATTACGTTCACGTTCGTCACAGCGAACAGTTTACGTAATGTGATGTTCGGAGTAAAGAATATAAGGAGCTGCTAGTTTTTTTTTTTTGTGTCGGTTGTATCGACTTAGCCTAGCTTTCCAGGTGGCCGCGCTTCCTTGCGAACGTTTGAATGTATGTACTTTACGTGTAACAAAACACTGTCTCATAGATTTTTCACTAAACACAATTTTTGTTAATACGTCGCAAGAGTGAGCCAAAAATTATGGCAGAAAGTTTTCATTAAATAAAATCAGCTGCTCCATACATTTTGACCACATAGGTCACTTCTGTAGGAAACATTCAGTTTTCTTTTTTATAACAAACCTATAATTTCAACGCAGGGGGGTCCAGAATCATGAACTGAAAGATATCAGTAGGCCAATTCTGCTAATTTAAAACGTTCAAAATCTAGTCGCAGTCTAGTATCTCGGCGACAAACAAATGTCAAAAACTTGTCAAAGGGTAGGGAAATTTGAAGTATTTTTGACAGATTGAGACTGAGATCAGACTGTGAACGAAAAAATTACGAGAATTGCCCCTCAGGTTGTGTGACGATGTCCCTGTCCTGTTTTTGGCTGGCTCTCTGTTAAATAGCTGTTTCTCGAAACCTCATAAGTAGACCTTGCCAATCCACCAGACACGATGAACACTAGCCTCCTACGCCCACATAAAAACATAGGGTGGTCCACACCACACAGAGTGCAAATCAAAAACATTCACAATATGATAGCATACGCTCCGTAGCATAAATCACGGGTAAAACAATGGGTACAGATACCGCCGATGCTATAAAGATGGAAGATAAAGTGATCGTCCGCCCCCTACCGGCGGTCGCTCCCATCAATCATTATAATAGATGTGGTGTATCCTGCGAGGATGTTAAAGGATTGGTTGGTGTTCATTGAGTTTGTTGTTCTTTCTTAATGTTGAGTGCCGATGTGTTGATTGTGGAGATGTAAGTTATCGAGTACCATTACTATTTCTAGTAATTAGACAGTTGTATTTTTTACCAGATGTAGATATAACATTTATCTGCAACCTCCAAGTAGGTACAATTTGTTCCAGTTATTTGTATATAGAGATGGATAGTGATGATATTTTTTTTTAATAATGCGACTAATCCATCAGCGATTTTAAATTTGAAGGTTAGACAACGTTGTGAAGCATACTAGGCCTCTAAAATCAAATAAGTAATAGGTTTCTGAGACTTTAAATATTCTAAAACAGATACCTAAATCCCCTAAGGCATCAATGGACTTCATCCAACAAAATCCCCTCGCTATTACCTTAAATCTCTTCGAGAGTAAGATACCGTCAAATAAACCAAATAGTAGGTCTTATCGCAGACTAACTACAGGTCTGGTTGCAACTGCATCACGTTCTTCATCCTTTTCAGTTTAGATAGATATTTTTACTCCGACTTGCCTCGGGCGTCGACAGGGATCGTCACTTCGTGAACAATTTAGATTGGGATTCGAGACGGTAATTTTCGTGTTGGACAAAGTTGTTTCAAGATCAGAATTTTAATGGAGTTACGAATTCTTGTTTTTCATCTAAACTTGTTAACGGGATATTGCTAAAGTATTTTAGATCACAAGTATGAAGCTTCCTGTTGCATTAGATAAGTACAACAATTTTAGATTTATTTATGTGTGTTTAGTAAAATGTGAAAACTTTTCGAATGCATACCTAATCTTTTCCTTTTAAAATACAGTGAAAAACAAATTATATCTAAGAACAACAGAAATAGAAATAATAGCAACCGTTACTTCACTATATGACACACTAGCTGCGCCCCGCGGTTTCACCCGCGTAAGTTTTGATCCCGTGGAAATATCGGGATAAAAAGTATCCTATGTGTTATTCTGATGTATAAACTATATTACTGTACAGTTTCATCAAAATCCGTTCAGTAGTTTTCGCGTGAAAGAGTAACAAACATCCATACATCCATACATACAAACTTTCGCATTTATAATATTAGTAGGATATAGATCAATGTTATGGGTTCCGCGGGGTAAAGGCAATTGTTTTTATTTTGACAGTTCAACAACATTCATGGCGTTATTTACGTTGTTGATCAGACAATTTTTTTAACATATGACACAGTGGATTAGCAATATAATTGAAAATGATTCAGATTGTGATCGATAGTAAGTTAAAGTGTAGATTATGATCGAAATTATCGCGTTATCAATATAAAAGTGTCAACAGAATCCAACCACAAACGGAACTGGCCATTTTTAAGCCGGCAACATCAGACAACACCAACCTAAGTGACACATTACAATCTGAAACAAATACAATCCGATTCAATTTAGCATATATCTGTGGTCAAAGGCGCCGCCCCCTCTCGAGAGCAGCGCTGACCCCCGGATCAAAGGACCGGCGGTCAATGAAATGATTGGTCCTTTTAACTTGCGACGGAACAAGTGTGATTTTTAAACTTCGAGGAGGATGTTTTGCAAGTACTTTTATTTTGGAGTTCCTTTTGGTCCTTGTGCTCCATTATTAAACTCGCTTCCTGTGGGCGTCGTCACGCCTAAAAGGTAAGAAGATTGATAGTCCTCATATACTATTGTAATAATGTACTGCACTCACTAGTTTATTCTATATTAGTTACTAGCTTCTACCAGCGGCTTCGCTCGCGTGGTTCTCGGAAATTTCATGGATTTTATTTTTTGGCGCGGGACCCTAATTATTCTTCTAAAATAAAAGCCTTATAACATCAGCTATCTCCCAGTGAAAGCTCCGTCAAAAGCAGTCTAGCCGTTTCGGAGATTAGCCGAAACAAACTAACAGACAGAAAGACAGACAGACAAAAAATTATAAAAATTGTTTATTTGTTATAAGTACGGTATTTATATATACTTTCATGCATTCAGTAAAAAGCTGTTATTTTGACATTACAAATAGACACTTTAATTTTATTTATTTATATAGATGAATTTTTAGATGCGCCTCTGCTGCATTCTAAATCTATACTAATATTATAAAGAGGAAAGATTTGTATGTATGTTTGTAACGAATTGGCTCAAAAAGTACTGAACCGATTTTAAAAATTCTTTCACCATTTGAATGCTACATTATCACTGATTAATATAGGCTTCTTAATTGCAAGAAAAAAAATATAATGTTTAAAAAATAAATGTCCACCCGTGCGAAGCCGGGACCGGCCGCTAGTCACTCATATAATACCGGAGTCAAAAGCTTATATTCTACATTTTGTGTTTAGTTATTTTTTTACTATTTATGTAACTAAAAGCCCATAGAACATGGATAGTAAAACAGATAACACCCTTATGAGTGACCCAGCCGAACCCATGATCTATGGGCTCATCCCTTGTCAGGTCGCGTACCGATGACCCCAGATTATTGAAAACGTTAATACAAATCACTTTGTAAGTGTTATCAGTAGCTTGAATTATATGTTTTATCTGCTTGTGGTTTATAGACTCTTGAAATGTCAGGATTTGATAATATAGATGGGGATGTTATTTTAAGTTTATTATAGTTTTTGTATCGTTGTTCTACGAATTTACTAAAAAGATTATAAATTCTAGTAAAGTATATTTTAAGAAATGGTTTTAAAACTTTATCGTCTATATACAAATCTTCTATATACAAATTATGAAGCTCAAGTGTTTGTTTGTTTGAACGCGATAATCTCTGGAACTATTAGTCAGATTTGAAAGAATATTTTTGTATTTTTCGGTTACAGAATGAGTACCTCCTTGTAACCGTCGGCTCGCTGTGAGCCGCTCGTGTAGCGCTCGCAGCTGGTTTGCGAAAACACGTACACACTATGTTTTTTGGTAACAGTACATGCAACGATTACGGTTACAACTCGCTAGTGAGTAGCCGGCTTTAACTATTTAACATCACCCTAGGACCCTTAGGAGCAGAGCAAAAATAAAAGAAATCGGAAAGAACCCCAAGCGGAATCGAAGTAATAGCACGGGCAGGCGATGCGATGCGACAGGGGAACAAGAAATTTCACGCGGACGAAGTCACGCACAGAAGCTAGTTTAATTTATTCGTACTAATCATAAATAGATATCTTGACCTCAACGTTCATCGATTTACTCGTATGACATAGTCATTATGGCGACATCAAAGCAGTACAATTATTCGATCGATGGCCGTTTAGCTGGAAATAATTGTAGTAGCAATGGATTGAAATCATTTAGTAGAGAAGTATTTATGCACTTAGGTAATTACTATACGTTATTTTGATAGTTCCTTTGCATATTTGATATATCCTTTTTTTGGTGGCTTTTTTTGGTCTTCAAAAGCCGCCCGGGTTTTGGGGATAGGACCGGGGAGTTTGGGATTTTTACCTCACAAAACCACACGGTGGTCACCATGGCAACGCCTGTTAGGGCACATCCCTGGGGAGACTATAGATAGGTCTCCCCAAAACCTAACTGCAAGGCAGCACGTGACCACTGTGAGCCGTCTTTCGTGAGATCAGTCTGTTGGCGAACAGAGTCCCCACTCTAAACGCCCGTGACCCCAAATTCCCGCCTGCCTTAAGTGATGCATAAAAAACCAGCACCAGGTTCTGTCTCGCATAGTGTCTAAGCATTATTTATTTATTTATTTATTATTTATTTATCCTCACACTGGAACGCCATACAGCAATTACACCATTGGAGCAAAAAAATTATTTTATGTGGTGCTTTTCATTCATCCTGTGCGCTGTCGACATAGCGGCGATGGATCACGGAAACTCACGCAGCGTCAAGACATTTCTCCATAACCCCATCAATCCGTCCATATTGCGGACATTCTTTTTGAATTTTTAGAAGCTTTCTTGAATTAATTATGCTGAGCGATGTCTGTTTTGTGTAGATGTGAGGCATGTTTTCCCCTTGTTACTACTTGTTATTTTTTTGTGTTCGTGTGCTTTTTCTGCGTCATATTAACTTATTTTCTTTATGTCAGGTGGAATTTCAGTGTGTTAAGCGTCGAAGTGGTTGTCTATTAGATGCCTTCTTCTCCGAGCAGGACCAGCCTTCTCACGATTCCGCTCTGTAGCCTCCTTCTGGAATATCTACATAATTTGAAAAAATCAGACTGTACCAAAAGGCCGAAATCAAAACCATTAAACATTAAGGTCGACCGATTGCATTACGATTAGTTACCTTTAAAATCTATATTTCCAAGATAATTGCATATATAAAACCAATAATTTTGAAATTCTTAATATCGATACTTAAGTTAACGATGATTCACAAGAAAAATTACAGAGAATACCTTTTAAAAATGATGACTAATATGCACGGTAGTGTAACATGCAATTTGGTCCAATTTAGCTCCGCTCAATTATGTAATCATGTACGAAAGATGTATTTTGGATGTACTTAACATTTTCACTATAGGAAACATGTTATTATTCACATAATTTTTGGTCTGATGATTAATTTTTAATATAAAATATATATTCCTGTCACTTTTCGCTTACGTATCGTGAGTTTTGATGTTAATTGGTGTTTAAAAAAGAATAGTTTGGAGGAGCGAAAAAAAAATCAAAATATTAATTTTTAAAAATAACAAGACAAACAATTGTATTCTTATTAAATAGCTGATTTATTAGTTCAATTTTCAATGAACACAGTTTGGCCAAGCTATTCTATATTTTCGTAAACTTCGCTTTTGTCTTGCCACTACGCTTTCAATTTCTTCATAAACTAAAGAAGAAAAACATACTCAAACACGTTCATCTTCATTTCCATACAGTTTCCACACTTATCCTGGAATACATTTCACATCGCTGTATATTCTAATAACTCACTGACATCCTCATTATCATTTTGAACCCATTTATAGCCACCCCTGCTATTAACGCTATCATTCACCCACAGTATCACGCAATTTCCGCCCTTTTGTTTCTGGCAACAAAAGATCAATTACCGTAGCAATGAAAGTTAGTACTGCAAATATTAAGGATGGTGTGGATACCATCCACTGGCTGTAAATTGGCCACAAAAAAGCTAACATAGCTCCTAATTTTGAACTAGATGAGCTTAAAGAGAAGCCCATATACCTTATTGGTGTTGGATATGGTTCTACTACGTATAAGTAGATAAATGACGCAAAAATTGACAAAAGCTGACAATACTCCGATTATGCCGAATATGGTTGATACCCATGCCCCGTTGGGAAATAAGACTAGTATAGACATAGCCACTCCGATTATTATAAAGGAGCCAATCGTTGATGCTTTCATTCCGTAGAATATTTGTACGCCAATATACATATTAAAAGGCTAAACATGATTGGATTTATTATCATCTTGCTTGCTCTTGTATGTATACCATGTTTATACAAATAAATAAATGTTATCTTATCTTACACTTTTATGATGACTGTTGCTAGTGATTTCATTGGCATCTGGAATCACACAATTAAAAGCTTTAGTTGCCAAAACATAATTTTGGTTCCAGATTTCCCCAAAACATATCCCATAACATGTTACAAAATGTTAATAAAAACGAAACTAAAGAACTGGTTGAAATGATATAAAAAAATTAAGACTTTTTTATCCTATACTGTCCCGCTGCCGGGATAAGGCCGCCTCCAAATCATCCCAGGAACTCCTGTCTCGCGCCACCTTGAACCAACAAAGATATAATATAATTTATATAACACAAAAAGTCAACACCTCCCCTTGATTTATAACCACAAACAAGCAACAATCAATTTAACTGACCTGTATAACTCCAATTACAGCAACCACGATGAATATATTCGAACCAAGCACCGTGTTGTATTGATTGATACCGTAATAGCACGCCCCCGTCACAAACCACACGGTGCATGATGACATCGTTATCATAGACAGTCGCTTTGTCTTGAATAAGTTTAAGTAATTCATGTTTTGTGGTTCGTTCTATTTTAGTTTCAGGTCTTGGAGAGCTTTTTCGAAGTTGTCCTTTTTGTTGGCAGTTCTGCGGTTGTTACTGGAAAGTTGTTGATACTAATTATTAATAACTAGCTGATCCGACAGACGTTGTCTTGTCAAAATTTCAATATAGTCTAGAGATCATACAAAAATTTCATAGAAAAATAAAAATATAGATCCAATCATGAGACCAGTGAGTATCTATATTTATGTCCACAATGACGTTTCATGTCATGTCCATTCTGACATTCTGGCTGTAGAATCAGGTGATCCTGATAAACTATAATTGAATTTAGAATGTTATAGAAAAAAAAACAAGTATTACTCACAACTTAGAAGCCTTACACCCGGTTTCTGATTTGAGAAAAGTAGCAAATCTCAACTGATTATTCTCAAATACATAAGTATGCGCTTAAGTTTTTTGCGTTTCACAAGTTAAAATCGAATTTCGTTAAACCCTAATCAACTAATCATTTAATTAAGTATTCCTGATCAAAGCTAACACGTTCCAATTTACATTCAAAAACCGGTATTTTTCAAAAACTCATAATATTAAATCCTTTTATTTTTATTAATTTTAAACAGACTTAAAAAGTAAGTTAATTTTAAATAACGGCATTAATTTCAACAAATTTATGTTATAAGACGTGCTAATGCATATTTTAGCAATTTCATATTTGACGTGTTTGTATGAACCGAATCGTGAATGTCAAATTGCAAGTAAACAAACAAACACAAGTTTTATTGGAATTCTGTCTGTCTGATAGTATTTTTACTTATTGCCTATTGTACCAATTAAAATGGATAAAGATAAGAAAAAGAGATCGCCTAACTATACTCTAGAGGAAAAAGAACATCTTCTCTCAATAATAACAAAGTAAGTACATAATAACCTATAATATTTTGTTCACCATAATATAATTTCTTTCTGTATTCTGAGTATAATTTTACGTTTCACCAAATTAGTAGATGGTTGTGATTATTATTGCTTCAGATACCAAAGTGTGATAGAGAGCAAAAGGACAGGGGCTTACTATATTCAAAAGAAACAGGAAGCCTGGAAGTCCATTACTAAAGAGTACAATAGCCTATGCACGACTGGGCCTAGGGATGAAACAATGCTAAAACATTTCTATAATAATATCAAGCATCGTGCAAGAAAAGATTCTGCAAATGAGAATGTGAGCATAAAAATTTAATATCATTATATGTCGTACCTACAACACTGGTCATATTCTTAGTAGATTAGTGAATATACATAACGTTTTTATGAATTTCAAAGGAAATTTGGTTCTGTTTGTTCACATGCACACATATAAATTTAACATCCTTCTTTAATATAAAGACACCACAGCCTGACACTTGCTCCTATGTAGACATTCCCATATTTTTATAGAATGTGTGTAACTAAAGGCAACAAAGATGTTGAAATAAAATACTCTACTAACAAACATTTTTCAGAAGCAAAGGTACCTCAATACACTCTCAGATGAGACAAACATTGTGGAAGTCTCCCATCCACCACAAAACAATCAGACTGAGCAACATTTAAATGTGGATGAGGTAAATAATGACAATGTATGTATTAATCCTACTTATAGTGGCAGTATACTGCTAGTCAGTTACTTTTTATGTTTTCTTCATTTTATTTTAACCATGTTTCTGCTTATACAAAGATTAAAATATCATGAAACTATTTTTAATTTATTTAGCTAATTGTGTTTTTTGGTTTCCAGGTTATAGTCGTAAATGAACATCTAATAAAGGATTTAAAGAAGAAATGGTCTAATGAGCAGGTTACCTGACACATGCAGCAGTGATATTATCAAATCTGGTTGATTTTGGAAGTTGGTTTAATCTTTAGCATCAATCTTTTTAGACAAATTTAAAGAAGACTGGTGGTGGGTCGTTCACTCCTATATTAACTGATGCTGATCATCAAATCCTTTCCATCTTAGATGACCAAATACGTCCAGATGAGAATCCATATGATGAAGCAGCTGAATATTTTGGTGAGTATCGATCAATATTTTTCATATACCATAGAACAATATATATTTATAGTATAATATAAAATACAAATTTAATTTTTCAGGAGAACAAATTGAAGTAATTTCCAAAGAGTCTAACCCAGTACCACAATCTAATCCACTACCAGAACCTCCTAATCCAGTACCTGTCTTAAGAAAACAAAAACTTGTGCCCAAACAAAAAAAGAAGACAATAGATAGCTTATCACATAAAAAGCATTCAGCTGAAGCTCTGAAGAAAATTTATTTTAAGAAAAAAATAGAACTTGCTTACTACCAAAAAAGAAATGAGATGCAAAAATTTAGATTTGAACAGAAGAAGCATGAACTGGAAATACAAATTTTAAGAAAACAGTTGGAAAAGGCTGATAGGGATTTAATGTAGTAAATTACCTTATATATAGTAAACATACTTATAACAAATCGATTTGAAAATATTGTGCTGTGATTTCTAAATGCAAGGGAAAAATACATAACTGTAGCTATTTATTTTTATATTAGGTGCCATACACTGAAAAAATAATTTCTTACTATACCACATTAAAGTGATTTCATTAAGATTACAAAACAGTAACGTTTAAATGTTGAATACCTATACCATTTACTGAAGAAAACCTTAAAATAAAATGTTAAAGTTTACTGTCATGACAGTAACATTTTGCTGAAGCTGTAACTGTTTTCGGATCAGTAAAAAATACTGTATTTAATGTTAGGCTCATAATTATGGAACTGTTTAAAGCAATTCAGGCAAAGGTCAATGTTTTTTCATTTTTATTTACAGCTTATTTCTTTCAATGTAATTAATATGAATAGCTGTGATTTCTAATTTTTTGTGATTATTACATAAAACTGCACCTATTTATTTTAATCAGGTGTCATGATTATAATTAGTAGCTGTGATTTCTGATTTGTAAGTGATTGCTACATACAACACTGTACTTGTGTAAAATTTATTTTAAGTTACCATAATTATTAAAAATACCTACCTATCTGTAATTTTGATGTAAGTAACTGATAAAACTAGGAGTAATTAAAAATATTACAATACATTTTTTTTTTCAATCAATCAACTCAGCCTATCGCAGTCCACTGCTGGACATAGGCCTCTCCCAGGCTGCGCCACAACACCCTGTCCTCCGCCTTCCTCATCCAGTCCGTTCCAGTCACTTTCTTTAGGTCGTCCGTCCATCTAGCTGGGGTACGTCCTACACTACGCTTGCCGATACGCGGTCTCCACTCAAGGACTCGTCTGCTCCACCGGCCATCGGTCCTTCGACAAACATGGCCAGCCCACTGCCACTTCAGTTTGCTCACTCTGCAAGCTATGTCGATAACTCCGGTTCTTTTCCGGACAATTCCATTCCTGATTTTATCCTTCAAAGAAATTCCGAGCATAGCTCGCTCCATAGCGCGCTGGGCGACCTTGAATTTGTGGACCAGCCCGACCGTCAGTGTCCACGTTTCAGCACCATATGTCATGACGGGCAGGACGCACTGGTTGTACACTTTAGTCTTCAAACACTGCGGGATAGGCGACGAGAAGACTTGACGAAGTTTTCAATGTGAACGGTGAGTACATTTCACATCTTCGATTTGCCTATGACATCGTCATAATGGTAGAGACGCTGTAACAGCTAGACCAAATGCTGCACAGCCTAAATGGAGCCTCTAGGCGGGTTGGCCTCGGCATGAATTTGGACAAGACGAAAGTCATGTACAATTCGCACGTCTTGTCGAGTCCAATTCACATCGAAGGGTCGCTTCTCGAAGTTGTGAAGGATTATGTCTACCTAGGGCAAGTAATCCAGCTCGGTAGACACAACTTTGAGAAAGAAGCCGACAGGAGGATCCGTTTGGGTTGGGCAGCATTTGGAAAACTTCGTCAAGTCTTCTCATTTTTTTTACTGTAATACATTGTTACACTTTTATTGGGTAAAATAATTTTTTACTATGGATGTTCTGACAGCAAAATTTTGGGTATTTGACACTTGAAATAATGGTTCATCACTTTCTTCTCGTACATGTTCATCATATTCCACGATGTAGTCATCAAGGTGAAGAGTCATATTATGAAGAACAACACACGCTACAATCACCTTCAATACTTTTGGAAGTTTTAGTTGCATTCCTGAATGTAGACATGGAAATCTTCTCTTAAGAACACCAAAACACCTTTCAATGGTGTTTCGTGACGCTATCTTTACCTACGTGTGTGTAGTCTACAGTACCTATGACTCTAGGAAATCCAGCTATGTCAAAATATCGTGCCGCCACTGATGGTCTCTCTTGTGTAATAAATAGCCTCCCCGACCGATTTCGGTCACGGTGGCTAATCTCAACGGAGATTAGCCGAGTACGCAGGAGATATTATAGTGCACAAGTGGGTGCGCAGACACAGGTGCACTCTCTGTTCCTTTACTCTCATAGTCCGATGGGACTGTAATCCGACACGACCGGAGAGAGATCAGGCGCAGGACCAACGGCTTTACGTGCTTTCCGAAGCACGGGGGTATTAAACCGCCAACTTCCAAACTTCGGACCGTTACTAAGAAATTCCTAATGGAAAAACTCAATAACACTTTGTCCGACCCGGGAATCGAACCCAGGACCCCACGCTCAGCAGTCGTGCTTGCAACCACGAGACCAACGGGGCAGTCATAATCATTCTCTCTTGTGTAGTGGGCATACGAACATATTGCCGCCTCAATAACGCTATCGCACCAGTCACCCGCTCTACCACGCGACACACCGTCGCCTTGCTCACATTCACGGTGTCCCCCACAACAGCTTGAAAGCTACCAGTCGCGTAAAACCTAAGAGCTATTAGTAGCTGCAACATGGGAGAAATGCAGTCCCGCCGTTGAATACGACAGGTCAGTTTAGGCTTTATTTTGTCAAAAATAAACCTAACCGACTCCTTAGTAAAGCGGAACCGACTCTTAAATTGTTCATCGCTTAGCGTGATGAACAAGTTAGGCCGATGTCCTCCTATTCTTCTCCGTGGTTGTCTGCGTTGAGGCATCTCCAAAGACGACAGGGAAGTATCGTCGTCACTCATTATAAAGAATAATCAACAAAATCACTAGTTACAGTTAGCTGATTACAGTTTGAGTAGGCGAAATTGGTGTGTCAACTTTCAACTGCTTAGCTTGACGTTGATAATGCTTTGAGTATTGTCAAACACGTTTTTCTTAGTTCAGAAACGCAACTGACGACCTTAAGCATTAGTTAAGCATGCTTTCTGTCAAATTTGAGTAAAATATGCTAAATTACTCAAATCTTGATTATAGTTTAAAAAAACTTATTTCAGAAACGAAAAAATGTTTAAGTTATACTTAAGTACAGATTAGGACGTTCTCAACTTCAAATTCTCAATTCAGAAACCGGGTGTTAGTGATGCTCAAAAGTTTCATCTGCTTTATCATTTGCCATCAACTATCTCGGTGTCTCCGGCAAAAATAATAACAACATCAATATGCACACAGAAACACCACCAAACTCTGAAAGATAATACTCTCCAAGTCGAGGCTAGGTATGCAAAACCTGCAAGTGTAGCTTCGGCTACAGAATCAGGAAGTAACGCCATAGCACCAACAAATTCTCTAGATATGTTGTGGTCCTACAATCTCCAAAGTAAATACAGCAGTAATAGACATGATGCCTCCACTAGCCAAGCCTACGAAGAACCTTAGAGCAGTGAAGGTCCAGTAGTTTTATGCAAATGCTGTGACGATCATAAAGATGACGTCAATTGAAGCAAAGAGGATCATCGCTTTGCTACGGGCAATAACTAAAAGTACCTACGGAGGCGAATCTGAAAACGGAGAAAAACAAATGACAAATTGGACATGGTACCGTAACTGATTAACTCAAATAAAGTATAAAGAATATAATAGAATGGGATACTCAACATAAAAAAGACTATATAGCAAGCTTTATCACACCTGTCAGAAATCCATCCAAAAGCACCAATACCGATCACCAATCCAAACATGCGAACCATTTGCGTGAAGCTTGCCATTCAAACTCTGTCGCAAATCAAACCAAAGTCTGATATTAAAGTTAGTTCAAAAATGTCTTTATCAAAAACATATTCTATAAACCCATCGTAACAGGTTCAATTTTTAATTACAAGTGTGGCATTGTCTTTTTGTTGTTTACAAAAAAATTCAGTGGCTGCTATAAGGAATTATCTTGAAAGTGTATTCGACATACAACATACATAGCAATAAATCTACCCAAAGATACTACTGTAACTGTTTTAGCTTGCCATCGTTCAAATATATCCATTGATTTAACCACATAATCATCTTCAAAATCTTCCTTTTCCTCATCTTCTTCATGTCTGTCTCCGACATTATATCTGTCACGATAAATATTAAACCTCATATTGTCAGCAAACGCCTTGGCACTGAAAAGAACATTGAATTATTGTCCGTTAGGTCGTAAAAATATTTTGACATTGTAATAATATAATTAGGTTGCCACACTTTATTATTATGATCACGACTAAACTATTTTGTCATACTATGTTGAGTCGTAAAAATGTATATGCCTTAGCATTATGATGCCAAGTCATATGTGCCGTGGGATTAAATGGACGTGTTTCGTCTCCAAGTACCATCATTAAGATGGTAAATATTTGGCAGCAACGTTACTTTTAATACGCTATTAAGATGTTTATTACACTAATTTATTGCGTCCATTGAAGTCATTACGCTTATGATATCGTGGTAAGCAGATAAGTACAAATATTTTAAGTACGTAGTAAGTACAATTTGAAGCCTTTTGACAGCAACATCAGTAGCTTATCAATTCCCTCACTATCTATGTAAACATTATTTTTCAGAAAATATATTTATGTACGTTTCTGTGCGCAACTTATAATTTCGAACAAGTACATTTAACTAACGTTTCTAATATTTATCTATTTGGTATTATTATATATCTTTGCCGACGACATATTTTACTTTCACATAATCTTACTGAAGCAACAGCATCTCCATAATATCTCCAAACAAAAGAACTTCCAACACCTACCCATCCCAAGATTGGAAACCCGATAGCCCTTTAAAAATAAGTCTTCAGAGTTCATACGAGGCTTAAAACGTTCCTCGTTAAGTTAAACATGTTGGAGGCACATATAATAACACATCGGTGGCAGCCAGCCTGTAATTTGAGGCACTTTCGAGTCACTCAATCAGGTAAACGCCGAGTGAAGCCGTTACTTAAAACCCGACACTCGAAACGTTATATAATTCCATGTAATTGTGTTGAAAACTTTTTGAAAACAAAAGTGTATTGTGACGAAATGGTAGTGGTATGCTACGAGTGGTATGTAATTTTGTCGTATGGGGTGATTGAATTCTGTGCGCTAGGTTGTGTCAATTTTAAAGTAATGTGTATGGAATTAGAGGGCACTAAGTGCGGTTGTCGGTTCCTTTTTCCAGTTTCTGGCTTCTGTTATTCATTTGTTTTTTTGTTTCGACGGCAATTTGGAAGCTGTTTGTCGTTTGCAAGCTGTTCCTCGCGTTTTACCTAACTACCACCTTCAATATGTTGATGTTTATTTGACCAACCTCTTCCAAAGCCTGCTGCTAATTATCTACAAGTAATGCTCTGGTTATGAAAACCACAAACTGTTCCTGTTCCTATATTAACGCTGAAAACTTTGTCATCAAAAACCTGAATGCCAATTCTCGTAATAAAAATCTTCAAAATCTAGTCGGAATTTCATCTCAGCGACGATCAATGTCTTACCAAAAATGTAGGGGAAATAAAGGTATTTTTGATAGATTGGGACTGAGATCAGACAGTGAACGTCGCTGAACGTTCTTAAAATTACAAGAATTGCCCCTCTGATGTCGTATTTTATTAAATTCTTGGTCTTCTCTAACTATTTTACATTTTCCCTCACAAGACAGAACACCGAACAACTTGACCAAAGCAAATTCTCAACCACCGATTTAAGCAAATACCTTTCACATAATAACTCGCCCTCTTTCCGTGTTACGAAACCATCGGCTCAAAGACTGACCACACAAACGCGAGCCCCCTACATCATCAGCAGCAATCCTGGCAGACCTTTCAGTCTAACTAATGGTTATCGCGTATAATGTGCAGCCTGTAACCGCAGCGTTTGGACGCGAGATGACTAATCTAATCGCGAGTAACTTGTTAGAGGTGGGAAAATGGAATCGATTGTATTTATGTTATATAAGTCCTTGTGACTCAAATGAATGGATGAACACCGCTGCTACTCTCGTATCAATACAAACCATACATTAATACTAAGTCGTGATGAAACATTAGCAAGTGCGTAAGGATTGTAGCAGAACTAAGCAAGCCTAAAGTCCAACAAAGATATTGTCACTTTTAGATTCCTAGGAGTAAAAAACTTTTAAGATAACATAAATAGGTACCTTAGGCTAAGTTTACATGACTTAAGTTGTCCACGAAAGGACAAACATTTCTATATGATTAAGCAGCATCTTGAAATCGATCGATTCCTCAAATCGACCATCAAAATCGATACCACAACCACCTCTACAGCGAGCCACTTACAGCCACAGATTTATAGCCCCCCGGAGCCCCAGTCAGTGGTCATTACCGTGATCCGACGCGCCGTCACGTCACTCCGTAATATCGGGCCGTGGCAAATTGATGGGAATGCCTCCGATTTGCTTTGCCCGTAAAGTGGACTGTTTGCGGGCAAACCGCTAGTTATCTTCCAGCACTCATTTTGGTCGATGGTTTTGGAATTTGATCGTGGGGTTCTTGATTTGATTACAGTGTTTTTTTGTGGTCTATAGGTTGGCTGGTGTCGAAATCGTGGTCTCAAAGAAGATTTGCCTAATTATTGAATTAAGAGCCTACTGCAAACCTACAAAATTGTTTGAAATGTTTTATATAATATACTTACATAATCTAAAGAGCGATTCATATAAAAATGTAGGTATATACAATATAGCAAGATGAAAATCTACATAATTATAAACAGACAATCAATAAAAATCCCTAATTTAGATTTCCATACAAAACTCAAATCCGCAATTGAATAGACGCATTCACATTTATCTCTGTGAATGGTTTTTTTTTTTTTTAATTTACTCGGTTAAATGGCGTGGCAAACGGCGAGAATTCTTCGTCTCGTCAGACGTAAATATTTCAAAGAAGAGTTTTTAATCAGTCGTCAAGCGATTTACAAATTAAACAGGGGCCGTGTTATGAAGAAATATCGCAAGCTGTGAGTGGGCGTTTCCATTGGTTTTAGGAATATCGTCTCGGTGACATTGTATGGTATGTTTTAACGTCGAAGCTTAGTGATCTTATTGACATGAATTTTGATTCATAGAACAACTACATATATCAATTGTTTAATTTTGATTTTAATTTAATTTTGATTTTAATTTAATTTTGTTTGTTTTTACTTTAATATTAATTTTAACTTAAATTATGAATGATTTTCACTTTGATTTTGATTATAAATTGTAATTTTAATTTGACTTTTGGTTTTGATTATAATTTTTTATTGTAATTTTGATTTCAATATTAATTGTGATTTTAATTTGACTTCTGATTCGGATTTTATTAATTTTATTTAAATATTGATTGTGATTTTAACTTGACTTTTAATTTATGAAGTGAAACTTCTTTAAGCACGCTTGACTTGGGGAGTAAGCTGGCGAACGCGTGACGTAAGCGTTACGAAAAGTGTGATCGGGCAAGGCGAACGGAAGTTAAGTGGGGGATATAAGCAAGAGACAGCAGTGCGCGCGCACATTTTCTTTCTCTCTTCCTCTCATAGCCAAATACGTTCCGTATATCTAAGCACACTGCAGGCTTATTGTCTGTATCACAGTGTAGGAGCAAGAGAGAGCAGTGCGCGCGCACATTTTCTTTCTCTCTTTCTCTTATAGCTAGTAAATGAAATATACATACAGATGGAGCGAAAGAAGTTTCACTTCAGTCGTGTGGTCATAAGCACACTCGTTTTTTTTTTTTTTGTTTATTTTGATTTTAATAAGGTTTTTATTCGGATTCCAAAATTATTATTATGTACTGTTTCGATGTGTTTCTGTTTGCTTTTCATACTGTAAATTATGGTTTTATACAATATAATAGCTTTATATCCCATCATGTAATGCTTGTTAAAACCTATTAATTTTAATTTTAGTTAAGTACTCAAATATAAATCTTTAATTATAGTTCAGTGCTTGTGGCACATCTTATATGTTTACGGGGCATGCGGTGCTAACCTGTAATTAATTGTTACACTAACCTTAGATATTATATAGGTACATAATTTAAATTTTATCGGTGTAAACAATTGTTGGTTGGCCAATAAAGAAAAATAAAAAATAAAATAAAAGCTACACGCGATTTCAATCTGATCTTTAAACCACGGCTCTCCTACTCAGGTTCATCACACGAGGGAATAAGAACCACTCCGTAATAAAGCTTTCAACACTGCAAATATAACCAAGCTAAAACGAAATCTAGAAAGGCAATGGAAGTTGTTCTCGACCCCGTAGCTAGGTCGGTTTAGTGACCGTCCTAAAACCTCAAGCAATTAATCTATCTTATAGCATTCGGTATATGTCTGTGACTTATATTGAACTTTAAGAAAGAGAAAACGTTCGCAAGGTTCGAAGGTTCTGAAAAATACCTAAGTTCCGTACCGAACGAACAGTGGAAACCACTGCGAAATAAGAAATATCGCCGTCGGAGGATCCCCGCAAAAAGCTCGCAAATTTCGTCATCAATTATCATTATTAGGGAGCGAAGCAACGGAGACGGCGGTAATTGAGTTTTATAAATGGTGTCGGCTGGCGTCGACGTGACTGTCATAAATAGTCACGTGACGTGTCGCGCGACCCTGAACGTTGGGAGGTCGATTTTTGAATAAGAGTTTTCTTTTGTTTTCTTCTTTTTTTCGAATCCGTCAATTTTCTTTTTTTTTTTCTTTTTTGCCGTTTATCTGTTTTGCACGTGGTGCGGTTTGCTCGCTGGTTTTGTACGTACCTACCTACATACGTTCTTAATAGTATGACAATTTGATATCATAGCCGTGGTAGCTCGAAGGTTCAATGACCCGCTTGAGCGAAGCTTAAAGTTCAAAACTCGGCAAATCCTGGCTAGGCTGGTCATAGCACACATATCAACTCAGAAAGGGATCGTCACCGTATCAACTCGAGCCATTCAGTATTTTTTTAAGAAACTCACTACTGCATACTAATCGGAATCGTAACGTAATCCCTTCGACTCGGGACAAGCTCACGAACCGCGGTGCGGTGCGTGGTCAACTTGCAGTTCCCGCGCCTACGGCTCGTCGTCCCCGCGCTTACGTCTCTCCGAACCCGAGCTTACGTCTCTTCATCCACCCTTGCCCCTCTCACCCTCCCGCGGCCTGCCTGCTGCACCATCAGCCAGCGGTCGGCGATCTGTAAGCGTACCGTCGCCTAGGCGTAGCCGACGTATCGGAGCTGCTGATCCGCTTTGGTTACGTGCTTACGTTAGGTTGACGCCTGTTTGACGGCGAGGCGAGAGGCGATAAGTTGACGATCCCTTTCCGAGTTGATATGTGTGCTATGACATTTAATCAAAAATCTCATTCCAAGATAAGCAACCTCAGCGGGATTGTCCGAAAGGGTTACCGTTACCCCGGAACACAAAGGGCTAAGGAAGGAACACGGGTGGGTTTTAGTCAGTAAGAGTCTGACACGCCCTTCTGCTCCACCCCGAGCGGGAGGGGTCATTTGATGATTTCCCACCCTCAAACAAAAAAAAAAGATAAGGAACCCCTTCATTTTATGGATTACATGTGAGGCGATGCCGAGACTCTCATAATAATATCCAGATCGAAACCTATATCATAGACTCGTGCAACTTAACTAACTACTGGCTTCTGACATCCATAAACAATGCTAAATATTACAATTCAATGTACGTAAACCTTTACCCAAAATTCAAACAGGAAGTATTGTTTACAAACCGATGAGATGAAAGATAAAGATTTTAAAACGTATTCTACACTAATTAACGGACGAAGATTTTCCTTCTCCTACGATATTTTTAATTGTTTTCTTTTCCTGTATGTGTTACTGTTGGTTAATGTATGGTGATAATTGATGTATGGAAATTACAAGATGATTGGTAAAGTGTGGGGTCCATTAGCTATTTTTATTGTAATATTCGGAATCGGATTCAACACTGGGTTTTAGATAGTCAATTGTTTTTTTTTTAAATTCCTTAGAATACTAACATTTTGCACGCTAAAGCTAAGCTTCGATGCGATTTTTGACATCGTATTTGCATGCTAAATAAAATCGCAAACGCAAATAATTTTTCAAGCGATTTTTTACTGCAGTGCGCGATCTCTAATATATTGGAATTGCTCACGGATTGGCATTTATTTTCCGCAACTATTAAATTTCACGGTGCGCGCTTAGGCTAATACCTATAGATGAGCGCAACTAAAGGGGCCGTTCCTGTATTCTTAAGAATGTTCGCATTCTAATCTCAGTCTCGAGCTGTCAAAAATACCTACCCCTATTTTGCCTATATTTTGACAAGTTAACATTCGTTATCGCCGAGATGAGATTGCCACTAGATTTAGAACGATTTAAATACGGAAACTGATAAGTCACCTCATACGCCATCGTCAAAATGTTGTCTATCGACCGCGGTCTTTTTACACCCTTTATCAGTACTTCCTATTGCTAAAATTATACAAATAACAATATAACGCTTCACTGTAGTATAGTCATAACCATTAGCGTTGTAAACAAAGTCATTTCACTAGTATCGCTGCCCTAATTGCTCGTAACTCCGGCGCATCTGAGACAAGACTCTTTGAAATCTTCCTACAACATTATTTTACAAAGTTGTGAGAATTGGAAATGGTAGATGCGGTGAAAGATTGCGTCTAAACGCTGCGCGCTAAGATAACAACATTTTAAAACATAAATAACTGTAAGTATCGCTTCAACTTATGGCACACAAAAGGCAAATCTTGCATAGTGTAAATCTGTACCTATAAACTCGAAAATTTATTTCAGTATTTTTTTCGCGGGATACATTTAACTTCTGTTTTTCGAAGCTCACATGCCACGATTTCTGCTCCTCGCAAACGTATCCTCTAGAATTAGCTCATATGAGCTATCCTTATAGTTTATGCTAGTTCTATTCAATGATTAAAGAAAGAAGAAAGAAAGAAAATACGATTATTTACGGGTAACATGATGCTAAATAAGCACAAACAAAAAAATAAAATTAACCATTTGGGAGAAAACCTGCCTCACATCCACGCAAAACGACCATCGCTCAGCATAATGCCAAGACCCTATACGATACAAAGCCCCAGCGCTGATTTTCAGCGACAACCGGCGTTGACGTGATGACGTCAACCAGCCGTTTTGCTGAATTGCCAGTTTTTTTACCCAGATATCTGCGTAAAAAAACTGGCAATTCAGCAAAATTGTAGGGGAACTGACAGCCCCGTGTGTGCAGGCCACAGAATACTCCGTAGGTACAGTCCGACATAAAGATTGGTATACAGACAGCTCACTTGCAACTACTTTTAGACAATGTTATCGGTGTTCTAAGTAGTCATATTAGTATCTTCAGCATTGCTCTTATAAGTGTAAAAAGTTATTAGGCACATATTTAAAATTGGTATAATCTATACTAATATTATAAAGCTGAAGAGTTTGTTTGTTTGTTTGAACGCGCTAATCTCAGGAACTACTGGTCCGATTTGAAAAACTCTTTCAGTGTTAGATAGCCCATTCATCGAGGAAGGCTATAGGCTATATATAATCACGCTAAATCCAATAGGAGCAGAGCACCAATGAAGAATGTTTCAAAATCGGGGGATTTTTTTCCTATTGAGAGCTTCCGCTGCGTGCGCTGCGTAAGCGGTTAAAGTTTCGCAAAAATCATATATGACAGAATTGTTCCCCTTTAAAAGCTTTAAAAAAAAGTCCGCGACAGCATATGTCTATCTTTTAAGGTTAGCTCACTATAACCTCTTTTATGCTAACCAAATTTGTTCTAAAATAATGCATTATTTGCGAAGGTGTTTTTATAAACATGGTATTAATCCTTATCCAAATAAATACGTTATTCATCACATGTATTTAATTTTGAACAAAATTGCCTCTGACATCATTTGATTTCAATGTATATCTCAGGAGATATCATAGTTTTAAAATAATACTAATAATAAAGCTGAAGAGTTTGTTTGTTTGAAACACGGTTTGAAAGCTCTAAATCTCTGGAAGTATTGGTCGCATATATAAAAATATTTTTGCGTTTGATAGCCCATTTCTTGAGGAAGGCTATATTCTATTAAACTTGACGCTAGGACCCTTAGGAGTTGAGCAAAAAGAAAAAAGTCTGAAGTTTTCGCCAAGCGAAAACGAAGTAATAGCGCAGGCCGGCGACACGTTGCGACGGGGTGGGTCGGGGAAACAAAAAAAATTTACGCGGACGAAGTCGCGGACAGAAGCTAGTAGAGATATAAAGAAAAGGGTGTAAAGTTCACATATCCTACATAGAAAAGGGAGTATCCTCTGATCATCTGTTGGGCAACTGCCCGACGACTGATGTTACTTATTTATTTTATTTATTTATTTTACCATTTATGTGCACACATATATAAACAGACAAGAAAAAAACAGAACAGAAAATAGGTACAAAAGTGATGCTTATTTCATAAGAAATCTCTTCCAGCATACCTGCGATAGGACAATAAATAGAGAGAAGTAGACAAAAAAAATACATAAAATCATAAACAATTCACTTAACAAAACTAAACAAATATTATGAGAATATACTTACATACAAAAATCTAAAATAAATATCACTACAATCTTAATAATTATAACATAGTCAAAATAATAAATACATACATACACAACTATGATGAAGTAGAAAGATAGTATTATTTTACTCTTCTTTTAAAAACTACAACAGTTTGGCAGTCCTTAATTTCTGGCGGTAGTGAATTCCACAACCGCACCGCGTGCACAGTGAAGGAGTAGGACTAGAAGTCGGTGGGGTGGGGAGGGGATTTGAGAAGGTTTTTAAGATGTAACCTGCAAGGCGCATCTGAAGGACGGGCGTAGGAAAAACGCTCACGCAGATAGGATGGTGTTTTATATGCTAGATGCAAGGCAAACTCTGCTTGCGCGATGCAGGATTTTACGTGACGTCAAGGTTAAGCATAGTTCGCATGTGGTGATGTAGACGCCGTCACATAGTGAAGCAATAAATAAGTTTGCCTGTCTATTCTTTATTCGACTGTGCATTAAGGACTCGTAACCTCTCCCTCTTAGAGTACCACATCCATGTCTTAACACTCCCAGCCCCAAGTTATCAGTGGCAGCGTCTATCATGCACAATAACCGTTAATTCTAACAGTCGCTACAATAACGTTAATATTTACTGCGGTATAACTGCTAAACGGTCTCCTCAAGGTGTCACTACCGATAGTGGTGTGTCCGTAAATATCTCGTGTTGTGGACAGCTTGTGTGTCTGTGTGCGTGTGATTTATTTTATGAAGTGTGTATAGTGAGACTGATTGTCTAAGAATTATTTTATGACTGGGCATTGATAAAACCATCTCAATTATGTCTGTGAGCAAAATCTTGAAAATAAACGACTCCAAATACGGTGACACGAACATCGACGCGCAACCTGCTAGCATGGATTGGATTCAGTACAAAATTCTAGAAAAAAAATGCTGTTCCATACATTTTGACCGCGTAGGTATTGCACTTTTGTATGAAACAGCAGGTTTTGTTTTTTTTTTTTGTAACCGGCTAAAAAAAAATCCGCTGGGGGGTCTAAGATCATGTGCTGAATTCATGGTTACAATTTGTGCAACCGTGTATAGTTTAATGAAACAAAAGAAACCTGATGCAAAGATAAAAAAGCAATTTATACCAACGCCATCAATTAAAGTTACACGAACTTCATAAATATTATACTAAGGAAAAAAATCTATCAACAACCCACATTTATCAACGAAACAAAACATGACTCCGCTCTCAAAAACAAAAGACATAACATTATTAATTTGCCGTCTCAACAAATTATGAACAAAAACAAATCAAAATTAAAATGCTCTGAGATATAAAGGAATAACTAACGACCATCTGTAACTTCAAAGGCTAATTAAAATAACGATGCTTCAAAACGTTGCGTTACGTTAAGACAATGAATAATAGTTGTGCAGCGGTTTGAAATTCATTTTTTTAACGAGTATCTTCACTTGAGTATTGGAAATTATGACTCTTTTACATTCTTAATACAAGGTAAATAAATGGCCTTTACACTTTTAAGATTGCAAATGCCAATAAATTTGCCAGTACATATTTCTGTACTAGTAGTTGTAGTTATAATCTACAGTTTATAGACTTAGATATAATAGACTGGAATTTTTTTTTTTTTAATCAAAATTGGAAAATTTACCTACCCAGTGAGGACAGGAAGGAATTTTTTGAAGTTCTACATTTGCTAGACGCACGTGTGAGCAGTCAAAAACGCGTCTTCGCGTGAATAGGAAAAAAAATCCCCCGATTTTGAAACATTCTTCATTGGTGCTCCGCTCCTATTGATCTTAGCGTTATGATATATATTCTACAGCCTTTCTCGATAAATGGGCTAACTAACACTGAAAAAATTTTTCAAATCGGATCAGTAGTTCCTCAGATTAGCGCATTCAAGCAAACAAACAAACTCTTCAGCTTTATAATATTAGTATAGATAAAACAATCATGAATGACGATTGCAGTTGAACACTATAATAATTTATTCAATTTATTTAAACACCACCAAAGATACCGCCTGAAACATGCTAAAAGAAACAAACCTACTCTTCTCATAACCAAACCGTAGAACATTCCCGTTTTTCATCCAAAATTAATTCTTAAAGGGCGCTATTTGTTACACTCTAAGATTAAAAACATCTAAGAAAAACGCCGGGGAGGCGTCCTCTCTAATAGCTTAACTTTTCATCTCTCCAACAAATTAACAAGGGCCGTCTCTTAATGCAAATACAACGTGATTAATAACAACAGTTTTTTCAACGTTATTAATAATACCAGTTATTTTTAACAGTTATTTTTTAGCGTGAAATACCAGCTGTTGCGTCCAATTGTTGAGTTTTGAAGTGAGTAGAGTAATGGGCGAATCAATCATTGTCATTGTCGATGTGAAAGAATAAGCAAAAGGGGAGGGTTAGGTGAAGATTTAGTTTTAAATGAAAGTTTTTTTTGTGTAAGGATTGCTTTATTATAAAATTCAGTTAGAAAATGGTTACAACTTATCTATTTGATCCTCCATCAGCCTATAATGTTCCCAGTGCTGGGACTGCCTCCTCTCTTCGAGAGGGAGTGGGCTGTAATCCACCACGCGGGACCAGTGTCTGTTGGTAGATATCACTTGTCTTCGAATTTTTAGTTCTAGGTTATGCCGATTTCCTCACGATGTTTTCCTTCACCGTTTTAAGAGCAGTGGTGATGAAAATATTATACACAAAATAAAGCGCCTGGATTATATATGCCTACTATACATGCCTAATAAGAAAGATATTGTACGATCATTAAAAAAGTCAGCATAGAAAAATAAACAAAACTCCCATATCAAGTTAATAGTTCCCTTTCCTCCCAAAAACATTACAAAACAATCCTTATCGGAACTCAATACCCCATTTTGATATTTCCACGACATACATAATTTAGTAATAAACAGATAAGGGCCACAAAAAATACTTTATTATGCTGCCCAACACCATAAATCATAGCGCAATGATAGTACGTTCACACTCCATGTCATAAGTGCCGATGATAAAACATTTGATTTATTGCATAGAAAATATTGATAAAAATATTCAGTGATTTATGAGAGGAAATTGTTGTGAAACTGTGTTTTTTATTGTTCGGGTTTGATTGCGTGTGACATCAATGTACGTTGAGGAATAAGAGAGCATAAGCAGAGGTACTAATACGCACAAGGCCCGCGTGGTGGATTATGGCCCACTCCCTGTCACAGAGAGGAGGCCCGTGTGTGCATTTGGAACATTATAGGCTGAATAAGCTAAGCAAAGTTACAGCTTAGGCCAAATCCGAGTGGTTTTGCCACAAGCATCCATAGACTATTCAGGTATTAAGTTCTTTTTACGTTTTATTATTTACTAGCTTTTGCTCGCCGCGTGGAGGTCGGTAATTATCCCACGGAATAGTATTAAGTACTAATCCAGGTTATAACAAACTATTTGTGTGAACATCCAAATCCTATCAAAAGCCTAATACTAATGATTGAAATGTTATCGTGAATATATGCAAACTTTTTGTTAGAATACTGCTCAGAAAGTCGCGTCATATTTCAATCATGATTCAAAAGACACGTAGCGCCATCTAGCGTTGAAAGTTATTGTTCTTTACTCGGGAAAACAGTTTTTTTTATGAAAGGTATCCTATATCCTTTTCTATACGCCTGACGCCTGAAAACGTATATGCAAAATTTCATGATGAACGGTGCACTGGTTTAGGCGTAAAAAGGTAACAAATAAACTTACTTTCTCATAGATAATATTAGTTAAGATTTTTGGTTGAGTTTTCAATGTTTTTGTTGGCCTATGGCGTGTGCTAACTGACATGCTAAATAATTTATTTGAATGTAATTGCGATTCGCAATGTTCCAAGTTTATCCATGTTTGAATCAAGTTCTTCTAACTGAACAGACAGTGCTGCTGGGGATTATGTATACTGAAGCATAGCCCAGCTACACACGAGCGCGTTTTTCCCGCAGCGATATTTTTTCGTGCACTGGGTTTTCAACGCACTGCTCAACACCGAAAGTTGAAAATCCAATACGCGATAAAAACTGTCGCGATATTTTTACGTCCGTGCAGACGTGGGCTTACGCTTGATGAATTCAACAAATTTAAACAAATTGGTAATTGCAATAGATTGTAATTAGCACACAAAGACTGACGCCCAGTCTTTTGATCCTGCCCCTAATAACACATAAAAAGAAAAAGGCTGCCCTAACCAACCACATGTTTTTATTGGAAAGTTGGTAATAGTAGGTTCAAAATTAATTAAGATCCTGCTAATTGCTGACAGGAAGACCGACCATTATTGCAAAGATACGACCAATAAACGGAAGTGCCTGTCTTTCGATGACATGATAAACACATGCTGCTCGTCTGCCATAATAATACATTCATATAAGTTTGATTGAAAGGAAAATATAAGGGAATATTACGTCACGGTATGTGAGCAGGAACGCTTTGAAACCGTTTATTTAGTGCTTGTTGGTGTACAATTCGCGGTAGCGGGCGCCGCAGGATATTTTGGCGATTTAGTTTTTTAGGATTCGAATACTGTTGAAATCAAAGTATTATTTTATTTTTGGTCTTTGGGAATTGGTTATTTTGGATATGTTGAAAAAAAAACTAACTGTCCATACACTGGAACGACACGCGTCAACGACAAAGGCATCTACTGCTGTCCGCTTACCGCTCGTGTATTTGAGTCATCATGCGCCGAACCTTTTCCCAACCAACTATGTTGGGGTAGGCTTCCAGACTATCTGACCTCCACAACCCAGTTACTGCGTAATAAGATACCCTTTGGTAAGACTGGTTGTCAGGCTTTCGGGTTTTTGACAACTCAGCAGTGTGATAGGTATTGATGCAAGAGTGTTACATTTAAGTTCACACCTGTGAATTACACCACTCGTGCATTTTGAAACTAAAACGCAATCCGCTCTCGCATATCAACGTGAACAAACCCATAAGGAGCAGACTACTCTTGGTAAATACGTCTTCAATGCAGCGATATCCTGCTGGTAACCTGTCATTTGGTTGCTCCTTTATATGATTATATATGGTTCCTAAATTATAGTCCGAGTAAGGAGTAGCTGGACGGATGGACTGGACATAGTAATATCGTTAAATTGTCATATTATACTTGTCAAGCGCAGTGATTAGGTACAGTGAACATCCTTATATATCAGTTTCCTGGAAACGATTAGAGGACGTCAATATTGCATTTAGCAATATTTCAAGGGCAGTGGGATTGTCCGAAAGAGTTACCGCTACCCCGGAACATAAATGGCTAAGGAAGGAACACGGGTGGGTTTTAGTCAGTAAGAGTCTGACACTCCATTCTGTTCCACCCAGAGCGGGTAATTTGATGATTTCCCATCCTCGAAAAAAAAAACCAGTACTTCAAGTACCCGTAGTTATTTTTTTTGTAACGTCGTGGTCTCGTTTTCAGCAGTACTCACAGCTAAACAAAGATATAATTATTATTTTCATAATTATTTGTGCATGAGAGGTGAATAAAGTGGCTTGTGGCTAAGTAATATTAACAGCCGCACGGATCGATCTATCAGATGGTAAAATGCTAGGCTGGATGAAGTTGAATATCACAATACATGTATGTTCACATGCACAGACGTGTGATCATCAGAAGCCAAAGACAGATAAAGCAATAGTAACATCAATTGGATCATTCGGTTCCCTACAAAATGGGAGCTGGATGGTGCTGATCCATGCGTCATGTTCGTGAACGGGCGCTGTCAGTTGAAACTGGTCATTTCTTAACTGCCAGGGCTTATTTTTAATCTTATATTTTGAATTGTTTCTTCATTTGTGTTTTTTTTACACTGTTCTCACATATAAAAGCAACAATAATAAAAGTAATATCTTGATTTAAAAAAATGTCCTTGGAGTTTCTTGCCCGTTCTTCTCCAAGAGATCTTTGTTTTGGAATGGGCAACTAGCTTCAACTTTCTGACTAACTGACCGACTATTTAATATTGACAATTCAAAAGTGTCTGTAAATGGTTTAATTTAAATAAATGCTTTGAGTTTGAGTTTGAATAAACCAACTAAGTATGTATCTTCAGTTTATTTTACACATTCATTAAACCAAGACCTTCCCAGTTTCCTCATCAATCCCAAAAAAACTCGTAAATTCTCAAAAAAATCATAGAATAAATTCAGCCACATTCATCGAGTTTATTCGGCGGCCATAACTCAGTAATATCGCCAAAGACTGCTCCATTTAACGTGAGTTACGAGCCGCGGCGACAGATTTCATAAAAATAGTCGCCCAACTGTGATTCAAATGTTTTATTACTAATGATATCGTGGAACTTAGTGAAGAAGGTGCTTTACAAGATTTTTGGGAGATATAGTTCAGGTTACAAAGTATTGAGTAAGATTTGGATGCTCAGTCGATTTATAATTTACGACGTCTATCTTAAAGTCTTAATGACACCGTAATGCTTTTATTAGTGAGAAATCTGTGGTAAAAATGCAGACTGTAGTTGTTTTCATATACCTATTTGGAACAGCAAAGCAGATAGGAATCATGTTAAATGGGACCATTCTCTACTGAAATAAGCGACACCATTCTATGTTCAACTTCTAAAAAGGTAAATTATAATTTATTATAGCAGCCTTATTCAGGTTTTCCTAAGAAAACCTGAAAAAGGCTTGCTATTATATTTTTTTTTTTGGGTTTTCTTAACCATCTAATGGATAAGAAAACCCAGATGTAAATCCTACTAATCCTATCCTACTCCTACTAATATTATAAATGCGAAAGTTTGTGAGGATGGATGGATGTTTGTTACTCTTTCACGCAAAAACTACTGAACGGATTTGGATGAAATTTGGCACACAGATACTTTATAACCAGGATTAAAACAAAGGATGCTTTTCATGCCGATATTCCCACGGAATCTAAACTTACGCGGGTGAATCCACGGGGCGCAGCTAGTACGCTAATAAAATAAAGGTGAACAAGGTCCTTCTATTTCAACCATGAATTTATACAATTTAATTTATCTACTTCTTATTAACTACTAAAATAAACTAAATTGAATGCCAACATTTATCATTTCTGTCTTCCGCAAAATTCTGAATTCAAATACAAATAAACATAATTTAAGATAAGACAGTACACACAGTAGCAATAATCCTGCTGTATTCAATGAAAGACATAGCACAAAATAATGGAATGAGAACAAAGTAATAACAAGTGTGTCAGAACTAGCCCACAGCCTAAAATATTACGCTCAAAAACCGAAGCATAACCGCAGCACCACAATAACTAAGCCACAGATCAAGAATACAAGAGGATATGCTAAGAGAATATTAATATTTGTAGAAAGTTAGCACAATTTCTAATTGTTTTTACCTAGTTTTTAAACAGTCACAAATAATATTTAAAAAATGGAAATGCCTGTAGCGCTAGCTGCAACGTCCAAGATCTTAAAACATCAAATTCATAGTACTTTCAAAGACAAAGCAAAGTCTGATTTTTAACTATTGCATATTTTCATAGAACAACTACGAGTTGCCATTATAACAGTTTCCTTCATCATAACTCTAAGATAAACTAAGATAGCCATAGTACATAATATCAATGCTAATAGCATTTTAAAATGGACCAAATTGACAACCTTCTAGTTCTTGAGACTTTTGTATGTATGTATTTTGTTTTGTAATGTGCGATTTTTTGTGCAGAATAAACAATGTTTATTTTCTATTTTTAAAGCCACAAAAGATGTTATGCACGAATCAACAAAAATCAAGGCCACAGCACAAGAGAATGACCTGTCCAAACAAAAAAAAACCAACACAAATAACAATTTCCAACAACTCATCTGCCCCTTCTTTAATCTACAAACAGCAATGTATCAACGGAGCCTTAACTTTTATGAAAGCCGCAACGGTATATCACGTTAAATGGCCCAGCTTTTTGTCGTTACCTTGTAACTTATGGCCGCCAAAGTGTTGCTGCAACAGGACCTAGTACCCACAGTTATAAGGACCCTGGAATCGTGCCAGGCTACTCCGGGTAATGGGTGTATGGTTGTGTGATCATTTAGGTAGGATTCTTTATGCCTACTGGTATTTCGGTGGTATGTTGTGTTGATTAGCTTTAGATATAAAATTAAATTTATTTATTTGGACTATAACCTTCATACTCCCTTGAGGATTTCTCTATCAGAGTAAAGATCAAATTCATCTTTAACACATCATATCACACACACACACACACACCCTTGTTTGTACAGACACCCTTACGAGGACCTTGTTAGTTCTTGACGGAACCGAGGACCCTCCAAAACACTGGTTTAAATACCTCGTAGGACTTTTAGAATAAGATAAAAAGAGACAGGTGAGTAAATCTATAGTGATGAACTTATTGGGATAATGCTATCTCAACATTTTTCTGTATGAATTTCGGCTATCATACTGAGGACCTGAAATACACAGCTAAATGTGACCAGCGATGCACATGCGAGGACTTTGTGTAAGCCAACCGAGGACCTGCGACGTCTTTCCGAGGACGTATTTTTACACAATATTTCTTATAGCTTGTACAAAGTGCGGACTTTGTGTTAGACTTTATATCACTAAACCGAGGACAGTTTTTCGTGTAGAACTTGTACAAACCGAGGACATGGAAAATCTACCTACTAAACCATTTTACGTGTAAGAAAGATAACATATCAATGTTAGGATTTTATTTCTTACACACTTTTTCTAAAATGAAGTACCAAACGAGGACAAGTTGATGTCTTTACGTTTGTAGGTGCTTCTCAAAGGATTATTTAGAATAAAAGAGAGCCGAAAGTAACGGATTTATTTGGTTAATGTATTACTTATACAAAGTGGAGATGACAATACAACAATAAATGAAAACACTAACAATAATAATGCATAGGACTATTTAAGAAGCATCAAATAAATCCTAACGTTGAAATTAAAAAAGTGATTTTTTCTAACATATTAAATAGCATAAAAGTGTAAACAAAACACTTTAAATATTGCGGCAATAGTGAGGTGTTATTGATCCAACAAACATGACCAAAACATGAAAAAATGGCATTGGTCAGTGTGCCGGGCACCCCATTTTTTGTAGGTTTGCAAAAAATTTAACATTTGTAGTAAGTAATAACTTCTGCATGCATGACCCTTATGTCTCATGCATAAGGTATAATATAGTGTGAAACGGGAAATAAAAAGAACAAATTTGGCGAAGGTCATTGAACTAGCGAACTGGCAATATATCGTGTTTAACTGTAGATGTCTTTAACCGGTCAATGCTGGCTTGTTAACAGATAAATTGTGCAGAAAATTTAAAAAACGAAAAATAATGTCCAGTTACTAAACTATTGAATATATTTGATTGAATTTTTATATACAGACTGGGAACGTCATTAGGGATATCAAGTTTAATTTATTGTTGTTTGGTCATCTCCACATCGTATTAACATAATTCAACGAAATAAAAAAGAACAGTTAATTTTCTTCTAATATTATTAATTTTCTTATACTGTTAACTCTCTGTTTTTAGTTTTTCTATTACTGGTATCCTACTGCTTTCCCCATAAAATAATACCTGACACCAAATTAAAAAAAAAACTCAAAATAAAGTAAAACTAGAATTCAGATTTAAAATGAGTAGAAAAATGATAATTCAGAAACTTCAGTTTCATGATATTCAATACAATATCAAGTTATTATTTAGTTTCTTTCAGATAAGCCGGGATAAAAAGAGAAATTGAAGTCTAAATTCTAGATCCCAAAGATGCTGGTATTGATTATGCCAAAGAATGTTTGCTATTTTTTTTTATCAATCGTGATGTAACTAATAGTGCTGCTTATACGTGGGTCATAAAGTTTCTGGATCTGGCCACTTACAATAAAATAATGAAAAAAATATGAAATTCGAAAATGGAACACTTTGGCAACATGTTAAGTACTTTTTAATTTGCGAGACTAATTTTTTTTTCATTGTGACGTCCTTAAGAAAATTGTGTCGCTATCAAAATGGATTTAATTCGTCAACATTTCCGTTCAATGATTTTTTTATGATTTTCGTTGGGGCTTATGTCAACAAGAGAGTTGCCAGAAACTTCAATTGGCATTTGGTGATGAAGCACCATGTCGCAGCTCTGTGTATACATGGTGTGGAGAATTTAGACGTGGACGTGATCATTTCCATGACGAGATACGTGAAGGTCAGCCGGCGACTGTGGTTACAGACTCTAATATTGACACCGTCCGATAACTTATTGAAACTGACAAAAAAAAATACTTGCCAGCAAATTTGTGCTTTATTAGGCATTGGAATGAGCCAAGTGCAAAACATTTTACATGTGAACCTGAAGGTTCAGAAGCTTTGCACTCGATGGATACCGCATGACTTAACGGAGGACCAGAAACGACTGCTTGTCCAGTCCAGTGGTGCCGTAAAATGATAAACAATTTTAACGGAGGACAGTCATTGGCTGTCTATAATATCGTGACAGGTGACGAAACCTGAGTGTACTGCTTTGAACCCGAAAGAAAAAGCCAGTCGGAAGAGTGGGTCTTTCCTATTGAATATTTGCCGACGAAAGTTAAGTCGAAGCATTGGTAAAAAAATGGTTGCTTCTTTTTTCGGCAAATCAGGACATTACACTACAGTATCACTTGAAGATCAAAAGACAGTGTCCTCGAAGCAATGACCTCCTTCACCACGATGTTTGCTTCAAATCTTGCAGCCGACATTTCACCTAGGAAAGCATTTACTTTAGATAATTTATGAAGAGCACACGTATTCAGCTCCTATGACAATACAATATATATATACAATATAATATAAATTGTATAAATCTAAGCAGGCCTAGGTACTTAGGACATACTGCAGAAGAAGCCTGATTATTCCTCGTGTACCTATTAGCTGCTAACAATTTGTTTAAAGATTCAGTCTACCTTCGATTTTCTCCTTCATAATTGTATTTAAATGATAGCACATAACTCGTCTTCTACACACAAGGAAAACTATCGGAACGAGGACTAAAATACACACTGTTCGGAAAATCTAGTAAACCGAGGTCTTAAATACACATTGTGTGGAAAAGCTACCAAACCGAGGTCTTTTGTGTAAAAGTTAACACATAGGTCCTCGGATAATACAGCAAACGTGAAATGAGTGTAAAGAGCCTGTGTATGAGGCGAAGTGGCACCATCTGGTGGATACACAATGTTTGTGTAAGATTATGAATAATCTTGATCAAACCGAGGTTCAGACAACTTTTTCTTATTAAGTATACAGAAAGGCTCAAAATTGCTTGCAGAATACGAATCTTTGGTCAAGTCAAACCGAGGACCCACAAAAAGGTCCTCGCTTTGAAAAGGTCCTCGGTCGTGCCTTGTGTATTCATACGCACGTCCTCGGATGGTACTTAAAACGAACACACACACACATTCTTCTTTTTCTTCTTTCTTTAATTTCTTTCTTTTTTTCTGCAACTATTTCTATAGAAGGATTGGAAACTGTTCAACGATCTTCCAATAACCGCTATAAAAGAGTCCCTTGATTGTGTATTTTTCTGTCGTAGATTATTTTAATTGAATTGTTAATATGAATGCCTGAACTTTTAATGGCTATAACTGTAGGTATATACGCCAGCACATCAAGCTTCCCGAAACTGTCAAATTTTCTCAATCGACTTTGAACCTAATGTTTTAGCGATAAAGTTGAAAGTCTATTTAAGAAATTTGACAGATTGTAGTAGCTTGATGTGCTGGCGTCTGTAGCATTACGTTTTCTGCTCAAAACCGCGTATTTAATCTATGTTTTACTTAATTTGGAAATGAATCAGCATTAATCACATGCAAAACTCTAGCACAACATATTATTTATGAAAAATCTATCAAAACTTAAACTAAGTATCTAATTATAACTCACCATACATAAACACTAGACTATTCACCATAAAAATAAAACGTACACTAAAATTAAAAAAAAAAAACTATCGATGTAACTATACAGAGCGTAATAAGACCCACAAAATAGTAAATTTATGTAAATACCTTTTATTAACATTACTCTTGTAACAAACAGATAATCAATAACATTGAAAACGCTTCCTTATACTAAATGTAAAGGTAATTTGTGTCAAATAATCGTTGTATTTGACCCAAACTGGTTATTATCGCGGGTTTGTGTGTAAGCAAAATATATAAATTAGCGATCAAATTCAAGGATTTTCCGAAAATTAATATCGTACTTAGACGAAAATATGATTCGAAAGTGTAGGCAGAGGAGGAATTCACCTTGATGCTTGGTACCCAGTCAATGTCTATCAAATTCGAAGACTAGTCTTCGAATTTCGAAGAAATTATAACTATAACTAATTATAAATATAATATAATAACTATAACTATATAATTATAACTATAACTAATTATTAACTATCTTCATCTGCTGCTTCTAGAAGCAGCAGATGAAGATAGTAGTTCTTCGTGACAGAACATGTGTTATTATCAGTCAGGGCTTATTTTTGAATTGTTTCTTATTTTTTTTGTTATATCTTGATTTTAAAAAATGTCCTTGGAGTTTGAGTTTGTATGCCCGTTCTTCTCCATAGAGAAGAACGGGCAAGAAACCGTCTACCCTCTCTCTATATCTATGAAGTATGCATATTTGTTAAAAAGCATAAAGACTTATTTAAAAAGGCAGAGGATGTGTATCCTCGAAACCGGCGAGATCCTCACAGGCTCATTTTAAATGACTTGCCAAGACTGACTAAATATAGCAAAAGTTGTTTAGCCATGTGTGTTCGGATATATAGTAAAATTCCAAGTGATTTTAAAACCTTATATCTTAAATTGTTTAAAAAAAACTACACAAATGGTTGAATAATAATAATTTTTACAGTATAAATAATTTGTTGACGGGAAACATTTTGTAATGTAACATATATTATTTGCATGCTATGATATAAGCAAAACATGTATGCTCTACAATGTATTATAACAACTTTATATACCATGTTTTACGCAAATAAATATTATTCTTATTCTTAGAGAACTACGTTTTGGAATGGCCAACTAGCGTCAACTTTCTGACTAACTGACCGACTTTTTGATCACTCATAGTGTCTGTAAATGGTTTAATTGAAATAAATGGTTTGAGTTTGATTCGAATAACTTTGCAATAGGTACTTATCCTCACTCTATCAGACTTTAGAGACGTTCTGACTTCTGACTACACACAGCAACTATAAAAGATATGATAACCAGGACCGGGGCATTGTAATTAAAATAATAACTATGGGAAGATAAACTCCATTAGCAAGTACATCAATTATATTATCCATTACGTTGTACACAAACCGCAGATTCGGCAGAGAAAACAATTTGTAACAAAAACATAGCTGTTATGTGAACACTTAATTAAAACGCAAATTGGCGACCGCGTACCGGCCTGTGAGGGTCTTTAGTGATGGGATAGAGTAATCAGGTATCGATATAATGGATAAAATTGTCAACTAGAATAAAACAGACTTATGGGAAGCATAGCTGTCGTTCTGAGGTCAAAGATCGATGAAAGGTTTTGCTATTACAAGAAGCATACGATATTATTTGAAGCAATCATCGGGCAGTTGCCCGCCAAACACAACACCCGGCTGGTAGGAGGATCCTCCCTTTTCTATGGAGGATGGCTGAACTTTACACCCTGTTCCTCATACCTCCACCTCTGCGGAATTTCGCTAGCTAATCTAATTTGACCCTAACAGAAAAAACTTCTTGTTAAATAGAATTATACTGTGAATTATAAAAACCTTTGCGGCTTGGAGGTTTACGGAACGACGAGGAGATGATTCTAATGACCGCTAAAATAAAATCAAAGGTAATTGCCATAATCACAGCGTTTAACAAACTGATATATGACTGCAGCCCTTTCTAAAGTTTTGCCCTTTTTAAATTAATATTATTATTCTCAAAATCTATCGATACCAACCCAGTTCATGACACATCCCTGCAGCATCCCGGTTTTGCATAATAAACGTGAGATATTAGCATAAAATCACTCGGCGGAGTCGCCGTAACCACCGTCCTATTTGACTTGCAAAGAATTGCCCCCAGCACTACATCGATTGGTTTTCATTGCAAATTAGGTGCAATCCTGTAAACTGTAGCGACAGTATAGGTGCATATTTTTATGAACCGCGTGATAAAACAAAAAGGAGAGCATTGTATTTACATACAGACTCGATAAACTACATACATAATCAGCCTATAATGTTTCTACTGCACATACACATACACATACATACATACACCTCCATAGGCCTCCTCTCGATGAGAAGCAGTGGGCCGTAACCTACCACGCGGGCCTAGTGCGGAAAAAAAAAATTTTTCCTTTCTTATCTTTGTTGCTGGTACTAATGATACTTAAGGAAAACACAGATCTTACGAGTAAAAGTCAGAAAAGGCACCCATGTGTGGAAAAGAAAGGAAAGATTTTCATAGAAACTAATTTATATAAAACTAGCTGCGCCCCGCGGTTTCACCCGCGTAAGTTTCGATCCCGTGGGAATATCGGGATAAAAAGTATCCTATGTGTTATTCTGATGTATAAGCTATATTACTGTAAAGTTTCATCAAAATCCTTTCAGTAATTTTTGCGTGAAAGAGTAACAAACATCCATCCATCCATCCTCACAAACTTTCGCATTTACAATATTATTAGTAGGAATAGTAGGATAGTAGGAAGTAGGATTCAGGCGATGACATCTGTGGTTTCAGTGCAATATTTTGCATCCTTGGTTGGCATTCTTGTCTGGCAAAAAGCAGATAAATAGAGGCAAGGTTAAGTTAGACAGGATGAAATGATCTTGAAATCAAATTAGTGCCGAAAACAGAAGCTTTTTTGCGGTCGCTAAAACATTGTTAGAACATGCAAAAAACGCTATAATCATACCTAGTTTTTCAACAACCTATCCATCAAAATCGGCGCCACGGAACATTGCACTCTAACCTACATACAACCTATAATTTCCTTTTTTTTCCTCTTCGCCCAACTACCCGTAGTTATTTCTAAGCGGTATACATTAAACGTAATTAAAATGGGTCTAAATAACATGCCTATAACCGCTAAACGTTGGTTATACTCCTAATTTGTGCCTAGAACGATAAAACGGCTTGTTATAATAATTTTTGATCGATTCCTTTATGTTTTTTCTTGTGTTCCGAGTGATTGGGGCCAATCAGAGGCCGTAACTATTCATCATTGAGTTTTCTGTCTGGTTTTGTGTTTGAATATTTATGGAAATAATTTCGTGTTGAATAATAGTTATTTGATTGACGTCAGGTAAATATAGGGTTGTTAGTTTTTCAATGTGGTGTTTAAAAAGTTGCATTGCAAGTTTTTATTTTACTTATAATACGTCCATATATCTAATATCATATAATATCCAGTAGCCAGTGTGTCTTGTCCTTTAACAGCTATGTTTTTATTGATGATGAAAAAAATCGGCCCACCCCGTGCTCTCGTAATGAATATATTAACTTACTATTTTATATTGCGTGAAGGTAGGTAAGATACAGTAGTGCTATTCTGTAAAAATCTCACCATGAAAACTAAAGTGAAGTGAGCTGACATTCCACCTAATATTAGGGATTGTCCTTATTGATAGCTCACTTCACGCTCACTTCACCCAAGTTATCACGGTGAGATTTTTACAGAATCGATCGGCAGTTTATTTGAACATACACAATTTTATATTTTCTTTTCTTTTCTTGATAAGATCGACTCGATCCTTCAGATGTCCTCATCACTCAATTTTGCTCGGAAAAAGTGCGTGACTTTTTTGTCAATGAAATTAACAAACGTTAAATTAAGTTTATTTCTGATGTTTAATCAAAACTGAACTTGATTTTGTCAACGGACTTCAAAAAAAAAGGAGGTTCTTTATTCAACACCTATATTTATAAGTTCGCGATTTTCTCAAAACTAATGAATCGGTTTTGATGATTCTTTCAGTAATGTAATCTACATACTTTCAGGAAGGTTTTAATATACAATATATCAGGTTATTCTTAATAAAACTTGTTTAGTTACATTGTTTCAAATCGAAAGAGCGTGGGGTGGGTTGATTTTTTGCTCGCAAGTGTATTCCAAACATTGACCGATTGACCAAATATCCAACGTTTTTCATTGTGTCCAAACATAATTCAGTAATTCAAGATTGAGGCATCGGCCTGTAGGCTAAGTGGAGAGTTCTACCTTGAGCTCTCAAATTGCGCGCCATTCAGCTCGATTCTCGACCACTCCCGCTACCAGCCACCCTGCGAAGATCACCGCTTCACCTGCCCTGAGGACGTCCTACCTTACATTGATTGATGTCCTTCAGTTGTGTATCGTTCAAAAATAAAAAAAAATCCACCTACAATACAGTTGTCACTCAATTCCTTTGTCATCACTTACAACAGCTGCTCCAATCTCACAAAGCCAATTTCACCTCACATCAATCAGACCCACTTCAGTCAACTCATATTACCATTCAATTCAACAGTAATAATAAAGTCCTGAGCAACGCCCTCAAACACGCGAGTAATATTACAGTTGAGTACCTATAATGCTGCCAATAACAGACATACTCGTACTCAAAAGAACTGTGAGTGTTGCGACTGCCGAACAAAGAGATTCAAAGCCGATATTTGGACAATGTCGGTTTGTTAATGGGGCTGTGTTCCGGTGGTAGCGATGGAGATGAAATTTAGCATTGGCGTTTATTTGGTTTTATGGTTCGCGAGATGTGTCTTTAAAATTAATAAAACTATAGTTTGGTAACTATTAATTTGGAACTATTCTTTGACACATTCTCATCAAATAAAGTGATATGGATGATAGTTATGCTAAACGAGACAGTGGAGTGAAATTAATGATTGTAACATTATAACGCAAGTTGGATCATAAATGGACCTAATTTATTTCAGAGCAGCTGCACACGTGGCACTGTATGAAAAATAGCCAATGTTCTTTCAAAGCATCAAGCTTCCATTACTCATGATAAATTGAAGTCGCTTTTCGTGTTTGTCTATGTGACCGCGTTATTCTTTTAAACTCCGCAACGGATTTTGCTGCGTTTTTCACCATCATCATTTATATCATATAATCCGGAAGTTTTAAGTATACTTAATACCTACATTAATATTAAACTTACAAATAACAAAGTTCAGTGTTTTTTCAAGTCCTAAAAACCGTGCGAAGCAGGGGCGGGCAGCTAGTATTCACCAAGGAATGTTCTTAATACCGATTGGTATTTTAAACCGTAAAAAAGGCACAGAACAGAGAGTTCGATTTGGCGATGCAAAAGTGTGGAGTGGTACTTGATCGTTTAATACATTTGTTGCTTTAATAAACTGATAACATTACACATAAAAAACTACACATAGGTACTATTCACAACACTACTTATATACTTTTATACTGTCAAAAACAGACGAAATGAGGGAGTAAGAATGAATCCATCAAAAAAATGCATTTACAACATTGTTTCTTATAAAAATAACAATGTTTTACTTGTATTTATGTCGATTTTAGTAATCTAAAGTCACCAAAAAACTAATCACTGTAATAAAGACACACATTTCAAATACATAAATGGGCAAAAACATATTAAGTTAATCCAAATAACAAAATTGGGCTTCAATTCATAGTGCCGACGGAAGGTCATTCGTTTCTGTTGATTTACACATTGCGTGACTATAATAAATATGATTAAGGCTACCTTTTTAATGTTAAAACTACACCAGAAAATTGTATAATTAGACAAGAGCCTCTAAAAGTTCTGTTATTTAAATTAAGGGTATCATGATGATTTAAAAATGGGTTTTACAAAGAAACTATTTAAAGAATTACAATAATTTTATATTTCGGAGAATATTAAGGTATTAAATTATAGGAAGTACAGTTGCAATAACTATTCAATCGTAACTGTTATCCGGTTTACATTAAAGTACGACTCAAATGCTTCATGTACGAAAAATTAAGGAAAAGTATTTACTTCAAGAACAGTGATAGACAGATCGATAGATAATTCGATAATTTTCATTTAGTTTTTTTTAGCAAAACCAGTCAACAGGAAAAAAAGAAAGAAAGAAACATATTTTGTTTGGAACACGCGCAGGTATAACAAACAATAAAATAAAACATAACGGCCCCGATTCTGTTGTTCACAAACTAAACTAAATTTAAGTTCAGTGCATCTTTTTCTTTCTATTTAATTAAGAAAAGGACAGAATATAAATATTACTTTAGTACTGCCAAATTAGTCAGCGCCTGACGTAGATTGACATATGTTTAGTAGCCAATTTTTTAATCACGTTTATACTGTCTATGGATTATCTAATTTGACAGGACTAAACTAGTATTTATCTTCTGTCCTTTTCTTAATGTAATAGAAAGTAAAAGATGCACTGAACTTAAATTTAATTTAGTTTGTCAACAACAGAATCGGGGCCAATATCTAACAAAATCATGAAAACAATATAAAATAAAAGTTACCCAGACATATATTATAGCATAGCAGCCGCATCTCATACACAACCAACCCCAAAACGGACCCAGAAGTTCATATTTGCCTAACACCCATACAATAAGCATACTCCATATGGGCTACTAAACACTATTATGCGCCCACCCCCTATCAATACAATGTGACGTCACACGACTCTCCTATTCTCATTTTTCACTCATCACAGATTACTTGACATGGCATTTATTCCTCAAAAACCAACTCAGATTTTCACTTGCGAAACCACTTATCACGCAAAGCTCAACCTTATTATCAGCCAGCAGTAGAACATGACAGATTTTTTTGGTTTTTCGGATTGTAAGTGTAAGTTGGCCTATCATAAGCCCGTGGACAGGCAGTGATGGTCATTTGAGCCGATATGCTCAGATTACGTGTTTACAAATAGGATTTTCCTGTTTCTAATAAGCCTCTGGCATAATAGGGATGATTTTTTCTGGTTTTTGGCGTTTGTGCAATGATTTTTTTGTGATTTTCTGACAGAAATATATGGCAGATTGACGCTAATTGTATGTCACCCGAGGAGAATGTTATTCGATTTTAATAGAAATACGAAGGTGCAAAAAAATCTGTGGTTTGGCGTGAACATGATTTGTATTTGGCAGTTCGAGGTACCTTTAAGATTCTTGCATGATAGATAGCTATCTCGTTATTTTCTTTTTTCAATTTAATGATAACAATATCACTCACTTGAAAAAAGTAAGAAAATAGGTATTGTTAAATTAATATTAAAGTTTAAAATTAACATCCTTAAAAGCTTTCTTTCTGCCCATAATAATGTATGTATTTTTCTACACATTAAAACAATTATTCAAATTATGACCCTACTTGAGTTTTTAATAAAAGTTTTGTTTATTCTTATGCAAAGTATAAAAACACATAGTTCAGTAAACGTTCGTGAGTTATGTTCTTTTATAAATTACAACATTTATATTCCCTTGATTGCGACTTTTAATGCTATATTTTGTGACATGCAAGGTTTTGTATTGTGCTTAGCCAAAGAGAGGCGATGACAAGCTATAAAATGTAGCTGCAAAATCCTAACTACTTAAATAATATTGTAATTGCAAAAGTACATTTGTTTGTTACGCTTTCACGCTAAAACGGCTGAACGAATTTGGATGAAATTTGACACGTGGGTATACCATGACCTGGAAAAGGACATAGGCTACTTTTCATCCTAGATCGCAGACGAAGTGGCGGGCAATAGCTAATTCAGAATAATATTTCAAATAAAAACTAGAGAGTATAAATAAAAAATATCTTAACCTCAGTTGCAGTATCGAAGACTAGCGGCCCGTCCCGGCTTCGCACGGGTGGAAAAAAAAAGAAAAAAAGTCTATATTAATCAGTGATAATGTAGCATTCAAGTGGTGAAAGAATTTTGAAAATCGGTTCAGTACTTTTTGAGCCAATTCGTTACAAACATACATACAAATCTTTCCTCTTTATAATATTCATTAGTATAGATTACAAATACCTCTGTACCGTGAATGTATCCTGACCGGATAACTTAGGTTACCTGAATAAATTAGGTTTGGCTGAAGCAAAAAAATATATGGGCTGAAGTAACCAATAAATAGATTGCCTTTAATTATTATTATCTATAGCATCCTAAAGCATCGCGTCGCTCCCGTACAACCCTAATAACAACATAACCTTAAACAATACAAAAACAAAAACGCGTCAATAAAAAAAATATATCACGTTTATAAATTAGTGCGATTACATCAGTTGCGGGTTATGATCGAAACCGATAACCAAACAAGCGTATTTTGTGATGTACAACCCTAGCTTTACAATCATTCAAACATTTTTCATTTGGATTTTCAACTTTATCTGGTATATAATAAGGTAGATGTTGGATGTTTTGGGGGACCAAAATCAAGGTTGCCAACTCAGTAACAATAACAAAGTCTCGTACACGTCAGTGAGCTGTCAAGCGGCATTCAGCCGCGTAATTATCACTCGTCAACGGCGAAAAGATTTCTTTGACAATACATGGCTTTGTGAGACAGCCCTAATCCTTTTTGAAAAGAGGGTGTTGTATTTATACAGCGATGTTGGCTTGAATTTCTGTTGAAAGAAAAATCCGGTTGTGCAATAATGTTTTATTTCATTCTGGTTGATGTTATCATTACATAATTTTTATTACTGAACTGGGAATATTTTTTCTTCTTCTCTGGCCCGGAATTACACAAACATTTTCCATGGTGTCAAACTCAAACTCAAATTCAAAGCATTTATTTCAAATAAACCAATTATAGATACTTTAAATTTGAGGGGCCCCTGGCTAAATAATAACAGCCGCACAGGTTGATCGTCCAGGTTAAGCTACGCTTGCCGCGGTTGGTCTGTGGATGGGTGACCATCTTTACATACCGAGACCCCTTCGTGCCGGAAAGCACGTTAAGCCGTTGATCCCGGCTGTCATTCGTGGATCTTTGACAGTCGTTACGGGTAGTCAGAAGCCCGAAAGTCTGACAACCAGTCTTACCAAGGGCTATCGTATTACCCAGTAACTGGGTTGTGGAGGTCAGATAGGCAGTCGCTCCATGTAAAATAGTGGTATTCAGCTGTATCTGGTTAGACTTGAAGCCGATCCCAACATAGTTGGGAAAAGGCTAGGCAGAAGAAGATACTGTGTAAAGCGCAGTGTGCTGTGCCGAGGTTGCTGATGAGGCTGAGGGTGATGACCAGGAATGCGCGGTCTGCATGCTGGTGGTCAGGATACCCGTTGAAGCCGTGGGTGCTGGCTGGCTGGGTGACTCGCCGCTAAAGCTTGCGGGAGTGATGATGATGACGTCACGTTGGAGTAGATGCACGAAGGCTGCGCTGACGTTCATGTTCGGGGTCACCAGTATAGAGATATGAGGAACAGGGTATAAAGTTCACTCATACTCTATAGAAAAGGGATGATCCTCCGACCAGACTGGTGTTATGTCTGGCGGGCAACTGCCCAATGATTCATGTCGGGCCGTTGTATGTATGCTAGTTGCACGGTAAACTCTGTTTGCGAGATGCAGGATTTTGTGACGTCAGTATGACGCGTTGTTCGCATGTGGCCGTCGTTGTAGATACCGCTACAGGGGTAAAGAATGTGTAAAACTTTTACCCCCTTACCGATGTGGGACTCGTGCAGGTCCCAGGTCGTCAAGTGTTTAATGTTACTTCTAAGTGCATGCAGTTCTTATGTACACCCTTACATCTACTAACCCCTTTGCATCAAGAGGTTTCATGGCTTTCATTTTTAGGGTTCCGTACCTCAAAAGGAAAAACGGAACCCTTATAGGATCACTTTGTTGTCTGTCCGACCGTCCGTCTGTCTGTCAAGACCCTTTATCTCGGGAACGCGCGGAGGTATCGAGTTGAAATTAAAACCATGTATTCAGGTCTGCAGTCCATTGAAGGTGTGAAAAAATCCAACTTCTAAGTTAACGTAAAAAAAAGATGCGGCCGTTTATGACGCAAAAAACGTATAATTATTTCGACATTCTCAAGGGAATCAAAATGTATAGGGTACTTCCCGTTGACTTAGAATCATGAAATTTAGCAAAAAGCTAGGTCATGTAGCACAAGTAAAGGAAAAATCCTAAAACCGTAAATTTGTAGTTAAATACCTACTTTGTACGGAACCCTCGGTGCGCGAATCCGACTCGCACTTGGCCGGTTTTTTTATGAATTGTAGAGTTTTAGAAAAGTTACTCAAGTGTAGGTAAGTACTAAATTCTTATTCTGCGGGAATTATGAGAACAAAACAGGTATACCGGGGTACCTGAAATCGCGAAAAAAAATCAGCTGTTCCCTGCATTTTTTTTTATTTATTTATTTATGGACTTTGGAAGACTTACAGCTAAATACAATAGTAATAAATAACAGTAAGATAATCTGACAGCCAATTACATGTCTTCACGTCTAGACCTTGTCTGGTATAAAAGTACTGTGCACATACACACTGTCAGATGTTGCCAAAGAAACAAAACAAAAATAAGTTAAAATAAAAATAAAATTTTGCAGGTAGATCATCAGAAAATATGTGAAAACTAATATAATTTCGACAGGTTATTTCTCATCAGAAGATGTTAAAAATTCAAAATTTTGACGAGATAAGTATACATAAATGTAAGGAAAAGCTGATTTTTTTTTCACGATTTTAGGTTCGGTCCCATAGTAAATGTTGTTCATAATGTCATCATTATGAACAACAAATTTTAATCCCCCTTTTCTTCTTAAGAAAACGGGGATTAAAATTTCACCCTGTATTTAAAAATCAGAAAACAAAGATTATCAGACAAGGGCTGTTATAGGCCCAAGAAACTATACTTTATTTATTTATTTAATACTTCAAGCACATAAATGTACAGAGGCGGACTTAATGTCATATGCATTTTCTACCAGTCAACCTTTGGGTGATGCAGAGACAAACAGTGGTAGGTGCAATCATGAAAATTGAGGAATAAATATTTATGTTGTTTTTGTTGTTGTTGTTATTTATGTTGTTGTTTTTCTTTATGTTACCTATGTATGCAGTACAGATATACAAGAATTGGACGCACATATCCCCACCGGTAAGTCACCAACCAAACGGCCCTATTACCAGTATTTAGGGTCGCCCCAACCCCAAATACCGCAAACAACGAGTAATACGACATTTCCTGCCCTTTCACACAAACGTGTTTGAAGCACCGAGATGTTATCACACTTCACACAATAATACAAGGTTTCCACTTACTAACTGCTGAGCTGACAATAGAGGGATTAGGAGCCTTGGAGTCAGCGGTGATCATGAGCGGCAGATGGCTAACCTACGAGTTACTGAATGTAAGTAGTAGATAAAAGGCGAGCCTTCTAGTATGGTAAGTAGGAAACGAATTTTGGTACTTATTCAAAATGGCATTACTGACGGATAAAGATTAAGACGGAGAAAGTGTGTAGTTGCTACTTCAATGATGCCGTCGTAACTGTGGATTATCAAAATCTATGGTTGATTTAAACTACTTTTTGGAAGGGGCGACTACCATCAATTCTAATTTATTGTAATTTTTGACGTTCAAAAGTGTCTTTTATGTGCCTATTTGAAATAAATGTTTTGACTTTGACTTTGACTTTGATGAAATGCTTTGGCTACACGTGAATTAAAGTGAAAAAAAAAAATATTAAGTTTAAAATTGCATCATTTTCCCTTTACAGAATTGACTAGTTTGATTTCTGTTTAAAATTGCATCATTTTCCCTCTACAGAATTGACTAGTGATTGATTTCTGTTCGAACTTCGCTGAAAATACCAAAACCACCTGGACTGTAAATTAAATTATTGTAAAAAATCCTGCCTAAAAATAATAAACATGTAGATTGTAGATACATTTCGTAGCAAACCGCGTAGCGCTACGCTAGCGTAGACGCAACGCTACGCCACACCGCGCACCGCCCGCTTATTTGGGATCCCTACACAACTTATAATTCCTCGCATCACATCATTGTGATCGTCACAGTTCTGAAATAATGTGCTAATCTAATTTGTTATCGACTGTACCATCTGATACCTGATGCGTGAAATTGATTTCTGACAAAGAGTTCTTACACCTCGTTGCTTTACCCTTACACCGTATAAGGGTATTTGCACTCAATGGTATTTTTTATTTTTTAAATGAACTGACTGTATCTAGTTGAATATAGTCTAACGTAGATAATACTAAATCCTAACCTAATATTATGAATGCGAAAGTGAGTTTATTTTTTTCTTTGCTACGCTTTCATACTAAAACGTGAAAACAGATTTGGATGAAATTTGGCACACACATAGAACATAACCTGGGTAAGGACATAGATAGACCTTTCATCCTGGATGTCAGATGAAGTCGCGGGCAACAGTTAGTGATAAATAAAAATCTCTTTTATACTTACAGGTTTCAATCCTTGAACCACGGTGAAGAAAAACGTAGTGACGAAACTTTGACGTAATACACTGGAATCGACAACACCTAGTGAGTAAGTGTGGCAAAATCAATGCACTTTACCTTCTAAGCAAAAAGAGAGAAGAGATTCTTACCTTGTGTGTGCTGTTGTGATGAATGAATTAAACGCTAAGGGTCTTAGCACAAAAACCTAAACACTTGTTAAACCTGTGTCTAATGTCAGCGCTAAACAAAGTCCATATAATTATGTCGTGTTTAAAAGGTGTAAAGCACGTTAAGCCGTTAGTCCCGGCTGTCATTCGTGGATCTTTGACAGTCGTTACGGGTAGTCAGAAGCCCGAAAATCTGACAACCAGTCTTACCAAGGGATATCGTATTACCCAGTCACTGGGTTGTGTACTGATATTCAGCTGCATCCGGTTAGACTGGAAGCCGACCCCAACATAGTTGGGAAAAGGCTAGGCAGATGATGATGAACTGTTAAACTATTTTGTGGTAGTAAGGTTAGTGTCTTATTACAAAACGAGTTCCAAATTAAGTCCAAGCTTAAACCATTGAGCCTGTTATTATATTTTGCACTTTGATCCGAGCAAGGTAAAGTTTTCAATACAAAAAAGAAAACTTACACTCGATTTTAACGTCATATTTTGTAATTGGAACTTTAGCTTTATCGGAATGAAGTTCCAAATAAATATATGGCTTTTGGCCTGGGCCTGAATAGAAACCTTGTTTTGTAATAAAGCCGTATCTAAACGTCAAGATGACGAGTCATTAGAAAAAGTCGTCACATAAGCCAACAACAGACAGTAAGTTACAGGAACTGGACATCAAAATAACTATCATAATATTGCTTATCAATCAGTCTGACAAGCTTATCCATTACGGCACGACTAAAAAAACAAAACGATTTCTTAATACCAAAAAGTTCCTAATCAGCACTTTGGAATTCAGTTCCACTACAGCGAAACCCATCAAAAGAGCGTGATTCTAAGTGCGTTGCCCCACAAAAACATGCGATCACATAGCCTTGCAAATAAAGTACCATCAAGTACCAATTAAGAGCAGGCTCGCATGCAAAGTGCCACAAACTATATGGTAATACAGCACACAAGACCACATCCATCTTTACTGACAGACTGGCAGACTGATGGTATATATTAGCTATAAATTATGTATAATTACCATTATTTATTGCTTCGTTTTGCCTGTGGCTTTGTCTGCTTTTAATATTCTATTTCAATAAACAAGCGTCAGACTTAAAAGCTTATACAGGGTTATTGGTAAAACACTAATAACCTCGCAGGACTGGATTACTAACATCATAAACAAGAACTTTTGTTGTAGGACTTTTGCAAAACATCATCATCTTTTTTCTTTTTTCATTTACCAGAAACAGCCTTTAAGATGTCGTTGTTCTATTTAACCCCCGCTTCCCTCCGCTGAATTTTTTACTAGTCACGGCACTTTCTTTACCTAACTAGCGTTTTCATTTGCTTCGCGTAGAGCTCGTAACAGAAAATCGAATATTTCAATTTGAAATACTTATTTTTATTTTTGTATGAGTCTGTTGAATTAAAATCTCATGAATTAATAAAAGTCATAGAACAAAAGTTGGTGTTTATGATGTTAGTAATATAGTCCTGAGAGGTTGTTAATATTTTACCTACATACCTCAGGTTTCTGATGGCAGATCAAAATCGATTTTGGCCAAGCAAGTACCTCAGCTGATTTAACGGTTAGACTCTGAATCAGGTTGATCTGTTTGTATCCACAAAAGGAGCCATAAGAAGAGAATTCATTGAAATTAATTTTAAATCACGTCTGCAGAGTTTCGCTACTTAATTTAATGTGACCCTGTATTTTGGATTGAGCTATGAAAAACCCAATGCACCACAGAATTATGTACGAAATTTTTCATGGATTGCGCAAGCCAGAATGTATATTGATACTCCTTTAATTTAATAAAACTGATAACCTTGACACATAGGAGGCGCGTCAAAGAATACCCTGGATCCAGTGCTCTTACTGAGATAATGATGAACAGACAGACGGAGCTTTTATAATCCAATCCAATGTATGTTAATCTGGTAAGGATTAGTAAGATTTACCATTATTTTCCATTATCCATTACATCCTATCGTTTATTCTACATCGCTACGCAACGGGAGACGTTTTTGTACGATTTATTTTATGTTTATTTTATTCCCTTAGGAGGCCGATATTAGAGGCCTAAAAACGTTATAAGTGTTTTGATTTCCGTGCGTGCTGTGTGGTCTCGAAAACCGTTTGTTTTTCTTCGAGTGTAAGAACTTGAGATACACAAATCTGCTGATCTTAAAACTCTTAATGAATGCTCCTACAATCGGAAAAAATTACCTAAGCGCAACTCTTGAGATACGGGCCAGAGGAGAACACTTTTTAACACAACTAAAAGAAAAAGTGTGGAAAAAGAAACTATGGTTGCAATAAAATAGGTGCTCTATTTTTAGTAGCGTTCTTTTGTAACCATAGATATTATTATGTAGAGAAAAAAACACGTAGGTAATTAAAGTCATGCTATTTCTTACCTAATGGCCCCGATTCTGTTGTTCACAAACTAAATTAAACTTAAGTCCAGTGCATCTTTTTCTTTCTATTTCATTATGAAAAGAACAGAAGATAAATATTAGTTTAGTCCCGTCAAATTAGATAATCAAATGCCCAAGGCATTAAGTCCGCCTTTCTACAGTTTTTACTTGTGCATAAAGTTTTAATAAATAAATAAATAAATAATCCATAGACAAGTTAAGACGTGATTAAAAATTTGGCTACTAAAAATACGTTAATTTACGTCAGGCGCTGACTAATTTGACAGGACTAAACTAATATTTATCTCCTGTCCTTTTCTTAATGAAATAGAAAGAAAAAGATGCACTGAACTTAAATTTAGTTTAGCTTGTGAACAACAGAATAGGGACCAATGTGCGAGAAACTATAACTAAGTAGGCAGGATTTTTTTTATTGCTAAAATAATGGTCCTACTCTTCACTTTGATCACGCCTTATGGAAAGCGATGGATGAGGCCTATGACGGAACGAGCGTGCCCAGAAGATGCCTGTTTACTCTTCTGTTGAAGGCAGACGGGTTAATGTGGAAAGCAAAACAGACGTCAGCAGTTTCACATTTTGAATATGCGCATAATGAACGGTTTTCTTAACCTGAAGGTTTTTTAAGAGAGCCTTCATTTTGATGGGTTTTAAAAAAGGTACTGCATCGATACCTAGTTAATGACGTTAAAAGTACTTTGGTACCAATACATTATCCATATCTATAGGAGTTCATATCAATAGGAGCACTATAATTACTGTCAGCTCACCTCACCATTAAAACTCAATTATCGGCATGACACGCTCGTCAAAGGTACCATTATTACTTGAATAGACACGAAGCAATTCCTTTTGTCACTAATTACCGTCGAATTATCACTACAAATTGTACGATCGATTTTGTAGAGGTTAGGTATGCAGGAGGTTAGGTATCGAAATATTTGTCTTACGATTTTTATGTCTTCAGGATTTATTGAGTAGGTAACCATAAGGTGTCTTGCAGTGGCGAAGGTACCATACAACTCGATTCCAGCCGGCTTCCCTTCGAAAATTCAGAACACAACCACTCTATAGTCAATTCATCATTAAAATATAATTAAACGTTTTATTGACTTTTTTTTTTTGCTCCGGCTTACCTCCGTCATAAATTCACCCTTCGCCACTGGTGTCTTGATGGTTCTTTTCTTTAGGAACCCACACTTTTGGTACCTCAATACATACTACTCGTAACTTCTTCTTGACAGTATTCAAAAGTCAAGGTATAAACTTCTGTTACAATCTTAAAAGAGACTTCAAAAATCTCTAACGATGGAATATGGATAAAAAAACAAAAATCTTCTCTGAGCTCGTTGCTTATATTTCAATGTTACTTTGGTAGTAGGTAAGTCTTTTCTTGGTATGATATGACTACAGTGATGTCAACACCCTGAAATACCCTGCAATGCATTTATCGTGAAACAGAGAATACTAATAAATCAATATTCCAAGTCCCGATTTAGAAATCAACATAATTGTCGGAACAATATGACCGATCGTTTGAAACATACAATTTCTAAGTACCGCTAGTTAAAGGTAATTTTCTTGTTATTAAGTCTCAATTAGATTTAATCAAATGTGGTTGTGTTTCACAAACTATTTGTCATTATTTATTAACTTTTAATTGATTGTGAAAGACTTGAAGTGGAATAGATATATGGGGAGACAGATATGTATTGATCAAAGACTGGGGAATTCACATAATTGCTAAAAAGAGAATAACTAGTCATTTTTAAATAAGAATAATTTTAAGTCCCCTTATTCGCAGCGCTACATTTAATTTAAATGTATTAAAAAAGAATTTTATTAAAGGTATACTCGACTTAAAAGTGATAGCAACGCGATAAACGTCAAGTTATTGCTTCTTCTTTTTAGTAGGCGCTTAAAATATTGCTAAGTGAATTTTGATAGGCGTTACCATCCTCGTATTTGATTATAATTTAATGTCACTTTGATATTATTTAGTGAAATTTATATGTCAGCTTTATCGTCAAAAAATCAGCTGTTGTACAAATACTTAAGTAAGCTATACAAATTTCTTATCCAATAAATCTTATCCATCAAATTCAGTTCGTCAAAACACAAACACAAAATCCGGCGGCATACTACAACATCTCTACAAGCCATCAAAGCTACAGGCCCAGTCGAAAACTGTCCAATTCACAAAGGCCACACAGCTCTCAGAGGCGGGCCATTTTATCAGGTAATAAAACACTCGCAGAGGTTACTTTTCAGGGTGAGTTATAGGGTTAGGTCGCAGGGGCAGGGTAGGGGTCGGCCATACATCACCCGGCGTGGAACGAGGATTACTCCAACATAGACTTTGGCTTGTTAATGCCCGCTAAAGTTTTCCTTTGCGTGATTTTTGGCGAGTTTTTTTTTTTTTCTGGGGTTTTTTTTGTGGTCGAAGTTTGAAAGTTGGATAAAGTTGTGTCGTTTTCTTCAAGACTACATCGTCTAGGTTGAATTTAATTAATTTCTAGTCATGTTTTCGGTTTAGTGGGACATGGTGGGGTTCACATAGATCGGGATTGGTATATATAAAGAAGTTTAACAAGACAGAATCTTGTTTAAAATAGGCCTGTGATTTAATTTTGAGTACATTGAGAGCTTTATGAATTTTATGAATTTTATCTATTGTTACTAAATGGCATGTGGCTATAACAAAGTCAAATTGAACACAGGAATGTTAGTGGCAACGGAAAAAAATAGTATTAGTGACTTTATCGAACCTTTTATAAAGAGCTTAAGGTTATCAGACATACTGACACCTTTCACCCTGCTTACCCAAAAATCTTCAGCACCATATTCCACAGATAAAATAAAAGAGAAACAACAAAGAATCGTCGCAGTTAAAACAGCCCGACTGAATATTCATAAAGATAAAAGTGAATTTATGCGATCATAAAGACCGGGAACGAATGATAAAGACTGGGACCGAGAACGAATGATAAAGAAACTTGTGTTGCTGGAATACTGTCCTACTTTTTTAGATAGTTTTTGTTTTTCATAAAGCTGAAACTTATCTGTTTGCTGCAAAAAAGTTTACCTGTAGTAGAAAATAACCTACATAATGTTTAAAATAAGTTTTTTTAGTCTCAAGAAGTTTCTAGCCTGTATGCCATTACAGATAGACAAGACACAGAGTAAAAAAAACTGGTCCAGACATAGTCAGGCAATCTATACATACAAATAAATAAAATTGAAGTGTCTGTTGTAATGTCAAAATAACAGCTTTTTACAAAATGCATATGATATAAGGTATTTATAACAAAAAACAATTTTTGTAAAAATTTTGTCCGTCTGTCTGTTTGTTCTGGGTAATCTTCGAAGCGGCTGGACCAATTTTGATTTTTTCACTGGCAGATAGCCGATTTTATAAGGAGTAACTTAGGCTTACTTTAATTTTAGAAGAAGAATAATGGTTCCGAACAAAAAAATAAAAACAATTAAATTAATTCCGACAAGCACGTGAACGAGGTTGAGGGCAGATCCCTAGTTCAAAATAAACCGAAAACTGAAATAAACAGCGGCCTATAAACAGTAGCTCCTATACGGTTAAAACTAACCAGTCAAAATGATATTTTTTTCTCAATAGAAACGCTCTCGCCTGTCTTCTTTCTGGTTAATTACCATAAAGCAATGATTTTCTACACAATAATAAACATTAACTACTTGTATGTCCCTATGTTTTCTTTTTTGAGTATACATTATTTTTATAAGCACTAGAACCCTCAAAAAATGCCCCAAATTGCCGATTTAAGAAAAAAAACATAGGGACACAGTATAGATCCTTCTTATTAAGTTTATGAAATATCTTTTAAATTGGTGCAATATTGGAGGAGGAAACCAAACCTCGAATTATGACTTTTTACTTAGGCTTTTTCAAAAGTCTGTCCGACCGCTTTCACTCTTAATATCAACTTCAAGGATATCTCTATTACAGCCAACTGCAGCGCACTAATGCACGGCTCCAATAAACAAAAACGAATCGTTTTGCTTACCAATGGTATCAGTTTTTATGGTCAAACTGGGCATATACATAGATTCATAAGCTAATTTTACCTGTGATAGCTACTTTCATATGGGAGGGTCTACTATGGAAAGCTATGAGATATTTGCATCGTTATTGGTAAAGATACAAGAGTCTTAATTTTAACCAACAACGGTCTGTAATTTATAGGAATCGGCCATAAGCTGCCTATGTCCAGCATAATAATATGTTTGTAAGACAATTAATGATGCATAGAACAGAGAGCCGGATCTCACCGTATCCCGAGGGCGTTGTAAAGGCGTCCTTCCAGTCGCTACTGTATTGGATAGGAAGTAGCATCCCACTAATTGTTTACTGGAAATATGCGAAGATTCTGATTTCCCTAAGGATTTTAGCTAAAGATTTTAGCTTTGAGGTCAGGTTTTGAAACTAATAAAATTATTTGAAAAGTTTATAGAGATTTAGACGTCTTTCGGCTGAAATGATGATGAAGATGAATTAATATTATTACTTACATGGAAAAATAGTATTGATGAACACGCTTGCTGGAATATAATATATTTCGTCTTGACTGCCTTAATTAAGTCATAAGTTAGTAACCATGACTTTACACTACAAAGCGAAGCGCCACGTATACGCGTATTTACTTACTCATATAAAAAAGATCACACCTAATTCAACCCCCAATTACTTTCACCCAAAAAAAGACAAGAAAAAAAAAACAAAAAAGGAACGCGCTAAACTACGATACGTCACAAAAAGCTGAGAGGCACATTACGCATGAAAAATTCATGCTGTTACAGAGATTAGCAAGACAATCCCCCCCACTTGTAGGGGGTGGAAATATACAGAGCAAGGTGTCAAGAGGAGAATGAATTTGTCAACGTGTGATTCCTAGCGGCCCTCCCTACGATATATCACCGGGGCGGACGATACGGCACAATGTGCGTGCACCCTAAATAATGTACATATATGCGATTTAATATTTAGATAGGTTTCTTCTTTGATTTGTGTTTTTGTAACCTTATTTGTTGGTCGAATGCGTCCAATGTCTTCAAGAGAGTTGCATGAATATGTAAGATTTACAGGGCTTTCTTTCAGACTGGTGAATAGTTTAAAAATTAGGGTCTTCTCTACATTGTCTGCGACCTAGTTTTTGACACCCAAAAGGTGCGAAGAAATCACGAATCTAGTTACTATTTTTTTAGTTTATCTTATAGTCTCTGTATATCTTTTAACCCGTTCACCGCCACCACTAAGCCAAGAAACAAAAACGACCTACAACGGTTACAAAAGAACCCCTGAATTCCCGGTGTCCCCGGATCCTGTACCCCATTTTTCCGAGGCGTCCGTCTGATTTATAGTGCGACGAACAACTTCCTTCATAAAATACGGCCAGCCCGCTGACACATCGCGTACACCCTTGTTTTTCTACTGAAAACTTATTTTTATTTATACTTGTTATTTTTTGACAGCCGCTATTTGAGATGATTGATAGACTGTTCTGACCAGACCTGCACGTAAGCAACTCGCAACAGTAAGTAGGTAGGTACCAATACAGCCGGTCGATTCTGTAATAATCTCACCGTGAAATCATAGGTGACGTGATCAGTCAATAGTACTTTGTGTCAATAGTGTTAATCACTAGCATTAGGGATGACAACTAACTTCACCTAAGTTCTCACGGTGAGATTTTTACAGAATAGCATTACTGGTTGACGATTGATCTGTCTTGGAAATATGCAAAGTTACATTAAATAACCTCAAAATAGTGAGAATTGCTTTTAAAATTTCACATGGTAAACAGAAATTCCGGCTCAGTCAACTGCATTAAAATAAACTGAAACTCTTGCTTTGAGCAAGAGCCAAATTCAAGATGAAAAAACTGTTCATTTACATTACCTACGACCTGAAACACCAAAGTGAAGAGGAAATTGTAGCCATTAGTCATAATAAAAAAGTAAAACCATAAAAGTTTTACGCAATAAAAAAGTATTTTTAATTAGTTTTTCTTATTTACTTTGCTCGTGGTTCACAAGACAAACTCTTGTAACACCTAAAAGAAAATTATGAACAACGGTAATTTAAAGACTTTTATTTGAGAGCTCGTACTGTTTAATCTTATTTGAACAGAGTGAACTACGATTGCTTACTGCTCATGGATGATTTGTTCAGTGAAGTTTATAAGCACACACATATTTTACCGTCGTCCGTGAAGACTATTTTTACCATAAGTCAATAACTACACATTCCACCTTCAGGAACCAAGACGAACAGTAAACCAATACTCAGTCAAACGCTCCAATAAAAACTATCAGGAAATCGTCCGGATAAATCGCGAGTCACTGAGCTTACAACGCGTCATTCCTCTCAAAATATATGGTACGAATAAAAACCAGTGAAATCTTTAGAGAGTCCACATTTTTTCCGTCAGACGGCTCGTAAATCTTCCCGACAGCGGTGGAAAGGACCGGAGCGGCGCGAGGGGGTTGAAATATGTCGGGAGGGGCAGACATCCGTCACTGCAGAATCACCTTCACGACAAATACGTGTTAGTCGGAGATGTGTTACTTTTTTAGTGTCTGTACTTGGAGGATAAGAGGCTGTCAAGAACTTTAAAGGCTGTATTATTCTCAAGGGCACGCTAGGGTTGGGCCACTTATTTAAGTCACACTCGATATGGACTGTCTATGACCTCTGAGTTTGTTTCGGCCTTTCTTCTCAGAGTAGTCAGATAGGAAACGCCAACCTCATCTAGCTTATTTTTTTATAAAATATTTACGTGTAAAAGTAATTCCATTTTCATTTCATTTCATATTGAAAGCTGCAGTGTCTTACTGCCTCCAAAATTACGACGACTTATTTATATTCAACCCTTTCAAGCGAATATGTCATTTGTGTCGCCTGTTCAGTGAATCTTGAAAGTGAATTCTTGTTACTATCCAGTGAATCCTCGAATCATATTCGACAGCTATTTTGCTATGATGATAATTCCTTACCAATAAAAAGCAATCGGTACTTAAACCTCTCTCTAATTCTTTTTCTACCGTATTTGGTTGTTTGAGAGACAAGGGCAAATCTCCAAGGTTAGCCTTCATGTTCAATTTAACTGTGAGAAATAGCACAAGAGGTCCCGGTTACCGTGTCAAGACAAGACGATGGTACTAACTGGCTTACTAAATTGGTAAGTGGATAACATGCTCGGCTCAGCTTTGTGCTGTCTTCGTGATAGTAACGTTAACTCCGCCAGATACAAAGCTCTTAGTCAATTTTAAGGGCCTATACTACCTCAAATAGCTTAGCATGATCCTCCGTTATGTCGAAAATACTGCAGCATTAGTTTTGAAATAAATATATGGTAAATTTGAGGATTAATGTTAGGTCTTATGTTAGACGAAAACACGATTTCATAAAATTTTCTCGATAGAAAAAAATTCCAAAGTTACCTCTAAACCGAACAATAAACCGCTGGTATTGAAAAAATACTTCAAATTACAACATAAAACTTTGTATACTAACTGAACTAACTATAAAGCAGGTCTTATGTTATTTACTTTTTTTTAATTACCATTATTTTCACCGTAAAAAGCAAATACCTAAACTATTGGCGCTGCCTGCCGCCTAGCACCGCACTCTGTCTCGCTCTCACTCAGTCCACGAGCAGTATCGTGCAAGCGAGTTAAAGAGTGAATTTTAGCTGAGGTAGTGTGGGCTCTTAACCTTACACAATGTCTTGCGTAATAGTGGGGTAATTGCGTAAAACACTATTAGTAGCAATGGCTTTTATTTTCACAGTTCAACAACATTCATTGCGTTTTTTACGCTGTTGAGCAGACATATTTTTCGAACATATGAAGCAATGGATTAGCAACCTCCTTCAAAATTATTCAGATTATGGATGATAGTGTGTTACGCAATTAGGGTCCACTTTTGGCTCAATATATTATATTATAAGAGTTTTTCTGCAATTAAATCTTTGCATGAAGTAGTTTTTCACGATTCCTTTAAAAGTACGTGATCATTCTATGTATCTAAGACCGCTTTATTTCTTTATCGTTAATGTCTGGTTTATTAGCCTGGGTCAACAAAACAGAATTCTCCATTCTCAAAATAAACTCTTTCCACTCAAAATATGAACCAGCACCATAATATTACATACCAATACATCACGGCATACTGCATTAGCAACGCTAAGCCAACGCTCTTAATCGGGCGCAATCGTATATTTCTTGATTAAGAGATCGTAAAAACGTCGTCCCGCTCTGATATATGGGCCCTGAGCAGGAGAGGAGATTAGCCGACGGTTTGCGGACTCTGGAAGTGATGTACGATGATTGATACGCTTGGTCTGGTCCCGGATGGCTTATTAAGTTGATTGTTTACGGTTTTCACTTCGATGTGGGGGTAGTGGATTATTATACTACATATATTATTATGCCCTGTGAGCCATAAAGTGCAGTTATTATGGCAAAGACTGTTTTAATTTTTGGGTACATCTAGCAGGAGGTATGGGAATCAAAGTAATTTCATGCACCACCAGGGAAAGAACATGATGAAGACAATGGGAAATTTAAGGGAAGGGTAAGAAAGATGAGGTAACTAGAACCAATGGTGAGTTTGAAATAAGGCATATAATCAGTATAATCTTATTGGTATATGTAAAAAAAATTGATCAATCAAGTGTCTAGATAAAAGAACAATGAAAGAAAATACGTTTATTTGCGCCAAACACGATGCATAAAAAAAAAACACAAACTTAAAATCAAAATAACAATTTGGGAGAAAACATGCGTCACATCTACGCAAAACGGCCATCGCTCAGCATAATGCTAAGACCCTATACGAGACAGAGCCCCAAAAGAATAGGAATCTTGATGCATTTAGGTTCGTTTTTTTTTTTCAAACTACCGTAACAGAACATAATTTTTCTTAAAAATTGCATTAAATTTTCTTTAAAAAACTTCAACAGTAGCAAAGATAAACAAATATGACTTAGGTGTCGGCAGGACGTCGCAGCGGTCGTTCACAGCTAATAAAACAGATAAGAGCGAGATAATTTACATTTCAACGATAAAGTATCTTTGCTACAACCAGCCGAAATGAGCCATCCCGACGCTGCGAGTACTACAATTTAGAGTTCTTTTTTGGTGGTACAATCTACGAGCAGTAGCTGGTTATCTATATATATAAAAGGGGAAACTGACTGACTGACATATCAACGCACAGCCGAAACTGCAAGGACTAGGAACGTGAAATTTTACACTCTACCTTGCGCTGACAGTTTAACAGTTTTGTGCCATAGCGGCAGAAACAATGCTAAGCTAAAGTACGTGCTAAATCAATCTGCCTATCCTTTTCCCAACTACTACCGTTGAGGTCAGCTTCCAGTCTAACCGGATTCAGCTGAATACCAATATTTTACATAGAGCGACCGCATATCTTATCTCCACAATCCATTTCACACAAATCAGATAGGCGGTCGGCGTTTAATTACCCAGGTACCTAATTAATACGACACCCCTAGGTAAGACTGGTTGTCAGACTTTTATGGGCTTCTTACGAATGATAGCCGGAACCAACGGCTTAACGTGCTTTCCAAAGCACTAAGGGGTCTCGAAATGTAAAGCATGGTCTGGTCGGTGGTCCCCATCCACGAACTGACCGCAGCAAGCGTAGTTTAACCTTCGATCGACCGGTGTGGCTATCTCGAGCCCCTCTATGTAAAGTAGGTTTATTAAACTCGGCCTAAATGTAGGCAGATGGTAGTTTTCATGAAATGACTCGAAATTTCGAATAAAATCATCATCTGCCTAGCTTTTTCCCAACTATGTTGGGGTCAGTTTCCAGTCTAACCGGATGTAGCTAAATACCAGTATTTTACATGGAGCGACTGCACCTTCACACCCAGTAACACGATATCCCTTGGTAAAACTGGCTGTCAGACTTCCGGGCTTCTGATGTAACAATTGACAAAGATCCAAGAATGACAGCCGGGACCACAACGGCTTAACGTGTTTTTCCCTTATAAAACCTTTTATGATACAAATCGCCTCAGCTTATACCTTACACCACCCAGCTAGTTACAATATTTCACAGCAAACGGACATTTTTATAGGTATTTAGCGAAAACGTCGTTCCAACGGACCAATTTGCAACTTGTTTGCGTCGCCAATAAATTGTCGCCTACATTTCCTAAATTACGCTGTTATTCGTGACGTATTTTAGCTCGAGGCACGCGTATATTATTGTAGCTCATGTTATGATTATTGTAGGTTGGTTTTTTTTTGTTTATCTGAAACCTATAGGAGTATAGGGCAATTCTCGTAATTTTAAGAACGTTCACAGTCTGAAGGCCAATTCTCGTAATTTAAAACATTCAAAATCTTGTCGCAGTCTCATCTCGGCGACAAACAAATGTCAAAAACTTGTCAAAATGTAGGGAAATTAGAGACATTTTTGACAGATTGAGACTGAGATCAGACTGTGAACGTTCTTAAAATTACGTAATCCCCTCTGATTTCAGTCTTAATCTGACAAAAATACCTCCAATTACCCTACATTTTGGAAAAGTTTTGCTTTCGCACATTGATTTTATCGCCGAGATGAGATTGCGGCGTGTTTAATTATGGAAATTGGCCTTCTGTTATTCTATAGAATAATATGTAGTATAGGTAGGCTGCTATTTGTTTAGATGGGGTTAGAAAAGTGTTAAAACCATCTACATTTTCTTTTCTTATTCGCTGACATAACTAATCCCCAAATCCCTAGCCGAATCCCCAGTCTATCATACTTCAAAAATGCTAAATGCCCTTCTGACTGCCAACTCTGAATGTGATGTGTTTGCGGATAAATTAAGTAAAAATCGTTCTGTGAGAGAAAGTAAAAAGCGTTCAGTGAGAGAAAGTAAAAAGAGTTCTGTGAGAGAAAGTAAAAAGCGTTCTGTGAGAGAAAGTAAAAAGAGTTCTGTGAGAGAAAGTAAAAAGCGTTCTGTGAGAGAAAGTAAAAAGAGTTCTGTGAGAGAAACTAAAAAGCGTTCTGTGAGAAAAAGTAAAAAGCGTTCTGTGATAGAAAGTATCCAAAGGAGTCCATTGTTCCATGTTAGTTTTAAATTAAAGTTTGTACAACATAATATTGTCAACGTATTGTTGTCGTAGGCTGACAACCAGTCTTACCAATGGGTATCGTGTTACCCAGTAACTGGGTTGTGGAGGTCAGATAGGCAGTCGCTCCATGTAAAACACTGGTATTGAGCTGCATCCGGTTAGACTGGAAGCCGACCCCAACATAGTTGGGAAAAGGCTAGGCAGATGATGATGAATATTGTCAACGTAATATGACTTTCGTTATGACGTAACGTGAGCTTTCTATAAATAGGTATTGTACTATTTTAATTATCTATAAATAAATAAATACACTACAGTTTATCTGATCACTCCATTTTTATTATAAGTGTAACCATGAAGAAATTGGTCATGCAGTTGCTTGATAGCGCAATAATCATTTCCATGACGACTCCTTATCGATTATATTTTACAGAAAGGTTCAGATAGGAAGCTAAACCAATTTAAAATAACCTTTATCACATCACCTAGTTCCTTAAAATATTTTAAAACATCCACCTAAAAATTGTCTTAAAAAAATTTAAATTCATGATAGTCCTTGGAGCCATGTAACTGACACTTAAATGTAAAGGACCCAGCCGAGGCCCGTCAAGCTTCTACATAAAAATACGATACCTCTCAAAGGGAACCGAAAATAAAGAAAGAAAAAACACTGTTAAACATCAAACATTCTAAGAGAATAGATACATGATGAAGTGACATATTTTGTGATACAAAACCAACTATAAGAAAGCTTAACAAAACTACATGCCACGCGATTTACGACCCTATTACTTACGACTTAAAAGGTATGTGTTTTGCAGAAAAGGTAAAATGTAAGTGATATTTTGATGTCACAAGGAATATTGGAGACGATACATGATTGAATTTGATTTGAATTTATTACCTTGAGCTTCGACATGTTATTTGTTGTTAAAAGTATTCAATATGTCTGGGTTCATTCTAAGAATATTGACAAGACGATGGATTTAAGAGAATTTGGCTTTGATGTTGTTGTTAATATTGATACCTTACAAGATGCCTACACTATACATTTTTGTAGCTCCATAAGCATAATCCTACTTCCTACTAATATTATAAATGCGAAAGTTTGTGAGGATGGATTGATGGATGTTTGTTACTCTTTCATGCAAAAACTACTGAACGGATTTGGATGAAACTTTACAGTAATATAGTTTATACATCAGAATAACACATAGGATACTTTTTATCCCGATATTCTTACGGGATCGAAACTTACGTGGGTGAAACCGCGGGGCGCAGCTAGTCAGTCAATAATTTTCCCTATGTTGAGACTCAGGCATCCTCTCGGTGAGAGAGATGTTACAATATGTCTCCGAATTTTTAGTTCTAGGACATGCCAGTTTCCTTACGATGTTTTCCTTCACGGTTTTGATGGAATGGTGATGAAATAGTTTACACAAAGCAAACTACACGGGGGTCGAACCTACGACCTACAACCCGTCAATCGTAAAATATCTGATGCCTTAACAATTCAATGGCTTAAGGCCTTTGCACCGTTGGCATTAAATTAAACTAAAAAAGAAGTTTTAATTGACGAAAACTACAATCACCTATCCAGTCAATGGAGATCTTAATCTTACACACTGTTTTAACCTCGGTGAAAGATTGAGATGTCCGACTCCCTTGGTAGCCTGGTGTAGCATAACATCATCCGTCTACCAGCATCCTAATTACATATCACACTATTAATCTCAATCTGAATCAATTTGAAGGATATTGCTAATCCATTGCTTTATATTTTAGAAAAAATTGTCTGCTCAGCAACGTAAATAACGCAATGAATGTTGTTGAACTGTCATAACTATCAAAATTAAAGCCATTGCTACTGATAGTGTGTTACACATTACCCCGCAGTTCTTCCATCATCCCAGAAATCTATCGATACCTACTAAGTCGGCTAACTACCCAAACTCAAACTAAAATAGCAAAAAAAAAAACAGTAATTAAAATAAGCCGTGGCAACTAAGAGATGACCATTCCCTACTGACGGCGCCCGTTCACGAACATGACGTACGGATCAGCACCATTCAGCTCAACCATTTTGAAGGGAACTTCATGATTTAACACACACGCCACCAACATCAAGACATTAGAGTGAGCATGACATAGGTACTTTCAGCCGCCAGGGCACATTCAAGTCAATGAAAGACGTAGGTACCCAGTACATGGTAGCTTTATAGTTTAGATACATAGTGTTCACACGTGTGCCCCAAGTGTAAGGTAATATTATGTCTCATCTGGTAAACATTATACCGGAGGCTGATCGTAAACCTATCACCTAAAAAGTTTCAATAAAAGTCACATGAGTTTTTCTAGAGCGTCCTGCTCGCATGACACGTTAAGAGCTAAGCGTCGAAGTATCGAATGCCGTAGACGTCCCGAGGGTGCTAATAATGCGATATTGCCAAAAAATATGATGACAGCTTCGAAACGAGGCAGTCGTACTGGGAATATCCTACCTTGTAAGTTGCGGTTTTTGGAAACTTCAATAGTTTTTTACGAAATAATAATCTTTACAAGTAACTTTACCTCGAAGATATTAGAATAGACAGAACAACAATTTAAATGGAGTGTTATTGAAGAGGCACATATCTATTGTAGCAACAAACTTAGTTTATTTTACGAGTATGACGAAGAACGAACGAACTACCTATACTTAAAAGAGTAACTGTATAGTTTCTTAGCCATTCTTCTCCATACGAAAATTTTGGAAGGGGCGACTAGAATCAATTCTATTTTTTCATTTTAATTTTTGACGTTTAAGGTGAATGGGAAGTGGTAGACCGCGAAATTCAAATTTTCTTACGTTTTTTGCAATTTGCATGTCAGTGTCAGGTTGTATCTGGATCAAAATTTGATTCGCGACTATAACAGGTACGTATTTACAGAATTATAATCATAGGAAACATTAATACATCTTTATAAGTGAGATTTGTACCATAAACACTTTTCCCTAGGAGATTTCTTCTTGTGGTAACTTAGGAAGATGTATTAATTATTCTAATGACTATAATTCTGTGAATAAGTACCTGTTATAGTCGCGAATCATATTTTGATCAAGATACAACCTGACACTGACCTGCTAATTGCAAAAAACGTAAGAAAATTTGAATTTCGCGGTAATCACTGCGCAATCACCTTAAAAGTGCCTTTTAAGTGCCTATTTGAAATAAATGATTTGACTTTGACTTTATTTGATTGTTACATAATAAAGTCTTACAGAAATCCACACGTTTCATAGAGAATCATTTCAGACTTTTTTTACTTGCCACTCCATACCAACCTCAATAGTAAACCGGAACGATGCTATCAAAACGGTCATTAATAACATTAAAGAGTGAACACTTCCACAATACCTAACACACAACAAAAAAAAGTGTTCTAACAAAAAAAAAACACATTCCACCACCCGCCGACAGACGGCGCTGCGGAAGACTTTACTACTTCCGGTGACAAGATGGCCAAACGTTCAGAGCAGCCGGAAACTGCGGCGGGAGAGCCCAAAAACACGATAAAACTACCGTACCAAAACCATCTAACAACCACCACCCACCCTTCAAAAATCAACCTTATTTTACCACTACTGAAGTTTACTATCCTTTGCTAAAAGTTTCTTCATAAGCCCTTACAAAATACCAAAGGAAAGCAATAAGTAAGAACGTTCCCGTGAAGTGCGATCGCTTATTTCCCGCATTGAATATGATGTAAGTTTTCCGGAGTGGTGATAAGGTGTAATGGTATCGTTCGCCCTTTCACAGGGCAGAGCAAGCTTTGTTACTTCATGGTTAGAGGCTGGTGATAAAGTTGATATTTGCGTATGCACTTTGGATCTGAGTATCAACGAGGGTTTTTGATGTCTGGTTATGAATTCAGTATTACAAGACTAGTGTTCGTAATTTCATCATTTTTCTTCAACCTTTTCTTTTTAGTTTATTTGGCCGCAGTTCGTGAAACACAAAAACTTTTTACAAATAAAAGAACAACCGACTTCCAAAAAAACCCTACAAAGTGAAAAATAACTTTAATTTCGAAAGAAGGTGTCGTTTATTGCCACTGACTTCCGAAATTATTTTTATAAAAAAGTTATTACATTTCACTTTTTAGTTGATCTACCCTATACAAATTCGTAACACTATTGCTATAAAAATATCAGTAACATGAAGTTATTAAAACATCATCAATAATAAACTAAGTAGATAAAACACTTATTAATGAAGCTAAAACTCAAAAATGACCCAATCAAAATTAATAAAATTTATATGGGACGACTCTTGAGGCACATCCTATACATTAAAGAATTTTTGAAATCGATTCACTATTGCCGGAGATATAAAGTAACATACATAAAAAATACAGTCGAATTGAGAATCTCCTCCTTTTTTTAAGTCGGTTAAAAATATAAATAACAAGACAAAAATGTGAACGTAATGTTTTAATTATTTATTTAAAGCGTTCTGTCAGTGCTTTTATTCGAGCGGCCTGAGGGTGTTATACAAAGTTGATACGACAGAAAGGCTTTCCTTTAAACTGCTTATACTAGGTACCATTTTCAAGCTCTGTACCAAATATCATTTAAATTGAAACAGTAGTTTAGTCGCAAATGACTTTTTAAGTTTTTGGCCCGTTTGAACATGATGTATTTTTCTTAACAGCTGATTATGTCTATAGGCATAGGTCATGCACCTTAAAACGATAAATCTACGATACGTTGTTGCCGCTCTTACGCAAGTCATAAGCAAATACGTCCTACAAAAGAAAGTGACAATCCCATTAGCAAAACATCACGCGCGTAAAAGAAATAGAAATAGGTCAGTGTGTTGCTATTGCATCTTTGGTCCTTGCGAGGGGGGCCTCTAAAAACTAAAAAACTTGGTTTTTCAGTGCGCCAACGCTATCCTTCCGGGACGTACGTTACGTAACACGGAAGTCCTGTGCCGCTATTGTTTTGTCGAACTCGTGCGCTGACAATTGTGATTTTGTTTTGTTATTGTGAATAGGACACTTCTTTCTTTTTTTTTATTGTGACAAGACACGTAACTTGCTATTATAATTATTTAGTGTTAGTGTTTTTTTTTTGTGATTTACTGTTTTTTATTGTGATAGGACACGTAATTAAACTTTGGTTGTGTGTGTGTGTATACCTAATTAAAGTGTTCAACAATGCCTCGTCTAACTTACACGGCGTCAGAATACACTGACATGATTTTAATTTACGGTGAATGCCGTGGAAACGCAGCATTAGCTCTGCGAACATACAGAGAAAGGTATGGTGACAGCCGCAATTGCCCTAGGAACGCCCGCACCATACAGTTGGCAGTACAAAGATTACGGGACAATAAACGTGTAGTGCCGCAACAGGAGGGAGTGCCACCGCGGCAAATACCCGCTGCATGGGACGAACGAATATTAGATAATTTTTCCCGCAACCCGACAACGAGTCTGCACAGAGCCGCCCGGCAGTTTAGATGTTGCCATAGAACCATCCACAAGGTTCTAAAACGTAACAAACGCAAACCTTATAAATATCGGAAGGTGCAAGCTTTGTTATCGAGAGACTTACCGATCAGGAACAGTTACTGCCAATGGCTATTAAATAAAACATCCGAAGACCGCCATTTCTTAACAAATGTAATATGGACCGATGAGTGTACTTTTACTCGGAACGGCATCTGGAATCGGCAAAACCTCCGGTACTGGAGTTTGGGAAATCCACACGTGTTTCGAGAATCTGAACACCAGTACAGATTTTCTCTCAATGTGTGGGCTGGTATCCATAATAATAATATTATCGGCCTTGTTTTTATTGACGGCACCCTCACAGCGGCGAAATTTTTAGATTTATTAAGTGGTCCTGTGGCCGAGTACACTGACCAACTACCTTTAGCCGTTCATCGCAAGCTGGACGGTGCGCCTCCACATTCTGTGATGGCTTCCAGGGAGCGGCTCACAGAAATGTTTGGGCAGCAATGGATCGGTCGATTCGGACCTGTTCGGTGGCCACCACGATCTCCGGACCTCACTCCCATAGATTTCTTTTTGTGGGGATACATTAAGGGTGAAGTGTATGCCTCCGAGGTAAATACAATTGTTGAACTAAAAAACAGGATTATTTTAGCATTTCACGAATTAAAGTGCTTAGCGACGGACAGTGATTTAATTAGAAAACTAAATAACAATATTCTCCGTCGGTATAATTTGTGCATTAATGTGAATGGAGGACACATAGAGAATTTAAAAATTTAGTGTTTTTGTTGTCGGCGTACTTCAAAACTATCTAACATAACAGCCAGCGCGAGCGGAGGCCTAAGCCGCCGCCCGCGCCACCGCCGGCCGCCCGCTTCGACACGAAACACATGCCGCGCCCCGGCGCGCGTGCGACGACGTTGCCACTTTGTAAGGTCAGTCGCCAGGTCCAAGTTTCTATGAAATTTGGGTTTTTCCTTTATTTACAAAGGGTGGTTGCGTTTTACTCTGATTTGTAAGCTATTTAGTTTGTTTGAAAAAAAAAAAAACTCAATTTTGGAGCTTTTTATTTTTATACCTTATCGAATTAATACTAAACACGTATAGTATACGTAGTGTAATTTAATGCCCCTCTGTCGTATCAACTCTGTATACAAGCCGAGCCTACAAAATCGTGCGCGTACAATGTAACAACGCCTTCAGGATGCTGTTGCGGCTGCCGCGGCGTTGTAGTGCATCAGGCATGTTTGCCGAAGCTCGCACGGATGGTTTTCACGCCATCATGCGTAAAGAAGCGGCTTCCTCGCTACAGCGCTTGCGTAACACTCGCAACGGCATCCTGAAAATGATTGTTAACAGGCCAGACTGTCCTATACAATGACGCTGGGTGCAGTTAGCTATAGGTACACGAAGATAAGTTAAATAGGTTCTAACCTGACCTCTAAAGACCCTAGGAATTGAGTAGGTGTATGTCACAGATATAGATACACCTAGATAACGAAAGAGCAATTACTTCGCGTGCTAAAAATCATAGCAACTTACGTTCAAAAATCGTAAGCCGCCACTTTCGCGCTCAGTCCTGTGTACTGCCTATCGATTCTATAAAAATCTCAACATCAATGGAGGCAATCCCTAATGACAGCTCACTTCACCTTAGTTTTCACGGTGAGATTTTTACAGAATAGCACTGCTGCTGGCTGGGTGAGCGTGAGTGAATAAGAGCGCTTGTGACGTCATAATAGGTAGTCAAAAAAATGGCACGCTTGGTTTTCATAAAGATCGTGATACTTACGTTATCTAGGTCTATCTATATCTGTGGTGTATGCCATGGCCAACTGATACCGAAAATAAATCATTATGTAGTCAATGAAACTTATAATATTGCTATGTGCATCGATTTATTTATTTTGATTTTATTTCTCAAAATTCACAATGTCGAAGGACTTTTATTTTCATAAGTGGAAAGAGACTTTGAAACATCTGAAAGAATTACTTGATGTTGACATTATGTATCAGGTATGTTGTTTAACCATGAAGATTACGGAATCATCATAATTCTGCCCAGCCTTTTCCCATCTATGTTGGGGTCGGCTTCCAGTCTAATCGGATGCAGCGGAATACCAGTATTTTATATGGAGCGACTGCCAATCTGACCTCCACAACCCAGTTCCTGGGTAGTACGATACCCCTTGGTAAGACCGCAACGACTGCCAAAGATCCACGAATGACAGCCGGGACCAACGGTGTAAGGATGGGACTTGAGAGACAGGTGAAACACCTGAGATCTGAGTAGATACTGATTATATTGAGATTAACTACACGGATTAATAGGTATACAATACACATCTATAGTTACTACATCTCAACGGCTTAACGTGCTTTCTGAGACACGAAGGGGTTTGTGAAGATGGTCACACCCATCCACGGACCAACCGCGGCAAACGTAGTTAAACCTGATCGATCGATTCGTGCGGCTATTAGAATGAGACCTAACAAACTACCAACCGACGATTTTTTTTTGCTCATTTTTTTGTGACCCACTGCTGCGCAAAAGCCGCCCCTTTTTCCATCCGTTTTCTTCGACTTGTGCGATCGCTGGCCATGTTTGCCCTGCAAACGTGATCAGATCGTCACCACCTTCGCCGTGGTCTACCTCGACGGCGATGTCCTCTCTCAGGCGTCAATGAGTGACAATCATTGCCATCTCTTCGGCCGCTGCCTGGAATTTTGCGGGCAGCGGGGCGGCAGCGGCAGCGGCGCGGGAGCGGCAGGATCTTATGCGTACATTTAAATGGACCGGTTCTCGAATACAGCGGCGCGGGAGCGGGCAACGAGCGGTGCACTCAAGGCAATCGGCGACCGCCCGCGTCGCCACCGCTGCCGCCCCGCTGCCCGCAAAATTCCAGGCAGCGGCCTTCGAGTGTATTCGTGAGATGTTTGAAAGAAAAGAAAGAAAATACGTTTATTTGCGGCAAACATGACGCATAAAAATGAGCATAAACAAAAAAAAATCAAATTAATTAATTAATTGTTTCCGACGCTCTCCCGCTTCAGCCTATCAGTTTATTCTCCAACATCCACTACTTGAGTTATGGAGCGCCGGATGGTGTTTCTAAATCGATCTGTAAGCTTGACACCTATTATGCAGCGCAACCGGCTATGATTCCATAAAATAGTTCACACTATTATTGTCAGCCCTCCCATTCCTTAATTTTCCGGTAATTTGAGGCTTTGATTCACCATGATCATCATCCACAACCCGACTTCACCCATTGCTGGCCATAGGTCGTTCTTTGCTTCTGCCAATCTCCACGCTCCTGTGCCAGCCTCATCCAGGTTCCACCAGTTATTGATTAGCCTAATATAGGGTGTTAGGTACAGACGCCAGCACATCAAGCTACCCGAAACTGCTTTAGCGATAAAGTTGAAAATCTATTAAAGAAATTTGACAGATTGTAGTAGCTTAATATGCTGGCATCTGTACATCGACGCGCAACGTGTTATCATGGATTCAGCTCATGATTCTGAACCCCCTTAAATTTTTCGTTTGTTAATTAAAATAAAATGCTTTTTCGTACATTTTGACGGTGGCGTAGGAATTGCACTTTTCTATGAAACACCTTTTTTTATTTTTATAACCGACGATACATTTCTGAGGGAATTATCGTCTCATAATTCAGTTGGTTCTCTCAGGTAACAAAAGCTCACGACCCAACACTACCGCAAGCAGCTCTGCGATTGACTTCAATCCTGGGACAGTACATGCTCATGTACAATGAAGCTATTGAATGTTTTCAGCAGAACTTACAAGTGCAAAAGTCTGTGTATTATGATAAAATTGTGAAAGCTATAGTTTCTAGGTGAGTCATCATCATCCGCCTAGCCTTTTCCCAACTATGTTGGGATCGGTTTCCAGTCCAACCGGATGCAGCTGAATACCAGTATTTTACATGGAGCGACTGCCTATCTGACCTCCACAACCCCTCCACAACCCTCCACAACTGGGTAACACGATACCCCTTGGTAAGACTGGTTTGTTAGCCTACGACAACAACACGTTGACAATATTATGTTGTACAAACTTTAATTTAAAACTAACATGGAACAATATACTCCTTTGCATACTTTCTGTCACAGAACGCTTTTTACTCAATTTATTCGCAAACACATCACATTCAGAGTTGGCAGTCAGAAAGGCATTTAGGTCCCTTGGTAACAGGCACGCCGGGGACTCGGTATGTAGATATGGTCACCCATCCACGAACCGACTGCGGCAAAAGTAGCTTAACCTGATTGATCGACCCATGCTGCTGTTATTACTTAGCCACGAGCCCACCGTTTCTAGGAGAGTATGTTATGAAACTGGCCATCAATCTTGTATGAAAAGATGTCCACGATGGTTTGTTTTTACCTACTCTACTACAGCTGCAATCTAATAGCATGAGAATATTTCATAATAATTTGGCAAACTATATGGTGTCTGGTTTATATAGGGTGTTTGGAAGCTGGATGTAAAGCCTTAAGGGGATGATAGTTGACACCGTTTAGTGCATTTTGAGCCATAAATGTCTTAGAAGAAGAATGTTTTTTTTTAATTTATTACTGCAAACTTTTAGTCAAAAATAACATACCGACTTTACTGGGAAAAAAAGAAGAAAATACTTCGTCTAAGACATGTATGGCTCAAAATTCTGTAAATGGTGTCAACTATCACTTCCATAAAGCTTTTCACTCAGCTTCCAAACACCCTGTATAATATTATGAGCTGTTTCACAATGTTAGAATTACCACTACCTTCTCACCAAATAAATAAAGTTACAAATAAAACAGTTTGATTAAATAATCTGCCAGGTCCAATCCATATTTTACAGCAATTATAAAACAATTGAGTAGGTCCAGATTAAATGTTTTTTTAGAATACTAGAACTGAAATCTCAACTAGAGAAGTTAGAAGGCAGTCGCATCCAATTTATAGGCCACGGTTTGATCCAAGTCCATCACACAATATGTGACATTGAAATGACTGCAATACCAAAGGAGCCAGGGAGACCGGAGCAGATACAGGCTGAACTTAATCAAATATTGGCTAGAGTAAAGCAGAAGAAAAAAACTGCAGTTACAATGGGTAAGATGAATAATTTTAAAAAAATTGCGTTGTCATCGAATTTATACAAAGTGGAAATGATCAATACAACAAATAAATGAAAACAATAACAATACTAATGCATAGGAGTATTTAGGAACCATCAAATAAATCCTAACGTTAAAACAGTGATTTTTTTAACATATGTCACTCGCTAAAAAAATCGCTAAATCACTTTTATAATAAAAAAAATAAATAATAAATAATAATATTATTAGCATAAAAGTGTAAACAAAAAGAACACACTTTAAATATTGCAGCAACAGCGCGGTGCTATTGACCCAACAAATATATGGCCGAAATCTGAAAAATGACATAGGTCAGTGTGCCGGGCACCCCTTTTTTCAGGTTTGTAAAAAAATTACTAATTGTATAAGTAATAACTTCCGCATGCATGACTCTTTATGTCTCAAGCATAAGGTATAATATGCATTATTTCGCATCGGGAAAAAAAATTAAAAACAAATTTGGTGAAGGTTATTGAACTAGCGAGCTAGAAAAATAATGTCGAGTGACTAAACTATTGGATATATTTGATTGAATTTTTGTATGCAGACTGGGAACGTCATAAGGTATGACGAAGTTTAATTTTTTGTTGTATTGTCATTTCCACTTTGTATATGTATGGCAAGTCGCTCAATCAGAAGTGCTATAGAAATATTTATTTATAATTTTTTTTTTATTAAAAATACATTTATTATTGGTATTTAACTAACAGACTTAAAATAATAATAATATGTACCTACAAGTATATAAAAAGAAGTGGAAATAATCAAAGGGCATCAAAAAATTCGTCAGCATCGCTGTCAACAGGAAACGTGCCCAAAAGGCTGGCAGCATTGCCACGTTGTATGGCAATGCTGATTCTTTGGCCAAAAAATAGGCCAGCCCTCTGGTCACGTGAAGAGTCGACCAACCGCTTCGCGATGTCTCGAAATACTAAGTGGGCACTCGGGCCCCATGGCCCTAGTGTAATAAAGAAGAAGTGAAAAAGAAGAAGTGCTTGAAAAATTGATGATAATGTGAGTAACTGGAAACACATACGAACCAAGCATGCTTATATAAAATTTGTAAGAAAACATAAGCATAATCAGCTAATAACGCTCCCACTGATGGGACACACGCCTACTCTCTGTGCATCTGGGGACCGATTCTACTAACAAAAATGTTCAAAACCGCAATGGAACCACAGCTGAATCACGGCTGATAAGCGTTTTCATATTCTACCAATGAACAACGATTCAACTGCGGTTACGTTTTAGTTTAAGCCAACGATCGGTCGAAATAATTTCAAAATATATTCTGCTAACAAAATCGAATATGAGCGTGACGTGGTAACACAGGTTACCCGCTGTTACGTTCCCGCAACCATTCAATTACGATTCAGCTTAGGTTTAGTTTCCAGTTTGCTTATGAAATAGTAGAATGACTTTATAAGTAACTATCGAACGGCGAACGAAATCGAACTGTTACTATAACCCAATTGAACGTGTAACGTTGCAAATTAGTAGAATCGCCCCCCAGTGCAGTGCGGGTACGTAGATGTCACAATATGTCTTCGATTTTTTGGTTCTAAGACATGATGATTCCCTGAGGATGTTTTCCTTCACCATTTTGAGAGCAGTGGTGATGAATTAATGTACACAAAGTAAAGCGCCTGTCTGGGAAGAAGAAGAAACTAAATAATTTGAACAATGAAAATAACTTATCTACAATAAAAATAAGTGAAGCGACTGCACTATAATAAGATAATATAATTGATTTCAAATTTAAAATAATTTCTAAATCGATTTCAGCCGAAGAAACTCATATTGCAGCTGAAAAGTTGGATAAGTTATGGGATTCATATGAAAGTATAGAAGAAGTGCCGCAGAAAAAAGTTGTTGCAGTACCGGAAGCAAGGCGCAAGACAAGGAAATATTTAGCTATGATACTGGCACATGAAAAAACTAGGTATGATGAAATATTTTAATCTTCTTCTTATAGTATCGATAGCAAAAAATTCAAACATCTTTGACCCAAAATTAGCTGCGTAAACTCCGCGCACTGACGCAGTCATAAGATCACCAAGTTAGCCGATCAAAAAGAAAAAAACTACTTTTACATTACAAATTACTTAAGACTAGCATTTGGCCGTGGCTTCGCCTGCGTGGAGTATGAAAGTACTCATGGAAATATGCTATCGGAATAAAAAGTATCTTATGTCCTAACCCAGGTCATGTACTAACTACTTGTGTGTCAAACATCGAAGTTCAACCGGTAGGGCGTAAAAATGTAACGACAGACGACGGCTGACAAGCAGTTACTTTTGCATCTATAATACTAGCAGGGATTATAGATGCAAAAGTAACTGCTTGTCAAAAAAAAGAAAAAAAAAAGAAATCACGTTAAACCGTTGGTCCCGGCTGTCATTTGTGGATCTTTGACAGTCGTTACGGGTAGTCAGAAGCCCGAATGTCTGACAACCACTCTTACCAAGGGGTATCGTATTACCCAGTAAGTGGGTTGTGGAGGTCAGATAGGTAGTCGCACCATGTAAAATACTGGTATTCAGCTGCATCCGGTTAGACTGGAAGCCGACCCCAACATTGTTGGGAAAAGGCTAGGCAGATGATGATGATGATGAATACTAGCAGGGATCACGCCAGGATCATGATAAACTTATATTTAGAAAGAATAATAGCCTCCCCGACCGATTTCGGTCATGGTGGCCAATCTCAACGGAGATTAGCCAGGTACGCAGGAGATATTATAGTACCAACGGCTTTACGTACTTTCCGAGGCACGGGGGTATTAAACCGCCAACTTCCAAATTCCGGACTGTTACTAAGAAATTCCTAATGGAAAAACTCAATAACACTTTGTCCGACCCGGGAATCGAACCCAGGACGCCACGCTCAGCAGTCGCGCTTGCAACCACGAGACCAACGGGGCAGTCGGGTTTAGAAAGAATACTGGGATATTAATTTTATATTGTCATAATATGGACATTGTTAAAATTGCAGACAAGTGATTAGAGCAGTTAGCCACAGTAGGCTTAAACGAGAGATCTGGGAAAAAGAACTGACTGGTGGTTTGCCACCTCCAGCTAGATATGAAGTTAGAGAAAGAAGTGCCGCACTTATACGTAAAGTATGCAGGTATAATATTTTTATCTCACGAAGCGAGGCTCGCTTTACTTGAGGTTACTAAGTGTATAAACACGCTGTGAATGTGTGTGTAAGCGCAGGAGCTAAGTCGGAAATGTGTGCGTGAGTGTGTTACGTGCTGACGATACTGGTCTCCACGCACACATTCACAGCGAGTTTGTACACTTACTTACCACATGTAAAGCGCGTGTCGCTTCATGAGATAAAATACTGTAACGAGACATTGCAAAAATAAATAATCGATTAGGTAGCAGTGATAATCATGATGTATTTATTTCAGAGCATATTTTGAATTAAAACGGGAACGAATTAAAAACTGCAAACGAGACGAATTATTGGGATTGAATATTTGTGATACAAAAAATAAAGACATCCAAAGAATACAAGCAGAAGAAGTATGTATTGTGCTTATACAACGTATTATTTTCTAAACCAATTTCTACTTAGATTCTACATTATTTTATTTGCTAATTTTACTTGTCAGATGCTTAAAAATCGCGCGAAATTACATGAGGTATACAAAAAAGAATGGCTTGCACGCCGGGAAGATTTAAAACAAGAGTTTCTTACAAATAAACGTGCCGAAATATGTGAAGAATTTCAAGATCAAATCAGGGAGTGGTTAATCGAATGGTAAATTAATTTAGCCATTAGGACCTAGGTCTGGCTGAAAAGTCATTATGGATACATATGTAACAGAAAAATGCAGTGATACATTTGATGAGCAATATATGAACAATTCTTAAGCTGCCCAAAATAACGTGGCAGGTCTTTTGAGCTCTTATCTGCAATATTTCAAAAATGACCAAGAGGTGAATTATGTAAATCTAATAGGTACTAATCAAAAAATAATTTATAATACAATAATTATTTCAAGGTTTGAATCGATACATTTTTTTCACAACATACCTAAAGTTGGTTCTGCTGCAATCTTCAGAGCCGAAGTTCCCAGTCCGCACGAATGGCTTGAAGAAAATAAAGCTCTTACAACTAAACATGAGGCGGACAAAAACAAAAGTCCTCTAGATGTAAGTTAAGATAACTTAAAAACATATAGAGTTACCTGAACATCAGTAGATCGAGTTTATAAAGCCTTGCAAGAGAGCGTTAGTTTTACATGAGTAAAAATTACAGAATAAAAACAGAATATTTTTCTACAGCTCAAATGGGAAAAAAAGGAAGCGAAAAAACAAGAAATGTCACTGAGAAGAGAAGAACAAATGAAGGTGAAAGCAGAAGCACAATTACTGAAGAAAATGATGAAAAATCCAACGATGCATCCTGGATATCACTTCCCGCTTTCAAAGCAGACTGACCAACTTCTAAAGGTGAGAAATCAAACTACAATAATTACATAACTGAGGAAATCGATGACAAATTATCTTTTTCAGGTTATAGATGACTATCACAAAGCTTGGGATAAGTATGATGAATGGGAAACTTTGGACGTGAAAGTAAAATATGTTCATAAAGTAGATTTAGAAGATGTAACAATGGAAGCGAAACTTAAAGTCTTACAGGAAGCTGATGAACATATGCGGTAATTAAAACATGTAGATCTTCAAAAATCTACCTTAAACATCCGAAATAATTTCTATACTATATTGACTTGATGTGTAATTTAAGCCGAGAACTTCGTCAACTGAAACAAGCCTTGAAAGAAGACTACAAAGCAAATGATGAAGAAATGCCAGTTAATCTAATGAAGCCTATTAAAGGCGAAAAGAAGAAGAAGAAAGTAAAGCATGATTTAAACGAACAAGTAGTGCAAATGATTGAGGTAAGTTTTTTTAACTGTAAGTGGGCTAGAAACAGTGTATAAAGGTTAAGTGGATGGAATACATGAAGAAACTAAGGAGACGCATTTGACGTCATCAAAGCTATCTTTATCTATACTAATATTATAAAGCTGAAGAGTTTGTTTGTTTGTTTGTTTGAACGCGCTAATCTCAGGAACTACTGGTCCGATTTGAAAAACTCTTTCAGTGTTAGATAGCCCATTCATCGAGGAAGGCTATAGGCTATATATCATCACGCTAAAACCAATAGGAGCGGAGCACCAATGAAGAATGTTTCAAAATCGGGGGTTTTTTTCCTATTGAGAGCTTCCGCTGCGTGCGCTGCGTAAACGGTTAAAGTTTCGCAAAAATTATATATGACAGAATTGTTCCTCTTTAAAAGATTAAAAAAAAAGTCCGCGACAGCATATGTCTATCTTTTAAGGTTAGCTCACTATAACCTCTTTTATGCTAACCAAATTTGTTCTAAAATAATGCATTATTTGCGAAGGTGTTTTTATAAACATGGTATTAATCCTTATCCAAATAAATACGTTATTCATCACATGTATTTAATTTTGAACAAAATTGCCTGTGACATCATTTGATTTCAATGTATATCTTAGGAGATATCATAGTTTTAAAATAATACTAATAATAAAGCTGAAGAGTTTGTTTGTGTGAAACACGGTTTGAAAGCTCTAAATCTCTGGAAGTATTGGTCGCATATATAAAAATATTTTTTGCGTTTGATAGCCCAGTTCTTGAGAAAGGCTATATTCTATTAAACTTGACGCTAGGACCCTTAGGAGTTGAGCAAAAAGAAAAAAAGTCTGAAGTTTTCGCCAAGCGAAAACGAAGTAATAGCGCAGGCCGGCGACACGTTGCGACGGGGTGGATCGGGGAAACAAAAAAAATTTACGCGGACGAAGTCGCGGGCAGAAGCTAGTATAAAATAAATACGTAACCAAGAGAACAGCGGGGTATTTGTGTAACACACTAACAGTAAGAATGGTTTTCATTCAGTTCAACAACATTCATTGCGTTACTTACGTTTTTGAGCGGACAAATTTTTCAAACATTTCATATGTTTGAAACATTTCATATGTTTGAAAAATTTGTCAGTAATAGATTAGCAATAAATTTCAAATCAATTAGGGTGCAAAAAATTAACTGAGCCTTCGGCTTTATCTACGTATTGCCTTTATTCCATTTACCCCATAACAAAGTAACCAAAGATCTTTTTATCATCCTAGTTTTTAAGCTAGAATGATAAAAGTTTGTTGATTATTTTTATCTCCATCAGGATCTAGCAGAGCAAGGTTTCATGATAGAATATCCTAAAAGTAAAATAGAAGACTTTATTGGAGATGCTAACTTTGGGGGCGAAGATCTCCGACGCCAAATTTTGTAAGTAGAAATCACACATGAAGAAATTTCCAACTGTTTGTAGACCCATATCGCGATTTTTGAAAGATTGGGAAGACTATTAAAACTGCAAATGAGAAAAACTTGAAATTAAAGACGATATCGGAAATAAATACTCACGACTGACGACTGAGAAAGAAACAACAATAAAATATTACGTACTTGATATATGTTATTGTTATCGTTTATTATAAGTCTGTGTTGTCCCACCGCAGGGCAAAGGTCTGGGCAGCTGGATTGTCCGAATGGGTTACCGCTGCCCCGGAACATAAAGGGCTAAGGAAAGAACACGGGTGGGTTTTAGTCAGTAGGAGTCTGACACTCCCTTCTGCTCCATCCAGAGCGGGAGGGGTCATTTTGATGATTTCCCATCCTCAAAAAAAAAGGGCAAAGGTCTCTCTTTCCTCTTTTTTACATGTACTTTTCTTACATGTACTTAGTAATTTTTTTTCTCTTTCGTTAGGCCTGCATTCCCATTCAACTTTGAAATACGAGCATATTGGTGGGAGAGATGTCGCGAAGTCTGCCTAGGCTTCCGCAGAATATTGTTGGTCGGACCCAAAATAAGTGGGAAGGCTGTATTGGTTCACGCTTTGGCGTCTATTAATGGTAGGTAATTTTCTAATATTTATTTAGAAATGTTTTATCATTGAATACCTATTGGGCAAATTACCCTTGTAATTTTGTAAATATTACAATAATCATGGCCTGCTCAGCAAAACGGTAAAGGAAAACATCGTGAGGAAACCGGCTTGGCCTACAACCAAAAAATTCGAAGACATGTGACATCTACCACACCGCACTGGGCCCGCGTGGGAGATTACAGCCGGCTTCCTTTCGAAGTGAGGAGGCCTGGGAACATTATAGGTTGATTTTGATGACCTGTTTTATCACCACCGAATAAGTTTCTAATTTAGCTGACATATAATTTCATACAGATTCTTTGGAAAGTAAGTAGTGTCTATTCTGACATTGTGAAACAGGTGAATTATTCTGATTGTCTGCCCCGTTGGTCTTGTAATCGCACTGAGCGTGGGGTTCTTAGGTTCGATTCCCAGGTCGGGCAGTGTTTTTAGATTCAGTAGCGGCCCGGAGTTTGGAAGTTGATGGTATGATACCTACCCCTGCCTCGAAAAGCATGTATAGCCGCCGGCCGGTCTAGCAGTGCTATTCTGTAAAAATCTCACCGTGAAAACTATGGTGAAGTGAGCTGTCATTCCACCTGATGTTAGAGGTTGCCTTCATTGATAGTTCACTTCACGCTCACTTCACCTATGTCATCATGATGAAATTTTTACAGAATCGATAGGCTGCACATGATCTCTCCTTGGTCATCTCGCATTGCCTTCCCATCGGACTATGAGAGTAAAGGAACATAAGAATGCACCTGTGATTACGCATACACCCATGTCCTATGTTATATATTTACCTAATCTCCATAGAGATTGGCCACCGTGACCGAAATCGGTTGGCAGGATATTTCATATTATTATTCTGATTACAGATGCAGTATTGTTTGAATTGGACCCCCACAAAGTGCAAGGAGATATGCAATCACCGGAATTCTTGAAACGTTTAGTACACATGGTAGTTACATGTGCCAAAGCTTTGCAACCCTCGGTCATACATATCAAACATGTTCAGAAATTGTTTTACGCTAAGGTACTTCTAATTATAAGTCTCCTGTAATAGCCTTGAAAAACAAAACGATAGAGATATTGTTTGCTGTCTAATCATTTATCTTTTTTATTTTACAATAGATCACTTATTTGAATTTTACATACAGGGTGTGGCATAAATAATGGATAACCCTGAAACTGTCAACTGGCCAGATTATCATCTATCATTTACCCCACATATATCACCATATGCCCATATTTGATACAGGGGGCCCAACAATCCATAATTCCCTAGAAAACATGTTAAAATTTGAGAATAAGTATTTTTTGCGAAGTTATCTTAGATTATAACAAAAAACTTGATACTGGTCTGATGACACAAATATTCAGGAGTAACATAAAAAACAAAACGAGAAAATTTCGCCAATTGTAGAAATGGCAGCTGATTATGTATGAGTACTTAGTTACGATTTTTATTTAAAATATCAATAATTTGGTCATCCATGGGCATAATATGGTGATATAAGTGGGGTAAATGATAGATAATAATCTGACCAGTCAGACAGACCAGTTTATCCATTATTTACGCCACATCCTGTATTTATCGTCCAATCCTATTGCAGATACCGCCAGAAGAAGCAGAAATGAATCTGCCTCTCCTAAAGACTTCCTTTGTTCAGAAATTGATAAAAAAAATACACAAGAATGATAAGATAACCATAGTAGGTAAGACAGATATTTCCCATGTTTCCTTTATTATTATTGTTTATTTTTCGTCGAGGTCAAGAGCAGGCCACGCCTGATGGAATGCGATGAATGAGATCTATGATGGAACGAGCGTGCCCAGAAGATGCCTTTTCGTTTCTGAATTCTAGTAGATGAATATTTCCATATTTTTTTTTGCAATTGCTCGGAACCTAGGTATTGATTATTTATTTGTAAAACATTACACAAAAAAATTGCTTCTAGTTAATAGTCCAGTTCCAGTTTTCAGTCGTTCCAAACGTCAAAAGCTCGAAATTCTGTCAAACAATCGTAATAAGGGGATCGTGTTACCTAGAAACTGCGTTGTGAAATTCAGATAGGCCGCTGATCTATGTACTCAGCTGTATCCAGTTAAACTGGAAGCTGATCCCAACCTAGGCAAATAATCATAAAAAAATCTTGCTCTTCTTACAGGCACCTGCACAGATCCATGGATGGCAAAAGCCAACGCTTTGCTAAATCAGTTTCCAGAAGTACTCGTTCTGCCAGACTGTACGTACTCGCTGGTCGTGCAGATCTTGAAGGAATGGGTCGTTAAGTTAGTGATCTTACACTTATTATACCCATTTACAGTGTTGGCCCAGTGATATCGACCCGGACTTACGAGTTATAAGGTCGTGGTTTCGCATCCAAGCAGGCTTTTTACTTTGTGTAAATTATTTCATCACCACCGCTCTCAAAACGGTGAAAGAAAATCGAAAATTCGAAGACATAGTGACACCCACGAATCCGCAGTAGGCTCATGTGGTGGATTACGGCCCACTTCTTCTCACAGAGAGGCTTGTGTCCCAGCAGTTGGAACATTACTTATAGGCTGATTACGCTAAGCATCAATTTACGTGCCGTCTACCGTTAGTGAAAATGGGCTTGACTGAAATGAACTAGTGCTGCGGGGTAATTGCGTAACACACTATTAGTAGCAATGGGTTTCATTTTGACAGATCAACAACGATCATTGCGTTTTTTACATTGTTGAGCAGACACATTTTTCCAACATATGAAGCAATGGATTAGCAATATGCTTCAAAATTATTCAAATTGAGATCGATAGTGTGTTTCGCAATTAGGGTGCTGAGCCTTGTTAAAATAAAATTGGTAGTGCGTTGAAAATGCACTATTTTTTTATTTCAAAAACCTCACCGTATTGAGCAGTTCAGAGTATGTAAGTTATTTTGTTAATTTTTCTTTTTTTTTTACAATAGGCAACTAACTATTATAACGCTTCGGCAACATATATACAAATAACAAATAACTTTACAATATATATGTTATGGGCTAAGTGATTAATCGGGCATTATTCATAATGCCCGGGCAATATGAATAATGCCCAATAAGAGCGGGCAATGTGATTATAACCAATCAATTTATCACATTGCCCGGGCATTATGAATAATGCCCAGTGCCTATTGGGCAGAGTGATGTAAAGCATGTTTAATACTTTCAAATGAATACTTAGTTAGATAGACCGAGCATTACAAGTATTGAAATCAATTATCGGGTAGAGTAAGGGTAGTATTTAAACGCAAATCAGAAAATATCCTTTTCTATGCAATAAGATTCCGAATTCCCATCAAAATTACTGATTGCACAGCAAAATATCACTAAACACACCACAATTTATTTTCGCAGCGTACAGCGATTTTTACGTCAGGTCGACGGAGCCCCGCTGCGCGGGGCTCCTATTTCTGTCTGCAGGGTTCAAAGGAACCTAACCAAACCGAACCTCGGAGTGCCCCTGACGTCGTTTAGTATTATGCGAATTAAATTGAAATTTGAAATACTACTAGGTATAATAGTTTCCGGCGCTAGAAAACTTAACAATTTCAAATTAAAAAAACTAATCACATTGCCCGATCATCATGTAGCCATATTCATAATGCCCGGGCAATGTGATAAATAGCTGAGTTTAGATTGTGATTAATCACTTGGCCCGATATGGCTGGGCATTATTCATACTGCCCGGGCATTATGAATACTGCCCGCATTAATCACTTGGCCCATAACATATACAAATAACACAAGTCGCTTCTTTCTTCTTTCGATAATGAGAGTAAGGGAAGAGTGCATCTGTGTCCGCGCACACACTTGTGCACTATAACATCTCCGGCACCGAAGGCTTCTCCGCTAAGATTGGTCGCTGTGGCCGAAATTCGGTATAGAGGACTTAATTGTGCTTCAAGTAAAGTTTTAACCCACCTCTATCACTAATTTATTTGCAGGGATCACAGTGTCAAATAAAATATTGTTAGAATGTGGTTGCTTTTTCCAGACACCAAGTAATACCAGCCAACTTCAATGTATCCAACTTGGCGCATGTGCTGCAAGGGTACAGCTTTGGCTATCTGAAAGAGGCGCTTGAAAAATTCATGTCGGCTGACAGAATTATCAAGTAAGGATCCTTACCTAATGTTTAAAAAAAATATTATACGAGTAAGCTTGCAAGAAAAAGAATAAGATTATTTATTTACCTGTTGTAAAAGCTGGTGGATTAATGTAGCTGTTTTTGTGGATGGGAAATCATCAAATGACCCCTCCCGCTCAGGGTGGAGCAGAAGGGAGTGTCAGACTCTTACTGACTAACACCCACCCGTGTTCCTTCCTTAGCCCTTTATGTTCCGGGGTAGCGGTAACCCTTTCGTACAATCCCGCTGCCCGGATTAATGTAGCTACAGTCCATATTTTGCCTGTTTAGGACATACAAATTAATTTTACTTGAATACCTAATAGGTGCTTATTTTAATAAGATAGGTAAGTATATAAAAATACCTATGTTCTAAAATAGATAAATTATAATGATTGGCAGGATAAGCTTGGAACAAAAATGCTGATGCCGCCCATTGTAAAATTTTCTATATTTATGTCTGTAATTTATATGGTGTACATATTAAAGAGTATTATATGCTGTAACATCTATTGTACTACCCTATTCTTTCAAATAAATCATCATCTGCCTAGCCTTTTCCCAACTATGTTGGGGTCGGCTTCCAGTCAAACCGAATGCAGCTGAATACCAGTGTTTTACATGGAGCGACTGCCTATCTGACCTCCAAAACCGAGTTACTGGGTAATATGATACCCCTTGGTAAGACTGGTCGTCAGACTTTCGGGTTTCTGACTACCCTTAACGACTGTCAAAGATCTGCGAATGACAGCCGGGAGTTGGTCCCGGCTTAGCGTGCTTTTCAAGGCACGGAGGGGTCTCGGTATGTAAAGATGGTCATCCATCCACAGACCAACCGCGGCAAGCGTAGCTTAACCTGATCGATCGACCTGTGCGGCTGTTAATATTTAGCCAAGGGCCCCTCCATTCGAGCAAATAAATATTTGAATTGAATTGTAATAATGATAGGCCATGTTTTTGATCGATCGTTCATTTTAATTACAAAATCGGCTATTGTTTTTCCTTTCTCAGAATAGCTGCGTTTGGACTTGATCCTATAGAAGTATTTGAATTTATACTAGAAGATGACAAAGAAACTAAAGTAGTAAGTTCTTAACAGTTTTTAGATTGTCTAAAGACCTCCACACCTCCACAAGATAATCTTCAAAAAAAACTTTCCTCTATCCGTATACTGCCTATCGATTCTGCAGTGCGATTCCGTAACCATCTCACCGTGAAACCTTAGGTGAAGTGAGCGTGGAGTGAGCTGTCGGTGTCATCCTGATGCTAGGGATTGATACTCTTGACAGCTCACTATAAGCTCACTTACTTCAGCTAACTTTTCACTGTGAGATTTTAACAGAATCGATCGGCTGTTGTGTTCTGTTGGGTGAAGTGAGCGTGAAGTTGAGCTATCAATAGGGGGGCAATCTCTAACATCAGGTGGAATGACAGCTCACTTCACCTTAGTTTTCACGGTGAGATGTTTACAGAATAGCACTGCTGAAACATCTAACTCTTTACAGGATTACGACAAATATCTCAAATGGTACACCGAGAAAACAAGTTCAGGTATGAAAGAGATGCAGCATTTGAAAGAACAGAGAGAGTTCAAGGCTGTGGTGGAGAAGTTCGCGGAGAAAAAAAAGAAAAAGGCTAAGTCAGCCCCGAGTAGCATTGCCGCAATTTCCACTGGGTTATAATTATTAAACCACATCTTTTAAAAACTATTTTGGTTTTTATATAATAGTAGAAATCTTAATTTTAATCCTGAAGTGCTCATATTAATGACCCAAGTCCGCTACAAATGGCTTGAGACTAACGTAAAATACAAAAAGAGATTAAAAATCGCATTATTTAAAAAGTAGGCGAAATATCGACTTCGAGATTTTTACCAGATAACTTCTCGGAGAAGAAATTTATAAACTCAACTCAAACTCAAAGCATTTATTTCAAATAAACCAATTATAGGCACTTTTGAATTATCAAGGGTCGGCCAGTCAGAAAGATGAAACTAGTTGCCCATTCCAAAGTGTAGGTGTGGAGAAGAACGGGCAAGAAACTCCACAAGAACGGGCAAGAAACTCCACAAATAAACATCCATATATAACAACATCCATATATAAAACAGTTCTCACGAATAGCTTCAGAAATCACGTTATTTTTTTTTCAAGAATTATTTGTCTGCTAATTGTGGTTTTGAGAGCAGTGGTGGACAGGTAGTAGCGGCCGCGACTTACGATTTGTAGGTCGTAGGTTCGAACCCAGACCGGCGATTTATTTTGTGTAAATTATTACACCAGCATTGCTCTCAAAAACGGTGAAGGAAGACATCGTAAGGCACCAGCATGTCGTAGAACTAAAATTCGAAGACATGTGACATCTACCGACCCGCACTGGGCCAGAGTGGTGGATTACGGCCCACTCCCTCTCATAGAGAGCCTGCCTCCTGTGTCCGAACAGTGGGAACATTATAGGCTGATTATGTTAGTTGGCGGTACTACAAAATGTGCTACACCGTCGCCGCATAACCAACTGCTACGCTGGCGTAGCACATAGCCATGAATTTGCTACGCACCGTGTTGCTACGAGTCTAGTTACTAAGCGAAAAGATAAATTCTGCATCCATAGAGATTAATATTTCTGTGTATTGAGAGCCTACACTACCTCAGCTAAAATTCACTCTTTATCTCGCTCGCACGATACTGCTCGCGGACTGAGTGAGAGAGAGTGCGGTGCTAGGCGGCAGGCAGCGCCAATAGTTTAGGTATTTGCTTTTTACGGTGAAAATAATGGTAAATTAAAAAAAGTAAGTAACATAAGACCTGCTTTATAGTTAGTTCGGTTAGTATACAAAGTTTCATGATCTAATTTGAAGTATTTTTTTAATACCAGCGGTTTATTGTTCGGTTTGGAGGTAACTTTGGATTTTTTTTCTATCGAGAAAATTTTATGAAATCGTGTTTCCGTTTAACATAAGACCTAACATTAATCCTCAACTTTACCATATATTTATTTCAAAATTAATGCTGCAGTATTTTCGACATAACGGAGGATCATGCTAAGCCATTTGAGGTAGTATAGGCCCTTAAGGGGACTACATGACCTAAAGCGCGATCACTGTCAGGCTGCATAGAAAAGAAAGAGAAGCACGATGACACAACGTTGGTAATTTATTGCAAAATATGAAGCAAATGAAGCAATATCTATTTACAAAAATGTATTGTTTTAACTAAAAAAATTAAAACACTAGTGCTTTAGTGTGTTTCATGTAGAATAATCTGGCAAAAAAAAACAGAATGATTGTATCTATATTAGTATGGTTTTTATTGTAAAAAGAGTGTATTAGAGGTATCATCATGATTTTTTTCTATCGTATCAAATTAGCTGTATTATGTTTTTAACACACTATCTACCTAGCATATATCCTAAAGAATATCAAATATTTTTCTAAATTTGTTTACTGTAATTGATCATATACTTGTATTGCTTCTAAAACTTGCGTTTAGGTCCTGTAGTCCCCATAATCATAGATCAATGCAGAGATGTCAGCTTTAGCGAAGGGGCCCGTAAAGGTCGAAGCTTGCCAGGGCAACGGGATTGTCCGAAAGGGTTACCGCTACCCCGGAACATAAAGGGCTAAGGAAGGAACACGGGTGGGTTTTAGTCAGTAGGAGTCTGACACTCCCTTCTGCTCCACCCAGACCGGGAGGGGTCATTTAATGATTTCCCATCCACAAAAAAAATGGTAGGTATTAAAAAATCATGGGTAAGTATTTGTTATTGTTATTAGTTGGCAACATAAACCTCCAATATCAAAGTATTAACGGAAAACAATGCTCTGTATAAACCGCCAAACAATAACGAAGCATATCTGATCGTAGATACCTTCACCATCCCACAGAAATACCGTTCAAATCACCATAAAACCACGAGATCACACACACACCCCACAACACACAACATTCATAAAATAACGCCAAATTAAAAACATCACTAAGCCAGCAATTTGCCGTAAAATAAACACGATTTTTATTCTGCGTTGCAAAGATAAGAGCTGGCGGCAAATAAAGGGGCTGATGTCGATATAGAGGGGCTGATGTTTATCTTAACATAACGTGTCCGGACGAACGCTGACGACGCGGATTTTATTTCTTTATTGCACAAAAATGCTAACTTTCACTGTGAGAATAGGGTGGCTGTGTTTATGGATTTCGTAGGAATAATCCTATCCTATCCTACTTCCTTATTAATATTATAAACGCGGCAGTTTGTGAGGATGGATGGATGAAAGAAAGAAAAAGAAACATTGTTTGGATGAATGTTTGTTACTCTTTCACTCATGACTCTTTAAATTAGGTACTGGATGATGGAAAAATAAAATCCAAGTCTTTAAATGCTGTTTGCAATCAGGTAAGTAGTAGGTTACTCAAAAAGTCAAGGACAGACTCCTGAGAAGGTTTTCCTGCTAGAACGTTTAGGTAGGAACTTGACCTTACTGCCCCGTCTTCTCAAGAATGTATCCTGTATAATATGTATAACTAGCGATCACCCACTACGTACATTACCTCTATACTACACAGCACACTTCAGTATATATAATACCTTTTAGTCTACCAAAAAATACAAATCTATGGTCACTCTACAATCCACCCTTTTAATATTCAAGCGCTGTATTTGGAATTAATTTCAGTCGTTTAAATATTTTCTGGGGCGACCGCAGCGGCCAGTAATTATTGTTTGAACATCACTTCTAGTTAGCTGCTGTTTACTTTCAGCTTTTTGCTAACTTTTTATTAAAGTAGCTAATAGCCTACCTACTAATATTAACTCAAGTGACGTGGGTATTGACTTCACGAGTCCAAGGTATTAAAAGCTTTTTTTCAACACACTTGCTCGTAAAATGGCTCATAATGCACCGGTTTTAGGTTCACAGTTTACATTACAGTCTAAAGTTCGTTTTTTAATCCCAGAAACTAATCTGACATTTAAGCCTTTTGCGTTTGAGTTTTTTTAGTATAGATTTTTGACATTACACCTGTCAAATTAGTATCTGTGTTTAAAAAACGAACTTTACACTGCAATCTGCACGGACTGCAGTGTGCATTGGGTAGTGAGGGTGTGTGTGTGTGTGGGGTGTGTGCGTGAGCGACGTATGGGTGTAAGGGTGTGTGTGTGGGGGGGGGGGTGTGTGGGGTGTGTGTGTGTGTGTGTGGATCTAGATTTGTGGAGCGTTTCGGCTGACCAGCCTTGCAGCGCAAATAATTATAATGGTAGGGTCGGCCTGATATGCATTAATAAAGTCTGAAAAGCATCTCGTTGCTATCACCTGTTAGTAGGAGCACTGACATCACGGAATACCAAGATAAAAATGCCTGTTATGTTATTCAAATCATTTATTTAATATTCATTAAATACAAGATAGGTAAACAGTTCTGTTAATCAAAAAAGTCAGTCTTTAAAATTTTTCTAGATATCCAAAGCGTAATTTTATTAATATTAGTCAGTCATTTGTTTTAAATCATTACACAAATTTTAACACTCTTGTTTTATGGAACGTGTAAGCCACGTATACACCGGAAACAGAGTTGCGCAGAATTCTTTTAAGGTAAAAGTATATTATTACTTAGTTCAGGAGCCAACTTTTCATACTGCTTTTGACCACTACTTGTACAATCATGTTTAGTGTACATATTTGTACCCCCTTACTAATAAACGCATTATATCAGATGCACAGTTACACACCGAGTTCTCTCTTTCAGTCGTTAGTAATTTGACTTTCGAAAGAAGACAAAGCGTTGTGTAACTATACGGACGCTATACAACATTTTTTAGTAACTAGCCACCCGCCCCGGCTTCGCACGGGTGCAATGCTGATACTAAATACACTACATATAAACCTTCCTCTTCAATCACTCTATCTATAAAAAAAACCGCATCAAAATCCGTTGCGTAGTTTTAAAGATTTAAGCATTCAAAGGGACAGAGAAAGCGACTTTGTTTTATACTATGTAGTGATGGGGTTAGTATATAATTATATAGTTTCTCTTTGTACAATAGTTATTTTTTACTGTTTCAGTAATATGTTGTATAGTCACTAGCCATGTTGGCAGCATGCTATGTTCTCTACTGGTGCTAAAAAAAGGAACATCTCGCAACATCAAATGTTACGGGGAAACAATTTTGCGCTATTGATACTCAACATTGTTTTCCTGTGTAGGTATGCTTAAAGGTAGGTTTAGACCAAATTAACATAGTATTATTAGAGCAAGAATAAGAGCATTGTCCAGGAAAGAATGCTCTGTTCCCGTTTACACAAAGAATTCGATGGTTGAATGGGCATTCACTCGTTTGGTCTAAATCGGCCTTAACACTTTGCAGGTCATCCCGAAGTAATAACAATAATACTTGTAATTGTGTTTAGTTCTGTGTCCTACAACCGATTAAGATTTCGGTGCAGTCTGAAAATTATGTACTTCAAATCGGGGTACATAATAATAAAAGATGTAACGAAACGAACAGAACAAACTAAATCCTTGAAGTACTGTTTGCGAGGAAGATTTCGGTCTTTTTACTATATACGGTGACTGATAATTAGTGACCGATACTTAAACCCGTACTTGTACTCATGATAACAAACAACTTTTACTATGGGACCAAACCTGAAATTGTGAAAAAAAAACCTGCTGTTCAATCATTTATGTTCGCCTAACTGGTCAAAATGTAGGTACTGACAGCAGATTTTTTTTTCGCGAATTCAGGTTTGGTCCCATAGTAAAAGTTGTTTGTTATCATGAGTACAATCACGTGTTTAGGTATCGGTCACTAATTACCAGTCACCCTATATAGATATTTGTAATATAAACGACGTTGGACACCAAAAACTTTCTCTGCGTTATTATTTACTTCTTGAGACTGAGCAGTCAGTATTTTAACATCCAGAACTATGTAACACTAGATATATTTTGTATTTTCACTATACTTACAACAATATAGTAATAATGATAGGTACTTATGTTTATTTTAAGTGCCTGTCTGGATGTTTTGACACTTTTGCTCAAGAATATGTAAGTTTTATATTATTATAAAGGTTTTTAGTGTCCATCTGTTGTTACAATAAATCTTATAAAATTGTATTTTTAAAACACGTTTTATATATTTTTATTTGCTAACTTATCTACCGTAAGTATGTAGGCAGATTACATAATGTGTAATGAATTAGTTTAAAAATAAATATAATCGTTACATGATAAAATGACAAAAGGTAGTTGAAAAATACTTCTTTCCAGTCTTAAGGTGCACCTTTCCACCGCCAGTTTTGGACAGTATAGTTACGTAGAGTATTATAATTATTATCTGTGGTATAGTAGACAGCTACAAGCTAGATTCAAACTGCATGGCGGCTCCGAGCGTGAGGCGAATCACACGGTCACATGTCCGCGGGAGGAACTGCGCAGTGAATAGCACACTTCAGACACGACATAAATCTTGATTCGGGCTGTACTATACTTAAATCATATCCAATTACAGAATATATCAATACTGAATTCAATGAGCATCCACACGCAAAGCTCAGCGTAGATGTCGCCAGCGGCGCGATGGCTGCTGTCAAATCATTTTCGCTTTGTTTACGTTAGTTTATTCGCTATTTTTTGTGTTAAAACCGATCTACCATCGTTATCTTTAACATGTATTATACCAGGAAGCCTAAAGAATTGAAAAACGAACTAAAAAAAATGTTTTTGCGACGTTTAGTCTTTTCACACTTTTTTTTTTTTGTTATGATTATGGCCACTAAATGTACACCGAGATTAGTAAATCCTGGTACAGTACACAGAGGCATTATCAAGAAAATTAAAAATAACTGAATGGTAGGTTATAAGATGTATGTAAGTGACAGCTTTCAATGGCCATGTCGACGATGCGCCACCTATCGGGAAAAAATGGCATTAAAGATCCTCATTAAATTCAACATCTATCTCTGTAAAATCTATATTAAAGAAAAAAGCAGGACATACAATTTAGATCAACAAGAAAGTTGTCTTAAGTCTAGTATTCTTTGGTGGGTAAACAAAAGCGCTAAATTGTTGCAGCAACATTATTTTGTGTAGCTGGAAACATATTGCTAACAAAGTACCGCCTGTTACAGACAAGTTGAATGAAAATCGTTTGTCTCGGTATGGGCAAGTGGTGAGGAGAAATGAAACGCATGTGACTAATGGCAGTATAGAGGCTGCAATCACGTCGGGGTCACCAGTATAGAGGTATGAGGAACAGGGTGTAAAGTTCACTCGTACTCTATAGAAAAGGGAGGATCCTCCGACCAGACGGGTGTTGTGTCTGGCGGGCAACTGCCCAATGATTCATGTCGGGCCTTTGTATCTATGCTATTTGCGCGGTAAACTTTGCTTGCGAGATGCAGGATTCTGTGACGTCAGTGTGACGCGTTGTTCGCATGTGGCGTTGTAGATTGAAAAATTTACTAAATAATTTACGGAATATCAAGTGATACAGTTTGTAAATAAACATACTAAAGTTAAAATAAATTCAGGAAGTGTAAAGTTTTAGTGGAAAACGAACTAATAGTAAAGAATAATAATCAAAACAATCAAGCATAACAATTCAGCGCCTCCTCCTCCGACACAGAACAAACAAACACACAATTAAAAACAAAATAATCTTCCAATCCGGCCGGTCAACGTGGAAGAGTACGACCATAATCCTCCAAAAAATAGATATCACAAAGACTAAGAGCAGAAACAAAGAAAAACCACAATATATAGTATATTGGAGGAGGCCTTTACCCAACCTGTATCATGGTGTCATGGTTATAAAAAATAGTAAATTAAGAAGCAATGCAAGATCAAATAAAGGCTTTTTTTATTAAGAGACTTGTATCTTTACCAATAATGACGCAAAGAACTCATAGCTTCCCAAATTGAAGTAGCTATCACTGGTAAAATTAGCTTACGAATCTATTTATATATAGGCAACAAAAAATTCCACCATTGGTAAGCAAAACGATTCGTTTTTGTTTATAGGAACCAAGCATTAAAGAATAATGAATATAAATGCTGATAGATGAATTGTGGGAGGAATGTTAAGAAAGAAAAAAGTAGTAAATCATCATTTACTACTTTTTTCTTTCTTAACTTTCGTGACAGTTGACAAGGCAGAATGGAAGAAAAAATGTGTTACGCCATCTTCGAGTAACATGGGAAAAGGGGCAGAAAGATGGAGAAAAGAAAGCCTCGTATTAATTGGAAAACAAAGTTCCGCAAAATTGTTTCCGCAACAATTAAAAATGATCAAATTAAAACACCGCAACACCTCTTATTGACAACACATTAGGAGAATACATTCTGAAAGTTGGCAACGGCGCAAACAGCTGTCAAATATTCCGTTGTTTTGATTAATTTATCAATATTACTAAATTAAAATATGAAATATCGCTGTTTAGAGTACTAAAATATTGATTATGAATTGCAATAATTAATATTGTAACAATGAATATCCCGTTTTTTTACTCCTAAAACTTCTACAACACCTAATTCAATGTTCTTATTGCAATCATCCTACTAATATTATAAATGCGAAAGTTTGTGAGGATGGATGTTTGTTACTCTTTCACGCAAAAACTACTGAACGGATTTTGATGAAACTTTACAGTAATATAGTTTATACATCAGAATAACACATAGGATACTTTTTATCCCGATATTCCCACGGGATCAAAACTTACGCGGGTGAAACCGCGGGGCGCAGCTAGTTATTCAATATTTCAAAGAGCCATTTTTTTTTTAATTAAACCTTTAATCAAAACAGCTTAACGATTTGACAGCTATTTACAATGTTGCCAACTTTCAGGATGCACTCCCTTGGAGCACTGTTCCTCAACTTGTTTCCCATAAACACCAGGCTTAATAATCCCTAATCTTCCGACACTGCGCATTACATTTGGAGAACCGGTGTGGTCTGTTAGACACGGCCATGCCTTCTATGTCGAGTTGCTTCAGTTCGGGCTTCAAGTCTGCGCCCGCCCTTATGTCGGGCAAGTCTTCCTTGTGCACGACGCCGGCTTGTAGGTAGCCCAGGAGTTGTGGGACGTGTTCTCGAATCATCTTCGCGCGTTCCTTTGATACTTCCTCGCTCCTGAAAAGATTGGTGTCAGAATGATTTATTTATTTATTTTATTTATCTGTTTATTTCAGGCATCAAGGCCCATATAAACACATACAATACAATATAAAATAACTTAAAAATACTATAAATACATACACTTTTATCATTACACTAAAAAAACTAACACACACGAAGTGTCTGCGTCGATTTATGTAAATCTAATTTATCTAATTATTATGTTGTACGCAAAATCCACGCATCGACGTGGAGTTGCGGACACCAGCCCATATTACCTATTACCTTAAATCTAATTATGCAATTTTTTATTCAAATCTGTTAATTATCGTACATTTAACGTAATTTAAGATATAGCGGTATCTACAACGCCACATGCGAACAACGCGTCATACTGACGTCACAAAATCCTGCATCTCGCAAGCAGAGTTTACCGCGCAACTAGCATAGATACAACAGCCCGACACGAATCATTGGGCAGTTGCCCGCCAGACACAACACCCGTCTGGTCGGAGGAACCTCCCTTTTATATGGAGGTTGAGTGAACTTTACACCCTGTTCCTCACACCTCTATAAAGATATACGTTAACGTGCATTGTATTATAGGCTAAAAGATGGTACTCCCATAATAAGCGTGTTGCCTAACTGCAGAGAGCACACATAAAAGACACTTTCGAATGTAAAAATTTACAAGAGAATATAATTGATTGTTCTTGCTCTTTCCAAATGGTATATTATAGCATGATTCAAAATTGATGGCGGCTCGTACAACTTCACGTGTCATCGGGGGGTACTGCGCAGTGAGTGGCAGACTTTAGAATCGCATCAAGTTTGAAAATCCATAGTAATTCTTTTAAAATGTTTTACCTATATTTTACAAAGTGTAAAATTATACAAAGTGTTAAAAAATGAACCCGACAAACTTTAAGAGGTGCTTTAGACCATCGAACTGAACAACTTTCACTATGGGACCAACTCTGAAATCACGAAAAAAAAATCTGCTGTTTAATACATTTTGGCCAAGTAGGTTAAACAGCTGATTTTTTTCGTGATTTCAGAGTTGGTCCCATAGTGAAAGTTGTTCAGTTCGATGGTCTAAAGCACCTCTTAAAGTTTGTAGGGTTAATTTATTAACACCTTATATTTATGAAAACGAGAGTTAAGCTTAAACTATGCTCACCACTTTCTATGGTACTCGTAGACTTGCACGGCGCGGTTCTCTTCCTTCTCTTTTTCTATCTTTCTCCTGTGAGCGTTGTCTTGAATCTGCTGCAACAGCTCCTGAGTGTAAAGCTTCCCTTTCTCTTTCTTTTTCAGATTTTTCTCTTGCTCTTTGGCTAAGTCCTTCGCTATGTTCTCTTCGGCCTAAAAAGTGTTAATAAAGTTGAATTCATAGATGGTTAGGTTATGTTGAGACCGCTCCTCTCAACATCTTGCGCGCCGTGAGCCGTGGCCGGGAAACTAGGTACTGCCTGCGACTTCGCCTATAGGCTTTCTCAAGAATTGAGCTAACAAATACAAAAATATTTTTTTTAATCCGACTAGTAGTTCCAGAGATTAGCGCGTTCAAACAAACTCTTAAACTTTATTATTAGTATAGATAAATATCATCATCTGCCTAGCCTTTTCCCAACTATGTTGGGGTCGGCTATCAATTTAACCGAGCAGCAGCTGAATACCAGTATTTTACATGGAGCGACTGCCTATCTGACCTCCACAACCCAGTTACTGGGTAATACGATATCCCTTGGTAAGACTGGTTGTCAGACTTTCGGGCTTCTGACTACCCGTAACGACTGTCAAAGATCCACGGTCTCGGTATGTTAAAGATATTTATATATATAAATGTGTATGTATATAGGGTGACTGGTAATTAGTGACCGATACCTAAACACGTGATTGTACTCATGATAACAAACAACTTTTACTATGGGACCAAACCTGAATTCGCGAAAAAAAAATCTGTTCAGTACCTACATTTTGACCAGTAGGCGAACATAAATGACTGAACAGCAGATTTTTTTTTCATAATTTCAGGTTTGGTCCCATAGTAAAAGTTGTTTGTTATCATGAGTACAAGCACGTGTTTAAGTATCGGTCACTAATTATCAGTCACCGTATATATATAAGTGTGATGGGTGACGATATTTATATACATAAATATCGTCACCCATCCACAGACCAACCGCGGCAAGCGCAGCTTAACCTGATCGATGGACCTGTGCGGCTATTATTATTTAGCCACGGGCCCCTCTCTCTTATCTGTATAAGTACCTATATTATAAGTAAAATAAATTATTTATATTTCTACATACGTCCTTCCTAAACTTGGCTTCAACGTCCTTCTCATGCTGTGCAGCCATCTTATGTTCGTTGATCTGAGCCGCCAGAGTTTCCATAGTACTCTTTCTCACTCTCTCTGCCTTCCTCTTCTCTGCGAGGTCGTCTTGGTGGTTCTTCTCCAATAACTCCTGTTCTTGCAGCAGCTTTATCAAGTTCGTTCGTTCTAAGCGGGCAGCCTGTATAGTTAAAAAGTTTGGAGGTATGAAAGAAAAGGGTAGGAAATTAGTATTTACTAGCGACCCGTTCCTTCTTCGCACGGTTTTAAAAGTTTGTGTGAAATTCATCATAAGTTGTCTATGTCCAAGTACAACCTATGGGTAAATTTCACCAAACTTTTAAACCTAGAATAAGTCTTATCCTGAGAATAATTTGTGAATTTTTTAGTTTTCCATACTAGAACTTTCAGACGCCAATTTTATTCCACGCATGAAATATCTGACTTTGGTAAAATCAGCCGTTAACAAAACGTCGAGATAACTTTGTACTAGTGTGTCTTTGTTTTTATGTGTAGCATCTTTGTATGTTTTGTTATGTAGGTACTTTACTACAATTTACAGTCGATGTAGGATTTGTGTAACGTCGGATGTCATACGTAGTTCGTATGTGGCTATACTTGAAGCAGAAACGGATTAGAGAACATTGTTTCGAGAAGGCCAAAAAGCCATAACTATTTGAGAATGGTTCTATACTCTATATGGAACAGACAGGAATAATTTTAAGAAAAACGATAAGGATAACAATGAACAACTAATTATTTTATTACCTCATCCGCTAGTATTTTAGCAGACATTCGTTCATTTATCTCTTCTTTTATTCGCATTTTTCGCTCTCTTTCCGCCACACTGAAAAACCAATAATCATCGTTGAAATTACAGGCGTATTTTATTTAACTTGTCAAAGGTCGGTGAAAACAAAATAAAAACAATTATAATATCTGTGACTATGTATGTGTCGAAATACAGGCGTGATGTTGTTTGACTAATATCCGTTGAGGTAGACCTGTTCTTGAGTGGAGACCGGGAATCGGCAAAAGTAAAGTAGGACGCCCTCAGGCTAGGTGGAGTGACGACCTTCGCAATGTGGCTGGTATAGCTGCGGAATGAGAATTTCCGAGAATCGAGTTGAATGGCGTGCAATTGGTCAGGCCTGTATCCAGCAATGGACTGCTGGAGGCTGATGACTATCATCTACCTAACCTTTTCCCAACTATGTTGGGATCGGCTTCCAGTCTAACCGGATGCAGCTGAATACCAGTATTTCACATGGAACGACTGCCTGTCTCACCTCCACAACCCAGTTACTGGGTAATACGATACCCCTTGGTAAGATAAGAGATTTTCGGGCTTCTGACGACCCGTAACGACTGTACAAGATCCACGAATGACAGCCGAGACCAACGGCTTAACGTGCTTTCCGAAGCACGGAGGGGTCATGCTTTGTAAAGATGGTCACCCATCCACGGACCAACCGCGACAAACGTAGCTTAACCTGATCGATCGACTCGTGCGGCTTTTGTTACTTAGCCACAAGCTGATAAGCACGATGTACCTAAATAATATCATACTACTCACATAGCCGAGCTCCTATCAGCCATCATCTTGCACTGCTCCTCGATCTGCCGTTCCTCGATGATGACGATCTCTTTCTGTTTCTGTTTCCAAGCATTGCGCGCTTGCATGAACGTCTTCATTTCTTGACGCATCTTGTCCGTTTGATCGCGTTTCTGTTTCAGCTCTCTGCAATATAAGTGAGAATTTTGTTAGGCTAGCTAGCGTGTATTACTGCTGCAAAACGCCGCGTCGGATTTCGATACAAAAACCGACCAAATGCATGTCGGACAAGCAAGGAAGGTCAATGAAGGTCTCCGAGTTTAGAGGATTTTATCTAAGAATAAATAAAGATTGTAATTGAAAAACACGCATACATTGTAACTGTAAATGTAACTATGGTTACGCGACTATTACTCGTTAAATTGTAGAGCCATCTTAGCTGTGAGGGTTTTCCAACCGCACCGCAATTTTCTTTCATTTTTTTTCAGGTAAGTACCGCAAAAAAATAAAAATGTCTGTTTAATTTTTTTTATCACTTTGTAATATGTACTATACCCACCATGCTAAATTACAGCTTTATAATACTAAGAGCCTCTGAACTAAGCCGCGGATGGACGGACATGGCGAAACTATAAGGTTCCTTGTTGACTACAGAACCCAAAAAAAGCCTAGTACATACAGGGAAATTAATGAAATTGTTTATTGAATAATTTGTCGAAGCCATTTCATACAATTGACATCTACCAACAGAAATAAAATCATTTATCATTAAGCTGTTGAAGAATGACAGTTTGATTTCAACATACAGGCATCCTATTAAGTTTAATAGGATGCCCTAGCTTGAGATGCTAGCTTATTAGCTATCTCACTAACTTATTAGCCATGAAATAAAACTAGTTCTGTATACATGAAGCCAGTTTCTTGCTTAATATACAAACATACTCAGCCTATAATGTTCCCACTGCTGGCAAAGAGGTCTCCTTTTCTCTCTTCTTTCTAGCTTGCCAGCTTACTATAAGAGCCTCAAAAGCTAGCCTTGTGTATCCTAGGCATAATGTGCATTACTAGTCTTAACCCTTTAACCGCCATGTCATAATTCGCGTGGAGTGCATCTAGCGCCAGCAACATTTAGGTACAATTTTGCATAGTGTTGTAAAATATAGTTATCGATAAACTAATGAAATAAATAAAACTTAAACATTTTTAATCAAAGGTTTTCTTTTTTAAGTAGTACCGCACATAAATCAGTCTTCAAACATCCTACGTTAATCAGTCTTCAAATATACGTTAGGTAATTATTAGTCTCCATTGTTAATTCTTCATAAAAAAATAATATTCTGGAGAAGGACACGGGCTGAAAGTCCCTTGATTTTTGTTAAGTCTAATGGCTTGCGCAGACGACGGACTTTTCTCCGCGGCGGAGAAAAAAGTACGCTCCGCGAATAAAAAGTCCGCCGCGGATTTACCGCGAACTCAACGCACACGGTGTGCGAGCATTTGTTCCCCGGAAATACGGGCATACGTAAGTACTTACATCACGCGCAGCGCGGACTAAAGTCCGCCATGTGCGTTGCTTCGCCTAGTAACACGAGTTCTATTTTTTTCGCGGACTCCCCCGTACTTTTGTCCAGTCCGCTCCCCGCATGTCCTCGGTTATTCGGGGGACTTTTTGTACGCGGTACTTTTAATCCCTCGTTTGCGTTACTCGATACAGTTGTAAGCGATCTATTTTAGCGGACAAAAAAGTCCGCGTACAAAAATCCGTCATCTGCGCAGGCCATTTAAATTTGATTTGTTTAATACGATTAATGTATTGAGTGTTAAAATATTGGGATACAAATAATATTAATTAACAACAAATAAAATAACTAAATTACTTTGATTTTTCTTTATTATTATTATCTAGCTGTCTTTTTGACTGTAGGATAAATATACAGACTTTAAAAACAAAAGAGTGATTTACCGATTCATTATCGCTATCCGTTGAACTGCCACTACTACAAATATCATTGTTTGATTGCTGCAATATATTTAATAGTTCTTCATCGTCGTATAACATCATCGACAACTTCTCGATACTAGCTTAGAACTAATAATAAAGAGAGCACGTGTTATCACGGCGATGGCGCTAGCGCAACTGACGTTTATTCAAAATATGACTTTAGTTGACCTTGAGCCGCACGTAAAATTACGGCGACGGCGTTCGCGGATAGCCTGTACTAGTGACGTTCTGGAATAAGTCGATAATTTATATCTCTTTGTTGATTTCTACATATTATTTCACTAAAGCTTATTGGGTTTTGAATAAATAATTAAATCTCGACTTACTAATATTATAAAGAGGAAAGGTTTGTATGTATGTTTGTAACGAATTGACTCAAAAAGTACTGAACCGATTTTAAAAATTCTTTCACCATTTGAAGCTACATTATCACTGATTGAATGAATATAGACTTTTTTAATTGCAAGAAAAAAATAAAATGTTTAAAAAATTAATGTCTACCCGTGCGAAGCCGGGACGGAACGCTAGTCGTTAGTAAGCTATGAAATTTTAATGAATGTTTAGTTGATAGTTTGATAAAAAACAGGATTTTTTTTATTAATTTAGCATCAGGAGTTTCATATGTGGTACAACACTAGTCTGCGTGAAATCACGGGTTCGGCGAAGTAGGTTGATATTTAGACGTATCACGAACTGCGAATCATTAATTATTTCATTCGATTAGCTAAAATATGTATCTAGTACTGTTAAAAATAAAGTAATTACACGAAATATACTAAGATTTATTAAGCAAACTCAACATTTATTGTACATTTTTTAAATGACAGGACTTTTACGTAATATTCCGACGTGGCGTGTGAGGTAACATACTTACAACACGTAATATTACGGCGATGGCGGTTAAAGGGTTAATTAATTGTGAAACAATTAGCAAGTGTTACTTATACCAAATTTTGAAATTCTAAAATTCATTGTAAAGGATGGATCGACACACATCTATTTTTATCATTAACTTTATAATTAACTATGTTTAAGGCCCCCATGGCTGATCACTGTCTCTTAAGATACAGGTTTACCTAGTTTAAGAGGCAGGGGTATAATACTTTTTTTTTTTTTTTTTTTTGTGGATGGGAAATCATCCAATGACCCCTCCCGCTCTGGGTGGAGCAGAAGGGAGTGTCAGACTCTTACTGACTAAAACCCACCCGTGTTCCTTCCTTAGCCCTTTGTGTTCCGGGGTAGCGGTAACCCTTTCGGACAATCCCGCTGCAGGGGTATAATACTTGAGTAGAGATTTTAACATAGATCAACAATGTATAACCTATTTTATAATTCATCACCTAGGTTCTCATCTGTATTTTTTTTTATGGCAAATAAATTATTATTATTATTATTTCTAGTTATAACTACAGGGTGAAATTGAAAACATGCGACAAATCGAAATGGGACATTGTACTCATCATTATAAACAACTTTTATTAAGGGACCAAACATGAAATCGCGAAAAAAAAATCAGCTGTTCCCACATTTTAACGAGTTATGCGAACATAAATGTAGGGAACAGCTGATTTTTTTTCGCGATTTCGGGTTTGGTCCCATAGTAAAAGTTGTTCTTAATGATGAGTACAGTCAACAGCAAAAGTAGATGATGAAAATCAGAAATTCAATACTAATGAACGGAGTTCGCGTTAGAACTGTGTGGCGTCGAAGTATCGTTATGTGATTGTAAATTATACCAAACATTTACTACTTCGACGCCACACAGATTTGACGCGAACTCCGTTCATTAATTAGTATTGAATTTCTGATTTTCATCATCTACTTTTGCTGTTGACTGTACAATCTCCCATTTCGATTTGTCGCATGTTTTCAATTTCACCCTGTATATTCTTAAACATTTGAAAATACGGACCAATACTGTCTGAAATAAAGATTCTATTATTATAATTTTAAAAGGACTAAAAAGGACCTTCTAAGGGAGGCGCCGCTATCGCGTGCACTCCGCACGCTTAACCTCATAGCGAGTGAGACAGACTTATTCTTTTGTTCTCTGAGTGAATTCACAAGGAATGCATTGTTTGTAATTTGTTATAAATAATTGTAGTATCAATTAAGTTAGGATAGGCGCATTTATCGCATTGGGTTACCCTGTAAGGTTAAATGTATGAAGATAAATAAATCTATACTAATATTATAAAGCTGAAGAGTTTGTTTGTTTGTTTGTTTGTTTGAACGCGCTAATCTCAGGAACTGCTGGTCCGATTTGAAAAACTCTTTCAGTGTTAGATAGCCCATTCATCGAGGAAGGCTATAGGTTATATATCATCACGCTAAAACCAATAGGAGCGGAGCACCAATGAAGAATGATTCAAAATCGGGGGATTTTTTTTAAAAAAACTCCGGGACAGCATATGTCTTTCTTTTAAGGTTAGCTTACTAAAACCTCTTTTATGCTAACCAAATTTGTTCTAAAATAATGCATTATTTGCGAACGTGTTTTTATAAACATGGTATTAATCCTTATCCAAATAAATACATTGTTCATCACATGTATTTAATTTTGAACAAAATTGCTTCTGACATCATTTGATTTCAATGTATATCTTAGGAGATATCATAGTTTTAAAATAATACTAATAATAAAGCTGAAGAGTTTGTTTGTTTGAAAGACGGTTTGAAAGCTCTAAATCTCTGGAAGTATTGGTCGCATATATAAAAATATTTTTGCGTTTGATAGCCCAGTTCTTGAGGAAGGCTATATTCTATTAAACTTGACGCTAGGACCCTTAGGAGTTGAGCAAAAAGAAAAAAAGTCTGAAGTTTTCGCCAAGCGAAAACGATGTAATAGCGCAGGCCGGCGACACGTTGCGACGGGGTGGGTCGGGGAAACAAAAAAAATTGACGCGGACGAAGTCGCGGGCAGAAACTAGTAAATAAATAAATAAAACTGTATCAACAATCAACCCACTTCATATCTTCATCGGACATGGTCCTCATGATATCTTCAAGCATCTTCTTCTCAATCAAACTGTCTTCATACTGGCACTGCTTCTGAAGCTGCCGGTTCACAAGCTGCTGCTGCAACTCCTTGCAGTACTGCGTGGTGCGTTCCATCTTGTCTTTCTCAGCTTGTTCTTCAGCAGATTTATCGTCATATAGAGAACGGAGGAGTATGTTGTTGGTGCGTATGTCTTCGGACTAGACAGTAAAAAACTATTAAAACAACTTATAAAATTAATAATGACAAAATAATGAAAAAAAATATCGAAAAGTGGCACCTCCATAAAGTGGTCACACGCTTATGGAGGTGCCACTTTTCGATATTTTTTCGATACAAATTTCGGGAGAATATTACTCCACTGTTTGACATTGTGCATCCAAAGTTAAACATGATATCGTTTTGACATATTATTAATTGTGTCTCTACGGAAACAGAATAGTAAAATAAAATCCATTAAAAAGTTATGAGCCAACAAAGATTCGTTTTTCTTGCTATTTTTAACGTAACTTTGGGTGTAAATAAGTAATAAAAGAACTGTAAAAACTTCAAAACCAAGTCCGTACGGACAAAGCTCAGTTATCGAAGAAATCAATAAACTTTTTTTATTCATAAAACTCGATTTTCCGAAGCACTTTTCGAATCTTTTTACGCGCCTATCAGTCCGGAACGGTGTTTCTGTGCGTGAGAACTAGACGTTGTTCGTGTAGATTAGCGTCTAACTGCTCATCACTGATACTAGCACTGCCGGACACGAAGCCAGGCAAGACACCATGCTTTTTGGCCACCAGTGAGTTCCAGCTCACAACTAGTTTATTCTTAAGAGTAGGGTTCCAAACTTAAGTCAAATCTTATATTTGAATTAGGGCTAATTGTTCAATCGACTGATAATTTTTATTCATAAAATTGACAGTTTTTTTATGGAAAAACTGTTAAAAATTCAGAATTATTCCTCTGAAAAAGTTACCTAGCATTGGAAAAATCAGCCATTCCATTAAAAGGCATTTCTGAACATCAAAAAATACAAGACAAAGAAGAATTGATTCTAGTTTCATCTTCCAAAAGGTGGTTTCATTTGGAGGAAAATGGGCAAGAAACTTCACAGTTACTCTTTAAACAAAATGGTTTATTTTGAATGTTTTGTTTACATTTCAGATGCTCATAATTATTATGAGTGAAGAAAATGTACAGACGCCAGCAGCTCAACCTACCCCAATCTGTCAAATTTCTTTGATAGATTTTCAACTTTAGTGTAAAGGAATAAGGTTCATATTCAATTGGGAAAATCTGACAAATTGGGGTAGCTTGATGTGCTGGCCTCTGTACCTAGAATAAAATCACTCAAATGGACATAAATATGCTCAAGTAACTTTCTTTCAGGCCTTTTTATTAGAATAATTATTATTTATCTAATATATAAAATTCTCATTAGAGTATGGTAACAGTGTTAGTTACCATACTCCTCCAAAACGGCTGGACCGATTTGTTTGAAATTTTGTGTGCATATCAGGTAGATCTGAGAATCGGCTACTATCTATTTTTTTTTTTTTTGCAAAACGACGTTTGCGGGGTCAGCTAGTTTATTTATATATTCACCACCACAAAAATACACAACCAAAAATAATACATCAAACTACAAAATATACCTATAATGGGCGACCTAATCCAAAAAAATAATGTGTGTTTGTATAATGTGTCTTAGTGTAATGTATGTAATTTAGCCATACCTTTTCCTGCAGCCTCTTATATTCATTATGTAGTATTTGCTGCTGTAAATCCCTGCAGACATAACCAGCTTGCAGTTTTTTGGACAGTTCTTTAAGACTGGGATCCCTTTCTCTCAAGTAATGTCTTCTAAGCAGTTTGCAGACCTCCTCACGTCTCACCTTCGCTATTTCTATGCCCAGTTTTGTTTCTTTCTCGGCTCTGGCATTTAAATTAGCCGCATGGTCAGTTCTCTAAAATTAAAAAAGACAAAGAGTGAACTTCAAAGATTTTCAGATTTGTGAGTTTACTGAGGTACTGGTTCCTTAGTTATTCAACTAAAAAACCGTAAGGACTGGGATTTTGCCATATATACGGAAAATCTAGGTCCACAATAACATAAAAGTGAATTTACTTCCTGGAAATTCTTTTCCATCGCAGCTTCTCGTTGTATGAGCGCCAGACACCGGTTCATACGGCCATCCTCCATGCGGCTGTTCAGCCATTGGATGTCCAGAGCTCGCTGATACGTTTCCAACTCCTTACGACGAGCTTCTGTAACGGCATTGCGCTGAAGCTCCGTCTTTGACTCCTGAAAACAGAGTTCAGCCACCTTTTTACACTTAGAATATCAGAGTTCTGCAGAGTTTGAGAATTCATAGACAAGCAATGTTTGCAAATAATACTAAAAAGAAATTCTAAATACCATGATCTGGTGGAAAAAAACTCTTCAATCAAACAAAATCTCAAGGTAAATAATCAAATCGGAAACAATAAATAAACCACAAATAAACGAAATAAACAAAGCGTAACGTTTGGTTGGTTTGACAATTTTCTGTTTTCAAAATTCGAAGCACAATAATTCGAAGTGTCAATGTCACTTTATTGTGATTGATGAATCTTTATTCAGTTTTGGAACGCATTCAACCATGTTTCGAAGAATGAAACTAAATTATTAAGGATTGATAAATAAATGGTTATTTCCGTATTAACTATTTATTCATTACAATAATATCCATTTTGTTTTAAGTTATATTGAAAATTATAATTATTTGTCATGCCATCTGTTGGCGCATAATTTAGTTGACTACACATTGTTGGATTGAATATAAAACCCGCTAGATGGAGATGGCAAGGTAATAAATTCATTAAATTACAATTTTGGTATTCACACATGATGTTATGTTACATAGATTTCTCATGACACTTGCTCAAATAGCAAACATTATGAAAATGATGTTGCGGTGGCTATAGTTTTGTGAATCTATTGCGAAAGTTCTGTCTGGTCTATTAGTGCGCCACCTATTGTTTTTGTTACGTACTAACAACGGTAACTCACGATGCAAATCGTCTAAGACGAGGCGCTAGGGTGACATTTTTTTCTCTCATTCGCGGCAGTACAGTAAGGCGACAGCACGCATTTGGATTTTGACGTGTGACAGCAAACAGCTGCAGCCAGATTCGGTTGCAGATTGATAGTGTATCGAAATAAAGACGTTTTGTAATGAAACAGTGATTGAAATGGCTGAAAGTAAAGGTGCGTTGATCGCGAAAACAGTGCAAAAACATGCCGGACGTGCGAAGGAAAAGGTATTTATTGTTTTATTCACCTTACGTGGTAAGAGTGATGTTAGTAGGTGATGGTGATTTTTTATGTATTTAGCTGCTGCTGTGTTGTGAAAGTATGGTTTTGAGAAGATCGGCGGCATGCCAGGGCAGGTTTCTTGCGACTAGACCGTAAGACGATTTCCTTGTGCATCGAATTTCACCTGTTGCTTGTTTGATAGGCGATCTAAGAAGCACCTGTGTTTTTCCTCATATTTGTTTACGCACGTAGTTTATGCACACGTATCGTATTGTGTCAGACAGTATCGTCGCAGAGCTGCAGTTTTATCATTTCCAGGGCATTTAATTTTCTATTTATAGTTGTGAGCAGGCGTGATAATTTTGGATGGGAACAGTTAGTTGAATAGGATACTAACGACAAGTTCAGTTTGCGAACTAGCGTAGCACTCGATTGGTGCACATTAATTTAATAAACCCATTTATTACACAAGACAGTTCTAGGGAATTGGGACCGTTTTAAAAATAACACAGTAGGTTGGGAGCGGACAGAGACAGCCGATCTGTTGAGCTGGTTTCACAAAAATAATGTGGATATTTCAACTCATCTATTTTTATGTAGACTGTCTCGCTGTCTGTGGAACTATGAATTAGGATTTTTACTATTAGCATGAAACCTTTCTGTAACATTATTTAGTGAATAATTTGATTTAACAAAATTGACCTCAATATATTTTTATTTGAAATTGTTTAGATTATTTAGTATAATTGTTTTATGTAAATGTAAATTGAAATATTTAATCCAAATTGAATATTGAGAGTATTTTTATTTAAGTAATATAATAAAATAGAGAAAATATCCCAAAAAACTAAAAAAAAAATACTGTTTTAAAATTGTCCCACACTATCTTTTTATTTTATACCCACTTTCATTTTGCAATATCTGATACATAAACTTTACCTAGTTACCTAGAAAAAAAACTTGATTTGCCTACCATAGAGACAGAGTCGGTTATTGACCCAGTCTGGCAGATGGCCCAGCAACAACATCAACTACTATGAAATTATTGCCAACAATTAGTATATTTACTAGATTATAGAATAAAGTATAAAACCTCATTGATGAAATAATATTTTAAATCAATGTAGGTAACACTTTCTTTTAATTTATGAAGATGAGCTTATAAATAATTTTATGCATGGTTTCAGAGAAATCGGGCCATTTAATTTTGTAATAATAATTATGCATATTTTTGGAACTTAAAAACTAGTTAGTTATTTCAATGTCAAGTTTAATAGATTGGTTTTTTAATCAAGAAATTATAAATTCTACATACTTAATTATGATTATGCTTATGATTATGAACAACTTGAAAATAGTTACTGTTTGTTGTGTACAATTAATTGTCCAAAAACATTTGTGTTCACTACCATTTCATTCATTAGATTATTTAATTTAAGTTGCTCATTATATTTGATAAGCTTATTAACTCTAATTAAATCTGCAGAGTGACAATTTGTTAGTCCTGAAACACTGTGACACCACATTTAAGTTTGCATAATTATCTACATGTTCTAAAATTAACAGCCTCATAGACCATTCAATCACAATTATCTATTCATGTTTATGATTATTTGACACCAAGCATTGGTGTTATTATGAAGTACTTTATAAAATGAAAAACTCAACATTCTGCTGAGAAAGCAGTAAAAAATAAACTTAAATGTGTTGTATCTACCACTGAAATAAATGATGTTCTAAATATGGGTCACGGACTAAACACCAGTAGACACAATATAAATCCTGATAAATAACTGTTAATTACAGTTTTAAATTAATTGAATGGCAATAAATAACACAACCTCCGCGATATCAATTGTTACTCAATCACGGTAATTAGTCATACTTATGCAGTCGTAAGTAAAAAGTTCATTCAACCCACCGATTCGTAATTCTAGGGTCCCAGTATATGCATTAAGTACGACATGACTTTTGGGAATGTCTGACCAATGGAAAGCCCTGATGACGTCATTTGAATATTAATAATTCACCCTCACTGGTCATTGAATAGGTAAACGAACTGCCATACAATTTTGTGCCCTCTAAAGTTCTATGGCGTTAAGCTATTAGTATGACGTAAACATTCTTGTAAGGGATGGTTTACTTCTTTCTCCAAAATAACCTACTGTACAAAAATATCTTCACAGTAATTCTGTTTCGGGATTTTTTGCTAAAAAATTAGCAAGCTCTTGAACAGACTCCAATAGCGGGATTGAATACTGTCGTACCTTAAATGCTGTTAAACCTACGTCGTTAATAGAAGACATTTTAAGGAGTGACAAAATTAAGCCCTGTTAGTTCTACCACTAGTTTAACTGCAAAGCATCGCATTCGAACTCGCTGCATGATCCTCTTCAATTCTTCTGTCACTAGATGAAAGAACGATCTTCATTTAGCACAGGGCAAAGCGAATTTAATTTTCAGCCAGTTTTTGACTTGAAACAGAACTTGTCAGAAGTGCACTAGAGTGCGCTTGAATCACCGGTGGCCACGCGAGTGGCATCGAGTAGGCATCCGAATGTTCTTGAGATAAGCACACTTGTCACTTGAACAGGTCGCTAAGCGTGCTGACACGTCACACGTGCTACGTCAGAACAGGCAGGTCCAAATTCCAAAACTGTTACGTTGAACTGGTGTCTAATCTACTTGTAAACTTCACACTTTCTAGTGGTAAACATAATGATAAATTACAAAATCTCTCAATCTTCGTGAATTTGCAACATAATCGAAATCAAGCAATCAAAATATTTTATTTCACATAAGTACCTAAACCTTTATGGGCACTTATGAAACGTCAGAAGCTAGATGCACGGTTCCTATGGAGAAGAGCCGGCCAGAAACTCCACGGTTAGGTTCTCTTTTAAAATACAATTATATAAATGTAATTGGCTTTTACAATATTTTCAAATGAAAGTGTTATTGGGTATGGGCGGACAGTGTAGGCCGGTCAACAAGTACCAGGTAATTAATCAAATGGAAAATGAACAACAAATCTACAGTCCACAAGGCCTACAACGTGCTCACATTCACAAAATATAACAACCAACTGTGTCCTTAGGTTTATCCTATAGAGTAGGGATTCCAGAAATTCCCTTAAACCTACCATGCCTACCCAACCGTTTTATTGGCCATCACAGCATAATATTCCTGTTATATAAACGGTAATTTACAAATTAACGGCGGAACACCGGCCGCGTAGCCACACAAAACGCGTAAAACGTGACCCAAAGGTATTCGGCAATCTGGACATTTTACTATGAACCGGTTTTGTACTGCCCTTTAATTCTCGGCTGCGGAAATATCAATGTGCAGTTGATGTGTGCTCAAGGGTTTTTCAACAGAAGCGTTGTTCAGAAAGATTCTTTCTCCTCCTTCGAAATGTACCTACATAATATGTATTTGTTAATAAAGTCAGGGTCATATACTTAAATATGTATCTAAATTAGCGGCAATTGATATACATATTTATTTTACATTATGTTTTAACGATCAAGTTGAAATAAAACAAGTTTAACTTGAGGAAAAGCTCGTGAAATTAGATATTGACCGATTGCATAAATAGTTAAATAATATCAGTGCTTATTTTACCGCTTCTATTATTAATTTTATTAATAATAATATAATTTTGCTTATTGATTTAGAACTAAGCCTGTGTTCAACTGTCAATCTTTTGGAAGCTGTGCCCAAATCCTGTAACTCACTAAACCTGTAAATGACCGCTCTCACATTATTTCCCTCAGCTTTCTCTTATTCGAAAACAGAAATCTGACCCAGCAAGACCCCAAAAACTGTACGAATTGAGTAAGGCACCTGCCATGATAAAATGCGATTTGTCTTCTCGTTTTAACATCTGCTAGTTATTAAACATATCTATCACGTTACGCACGCCACTGAGATAACAGCTATAATATTATGTCAGAATTATATAATCTAGCGGGATTTTCCAACTCTGGTGTCAGATTTAAGGGTCACTGGTTTATAAAAATAGGTTGGATGCCCGATGATATTAAATGAATCCATGCCGAAGGTAGGGCCGATTATAGCCGTAAATGTCAGCTAAATAGAGACATTCTGCGGGCTCACGGGCTGCAATTATGTAATTTCAATAGCAATTTTATTGAAGTCGATTTCAGTTAATCAATAATGAGGAAGTTTTAAATGTCGCCATTACGGAAAAAAAATTACACGTCGTGAAAATCGGATAACTATAGTTATCCGATTTTTGTACACACGACGTGTAAATTAGTGGAAAAAATATATTTACAAGTGTGCACCTCTAGTTTCCTATAAATAGAAAAATATGTGGTTTGTACTGTTAAGGAATTGTAGGATTGCGTCATCAATCTTGATCAGTCACAAAATCAGCGACTCACAACAACACATCCATCATCATCATCTGCCTAGTCTTTTCCCAACTATATTGGGGTCGGCTTCCAGTCTAACCGGATGCAGCTGAATACAAGTATTTTACATGAAGCGACTGCCTATCTGACCTCCACAACAGAGTCACTGGGTAATACGATACCCCTTGGAAAGACTGGTTGTCAGGCTTTCGAGCTACTAACGATCCGTAACTACCATCACAGATCCACGAGGCACGGAGAGGTCTACCAAGACCGTGGATGGGTGACCATCTTCACATAACAATGTGAAGATGGTCACCCATCCACGGACCAACCGCGGCAAGCGTAGCTTAACCTGATCGATCGACCCATGCTGCTGCTCTTATTACTTAGCCTCAAGCAACTCACAATAGCACATCAGTCGAAAAAGGTTTTTTCTGTACGAAAAGAGCAAAAAGGCAACTAGGCATTCTGTCATGGACATGGATACACAATGGGCGCGAAATTGCCAATCTTCATGTTATGCCAGACCGTTATACCAAAAACGTGAATATGAGAGAAATTGGCAACAGACGTAGCTCTAGGATATATTCAATTTATTTTAAAGTGATCAATAAGATGAACTTCACGTCTATGACCCCGAGGGCCGAGTGTGAACTAAGCTTTTGATTTCGTCTAATTAATCGTCTGTTCGCGCGCTTCGAACACGTTTGGGAACGTTCGATTGTTCTAAAACATCAAGTTTGAATAATAAGTTTGTTTGCTTCATTAGATTTTTCATAAATGTTGATACTGTGATGCTGATGATATACTTGTTCCATAACTAAATAATTAAGTAAGGCCAAAAGACCAATAAGTTTTAGTGCTTATTCAAACCCTCGAATAATATTATGCCAACCCTTTTTGTACTTGTTACCTCTATTATAAGTTCTAACCTATGTTTACTTATTATTATGATACTGTTTATTATCCCTAAATAAATAAATATATGATAGCTTACAATCTGATAATATATGTATATATTTTTTTAATATTTATAACTCAAAATGCACCTATTCAGAAAGCTTCAGTGAGTTTGAAATATTCGGTTTTTTTTTCTCGTATACGAAGGAGAAACTAAAAGTTTTTGCACATTCTTTAAGCGCTAGATTTGTTTACATGGTCATAGTTCCCTTGTAATACTTTATTATAGTTTCTTTCTCTCTGTGTCTAGTATACTTTAACAGATAGTAAGTTGTTACCTTCACATAAAGCCAATCAACTCATGAGAAAGTATCTATCATCATTATCTATTCATGCATTCCGCTTGCAGACATCAGGAGGAAGTCGCAAGCCCTATGCTATTCCAATAACTTGAAACTTATCATGCAAAATCATCTTTACTTCCTCCGTATCCTTTATTGCGTCGACATATGGACTTGATTCGTGGATACCACAAAGTAAGCATGTATTGCAAAGGTCGATACGTGACAATGCTTAATGCTAACAGTTGGGTTAACTGTGAACTGTGCAGTCGTCATGGGAACGTCAGCCGACGCCCACAATTCATAGTTTTTTATTGTCTGCTAGAGACATTTCTGTATGTCTGTTGGAAATTGGAATTTAAATGAAGAATAAATAATAATTTAAATGAATTAAGAGATAACATCATCTAGGAGGCAAAATTATGGTTGTGGCGGTGAAATTTTTATTTTTGCAGCAAATCTTCCTCAATCTATGTAGGACGTAGTTAGCATGAGTCAAACTAACCAAACCTCAGATATCTGTCACAAACATTTCAAATATTCAATTTCGTTTTCAACCACAGCCAAATAGCTTCTGATAAGTTTAGACGGTTACCAAATAATGTCGTGTTGAAAATGACCATTCTAATGGTTGTATACTTACTAATATTTGTAATGCAAATCCACACCCAAACAGCTTGTGTATGGTCAATTTCAGCTTTGTCAAGATGAAGAACTTTCTATGTCCCCGATGCAGACGAGACGCGACTGTCAATCGTTATACAAATACTTCCCATATGGTAATTTAAACGCTTCAAGTTGCAATTCATATGTACAATAGAATTTTCTAATTTGTACCTACTATCCTTTATTTTTACATCTTGCGGTGTGATTGGTCGGGTAATTTTTTGTTTGGTCAACAAACTGGTCCACAGTCATTATGTGCGGATTGTGAGCTGTAAATCAAGGCCAAACAATGTTATATTACGATGCTGTTATACTATGAACCAGAACAGGTGTTTGGGAAACAATTTGAATATGGTGTATATTTGGATGACCTAGTTACATAGATCAAATTCATCGGCGTAATACCATTGTATTACGTCCGATGAATTGTTTCACTTTTATTTTTGATTTGCGTTGCCGAATTATTTCTGTTACTCGATCGCCCTTCAGTTATTGCAAACATAAAACAGTGTATAATAGCATTAATAACCCATTTTTCAAGATTGTGAGTCATGACAATTTTTGATAGGTCATAAATCAGAAATATGATTAGAGAAATCGTATGCGTTAAAGTAACTCAAATTATCATATTGTGTGCCGAAGTGCTTAGAGAATAAAATCACATTACCTTTACAATCATAAAAGGTTTTCGTATAAAAGGAGAAAATTCTTGTTTACTTTAAATGACAAGAAGACCACATTCCGAGGGTCTACGGTGACATCACTATAAATCCGATTTCGCCGAGTTTTTACATTAGCATATTAGTTCGTCACCAAACTGTAGGTGTTCTCCTTGATATCACTGCACCCACATAGAGACTGCGCCTATCCCACGCTCCGCCTACCATCAGCAACCACTTTCGTTTAATCACATTGCTTAATACTCAGATTTATGTGGGGAAAACGTGTTGCCATAAATTCATCTACTATTCCAGCTTTTGTACTATCTCTTTGGAAAGCGAGGTTCAGGATATGGGTACCTATTCTCGTTCTGTGTTTTCTCGAATGATCTCAGTAAATCGCTCACAGTCAATGTTATCTTGAAACCTGCAAGGTTATCTTAACCTTACAGTTAAATCTCGTGCCGTGTTATCAAATCCTCTTCAATTTCGTTCGTCGATCGTGTTGTTTTAGAAGTTGAAATTAAACATGACGTGTGTTATCTCGTGTTTACTTAAGCCCTTAACTTGGCTGAGAGAATTTATGTCTATTTAGTTCTGCAGCTCTGACTCATCCAGTGAGCTAATAACTTCTGCACATTTTTACCTACCGAGAGATTTAGATTCTTAATTGTTATGAAGATGCATGATAGTGCGCATACTGTGTATTTAAAACCTGCCAAGAAAATCTCAGCCAGATCACTAATTTGTCGCACGATAAAAAACTGCCGCATGTGATAGTGCTCTATAATAATTAAGAACTCAGTAAGTTCTAAACTTAAATGATTGAATTGCGAAAACACACATTTAACCTGAAAAAGTCGTTCGATATACCCCCAATTTTGATTGGTAACTTTTCAATCAAATCCAATATGTTGTTACGAAACATCGAAATACCGCAGTCGGTTTCACCGACCACAATATAAAATGCCGTGTCAAAAAGCTATGGCACATATTTCACCACTGTCGCCCACTTCCTATGGCTGTTGCCAATTGTTACACTAGTAATAGTATGGATTTAGAAATAAATGCTTTTCAATCTATTAATAAAGGGTATAAAGGTAGCAACCATTGGAGTTCCCCGTTCATGACTCGGATGGTATGAAGAGACTCCATTGATTCTCCAGTGACATCTGCTACTCGGTTTATTTTTGGAGACTAAAATCTAGGGGACTAGGACGTTGTCTCATTCAAACTGTGTTATAAGAATAACTGTGAATAGAGAATGATGGTCCTTTAAAGAATGCTTTCGTACTAAAGGAAGTGCATTCAGAGTGAGTCAACACTCCAAATACCATAACAGAAAACAATGGTAAACTGAATCAAACAGTAACTCTCATCGCTGAACTCCAAAGAGTTACTTCTAACAGCTGAACTATAAGTTCATACTGGAACTGGGGCACTAGAAGATCAGTTTGCATAATCAAATTAATGCTTAGGCTCAAGGCTATAGCGCTCTAAAAGGTATGTCGCATAGTAGAATTAAAGTTTGTTTTGGAAGTGAACTATTGAGGTCAAACAAGGAAAATATAAGAATAAGGACTACAATGCAAGACAAAACATATTTTAAAACAAATGATGTAGTTAGTTTAGAAAATATAAATAATGAATTCAACAGTATAATTTATTAAAAAACACGTACTTAAATAACTTCCAAGTCGTAGAAATAGCTGATTTATAATACATATTAATATGAACTTAACTTTATAATGCTGGCATATAAACGAAAATTTTATAACGCAAGTAAGGCTAAAAACTGAAAAAAATCTGTTTGCTATAGTGATAATGGCCAATGTCAGAGTTTCTTATGACTCATCACCACATTATATAATTTTAGATCTAACACATTAAAGTTGAAGATTCAAGTACTCTGAAAATAGTGACAATGTTTTATTGCTTTAGGAAATTGGTTGTATCTGTATGTAGGTTTATGTATCCTTGCATTCTCGTTATGTTAAAAGGAACTGGAACGGGTGGTTCCAATATCATCACAATTCTTGAAATTCTTCTCTGCAGTGTTAATGTCGTATCTTGTAAAAGAGAAGTCTATGACGTACGTCTTGGGCACAGACCAAAGGAAGTTTATGGTTTGCTTACATGGGCCTGTAAACAAGAGCATTTACTTTTACTTCCGTATGTGCTAGAACAAGTATATGAATATGTTGCCCATAGAAGTACCTGGATCACCTTCGGAGAGCACATTCGTTTGATTTGTTCGTGACACTGTTTAACAATCTGCATTCCTACACATTATTTCTTCCAAAGGCTATTACAATAGATCTAAATCATTCACATTTATTTTTAGAATTTTATGCAGAGTTTTTCTAAACAATTTTCCTGTAATATCATATCGATGTTGATCTATCTGAGTACACAATTATTAATTATTAATGCGCTCTATATTGTCTTACGGTCATCGCGATTATAAAGGAAAAATAATCAGCAAGACAGCCTTGTTTATGACTTGGTGATCGCTTGAAGGCGCATATACGATCGTAGAAAGGTCCATTACGATGATGATTTTCTCTGAGAAATGGTTCATGATTGTTGCACTGAACCGGCAACCTAAGATACGAATTAAGTACCATGTAGTTGGAAATGGCAAGATTATCGAACGGCCGAGTTAATTAAACTGGAATCCCTGTCCCTCCTATTCCAATAGAGAACCAATCTATTTGGCCCTAAGATTAGTATTGGATTTTCAGTCGTGATTTTTATTGTGATTGCGAGATGACACTGATTTGATTAGTTCAATCGAAATAGTATTAAGGGTACAAAATTAAAACATTTCCAATTCCTAGATCATTAGGGTAACACCGTTTAACAAAACATCACCTTGGTTTAACTCCGTCCAATTTAAACGATAGAAATCCACATCCCATGGCAAATCTGCCATCTTCTCCCATATCATTCTCAACAATCCCAATATTTCGTTCGCACGGTGGGCTGTGCTGAATTCCGATCCGACTGTCGGACGCTTGTTTTTGCGTCCACGCACTTTCTTCTCTTACTTGTACTTTCTCGAGTCGGCACGTAGCCTCAGGTGCGTGTTTGTGGTAACACTGAATTCGCAACGCGGTATTTGTGCGGACATTTCCAACGAGACGACTTATTGAGGTTAGATCGTTGGGTGTTTTGTGTTCCTTAGTCGGATTCTTCTGATGTTGACAGTTTCACAGTTTGTTAGTTGGAATGGTATTACTGTTAACTTGATTTTTATTCCTCTGAATATTATGGTCGTGTATGACATTGTATAAATTTTTTAACTTCATTAAAAGCTCAGCGTAAATTAATATGACTATCAAGTAAATAGTACCGCTTGTTTACAAGACTGCTTGTTGTGACGATTAGGCTATTGAGGCATGACTAGAAGTGATAATAAATACCTACCAGCGTGACTTTACATTCCTGACCTTTTATTAATTAGTTGTCACTATATTTCAATAACATCTGTAGGTATTGAGTAAATCATTTACTTAAGTGACTTGACTGTGCGCATTAAGTTATCCACACCTAGTCAATCTATAACTTTTCCACTGCTGGGACAAACCTCTTCTCTCTGACGAGTGGGCCGTAATCCACCATGCGGGGGTTCGTAGATGTCACATGTCTTTGAATTTTTTGGGTCTAGGACATACCGCTTTCCTCATAATAGTTTCCTTCCCTGTTTTGAGAGCAGCACATTAACGTTATACTGGAATATGTTTTGATTGCAGCCCAGAGTCTTATGATATGTTTTATCGCAATAAGTGTTAGATAATTATATTCTATAATGTAGTACTTCTAACGTTTTTAATTTATTTGTTCTCAGGTATGACCTCAAAATAATCTTCATCTCGTTATGGTGTAAGTACTGTGCAACAATTTGTATTTGTAAATACGGAAGCATTGAAAATGTTTTACCAACTGGTGCTTGCCTTCCATTACATGGAAACTAATAATAATGATGTACGCTGATGATACATCAATACATCTTGCTTCGATGATCATGAACGTGACGATTACATCATGTGCAACAATAAACCTTCATACTTTTCCTACAATCTTAGAACAAGTTTTGTAGAACAGAGCAAAAGTTTTCAGATTGCGTCTTTTTAAGTGTTCACTCGTTTGACGTACCATAGTCTCTTAGCGAACATACATTTTCCTTGTCATTTTATCAGATAACAGTGACATCTCAATGAGACGATCTTTTCCATCACAAGGTTGTACGTAAGTACTTAACTATAACTAATTAAAGAAACTACTGCAATCTTGGTTTGCTGATATTTTCGCTAACTCGTGACCTGATTTCCTTGTTGTGGCTATAGCTAAGCAAGACAGAAATCAAACCAATAATTATTGTGAATATAAAAATGCGCGGAAACTTCATTGATTCCTACGCGTTTCGTAATACTTCGGGAACACCTACGACTAATATCATTAATATATTCTCAATTGACGTTAAATACCGTCTAGCGGTGACCTACGGCTATTTACGTATTTGGTCATGCCTCCTTTTGGTTTGGCGCCTATCAAAAAAAATATATATATATAATAATGACCCTTTTAAAATGAGGAGATTTCTGTTACAAAAGATATATGAATCTGTAATCATTTTATCAATGTGATATGTATATTTTAGCCATATCATAAAAATATGTACTTATAGATAGATAAAGTTAGTCAGATGATTAATTCATACGAGTCAAAGATGTTTTAGGACAAATTCCATAATTCATTGGCAAAGGTGACTTTTCCGAAGCGCCACATTTTAAAAAGAAAGCTCCGTTCCAGATAATACACACATCAAAAGTGTCTAGGGATCAACATATATTTTTGCAATAACTTTTCTCCTGATTGATATTAATTAAAATTTTCTTTAAGGATTCATCAAATAAAGTGTTTTCGTTTGTCACAGTAACGATAAACCAAGTCACCTTTGCATTAATAAAGAAATTTGCCATTTTCCTAATAAAGGGATTTTTGACATTTGAACCACTAACACAAAAGTTCGAAAAAAAGACTGAAATAACAGTTTTCTCTAAAATTTTATTGGGTAACTTAAACAATTAATAATCCGTGTTTCTACCGCGAACACTAACAACACAAGAACATCGGTTTGGCATACTCAAAATGAGTTCATCCAAATCACGCTGTGGAATGGCCGCCCATGTTCGTTGCAACAACAAAAAAAGGTCTTCTTGCGACTGGATACCCTCCATATTCGGCAGAGCTCTTCTCTGTAGCATATCCCATGCATGCTCAATCGGGTTCAAGTCTGGCGACTGAGCAGGCCAGGGCAGGACATTGATGTTAGCTGCGGCGAGAGTCTGTCTTACAACTCTTGCGGTGTGCGGTCGTGCATTATCATGCATTAACTGAAATAAGGGACCGATTTGCACTTGTAGAGGAACGATGACGTCTGATACAATCGTCTCAGCATAAATTTGAGCGTTGAGGTTGCCTCTGATCCAAATCAACTCAGTTCTTCCGCCGATCCAAATACCCGCCCATACCATGATGGTTCCACCACTATAAGGATGGACTTCCTGGCAGGATTTTAATCGCTGTTGGCGTCCAGGGGTTCTCCAGTGTCGTATACGTCTTGTATCCGGTCTCATACCAAAACGAGACTCATCAGAAAAGCACACGAAACGCCATTGTTCTTCTGCCCAATTTCTGTGTTCAAGAGCCCATTGATATCGAATCCTACGATTGTGCATTGCTATAGGTGGTACCCGTAGCGGTCTTCGGGAATGAAGGTTCACTTCATGCAAGCGGTTTCTGACTGTTTGGTCGCTAATTAAGTTCCCTGAAGAGTGATGAAGCCTCACGGCTAACATCATGGCGGTTATTGTTGGAGCTCTTCGAGTTAAGATTTGAATGTATCGGTCTTGTCTCCGTGTGGTGCAGCGATACCGTCCTCCATGGCGCTCAGCCACGGTACCAGTGCTTCGGTAACGTGTCCAAAGTCGACTGATAACACTCTGACTTGTATTCAGAGCTAAAGCCACAGTACGTTGCCGGGAACCAGCTTCTATCATTCCCACGGCTCTGAGCATTTCTTCCCTGCTTAAATGACGTCGCCGCTCCATAATAACGTTGGTTTTAATCAGTAGTAGGGAAACAGTAGCACTAATAATGTCTTCAATGCGTTGTATGTTTTTATAGGGAAAATATTGACAGCTGATTTTCATCTTTTACTCGAATTTGATTCACAGTTCCTGATTCAAATTATGAAATGCACCAAAAAGGATCCATATAAATTTATAAAATCATAAATTTATTACAAAGCCACATCTCAATCTCAAGAAATCCGCATAAAAATGCTTGATCCCTAGACACTTTTGATGTGTGTAGATGTATACATACATGCAGATAAAGGCCCGATTAAACATCTTCAGACAGCGGATCTACAAGTTAGATGACTAAACAAATGACAGCTCTTAATGCTGTGACCTCTGGCCTCAGACACAAGATTAGCGGTAAGAGGCTGTTCCCGTATCCTAAGCGAGTCTCGGACAAATTGCTCGACTTATGCATTCTTTGGTGTAGAAGTCACGTCTTAGCAATATTTATTATGTAACTCTTCTTTTAAAACTTCAAGATTGTATCCTTGATTTCTTATTGTAGCTATTACTAGTCTTGACTTTTCCGCTTTCCTCTGTCTTCGTCCACCTTGCAACTAAAGTAAAAGTGAAAACGGTTTTCGTTTCTATACTTCTTTCTTCCAATGGCCTTGGCTTTATGTATGGAACATTTTTCATTGTTAATTTTACTGTTAGAATCCTTATGACCACATATTTTACATTTGGAATATGTCACAAAAACGAGATACTTACATTTAGAAAAGATAGATGTTAAATCTTTTGACAGGGCAATAAATCTTGCCGCTATCATTTTTTCAACGAATACTACTTTCCTTTTCAATCTTTCACTAATAATGTATTCCAGACACTACAAGAAACTGCCACAAAAAGCAAGTCTGCAGAGCATTGCGTGTACGATCAGCTAAATATTTACCTACATCATGTATTTGCACATTGCTGTTCGGTACAGATATCACTATCTCTTGTTATCGTACCATTTGTTGATCTGCGTCTGTTTTACCTTTTTCAATATTGTTATGTTCGGTCATTTCGCTTTGTTCGTATTTCATATCGTTTACATGCATTTACGTCATTGTTTTCTTTGTTATGTATTGGCTCAGTATTTAGATCTCAACGATCGTTACTATTTCGATGTATTTCTGTTGAACGAACACAGGAAACATGGGTAGTTCATTAATATTAAATTTTTTTGCTAAGTTTATTTCTCTGGCGTTTATTGCTTTTATTTCAACGTTAATGTAGATCATTCTCTTTTTATCGAATCCTAGTGGAAAAATCCAAGAAAACAAAACACCCAATGATTTCATATTTCCGTCGCTCTGTTGATCGATTGTCATGTCCCCATACTGTGAATACAACTTACTGTTTTTGGACAAGGTCCAAAAATGTTCGTGTTAGTCAGGGTCTACGGGTGAACGGCCTGAATTCCCACGCACTGCCAAAATGACACTAAACGCTAACTTACATGGCGTCTGTAGAAACCCTTCCCCCGGCCTGTTCTTATAAGGGCATTATTACTAAGACTGGCTCAGGATCAAGGTCCCTACTTGTCGATATACCTACGTGACTCGATTCTGAATCCTCCATAACAACATTTTCTACTTTTTACATCGTGCCCCCATGGATGGTGTAAATGCTTTGACGTAAATAATTTAATCGCTACATGTGTAGCATATTCTAGTATATTCTGTCTCTTTTTGTTTAGCGCTTTATTGGGTTGTGTCCTTTTCTGTCACTTTATATTACGTCAGAAGTTGTCTCATTTTGATCATATTAATATTTTATTTGATGGCTAGACAATCCACAATGGAAAATTTGAATGATAATTTGACCGCTATTCTTACGTTTGAATATTTCAGACTTCTCTAGCTCTTTTACATTTACCCCGAAGTTGCTTACCTAGTAACTTATGTACTAACTGTTGGGAGGACTTGTGATTTGCGCTTATCATTTTGAAGGTTTTCATCTTTACTTGAAATAAAGGAGTCACAAACCACCATCAATCAGCAACTAAATAAAAATTTAAAGTTTCGACATTATCGTAACTTGCCAAATGTTCGTATCTTGTTCACGCATGTCCTCACTTCCTAATAAAGCGATCACGATAGTTCCACTAACTAAAAAGGCCACAGTATCGGGTAACTCGTAACTCTTAGCTACCATGTGCTAATTAGTTACGAAACTTTGCTTCTGAATATTTATAAAACCTTTCAAACTTTTTCCCACCTTGTAGTTTCTCAATAGAAGAAATATTCCTCGGTAATTTATGAGTTCCCTTCGCTTCGGATGACTTCAGTATTCGTGAGTTTGCCTCGTTTAAGCCACAAAGCTTCCGCTATATCTCTCCTCCCTAATTGGCGTTCACAAGATCGAAACAATTACTGAAAATATTAAAAACGTCTAGTAAGTATATCACGGATTTATAAGTTGTCTCCACACATTAGGCTCAACGATACGTAACATTTTAATATTGAGTCAGTTTTTTATTTATACAACCCAAACTCAGTGGAGTAAAATATGATTTCCTAAGAAATATGTCATAGCTGGCGGGCAGTATTTAAACTTGCGTTTTCACAGTAAATATAATATAGGTACCTCGTGCGTGCGTGAGTCGTGCGGATTCAACCGGAGAATGGTCTTCCATCATAAGCTTTTTTACTTTGATATCTGCTCAATGTTTATCTGTAACACTTTCCGGACTGATTCAAACCGCACCGTCGCTTTCTTCAATCAAACACTCCACATGAAGTTCAAGTGGCGTCAAAACAACCAATACATCAACCTAATGGAGTCCATCTAATGGCTCTGTCTAAAATAAACACCGCGATACTGACCCGCAAGGTCGTTTCTACTTCGACCATACCCAGATACCTTTTGTGCACTGCTTTACAATAGGGACATACAAAATCGGCCATCCGTCTTCCGGAAGCTCCGTTGTGACGTATTGAGTTCATCGTCAACCAAAAGTTACGTAAGGACCGGCGCAGACGCAACTTATATCCGTCCCATGATCTGCGTCCCGACCTACATCCACAAACAGTTCAGAGTAAAAGGCACCTAAATACTTACGTGTAAGATTGAAAATTGCGATAAGGCGAAGATTGAGTTAGGACATTTTAGAGCGGTTTCGCGTATGGACGGCCGCCAGGCCAGGCCTGTGACTATTCCCGTCTAGTAAGCTGGATTCTGTGTCCGATGGCATGCGAACTTCTTTTTGGCACGTGTCATCCAATTCTGGCGCCGTTTTATTGTCTATCGCAGTCGCTGGACCTTTAAAAGTTGTGAACCTCGTCGTATTCAAATATTTGTTTGAGCAGATTAGCTCACCGTGTCGACTGATTCCACGTGCCTTGATTGTCATGCAGCGCAGTAATTACTTGCTCGTTGTAATGTTTGGACGGCGCAACAAATGTAACACGATCGTTATGCGTCATTAATTGAATTATGTTTTGGCGCTAAAGCGCGGCCCATTAATATTTAGTCGGGATTTATATAGGCATGTGTATGTGCAGCGTATATTCGGCAGCTGTTTTTGTTGACAACAATAAATAATTATTCATGTTTTATGTATAATCAAATCAATGATGGTGACTGGTGACATCATGTCAGTTTTTTTGTCCAAGACCAAGTTTGCAGGTACTCGTAGGTTTTTCAAATTCCTGATGCTACTTTATAGTTAACTCACTACAATCGATTCAATATACCTTTCTAATGGATCCTGAGCCATTATAGGAGAGCTATCTTTCACAAGATAAACGAGTTTATTGATATTGCTGTAGCTTGTTGAACAAAAAGCGCGCCGAGGAACCTGTCTATGTTAAAGTCAACACGGCGCTTGCTCTAACCGAACAAGTTTTGTACCATTTGTGTACACTTACATACATAATGCGTTTTCCAATGCATTCTATACGATCCGATCGGTGGAATCCGGTCTCGACGCCTTATGAATTACATGCTCAATTAAATCTGTTCGGTGTTTTCGTTGTTCTTCTTTCGAAAATTATTAATATTCAGTACTTTATTGCAAATTGACTTCTTTACGTTTTTAGTATGTAAAGAATATTATTTAATATTTTTATTTTATATTATTTAATTTAATACTATTTATTTATTTCGATGTCTTATATCAAAGATGATACTAAATGTCCGACCTCGACGGTTTTATGACGTCCCTCGTCTATTTTATGTTACAGCAAAGCGTCAGCGTTGCAATATAACTCTTAAAACCGCGCTCCACTTTCATCATGTTATTTCATATCGCTAACTGTAAAGTTGGAAATTATGAAAAACATACAGATTTTAATCTCTTTGAAATTATTTAGATTAACATTCAGAACGTTTCAAATAACATGGAGTTGAAATACACTTTGGAGATTTCAAACTTGCTATTTTTTAATGTTCTTGTAAACTACAATATAATGAAGTAGTATGATGATGACACGTTGATTTAGTAAACATCTATCCTTTCAAAAAGATACACCTCTGATAATTTGTGATCTTCCATCTCATTATGTCATTTACTATTATTTAAAAGTATCAAATCCAATGAGCATGACGCTAAAGCGATGGTGAACGAAAATGAAAACAAGGTCGTCACAGATACTGGATATTTGGGCTATCTGTGCTCTAATTGCTTTAATCTGATCAACTTGCTCTGAAATTACATATTTCCATAGTAATGCGAGATTTCAATCTATCTGAGAATTGCCCAGGGAAGTTAATTTGTATTCTCTCAGCTATGGGATAGCTAGACACATAAAATTATTTAACGCTTTGTTTGCATGTGTGTGTCCTGGCGGTCGTTTCCCTTATGGATTAGGAAAAGGGTTGCAGCTGTGTGGTCTTTACTATTAATAAAACACTTCATCCTGCCGTATTTAGAGAAAGATAGAGGATATGGAAGTTCATTGCGGCCCTGGATATAATACTTTTTGCGTTTTGCAGTAAATATCGCAACTCTTGACTCCCAAGATACAGGCAAATGCCTAGTTTGGGGGTCACCGTCTATTCTACTCTTGTACAAATTAAATCATTTGAACTAGTGAATCACTCAAAAGTGAAATTTGCTCTGCGAATGTGTTTCAATGGCAACCCCCTCAAACCCACGCTATGCTTTGTTAAAACTAACTTATTCGCTATAACGCTTGGCATTCATACTCGTAAAACTCGAATCGGGAACGTAACATATAATTTTAATAGTCCTATAAACTCTATAAAGACGGCACATTTCGAATGACGTATTCGCTCGTAGTTTTAAAAGAGAAATGAGGTCAAGATTAGACTCTGCCGCAGATATTTTTTTATGTAACAGCCTTCGGTTCTTCCACAGGGCTATTACGATGGTTCGTATTTTATGAATGATTGTCAGTGCAGTTTTGTTGTAACTTTATCAGCCGTGTCGTTGACTTATTGAAGCGACACGATCGGTTATTGTAAAGTTTTATCAGTTGCAAGTTTATTGTCATCAAAGTTATCCTACAAATGTATTCACATTTATTTTGAATATTTTATCGCCCACTGTCAGTTTTTTTCTAAGTTGACTAATAGAAGTAAAGTAAACATTACGTTACTATTTCTACTTTCATTCTCATGTCGTGAAAATAACATTGTTTACTCAAGATTGTTTCAAATTTTCGCAACGCGTAGTCTGTGTAGTTGGAATGCGGCGAGTGAACGTCCAAAGAGTCGAGCCCGAGGCATCCCCGGAGCGTTGCCTTTGCCTCGCTCAGCTATGCGCCAAATGTCATGGAGGCAAAAGCGTGATACCCCGCCTACGGAGATGACGAAACTGCGTTGTTAATTCGGTTTTCACACAACATGCGTACTTTTCGAATCCGATTGTTTAACTTAAACGCGCGTCAGCTGAGATAATATTTGCAGCTTGTAAGCCATTAGCTTCATTTTATAATCAATATAGCGTCCTTGTCTTGTGTGTTTAGCTGATACCGCACACGGCCCGTATGCTCCGTGGATTTATAACTCCCCAAGACCTTCTCTATTTTCATAGTATTTCTAGGAATGTTGTTTCAAGTCCAAAGTTATCGTGTTCCTAATTGTTCGAACCATCAATATTACATTTCTCTAGTTGCTTGGAAAGCCAGATGTTGCTATGTGTGGATGTTGTTAAACTGGCCGGTCCGCCCTGTCCCTTTTCTTTTTGCTTAAAATTAGTTCCGTGTATATTGCCGTCTCCGTCTAGTTTGCCCCCACCCTCGCGTCCACCTGCGCCGGAGTCGCGACACACATCTTCCGTCCATTGCTTTCTATTTTCGCCTGTCGCACTCGATTTGTTTTTAGTATATGTGAATCTTATACCTATGAGATTATTTTTAATTGCTAGAGCTTCGTTAAAGTGCGTTTTTGTTGTTTTTTGTTTCTGTTTTGCATGCCTATTGTCGTTTATCGCATCTCTTGTATTATGGAATGATGACTGTTGAGAATTCATTTGTACTGGCGTATTGTAACATCGTACACTGATTACAGTGCACTGATAAATTAATAAAGCTATTGTTCTTAATCTTGCAAGTAGCTTATCATATTTGTTCTTGTTATCAGAAATGTTTTGTTGATGCTTATCGGAGATTGACTATCGCAGGAATATTTTTTGCCACATACAAATTTATCAGTATCCCGTTACTCTTCGATGACTTCTTTGGTTAGAAGTTCCGTAGATTGCACTGAATGTCTATTTGTAATGGCATCCTTGCCCGCAGTTATCAGTAATTGCTAAATTGAAGATGATAATAGTGCAGGGAGGCAGGTAGCCAATCTTCTAAGAACAGTCGACTTCCTCTCGTTCATCCCAACGTTTTCCACGACTCTCATCAGGATGTACTTAGTCGTTTGCTAATGACTAAGCGGATGACCAGTTCCTTCATACATAAGCCTGCTCTTCATACTCATTAGAGAAATTTTCCCCTATGATTACTTTAATGTCCCGTGCTTTCTTCTCTCTAGGTTACTGGGATGGCCCAGTCACAATCAGGATCCACGTCAAATACAGTCTTAACATCTCATTTGTCTAACTTACCATCCACATCAACAATAACCAGTCGCCCCGCTATTCATACGCAACCTACATCAATGAGCAACAGCTTAACACTGAATTAATTTGAGAGCGTCATTGTAGTTGTATTGACAAACTTTGCTTGTACTTCACAGGTGACTAGCCATACAGGTCGTTCGGACTAAGGGTTTTATTACATGTTTATTGGAGCGCGTTTCATGTGAATTTGGCTATTGAGTATTTGTTTAGGGTCATGGGTATCTTGCTTTTTGGGTTGTGTTGGTCCTCGAATCTAGAACTGGGTTATGGGAATGTATGGAATACTACTTATCGAAAGCTGTGACTTTATAGTTTCGATGACCAACATAAGTTTTAAGACAATGTTTTCCACATGATAAAATATGATGTTCTTCTCAACCTATTGGCCTATTAGGTCATTACAATATCTTCATCGGTCTCTTAGGTAGCAACGCTCAACCTGTGTGCCCTAGAGGGTTATTCGAACTATCCCCAATATTCTTTCCTAAGCTTACACTTCTCAAAAACTTAAAAGGGGTTTTTAGACCAAATCAGTTGTCCAATTAGTTTCAGTTCACGCAACTAAACGTGATCGGGGGCTTTACATATTATTTTATCGTTTGTTTCGTACGGCGGTGTTGCATTGAGTTTGGAAATATGTTGCACTCCCCATTTCCTGTAATGAGTTATGCTTACGCTATTACATTAATATTCATATTTCCTCGAAATTGCAGTATTTGTGTCTTTAGGTTATTGTACTTTGTAGGCCGTTTATTTTGAGAATAGGTTTTGCGTAAGTTTTTCAAGTGCCTTGGAGTTCAAAATTACAATTCTCACGATTTCTTGTTACGTTGCACACAACATTTGACAATAATGTACCACTTTCGGTATTTTCTAGATTTATTTGACCTCAGCATGTGGGTAGTAAATATGCTAATGTAACCGTATAACCTGCACGTTTTATCATAATGAAAAAGATACTTGAAGCAAACGGTTTTGAATTCTCGACACTGGTGCCGATTCTGTTGTTCACAAACTTAAACTAAATTTAAGTTCAGTGCATCTCTTTCTTTCTATTCCATTAATAAAAGGACAAAAGATTAGTTTAGTCCTGTCAAATTAATCAGCGACTGACGTAAATTGACGTAATTTTACTAGGTAAGTTTTTAATCACGTCTAAACTTATATGGAGTGTCAGGCGCTGATTAATTTGACAGGACTAAACTAAAATTTATCTTCTGTCCTTTTCTTAATTAAATAGAAAGAAAAAGAATAAAATATGCACTGAACTTAAATTTAGTTTAGTTTGTGAACAAGGGAATCGGCACCAATGTTATATCAGCCGACATTCGTAAGGCTGACGATGTGTAAATGGCCTCTTTACTGATAGCTACTACGTACATAAGTACATGCAAATAGATGTGCTTAATATTAATTCGTCCCCAAGACAATAGTCTAAAAATAAATATAATCTGCCTTACCGTCTAGGTAGCATTCCGTTCAAATAAATTATGCGCTCCTCTATTCCCCAGATGCCCTTTACGGTTTAATTAAACCCGGCGCAGCTCTATTTCTGATGAATAGAATAAAATGCTCATTGGTGTCTCTAGAATTGAGCTTTCGCAGTGTTCTTTTATTCGGGAGCACGGTTATGAACACAATATTTGACGAGGTTAACTTTCTTGAATATTAGTTGTGATTTTAAGAACTTGTCCCTTTCAGAATATTTTACTCAGGGCTCCACATACATCCCAAAATCGGTGAAATCAAATATAACAGTTTATAGAAATAGCTATCGTTTTGCTGGCCTAAGATTTACGTATCTAACGGTTTTGTACTCTATGTATCCAACAATTTGACACCGTTCTATACCAAGTTACAACTATTATCTACTTCTGAAATTCAAAGATTTTGAATTGAAATTTTTCAAAATTGCTCAAGAGTTCTCCAAATTATTATTTTACTACCCAAAAGGAAATATTTCTCTTCAAAACTAGGTCAAACCTGACTGATTCCATTCCATGGATTAGGTACTGCAAATAATATCCGAGATACACAGCTGACAGTGGCCCCGATTCTGTTGTTCACAAACTAAATTAAATTTAAGTTCAGTGCATCTTTTTCTTTCTATTTCATTATGAAAAGGACAGAAGATAAATATTAGTTTAGTCCTGTCAAATTAGATAATCCATAGACAAGTTTAGACGTGATTAAAAAATTGGCTACTAAAAATAAGTCAATTTACGTCAGGCGCTGACTAATTTGACAGGACTACACTAATATTTATCTTCTGTCCTTTTCTTAATGAAATAGAAAAAAAAGATGCACTGAACTTTAATTTAGTTTAGTTTGTGAACAACAGAATCGAGGCCAATATATTACAAACGCTTATAAATGCAAGCCTCGTGATCTGTCAGTCCTCAATATTATTCAGCGTCAACAATGAGCTCAAAATAGCCGCCACTGGACATGTCGATCTAGTTTACTGAAACTACGAGTGTATTCTTGACTTGACAGGTGAAGACGGTTGTAGAATTGAAGTAGCGTTCTGAATTGCAGAACGTCACGGTTTAGATTGAGAGTACAATTTGACAGAATGAGGCCTAAAAAGACATTCAGATAATCATCAGGGTTTGCGACGCGCTAACACTGCCAATGACCTAATTTATTATTATTATTAGCCTGTGATGTCCCACTGCAGGGCAAAGGCCTCCCTACTCTCATTCCACTTCTCTCTGTTCAAAGCTGCTAAGGACCAGTTCTTGTTGAAAGAGTCCAGCTCATGCCGCCATCTCGGTCTGGGCCTGCCACGATGTCGCTTGCCATTTAAAGGGACCCATTGGGTCGTAAGTTTGGCCAATGACCTAATATATAACTGTTTTTTTATTATGTGCTCCTGTGCTATAAGACCATAAGCGAATTCTTATTTAATATCTGAAACATGTAAGACTGTTAATGCGGTGTCGTAAAATATTCACATAAAAGAAACACCTCAATTCGCCATCGATACCAGGAACAATTCATCCATTAAAATAATCCTGCCAAACTTGATACTACTTATATAGAAGAGAAATCGCTGAATAAAAAAACCTGTCAAGAGCGAATCATACTCGCGCACCGAGGGTTCCGTATTGTGAAACGTGAAATCTTTTTAAATTTTCACCGGCGACGCCTATATTCGTCAGAAAATTTTAACACTGCGGTGTAGAATATTTCAGTTTTAGGTCAGCACCTGACCGATAGTGAAACTAATGTAATTTTTGACGATTTCTGAAAAAAAGAGACATCGTTTTATTTTTCCTGTAATCTTTTCATAAATTAATAATTATTATATACTTATCACATAGAATAATTTCAAATTTTTCTCTATGCAAACTTCGGAGATAGAGGGAGGGGGGGACGGTATTTTTTTTTTTTTTTTTTCATCGAAAGTGGTAAACTGCGGCCTAAAGAAAAAGAAAAATATTTGAGAATGTGCAAACTGCGCTCTTTCATATGATACCCCACATAGCCTAGTAGCCCCACTACGAATTTTTCAGACCCCCTTTCAGTCCCTGTTGCAAAATAAAAAATTCTTTCTTTCTTATTTGAAAAATAGTTGGGCAAACGTCATCTAAAACTATTCCAAATTTCAGGTTGATAGCATTAGTAGTTGTTGAGATATCCAGCTGTGACAGACAGACTGAGTCTCACCATAAGGGCATCCGTTTTACCATTTGGTACGGAACCCCAAAAACAGCCGATCACAAATATTGCATAACGCATTGACGGGTTCTTGCACTGGTCAACGTTTTTAAAATGAACATGTTGAACTTGACTGTGAAAGTCAAGAACGTAATAAGTGCGTTGGCTGATCAGCATTTGAATCAGGGTCACATGTTTTTGCATCACCTTTGGTCGTGTCCACATTTTGTATCGAGGCCTCCTTGTTTTCTACAAACTAGCATGTTAATGTAAGTGCCACTTATCCTTTCTTAGGCTCCGGGTTTTAGGTCAAAACACGGCAAAAGGCAAACGTGTTTAGAAAACAGTGGCCTTTACATGAGTTCATAATGAACGAGTTAGGAAAATAATTTGTCTATAAAATCGATGTCAGGCGAAAGACTATGTAAAGCATAGACTTAAGAAATTGGGGGCATATGGTAGCTTCCCTATGAGCACATGACACGGCGGACACTTGTTACAAACCAGGACACGCTGGGAAGATGACGTCCTAGTCGGTTTTAAAGTTCTAGGCAAATTAGTGTCCTTCCTGAATCATCAGGAACATGTGCACAGTCGTCAAAAAGGTCTGACATGCAACGACCTTTTAAAAAACCAAGACAGTGTAAAAAGAACAACATAAATGAAATTTGATAGTATACTGTCTGCGCAATATTACGCTATTTGATAAATGTGAATGGCAGCGCTAGATTAACAGCACCATTCATATTATCACATCGTAAAATAATGCATTTGAATGTGAGCTTGCCAAAATTTGAGACTTGGCTTCAGCAAGCTCCTATTTAAACTGTTTTCTCTGATAAAACTGTTACTAACGTAGTCTGTGTTATTCAGTGTATTGTTGGATATTGCATTTGTAAGGATGCGTTAACGTAAGCCGTCTAGTATCTTATTGCACCTTGCCTCTAGTCTGTTGCAATGAACACATGTTACGTATCAGCACTTACTTTTACATTTAATTGTTCGATTACTTCTGCTTTATCCGCTTAGTTATTAACAGGTGCAGCCTTAAAAGGTATTTTACTTCTTTTGGCTACACTGTTAACTGCATGAGCATCAAATATATTTCACAAAGTTTGCTGCACATCGCTAAGTTATTTGAGACGGAGCTTCATGTATGTTTAAGCAATAGAATACCATCCTTTAAGAATTTGCTTGGTGTATGTAATATTCGAAGACTATCGTAAGCGATAGCCAAAGTATTCTGTGCGATAGCCTTTGAATATTACATACGCCAAGCAATTTATTAAAATTATCCATATTTTGGTTCTTCGATGAATATGGAACATTTCCTATCGTAAAAAGTGATTAAAAAAACGATTATATCAGGTGCTGGAGTGGAAATTCCTTTGAGAATTTGCTGTGTGTATGTAATTCGGGAGCTTTATATATTGTATAGCCTTTATCGTTAGGTAACCTAAGAATTAACATATAAAGGGTCTATAAATATCTCTGCTATATGAAAATTTCCTATCGTAAGAAACGACTAAGTAAAGGATTATATCAGAAGCTGGAGTGGCAATATCCGTTCGTGTACTTACTAATAACATTACACTATGATACGGAGTACTAAGCACTACGGCTACGGTCACTAATTCAATTGAGATTGTGAGACATGGCGATTAGAGTAAGTCCTGTACTATCCTCTGTCGAAACTACCATAAGCATAATTAGCATATAACGTTCCCACTGCTGGAACACATGCCTCCTCTCTGTCAGAGGGAGTGGGCCGTAATCCACCTCACGGGCCCAGCGGGCCCGGTGGGGTTGGTAGATGTTCCATATCTTCGAAATTTTGGTTCTAGGACATGCCAGTTTCCTCTCGATGTTTTCCTTCACCGTTGAGATACTAGGTCAGTAATATTCAATTGTAGTTTCATATCCACTTATTACCAAATCAACTAAAACAAAAATATTTTTCCTGTAGATAATACTTGTTAAAGAAGTTATTTCTGAACAAATAATTAAACTACTAAATAGAAAATTACCGGAAATGCGCCGAATAGTTCACTATAATAAAACTAACTGGTAACGATTAATTAATTATTAAAATAGTTTCATATTGTTAAGAACTCACGTCCATTGGCTGTTTGTTGGTCATAAAATTAATCAGCGTTTCTACATTTACATGGCATTGCATACGCGTAGGCTATGCAGGTTTCTATTAACTAATAGGCAGTTAGAGTAGGTTTAATGTTATGTTGTTATCCGAAACTATTGTATTGACTGTGTACATATTATCCTTTATATTCAGTTCCATCAATGATAATCCTATTATGTTTTTAAATCCTGTCTACATTGCAACAACTTACAATATTACTTTTCCCAAATTCTCTATCTCTATAACACCTGAAGCTGCCTTCTGCATCCAGTCGTCTTTACCATCATTAGTTTTGTTGGAGGACGTTTGATTATTATTATTTCGTTAGACACACTAGCAGCTAATTAACTGATGCGTATGTATCGTGTAGCTTGGATATATTTAATCTGTCCATCTTGATTGCTGTCCATACTTTTTACTGCTATTGTAGTAATATTAACTAGCAATTTTGCATAAATTGAATCATCAGCTATCGTCATCCGTTCTACCGGTCCTCCGGTATCTAAGGTTCAAAGATAAAGCACATTGTACTACTATTGTTATATGAAATTGCAATACTGCATTAATTTAATCGAATGATTGTGTTTATCTGATTTATTTCCTTCTACTGCATCGGTATAGAGAGCGGCCTCGTCGCCACCGTCCTTGGGACTGCTTCCACTTAGTACACTGATTTTATTACGCTGCTTACAATCACAAATATTATTATCTTGCACATTAATAGCGTTTACGCGAATAAGAACTTTTAAATAAAGCATCTAATGTACGTTTGTCTGGAACGTCAAATGGATTTTAGTTTATAAATCAATGAGTTGGAAATTATGATCAATGCATAGGCCTGTCCTGTTTCTGAGATTTATTATACTTGTAGAATATCTTTGAGTTCGGTATTAACAATGGCATCATGGTTCTTGTTCAGTCTCATCATCATACATTGCTATTTACTTGGACATCTATCAGTTTCTGCATAGACTATATGAAAATATATACCTCATACTGTAATTATTCATTATACCTCACTTCAGTCACTTCTATAGTCAGCTCTACATATTGCTACGAAATATGTATGTATAAGAGACACAACCTAGTGTAAAAATGCACAAACAAACTTATCACCTCCCACTTTTATAAACAAGATAAGTTAATAATCTTGTATCCTCGCATTCTCGGGTCAGTATGCGGCTAAAGTACAAGATCCAATAAGAATTTGAATGAAATTGCATCGGAATGAAGGTCACTCGACTGCTTACGGCATCCTACTGCAGGTGAATGGCCGGCTGGCGCAGGAGTCGCTACAATATCTATATCCAGAAATGGCTGTTGCTGTTCGATTTGCTCAGATAGGAATACTTTGTTTGAGTGTGCCATTATTGAAGGTAAAATGTTTCAGTTAATGCTGAAAATGACAGAAAATTCTCGCCTTATAATAAATCTATCAGCATGCAGCATATCCAATAAAGGTACCTTTATTTGATATGCTGAAGATTTAGCTCAACAGTGCTATTGAGCGTTGGCCTCATAGATCATTATAAGAATTATTGAAAGGTCTCTTACTATTAAAATGTCGGCTGTCAATTCACTTCTAGCTTGGACGCTAAAGTTCTGAAATACGAAGTTTATGACACGGTAATGCCGTTTAGTAACGAGAGAAGTTATGCATTCCAGTACAAAAGGTTGTCACTGTCGTACTTAATACTCACGTCGTCACTTCCCGCAACATACTCATTATGCAATTGTATTAACCCTTATATAACCCGCCATATCTATGCAAAACGTACTCACAAGCAGTAATTTAGCGCTCATCGTAACCGTTTAACCCGTTAGGACATTGCATTTATCCACATGAATGAATTGTATTACGGTACCGTAGTGTAACAAAATACAAAGATATAATGCGTCCTGTTTTAGCGTTATTAGTTTATTAGCCATAAAACGCCAAGGAGACAGAGGTTTGTGGGTATTCTTGTCACGATATGTTTCTATATTATCTATCGTTCAACAAACATTTCGAATATATTGCCTGTCTTAACACAATTTTGCGGTACCACAATGTCATCCATGTAAGTAGTACTCACAGTTGAACTGTAGTTTTGCTCATTGCAATTCAACATCCAAACCTGACATCTTGTCTGTGATCGCTGTAAACGGTTTTGTGACCTGCTTTTAGTCTTCTAAAAGCAGGTCACAAAACCGCTTACAGCGATTCAGCGATTTCAGCGATCCTCTTGGACTAATAAAGTTGATCAGAGCCTATCCAGTGCATTTGTTCTGTGTCTACTGTCGACGTAATTAACATTTTCTAGAAACTCCAGTTGAGGGCCTCTCATCGTCATCTGTCCAGCCTTTTCCCAACTATACATGTATATGTCGGGGTCGGCTTCCAAGTCTCACCGGATGCAGCTGAATACCAATGTTTTACACGAAACGACTGCCTATCTGACCTCCACAACCCAGCTACTAGATAATACGGTACCCCTTAGTAAAACTGATTGTCAGACTTTCGGTCTTCTGATGACCCGCAAAGACTGCCAAAGATCCACGAATGATAGCCGGCTTAACGTGCTTTCCGAGGCACAGGGGTCTTTATATTTTAAGATTGTCACCCATACACAGACCAACCGTGGCAAGCGTAGCTTAACCTGATCGTTTGACCCGAGTAACAGCCGCACGCTTGTTATTATTTAGCCACAAGCCCCAGTTGAGGATATCTCCGCAGCTTCATCCGATCCGGCGTATCACAACAATACACAATACAACTGGAAAGTGATATGGCAGAATTAAAAGGTACAAGTACACTGTGTACTAAATTACATACAATTAACACACCCATAGCTTGCAAGGTCGACCGGTTCATGCATCGCACGTTTAGATATAGATGCAACTGATTGAGGCAAAACCTTAGTGATTCATTTTAATGATGTCAAGCCATGTTTGTGTAGAAGTGAGACGCTGGCAATCTCTACTTTTTTAACCTGTTACATGTGTAGTGTACTATCTATATTTATACTACTACTGTAATAATAAAATTAGTAACGAAGTCAAAACTGTACATTTAATATCTTTGAAAAAGCAATTGCTACAAGTCTAATGTCGAAAATCCGTTTGTTTAAATGTACGTTCCGGATTACCGCAAAACCGGCTTATCGGATTTAGATGAAATTTGGCACATAGTTTATAACCTGGATTAACATATAGGGTACTTACTGTTTCACTTGGGATAGTTTCCGACATCCACACAGACTAAGCCGCGGGAAAAGCTAGTACTGAGTGTTTCCAAACAAATATTTTGCGTCTCAGTTGCAAAATAATACATCTTGTTTCAGACCAGCAGACTCATTTGTTTGTCTTTTATCTTAGCTTAATATCTCAGAAATAGACACATCACGATGACAGCAAATAAGCAAATCAGATGCGCTTACTGCATTAGCGCATACATAATCATTATTACAAATGTGTGCGTAAGCTAGCGACCCAAATGTTTGTTGCTACGAAGTGTAATGTTACGTCCACCTGTGTGTGTGAGCCAATGACATCGTCAGATTATATGTGTGCATGTGTAACGTGCATTAATGTGACGCTACCAGCTTCAAATATTTCGGGAATATTGGATTTGTTACTGTGCTGATCGGACCAACACAAGACTGGGTCATGGTTGTCATGTAATCTGCAAATAGACCAACATTTAGCATGACTAATGGATAATCTACAGTAAAACAACTTCATTTTCTCGTCCATTTACATTTTTATGATGACGCATACAGCTGCACGATTAGTTCCTGAACTATTTCACTTTCAATCTCAGCATTTCAGTTTATTATTTAATTGTTCTAGTTGGCTCTGTGTACCGACAATATTATTTTCGTCAACTACAACAATTAATATAATTTACAACTTACTCAATGCGAGCTAATTACGAGCAGTACCGTAACAGTACTACATATTACTTTAATTTGGAGGTTCTATGAACAGATTATGAGTATTATGCATGACTCGTAACCCATTAGTAGGTCAATGATCCTTCACAACGTCACATTTCCCTTCATATTTTGTAAATATTTCGTGAACATGGAGCTCTTCAAGCAACACTATTTATCCCGTAAAAAAACAGCAGGAAATTAAACAAGAAATCTTTAGGTACTCAATTATCAGTCTAAATATGCCACTAGTTATGTGTCACTCCAACAAATACGCCAACAGCACTCACTCTCTAATTGAATGGTCAATTAGCGTTGAGGCTTCCGTAGAAGCTTTAGAATTGTAAATTCAAAATCTATCTAAGTATAGTATCTCTTATTTCACCTCTTTAGATTAAGACCTTGCAAAATCCCTCTCCAACTATTCCAAAAATCACGGTCTCTCCAGAGTGCGCCTACAAAACGTTTGATCCATGCTCCAAATATCAAACGGGAACACTTGACAGCCAGTCTAGTGCGCTACGAGTACCAAAAACTCGGAACATTGCCAATGTTACAATTTTTAGCCATGCCTCCGTATTTATTGAGTTCGGGGATCGTTTCGTATGTTTAATTACTTGAAATATTAAATATAGTATTGAATATTGTATATTGAGTTTTCAATCTTTGACTCGGTTTCCAAAATCTGCTTTTCGTTGATTTTAGCATCGTCGTCTTGACCAAGTTTTCATCTTCTATTGGAGAAATGAAACATAATTATTATACTTTATAGTAATGAAATCATTCAATCAGTGTTTGTTTGTTGCTATTTAGTTCTACTCACTCAGTCTATAGTAATCCTTACAAAACACAATACCCGCTGCTGAGTGGCAGTTGGTATTTACTACTTTATTTTTACTAGGCTATAAATGCTTTTATGTTGATGATAATTTGGAGTAGATGCAAAACTTTCGCCTATTCAAAAACACAATATGTATCAAACCTATTATTGTATGTGTGTTAAGTAATCGATTCTTCAATCTGCCTTGGATCAAGATTTTGCCTTTCGTCAGAATTTTGTTTCACTGTCTTTGACTCCATCTTTTCTGTCTATTTGCAAATTCATTGAAGTGCTCCCAAGCTCCCCAAATCTTATTAATAATTATTCTTTGCTAGACTATTATTTTACCATGATTCTAAATGAACGCTAAACAATATTAAACTTATCTTCAAAAGATAAGAGATACGGTAATCCCATAGTCTACATAAAATTTCCAAAGGCCCCATGCCACTAGTTCAGCTGAATTCATATACATAAGATAGCTTTACATAGATTTTAATTTATGTCCAAGTGTTAAATGCTTCTGTCTCAATTGGTATGTCGTCAGTAATTAATTACATTAAGATTTGAAACGGGATAACGATCTACATCTAATCGACACGCTACATCGACTTTCTCAACTATTTACAACCTGCGAACTCGATATTATCAAATCGTACATACAATAAATAGATAACGGTTATTTGTGAAACAGTTGTTACTGGACAGTATAAAAAACAACTAAAATCATTGATACGAAAAAATGTTACATTCTCACAAGTGACAAGAAAATTGTTAGTTTTCCACGTGTTACCGTTTCAAAGATTTCCGAAATAATGACTTCACCAACTAGTATGTATGCCGTTACACAAACAACGGTCTAAAATAAATAGCTAGCAGCAAACGTGACCAATAGCCGGCTAGGTTTCATAACAAGGGCTAGATATTTCTAGATCATAGTCATAGGATACAAGTGTACCAACGGTAAACCGCAAACAGTTGTAAAGGAAGCCTTGATGTCGAAAGCAAATTAATTGAAGATAAAAAAACTCGTATTGAAACTTGTTGATGCAAAAGTGGTTTGGAAGTAGCGCGGTCTATTAGGTTTTAATCATGATCCTATTGCTGATCAAGGAAAGTTAATATGATGTTAAATTAAATCTAGAAATGACACAAGGCTTATTTTGGTTCACCAGATTCCTGATTTTTTAGACGATGTAATAGAAACACGCGCTTAAAATACCGACTCAGGACTTCGATAGTTGGACTTCGTTGATTTAAATTCAAAATACTAACCTCCTTGAGAGAGAAAGCCCAGATCAAAATTCCTAAAAGAATAGCATGTAAAGCTTAGTAAAAGTTAAAAACAAAAGGGCTATTTAAAAGGTTCTCCATGTTTCGCAGTGCCACTTGAAAAACATGCAGGTGAATCAAACAAAGCAATGATGTTTCGTATATCTGGCAGTGGAACGAACGACCTGTCCATTGTTAGCCTGACAATACAGCCATCAGTCAAGTCTTGAAGGATCTTTGAGATAGTTTGACCGTTGTGCCTATTGTAACGAAATCATTAGATGGTATTATGGCTTCCCTGCATATGGGAGCAAGAAAGGCTTGATGTGCTTATTAGCCAATGATTGTCCAATACAATATGGTTGATGTTGTAACAGGCATAGCGATGGTTTTGCCATCCGACACTATTTAGTTTATCAATAAACGTTTCACTTTATCAACGAATGCCAATGTTATTGCCAAACGTGGCGAGCATTTAACAGAAAGGCAATGACATTGACTCTAACATTTTGAGGTCAATGCTAGGGATTCCATCAATAATAATAAAAATTAAATATTCATTAGATGAATATATTTATATAGGAGCTTAAAGAGATATCAGTAATCCGGAAATGAATGCGGAGAATGTTATCTGGCGGTGCTGCGTTTCAACACAGGTTAAACTTAATTAAAGGTAACTTGTGACTAACTGTCCAAATTATTTTCACACATTATGGCAATTTGACACATCTAACGTCCGCTACCACACCTAATTTGATTATGAATTTTGGGCTGGTAACAAACCCAGATAGACTTGCATTTTTAACAATTGTAAAGACTTAAAATGTTAAAGGTTGTATCCAGATACAAAAATGATAAAAACGCAAAAGAACGGTTCCAGGACAGATTATAATGATATACCTACCATAAATAAGAAGTTATCCCTCTATCATTCAGTTGCCGACGGTAAATACATAGTATCATTCACGTGAACGTCGCAGCAGCGAGTACTTCATAGGCTAGGCTACATTCATCTCAGGTTTTTATTGTATGATTGTCGTCGGCTGTCATCTTGGGAACACCAATTACAATGTTGGTTCGACCGTGGCATATTCAGTTAACCTTTGCTCAAGTAACTGCCGCGTTATAGCAAATATTTCTGCACGAGAATACTTAGCATGAAAGCAGAGTATACTTTTATATCTTCAAGAAAATTCGTTCTTACTGTCGTGGAATTACTAAATTTTAAAAGATCTTTTATACCCATGAAGACTTGCGTTGTGGCATATTTTTTGCATATTTTGTTTGCATCTTGATGTGACTTCTAGATATGATAAAAGCCATGTGAAATCTATGATGTGGCCCCAAAACCTACAGCTAGAGAACTGTGAAGCGTTTAAAAATAGGAAACACCAATCATATGCGATTACATGCGTTATTTATCAGACGATTTCACACGTAAAGCCGTTAAATTCATTGAAGGAAGCCCTCATTTTTCCTTCCTAAAACAATTCTATAACTACGTACAGCGACACAAATCATAAACACCAACGTGCAAATTCATTAATGGTGAGTGCTTTCCCCCTTTATGCTAATTACCCTGATTTATCCCTAATTTTTGTTTGTTATTAAAAGAGCCCTAGTTTTTACCATGCATGTCTGTATTTAGCTTGGTATTGTATTATTTATTATTAAATATCATTTATGTCCAATTTGTTTATTCAAGTCTGCATGGTAGCGTTTGAAAGCGAGCCAGAAATCCCTCGCCGAAGCAAATTAGCGAATGATATGATATCTAATGGGTTCAGCTACAAGCATCCAATCTGTCTATTGCTTTTGTCTGGATTTCTAAGTCCACCTGAAACCATTATAACCATTAAACGACTGTAAATCTCGTAGACGTTATAATAGTGAGTGCACTATTATAACGTCTACGAGATTTACAGTCGTTTTAGATTGTGTATTGCCTATAAACTTTATTTATAATTGGAGTGAAACAACACACCAGCTTCAAGTGTGAATCAGAATAATTTGCATAAAATCAATAGATATAAAATTGCACAAAAATATTGAAGTTTCTCCGCACACCTGTTGCTAAACATGGACTACAGTTAAAATGGAGATTAGATACTTGATGCTAAAATGGAAACTAGTACAGGCTTGTCTCAAGACCAACAAAACGAAGGAGAGAAAGCAGAAACTATGAATGATAAGAATTGTATACAAGGCATTCCAAATACCATTGCAAATCATACAAATACACGAAAGATGAATGAACTTCATATTTATGCGAATAATTAAAATATCAGCTTTTACAAATCACCATAACATCGAGTAAAAGTAAATGGTAATATTCTAGTCAAACACGTTCCACAAAAACCACATCTTAAGTTTCTTTGAGGCCGAACATCTGCCTAAAATATGTAAAAAAAGAAATAGGAAAGATCTTAACGATAGCGTAATCCAAATACATAGCAAACGTAATAATAATAAATCTGGTAAATCCAAATAAACTATGAACAGCGCCGGATTTCCCTTAGTAAATAGTTGCCCTTGGAACGTATATAGCTATAGAAACTAATATATTGGAAAACATTACAAAACAAGAAATAATGTTTACTACACCAACAAAATAGTTTCCAGTGAAAAACGTTAAAACAAATAAGTTAGGCAAGCAAACAAAGCGGACTTATCGACGCCTATTTTTAGACAGCACATGTTTGACGAGGCGGGCCGAGTGCAATATACATATATTCATAGTGTCGTCCGTCCGTCTAGCAGTTCCATTAGTCAGCAGTGTATTATAATTATTACTTCCTTTATTTCACTATGTACATATAAATTATATTTTTAAATATTAGGATATAAAAAAAATATAAAAACATTTAAAAATATAAAAAATAGTAGTAGCCCACCGGTATCGGGAACAGGGTCCAAGCTACCGATGGTCAGGGCTCCAAAGAGAGGAACCTCCTAACAATGCGGGTAGTTAATAATTATTACTTATTCTTAAAATTATTCATGTGTTATTTGAATGGGCAATGGCTATGCTTGTAACACTTTTCTTTTTTTACTCTGCTTCTGCTTCTATCCTTTCGTATATATCTTCTTGTATAACTTTCTAAAGGTTGCTTATTTAATTATTACTTCTCTTTTATAAATTCTAGAGCTTGATTGCTTATTATAATATAAATAATTTTTTTTAATGACACGTTTTGACATTTTTTTTTATTTTATTTTATTTTATTAGTAGTTCAGTTTTGTGACATTTTATAATTCATTTATTTTACTGACTTATCAATGGTTATAACTTTTTTATTTTTTTTTTGTAAGCACTATAAATTTGTACGCCTTACGGTGAAACATGTATGTACGAAATATTAATATTGTGACATCCTGCATGCTTAATTTGCATGTATACGCATGTTTGACAAATAAAATTATCTTTATCTTTGAATATCGTTCAGATGACTGTGACTACCAAGAGATTAAAAAGTAGATATGCAAGTAAAAATCGAAGACGAAATTAGTGCAACGGAAGTCGAGGCGACGGATCCAATTAATATGAAACCGAAGTAATAAGAAGTTATAAATAAAAGTAAAACATCGTATGACGATGACTGAAATTTTGTGGCCGTCAGCTTCTATTTTCATTCCTACCTAATTCCTACACAGTTTTCTAAAGTATGAACATTATTTACGCTTGCAATATAATAGTCCTCCAGACCGAATTTCGGCCATGGCAGCCAATCTCAACTCAACGGAGACTAGCCATTTATTCGGGAATTATTAGAGTGCACTAGTTTGTGCGCTGTCACAGGTGCACTCACTCTTCCCTCAGTCTCATAGTCTGATGGGACGAGAATCCGACACGAATACTTTTACTCTATATTGATAAACATGTCAAACTTAACAATGCAGAAATAGAATTTGATTTGAAAGATGCAGATAAGACTACGAATAAGCAAGCTTAAAAATGGCACCACGCAAATGTTTACCGCTGTGGGCGTTGCCGAAAAGGCCACCGCGCACCAGCACCAATCACGGCGCTTGCCGGAATACAACGCTTTACGCGAGCGCAGCTGATTGGCTTATTTGCATGTGTGTTCTTTCGTTCGAATACTCGAGGTATTTTGTCAATGTAGTGAAGTTTGGAGCCGAATTTCTCGTTGATTTTGTTCATAGTTACGCTTCCTGACTTTTTATTATAAATTGTAGTGATAAGACTATCTTGGAGCAAATATACAATAAAAAAAAACAATTACGAAAGTAAGTACAAAACAAGAAGAAGAAAATCTTAAACCATATATTAATGTCATGAGAAATTGGAAACCTAAAAATCTCAGTAAAACTGAGCTCAATATTTGATTTACAATCAAATACACGAGTTTTTGACAGCCCGTTATTTACAACTTGTTTGCGTACGAGCTTAGAGAAACCGATGCTGAACGTCAGATGAGAATTTGAATAGAATTTATTTGAAAGGGCCATTTCGCCTTTAGTTTTAATATCCCTAATCAGCGTTTAATAGATTCGAGAGGGAGGCAGTAATTGTTTTGATATTCATGAGCTGTTTTATGATGCAGGTGAGTTTTAACAAGATATCCACGAGATGGGTAATTTTAATAGCCCCTACATATAACGTTGTTGTCAACGACTTGTCTTGAAAAAATAGAAAAGTTGGTTCAAAGTAGATTGTATTATTCAATAATCTCGACTGATGTGTTTTGCAGTGCGGCTTGTCCATACAATTCTCACTCAAATGCGGGATAAGACATTCTCAACAGTGCAAATATAACGGTTCTATTATTTGTTAATGTAATATTTTCACAATACAAGCTCTAGTTTAGGATGTTAAAAAATTATCAAGTCCATCGATGCAAAACATTTCGGAAATCGCATCAGTTTCCTGGAAGGTGCCAATCTTGATTAATTAATGTTGCATTTGTAATATTATGATTTACAACCAATCTTCTATTGTTTCACGGTGTTTTAGTACAGTACAGTCTACAGTACAGTAATTTCTTTATGAGAACTTACTGAGTTCTTCGATATCACAATAAAAAATTCTTCATGCTTGCCTCCATGATTAGTATCGTGCACAGCTTATAATTTACAATAGAACAATAACTCATTTTAATTTAATTGATTGGATGACGTCTGACACATTGGCATGCATGGTGACGAAAACACCATTGATGTTTTATTTAATTTATTTATTTATCTTGTTAATGAATACTTTCTTCTTCCTCTGCTTCGTCAAAGCCCGTATCAAAGTTTACTATAGTTGATTGTAATCTTCGGAATCTACCTTCATCATCATCCACAGCCCGACTTGACCCACTACTGGATTCTATGTTATTGTTTACTATCTGACCCAACAGACGTTATCCTGTCAAAATTTCAATATGGTGTTCATACAGAAATGCCAAAAAAAAATAACTTTCTGGTTTCCCGAACTTTCCGATTTTCCCAGCAATTTTTATTTTTTTTCTTTCTTTAAAAACGACACTTAAGAACAGTTTCAAAACAAAAAATACTCAAATCGGTCCAGCCATTCTCAAGTGATGCGCTTACCATCGAACAGAATTTACCTTTTTTAGTACTTAGGTTAATTCAATGTTTGTCCAGCTACACTCTTCTTGCTTCCAGACAATTTGTACTTCAGTATGTCGTCACACGGTTCTTCTATTTTCTTCTGCAAGAAAAAGTGTATAACTATCATATACGTCGATAACGGGTCTAGTATTACAATCGTTTCGATTGGTTGATGACTTACCGTTTACCAGCGTAGTGGTAACCTATTCTCCTCAATAGACTACGCAGCATAAAGCAGATGCTGTGTCATTCTACGTCTTAGTTTCTCAACATGAAAATTAAAACGTTTCGATTGCCTTTGTAACCTACAATTCATAGCGATTGATATACTATGTGCTGTCTTTTAAGTCTTTTCCTTTCCTTATATCGTTTACACAAGCATCGCGCATGCTTACTTCATAGGTCCAAGATTATCTTGTTTTTATTCCTATTTTTCATATTCCAAATTGAACGATGCTTGTAGCATCTGATTGAATGTTTCATAAAACTATGTGAAAAGTAAATCAATTCCAATTATTTCAAATTAATATAGAATGCGGTAAAACAGCCTTGTAAAGGTGTCAAATCCTTAATGAAAGTAAAATACAATTAAAACTAACAATGATAGAAGCAGAAACTAGAAAAGACAATAGTAATTAAATAACTTGTTAATTACTATAACGATCTTGACGATTAATCAATCATTACCAGAAAACATCGCAAACGACGTAAATAGTGACGATCCTTATTTCAATACTGTTAAGGTGAAAAATAAAGGAGAAAAAATCGTAATATGCACCGCGTACACTCAATGAGCGTAATAATTAGAGGCCTCGGTCAAAGACAATCGAAATCGAAAGGAAGCGGCCGCGGATGTGACGTCACACGAGTCGGTGATTAATGACGGACGTAACCGAGGTAACCGCTTACACCTGATTGTCACTTCCGAAAATGTAAGTTGAGTTCTTAATGTGCGACTGAGATCCAGAAAGATAGACATGTTATGGTAGAGTCTACCTAATGCCTAGTCCATTAAGTACTGCTACTACTAAATTGATTAACCTTACATTGGGCCCTATAGCAATTTTCAGCATCTTGAAAATGAAATGCAAAAAAACTTTAAATTTCTATTGCAATTTCAGCAAAATGTAGATTGTAGAGCTACCTTTAATACGAGTATCCTTGCTTGATCCTTCTTGTTTGTACTTCTACAGTCTGATTTTGAATTTAGACCAAATGTATGTGCTTAGATATAGTTGGTCCAAATTCATAATTTAGAAGTACAATAGCGTAATAACTCCCCGTAGTTAGAACAACGGTATTTACAAACTGAGAACCCTTCATAGAACATGAACCCTTCATGAACTCTTCGCCTAACGAAGTCCGGAAACTCACTAAAAAACCTAATCAAAATCAAAACCTTATTAATATAATAAGCGTCATCCATTTCATGGTGTTGCGCGCATTACGTTAGAACAATGGGAGTAGTGGCCGGTCGATGACATTATACACGTTTGGTATGTTCAATGGATTATCAGTTATGTGTCGCGGACTTTAGAACTGTGACATTTGTAAGGACTGTTTTATTACTTGTTTGGGTATGTTGGTTTTCGGTGTTAGGTTGGTCATGGTTGGCTTCCAACGAGATTTTGCAGTCAATAGGTAATTTGATTTCTGTAACTTCTATACATCAATATCTAGGGTCCTTCGTAAACTTACTGAAACCATCAAGATCTCTGAAGTAGCTTCAATTTTAAAGTTTAATATAGCTAAGTTACACAGGTTCTGATAGGTTTCCATTCTAATGGAATCCTATTCGTATTCCCCGAAATCGTTTATGAACTTTGTACAATACTAGGAAAGTTTTCTTCCTCGAAGTGAACCGATTCAACTTCCCTAAAAGTTGAACTAGCGAAGAACTGTTTTGTTTTTAGTGAAAGGTATTTCGCCAAAATGTAAAAATTGTAATGAAATAAATTAAATGGACATAAATGAAGCAATGACTGAAAGCATAACTTTAATGCAAGCAGTAATTACGAAAGCAAATCAATATTGCAATATCCATTTGTAAAATCTGATGATCTTCAAACAGCCTTGCATAAAACGCAACCGTTGAACAAATCGCAGTGTGCTCAGGTGCGAAGTATGCATGTTTTGCAAACAATGCAGCAAAAGCTGAAGGCTACAAGGTCACAGAATGACTGATAGTATTTGTGCTCTTATGAAACGAATATATGCTGTCGTCTTGAAACATAATAATGTGTGTCTTGAGATAATGTGTTTAGCTGATTTGAGAGTTGAATGGAGAGTTGAATTTCTCAGCATAGAAGGTGATAATATGATAAAATTATAAACAAGAATTAATATTATATCCGGCGTGTCCTATCAGCTACACGTTACACCAACTGATGACGCTAGTGATGGCGCCAAACACGTAGCCGAATTCAGGGCTGAGTCTTTAGATTGCCATCAAGACGCTAAGAAGAAGGACAAGAATTAATATTTTCTTCTGACAGCCCTTTCTAAAATTCAGAATATTTTAATATTTTAAAGCATTTCAGATTACGTACCTATTGATCGGAATTCAAAAAGCGTTTTGGTTTTACATAATGTAGGTTCAACATAGCTTAATTAATCAACATTTTCACATTTATCGTCAGTAGTCTAGAAATTTATTAAAGCGTTGTTTTATAATTGCCCATGTGCTTATTTCCTTTAGACCTGGACTGTTTCAATGAATATGTTGTTATAATATCAAGAACACATCCAATTTCATACCTCGTTACAAATTTCCCCGCAATTGGCATACGCATGACGTCATTGAAAGCAAATATGTATTACAAAACAAACCAGCAGTTATATGCAGCTTATTTCACGGTCCTCAAGCATGGCGTCACAATAATAAGAGCAAACATTTAATTAGTTGATGATAAGCTGAATAGTTCTAATGTGGGTGTGACAACTATCGCTTAATGCTGTCTACATGTCGCGTTACATTAGCATTTACTACTTTTTAATTAAATAATAACTGGTTAGAAGGACATGTGTCACGTTAGTTAGTAGATAGTAATTAGAATCACTGACATTGGCTCTACTACTTTTATTCATTTACTTCTGCCAAAGAGCAATTTTTACGGAAAATGTATAAAAGCCACTCAATTTTAGCAACTATCAAACCGGTTCAAACTTCAAACCTAAAAGTGTATCTACATACATAAAGGGTTGGTTGTTGTTGTACTACCAAATAACATTTGAATTGACACCTGCATAGCTATTCACAACCATTGGACAAGCTTCCGAGTCGAAAATAGCACATTTTCGGTTACCTGGTTTGCCTAGTCCCACCAAGACCGGCCTAGCCCACAAATAGCCGTCAGAAAAATTGTGGTCATTTATTTGGTTTAAACTGTCAATATTTTCGGATTTGTGAACAGCGTTTCGAGGACTCCTTCGATAACATTGATTGATGTTACATTCGGCATGAAAGCGTATAGAATGGTTGTAATTAGCTACGCAGGTTTACTAAGAGATTTGGTGCTTGATCCCAGAAACCGAGTCAGTCTATAAAAATACACTGCACGGGTTCTAATATAAAACAAACTACAACAAACCGTCCGGTGCACCAACAGGAACAAAGCAATAAAGTTGGAATTGTAATAGATTAAATAATAATTGTTGCACTCATTCCTGCGACGTACTAAACCTAGATATCCTTGCGCTACCAGCTAGTGTAGGGTTACACGCTAGGTATGATGAAATCGGTGAAATATATTCGTGTTGCACTGGATATTGTTGCAGGACAGTTCCCAGAATATCCTAATTTAGAATCAATATTATCTTCAGCCTAGTAGCAGGCCTCTACTAATCATAAGCCTTCATTGCAAGCCAAATATTTAAGTTTAAAAACCTCTAACTCGCAAATAGGTATGTTTAAATTCGTTATAGTCATCAATGAAGCACTTCGAGTATTTATTCTCTATACTAAAATTCTCATGTATCAACAACTAATAAGCCCCTTTCTTTGTTCGCAGCTCCTTCAAAACCTGGGCAAGGTAGACCGGACCCTCGACGACATATTTGAAGAGCACCTGCAGAACTTCAACAGGCAACACCAACAGGCCACCAGGCTTCAGAAGGAGTTCAATAACTACATAAGATGTATACGAGGTGAGGTCCTTTCATTCATTGACTAAGAGTACATAGGATAAATTATACTCAAAGATTCCCAATTCAGGACAAAGATACCTTTTTATATACCTATTAGTTTCCTTACCACTCTACAAATAGAAGACCACTGAACAGACAGCTGTGCTACTGGGGAGTTTGTTGCGCCACTTCTTTCCAGCGAATGCACTAGGAAGTGGTGAAGGGCGGGCGTTATGGGGTACTGTCTTATGTATTTTTAACGTTCGAATAGTGCTGATTCTTAGCCTAATTCGAATAAATGACTTTCGATTTTGAAGCTTCCAATAGATTTTCGATTGAGCTTTCCTCTCCGCTCGCCTAATCCTCCGGGTGTACATTATTTCGTCCATCAGTGCAGTTGCCGTTTCAACGTGTATTTTTACACTTTGGGATTCTGTGCTTTGGGGAAACCTGATATACTTACGAACGAGTTTTCTATTTGGGAAAATCACAAATACCGATCAATACATCGTCCCCGGTCACGCTAGGAACGATTTTAAAATTGTCGACACGTGCGAAACTGGACCGCCAGTTTTCTTATAATACTTAAGCAGCTAGTTTGACCTAACCGCGAACTAAGAGGCAGGATGTGGCTGATCATTCCATCGCCACATCCTTTGTACCATTGTGTGATCACAAAGAACCAGCATTTGAGCGCCAAAGCACTCTTCCTGGTACTTCAGTTATAGACTTTCGCTAAATTGCGTCAAATCGATCAAAGCAATGACGAATAACTAACATTCGGATGTGCAGAGATTCTTGAACTTCTTCTGGGTGTGTGCCAAGTGTGTGCACATATGCTACAACAAATAGTTCGCAGCTTGTAATTAGGTCTAGAGTAGTGAAAAAGCTAAATCAGTTGCGCTGTAAAAAGGGGTAAAATCGCTGGAAATCCGAAGATAGAAATGACAATACCATTTTTCTGAGCTATGAATGCACGATTGTCGTCATGTAAGCTGAAAGACGTCCATGCTGGATGTAGGTCTCCCCCAAGCATTGCCACAATTTATGGTTTTTATTATACGATGTCTAATCATTCTCTTGTACCGGTAAATATTCTCCTTGCTGATATGTCACCTTTGATAGGCTTATAGCATCTCTGAATCAAAAATATATCTAATTTCATGTCTTCTGTCCTCCCCAGCGGTGCAAACAGCGTCGAAGACGTTGATGGAAGCCATCACGGAGGTGTACGAGAGCAGTTGGTCTGGCCACGACCTGCTGTACGTTCAGGCGCAAAACTTGGAGATGCTGTGGCAGGACTTCTCGCACAAGCTCGGCGACCAAGTTCTCATACCGCTCAACACGTACACCAACCAGTTTCCTGAAGTCAGGGTAAGTTGGAAAATAGACAGTACAGCATAGTTGATTATTGCTACGTATGGCGCTTCTGTAGGAAATCTGATTGGATTTTTGTTATAAACATAATCAGCTTATAATGTTCCCACTGCTGGGACACAAGCCCCGTCTCTTAGCGAGGGAGTGGGCAGTAATGTACCACGCGGGCACAGTGCGGGTTAGTAGATGTCACATGTATTCGATTTTATGGTTCTAGGACGTTTACTCACGATGTTTTCCTTCACAGTTTTGAGAGCAGTAGTGATGAATTGAATGATGTTTGTTATAATTTGAAGTATTTTGTCATCCAGTGCTAACTATAACTACACACATCAAAAGTGTCTAGGGATCAACATATATTTTTGCAATAACTTTTCTCCTGATTGAAATTAATTAAAATTTTCTTTAAGGATTCATCAAATAAAGTGTTTTCGTTTGTCACAGTAAAGATAAACCAAGTCACCTTTGCATTAATAAAGAAATTTGCCATTTTCCTAATAAAGGGATTTTTGACATTTGAACCACTAACACAAAAGTTCGAAAAAAAGACTGAAATAACAGTTTTCTCTAAAATTTTATTGGGTAACTTAAACAATTAATAATCCGTGTTTCTACCGCGAACACTAACAACACAAGAACATCGGTTTGGCATACTCAAAATGAGTTCATCCAAATCACGCTGTGGAATGGCCGCCCATGTTCGTTGCAACAACAAAAAAAGGTCTTCTTGCGACTGGATACCCTCCATATTCGGCAGAGCTCTTCTCTGTAGCATATCCCATGCATGCTCAATCGGGTTCAAGTCTGGCGACTGAGCAGGCCAGGGCAGGACATTGATGTTAGCTGCAGCGAGAGTCTGTCTTACAACTCTTGCGGTGTGCGGTCGTGCATTATCATGCATTAACTGAAATAAGGGACCGATTTGCACTTGTAGAGGAACGATGACGTCTGATACAATCGTCTCAGCATAAATTTGAGCGTTGAGGTTGCCTCTGATCCAAATCAACTCAGTTCTTCCGCCGATCCAAATACCCGCCCATACCATGATGGTTCCACCACTATAAGGATGGACTTCCTGGCAGGATTTTAATCGCTGTTGGCGTCCAGGGGTTCTCCAGTGTCGTATACGTCTTGTATCCGGTCTCATACCAAAACGAGACTCATCAGAAAAGCACACGAAACGCCATTGTTCTTCTGCCCAATTTCTGTGTTCAAGAGCCCATTGATATCGAATCCTACGATTGTGCATTGCTATAGGTGGTACCCGTAGCGGTCTTCGGGAATGAAGGTTCACTTCATGCAAGCGGTTTCTGACTGTTTGGTCGCTAATTAAGTTCCCTGAAGAGTGATGAAGCCTCACGGCTAACATCATGGCGGTTATTGTTGGAGCTCTTCGAGTTAAGATTTGAATGTATCGGTCTTGTCTCCGTGTGGTGCAGCGATACCGTCCTCCATGGCGCTCAGCCACGGTACCAGTGCTTCGGTAACGTGTCCAAAGTCGACCGATAACACTCTGACTTGTATTCAGAGCTAAAGCCACAGTACGTTGCCGGGAACCAGCTTCTATCATTCCCACGGCTCTGAGCATTTCTTCCCTGCTTAAATGACGTCGCCGCTCCATAATAACGTTGGTTTTAATCAGTAGTAGGGAAACAGTAGCACTAATAATGTCTTCAATGCGTTGTATGTTTTTATAGGGAAAATATTGACAGCTGATTTTCATCTTTTACTCGAATTTGATTCACAGTTCCTGATTCAAATTATGAAATGCACCAAAAAGGATCCATATAAATTTATAAAATCATAAATTTATTACAAAGCCACATCTCAATCTCAAGAAATCCGCATAAAAATGCTTGATCCCTAGACACTTTTGATGTGTGTATGTAGGATAACTTAGTTCTGCACGATGCACTAGAATTCTATAGATAGTTGAAACATACACTGGTAAAATACGAATTTGGATCGCCTAAAATTGCAGCATTAAACTACATATACTTACAAATAAATCAAAGTGTGTATTTAGAACTAGACAATTATCCCATAAATAATGTGATGAAGAGTTAAATGATCTGGGAGAATCAAATGAATGTAGTAATTAACCTTTTAATTATTTTAATAAAGTCTAAACGAGGTTAATTAGACATGATATTTTTTAATCACACCTCAAATATACGAGTTTACGCTCGTCTACCATTAGAGGAACTTCGAAATTACTTTCAATCAGGAGTTAAAACAACTTAAATACTGATATAATTATAGCTCTAGTTTAATTAATGTAAGTAATGATGTTTTTTACAGAAAAAGATCGAGAAACGTGGACGCAAGCTGGTCGACTATGACAGTCAAAGACACAGCTTCCAGAATCTACAATCGAACGCTACGAAGAGAAGGGACGACGTTAAGGTAACAATGTAGCTTTGGTTTTGCCAATATATCGTGGCTTCTGTACTTTTACTGTAGCTTTAGCATAGCCATGACTTAGACACTTATTGAAATGTTAACAATCTTGCGCCGCATACCCTGTTATGATCTTCTGACTGCGTCAGTGAGCGGAGTTCGCGTGGCTAAATATAAAAAAAATATTTAAACTTTTTGCTGTCGATACGCTAAGAACAAGAAGATTGTCAACAACACAGATATAGATAGACCTAGATAATGCAAGTATCACGATCTGTATGAAAACCAAGCGTGCTTTTTTTGCTACCTTATATGACGTCACAAGCGTTCTTTCTCACTCACGCTCACCCAGCCAGTAGTACACAGGACTGAGCGCGAAAGTGGCGGCTTACGATTTTTGAACGTAAGTTGGTGCGATTTTTGGCACGCGAAGTAGGTGCTTTTGCGTTATCTAGGTGTATCTATATATGTGGTCAACAAGTTACTAACTTAATTTTAAACCATAGTGAAAAGCTGAAAATCTTTCATACATTTTGGGAAAACCTTGATTGAGATCAAGAAATCATTATACATACATCTTCTCACCCAATATTGTCTTATCTTCCAGGTGACCAAAGGCCGAGAACAACTAGAAGAAGCCAAGCGCACATACGAAGTCCTAAACTCTGAACTCCACGACGAACTGCCCGCACTCTACGACTCCCGCGTTCTATTCTACGTCAACAATCTGCAAACACTCTTCTCGGCTGAACAACTGTTCCATTTTGAAAGTCATAAGGTGAGAGACTTGGTACGAACACGCTTCTTTTCTTCTTTACTGTCTTAAAATGGACCCTTTCCTTTCCGATTACATGGAACTTATAAAAGTATTAATGTAGGTGTACTAAACACTGCCTAATCTAAACAACCCTGGTGCTATAAAGTGATGAAGTGAGTATTGAGTGGTGGTGAGTGAAGCGATTCAAAAGTATGTGATTGTAAATTATACCAAACATTTACTACTTCGACCTCACCACAGTTCTGACGCGAACTCCGTTCAATTAGTATTGAATTTCTGATTTTCATCATCTACTTTTGCTGTTGACTGTACCACGGATTCGTTACATGATTATGAACCCGCCTGCGTTGAAATTAAAAAAACGTGCAAGTTATTAAAAAAAAAACTGATGAAATATTTCTAGGGGGGGCTTTTTTTTTGCTAGGGGGCCTAGAATAATGTGCTGAATTCATGGTAACAGTTTCCGCGTCGAAGTCCCTGCCACCTTGCATGTAATGTTTATTGTCTTTCCTAAATAATTTTTTTCTGGGACCTATAACAGTCCCTTGAGGTACACCAAACTTCATAAATTCACTTATAAGGAGAGTGAAGCAGTCCCGAAGAAGTAAGCTGACTCAAAAAGTTTCTACTAAAGAGCCAATGCCTATTGTCGATCGCGTTATTCCAAAAACCCTTGGCCTCAATAATAACCAATTTTGAAAGTATATTAATGTCAGACAACGTAGTCAATTGCCTTGCCTGATATGAGGAATAATTGATTTTATAGCAGCGGGATGAAAGAAAAACTGGATCGCGGTTTTAACTGGGAACTGCTGATTAGTACTGATGAAAGTATAGAGGTATGAGGAACAGGATGTAAAGTTCACTCATACTCACATATATAAAAAAAGGAGGATCCTCCGACCAGACGGGTGTTGTGTCTGGTGGACAACTGTCCAATGATTGATGTCGGGCCGTTGTAACTATGCTAGTTGCGCGGTAAACTGTGCTTGCGAGATGCAGGATTTCGTGACGTCAGTATGACGCGTTGTTCACATGTGGCGTTATAGATACCGCTACAAAAGTATCATCTCTGTTATTTCCATTGATTTCTATATGCTTTTCTAGTATGACTCGTATTTTTCTTTTATCTTGATCTTTGTTTTCTTTCCATTTTTTTAGGTGGTTTGTTATGTTATTATTTGATGACCGATGTTACCTTTGTACTTTCTTTGTAAACATAAATATAATTAAGGTTAACTGGTAGAAAATGCCTATGGCATTAAGTCCGCCTCTGTACATTTATGTGCTTGAAGTATTAAATAAATAAATAAATAATTTATCTGACCCTATATAATTTCATCACTGCTTCCCATTCCAGGTATTCGGCGAACTGGAAGTGATAACGGACAAGCTAGCCACGGACTGTCAGCGCGGCTCGTACAGCAAGAAGGCAAACAACTTAAGCATCAACATGAACAACATCTCCCCGGCCTCCTCGCCCAACGCGACCCTCAACACGCACAACGGAAAACCTGCCTCACCCACTGATACTGTCCAGAGTGAGTTGGAGAGATTTGGCTATGAATATTTTAAAATAGGGCTAGGGAAAATGGGAAAATAGGGCTAGCGAAAACTGGAAAAAATAGGGCTAGCGGAAACTGGGAAAATAGGGCTAGCGAAAACGGGGAAAATAGGACTAACGAAAATTGGGGTTATTGTGCTGTCTGAAATAAAATTGGAAACAAAACAGTGTGTATTGTATAGTTAGTAGGATATGTTGAAAGAGGACTGGGGGTTCGGTTCTGATGTCGACGCATACATCGTTTACGATACAGGCAGTACAATTTTTAATTACATTTCTCTGAATTTTGAAATCAAAAGTTGGAAAAAATAAAAAACAGTTTTTTTTTTAAATCTCGAAATTGTTTTTGCTTTTGTGTTGTGTTCAAGTAAATAATTGGATTGAAGTGTTTTGAGTGACTGCTTTCTAAAATTAATCTTACTATGAAATAATTTTAGATGTTAGCATTTTATTCTAATTGATTGGGAGATGACAAAGTTACAAATACAATATGCTAAATATATCTGAATGCAGCATCAGTACAGTTACTTTGATTTGGTAGCGGAAGTTCATTAAAAAAAATGTTTCGAACATTTCATTTGGAAACTTCGTCATGTCCCTCCCCAACACTAACAAGTGTACTGTGTGCATGTCGTGTGTAGCGCCCCCCTCCCCCGCGCTCAACGGCTCGTCCCCGCCGCCCTCGCCGGCCGGAGACGCCGCGGTACTAGCTACTACCATTGAAGACACCCGCACCGACTCCCGCAACGAATCCCGCACCGAATCCCGAAACGACAGCCGCCCCGCACCGGAGCTGCCCGCGAAACAAACGGACGCACCCACGCCGCCCGCCAAGAGAGAAGACAAGGCCCTAACAGCCGCCGTCACTAACAACAACGTAGAAAAGGAAATCACTGACAAGAAGGTCGAGGAACTGTACGATATACCTGTTGGTGAGTATGCCGCCCTGGTACTTTTAGCCGCTCGAGATCGGACGGATTCAGCAGTACAGATGTTTTTGAACTTCGAACGGTTTATGGAGTCCTGGTACTTTTGATAGTAGATTTTGATAGCCGCGAAATGTTTGAAGGAAGATGTATCCAGCTGTTCTCCGTACAGTATATGGAGTCCTGGTACTTTTTACTAAGTAAGTGATGAATCTTCAAGCCCCCGAGATTTAGCAATAAGGTACCTCTCCTTCTGTTTCTTCGAACTTCACATGTTTTATGAAGTCCTAGTACTTTTATTTAGGTGATGAATCTTCAATCTTGTTATCCAACATTGGTGGTGAGTAGGGGAGGGAGAGTGTCAGTTAAATGGTATTATTAATTTTAATGTCGTGGTAGATAGACGCATGGCTATAGCTATTTTATTTAAATAGCAACTCAAATCTAAACAATGCATAATTGTATTTTTACGCAATCACTTTAACTTCTAATAAAATTAAATATGCAGTAAAAACACCCCCACTGTATTTATAAAAAAATATCTAAATCACTATGCCACAGCATAAGTAATTCAAAAGTTCAATTCATTCACTCAGCCACAGAGTAATTACAGTCAGTCAGTAGTCCAACACTTATTTTATTGCAAAAACTTGCACAAACACTGTTCAGTAGACAAATAGAAAGTCACAATTCTCTCAGGGTCGCCAGTACCGCCGGAGAAGTCAAATAATAACTCAGAAGAAAAGAGACAAATAGATGTAGAACCAAAGGACGAGAAAGGGAAGGAGAATGAGAGTGATAACAAGAACGACGAGGTTTACGACATACCAATAGGTAAGTGATGGTCTGGAATATAAACGGGAAAGTTGGGATACCTACTAAAACAGTTAATGAAAAATATCATCAACTTATTTCGTTTATATTAAAAAAAAAAACCATCAGACCCTTTTTGCAAAGGCCTGTTCACACTATAGCATCAACAGGTATATTTCGAACCAATAAATTCAGAAGAATCAAGTTTGATAAAAAAATTCATAAATATTGGACACGGATTAAAAATGCTCAAAAATATACACCATTTTGTAGATGCGTTTTTTCGTGTTGCTTACGCATGTTAATTGGTTTTATGTTGGTTTTCTCATATAAAAATCAACTTTATAAATAAGGGAGTTAAGTTTAGAGTGCTTTAAACGACCGGCATGTGTGAATAGGTCTTCTTAAATCTTAGTAATTAACGTTCATCGGTGGGGGACCTAACAGCTCGACGCTTATATCGTAAGTTATAAAATAACAACTTTAATTATAATATTTATTATATGAATATGTATTTAGTCGATGGATAAATTGTCTTTACCCAAGTTGGAGCCGTTTTTTTTTTAAATTTAGGGTAATTTATGGTACAATTTATCTATCGGCGATTTCTTTGTTAAACATTATTTTATAATATATTTGGTATGTATAATCATAATGCTATATTGTATTCTATTTATATTCACTATATCTATAGGTTTACCGGCTGACAAACGTATGTAAATATTTATTATAATATGTATGGCTTTTACTTTTAATTTTTGTGCAAACGATTTCGCTTTTTAGTTGTTTTACGCGTGTATTTGTTAACCATTAATACTGCTTTTGGTATTTTAAATATTATGTGTGTATTAGATTTGTTTACCGTGGGAAACAAGAACTTTCTTATCCATATGTTTCGTCTATAGCAGTGTTTATAGTCTCATAATTTACATTCCAAAGCCACATAATCAGTTATCTATTTTAGTTTAATGTATTCTAAATTGCTTTTTGAGTGACCATTTGTGACAAAAAGGTCCTAATAAGTTATTGGTTTCAATGGAATTTGAACTTTGCTAAGTATGACATTTAGTTTGTTGTTCCTTAACTTGAAAATTATCTAAAATTCCTGGCTCTAATATGGATCGTAGTCAAACATAAACCGTCTTATTACAAAACGATTAACTTTGGTGCAAGCCAAGTTGCACCGACGAAATAGGCTTATCAACTGAAAAAATCTAATGAGTCCGTCAGTTAGATTATCAAAAAATATTTGATGCGTATTTTTTCTTTTGTTACGTAAACCAAAATTGACGAAGATACGACGCTTTTCAAATTCTCAATACGTCACACCTTGGTATAATTTTTAGTGCGTTCTGACGTCACGAGCCCCCCACTCCCGAGTTTTGATGCGTTTTATCTTTGTCAATATTCGTTGATTTACAAAAACAAAAAATACGTGTCCATTATTTTCCAATACTCTAACAGACGGACTAAAAAGATTTTCAATTTATTGATGGTGGAAACTAGCCTATTTGGATAGTGGCAAGGGAATGTTGATGGTGACAGCAATTTTGATTTTGGCCCCGATTCTGTTGTTCACAAACTAAATTTAAGTTCAGAGCATCTTTTTCTTTCTAATTAATTATGAAAAGGACAGAAGATAAATATTGGTTTAGGCCCGTATTACAGAACGTCACTCAATACTCAAGCATTACTTAAAACTAGTTTCAACCAATCAAATGGCTTGAATCTAGTTATAAGTAGGTAATGCTTGAGTATTGAGTGACGTTCTGTAATACGGGCCTTAGTCTTGTCAAATTAGTCAGCGCCTGACGTAAATTGGCGTATTTTTAGTAGCTAATTTTTTAATCACGTCTAAACTTGTCTATGGATTATCTAATTTGACAGGACTAAACTAATATTTATCTTCTGTCCTTTTTAAAATAAAATAGAAAGAAAAAGATGCACTGAACTTAAATTTAATTTAGTTTGTGAACAACAGAATTGGGGCCATTGTTTCTTGTCTCCCACGGTAAACCCCTCAAACGAACCCAAACATACCCTCACCTCGCTGGTGTCCGCAGGGGCGACCCTGGCGGGTCTGCCGGCCGGCGCGCTGTACCGCGTGCGCGCCACGTACCGCTACACGCGCGAGGACTCCGACGAGCTCAGCTTCGACGTCGGCGAGGTCATTCGCGTCGTGGAGTACGACGATCCCGATGAACAGGTAGTTAGTACCCCTTTCATGAACTTTCGTATGCTTTTTTTTTAGGATGGGACATCATCAAATGACCCCTCCCGCTCTGGGTGGAGCAGAAGGGAGTGTCAGACTCTTACTGACTAAAACCCACCCGTGTTTAGGGTTGCCAGATGATAATTAATTTGATAAAGGAGATTCACATTTATTAAACGAATTTTTCACATTATTTTAATCATATTTAGCTGAGCTGTCAATTTTTGCAAGAAGTTCTTGGTTTTTCAACAAATAATTATGAAAATCTTCACATGTCATGTTTTTGAAGTTGTAATGAGTAAGAATTAAAGATTTAATTGACTGCACACTTAGTCTGTCGCGCACTTAGTGTGTCTGTTTTAGTCTTAGGCTGGCGCGCACGCTCGTTTGATCTTTGACCACGTATGCACGACACGAAATTTACAACGATGTTTAGCAAAAAGGAGGGCTTACAGTAGGTAAGGAAGGTCGGGAGGACAAAACATGGAAAAAGAGGACATGTCCTCCTTTTGAATAAATACCATCTGGCAACCCTACCCGTGTTCCTTCCTTAGCCCTTAATGTTCCGGAGCAGCGGTAATCCTTTCAGACAATCCCGCTGCCCAAATTTTGTATGCTAAGAACAAATTTGGGACGCTGAAATAGCAACATGAGGTTCATAGAACGACTTTTTATGTGTCATTTCATGAGGAGTTGATACTTTGAAACAGCAATATGGGACCACTTGTACCGTGATGGGACGACTTGATCACTTATATTATAATATTATAATTTTTACAGTATAAAAGAATTTTTTTGACGGGAATCATTTTGTAATGTAACATATATTATTTGCATGCTATGATATTATAGCAAAACATGTATGCTCTATAATGTATTTTAACAACTTAATATACCATGTTTTACGCAAATAAATATTATTCTTATGTCCCTAGCTAGAACAATAGGAAGCGGTGAAGGGCAGGCGTTCTGATATTTCTAGTTAAAAAAATTATTCTCGGCCTATTTTGAGTTTCAGTTTTTGGCTTAGGATCAAATCTACGTCTAGTCTTGCTAAGACGTAGTGAAGTAGAAAAAAAATAGGCCTTGTCCCATCAATGGGACAGTACAGACTGGGCTAGTTAGCTTGGATAGGGTCTTTACATATAATCACGACTGGGCTGTTTGACACTTTTGACTGTTCCTAACAACTCGAAGTACAATCGGCGAAATAGAATGTGGCCAACGACAAAAACGCAATATTTTTATGTTATTTGTCTTTGTTTATTTTCGACTTGACCACTAAATAAAATTAAATTACTAAGCTAAAAGGACCACCTCTAATTACAGGAGGAAGGCTGGCTGATGGGCATCAAAGAATCAACCAATGAAAAGGGAATGTTCCCCGCGAACTTCACGCGGCCAATATGAAGCGCTCGGTCAGCGCGCTCTGCACGCGAGTGACGTCACCCAACTCGATAGCATAGGTACCGTAACAACCGATTTTTACTACGAACTTTCTTCTACCGTATAATTTTGATTTTAATAATCATTATTTTTCAAAAAAAAAACTATGTTTATAACTTAGTTTAGTTGTTGAATGTTAATAGATTATATATTATTTATTATTTTTTGTGTTGTATTACAACGAATTATGATAAATCGTAACCGTTTAACAACGTTTGTATATACAGTGTATGAGTAACTTCGTATAATCATTTAGTCACTCCTCGGTGTAGGGTTAATATTATTTAACTTATTAATTATTCCATGTCACATTTTTATAGTAGGAGACACTGCTAAGAATGTAAAGAATCAGTTTTTTTTGACGAAATCATAATACCATCTTATAAATAATTGCGATAATCAATATCATTAAAATTGCGAACGCGCGTGATTCTTTTTAATTTGAACCTTATTTGAAGGCCGTAAGAATCACAAGCCTATGCTGATGAGTGAAGCAAATACAGTAATTATCGTGATTCAAAGCTTATAAATCAAGTGTGTTTCCTACTTACTCCTCGATTCTTCTCCAAATATTTATGACAATAATCTTTAATGATTATTAAATTGTATAATTAGAATCGAAATTGCTCATGTGTAACAAATAAATATTTTACATTTTAAAGTGACCTTAAATTTTATTAAATTAATGAAAAATTTTGACGAACAATTCGAATAAGTATTTCAGGTTATCAAAATATGTATTCAGTATTATTTATTATGTATCAATTTTTATTATTATTCTGGTCCACTTTTTCTTTGATATAACAATGTCTTCTTGTATTGTGTTTAAAAATTAACGCTTTCTCGAAATAAGCTAAAGCGAAACAGATGCTTTAAAATTTCTATTAAATTATGAGATTATACTATTAAGCATTTGCAGCATTTAAAAGCTGCTTGTATACCATCACTTCGCCTTCCAATCTCTTATATTATTACATTTCCGACAACGCATTTCATTTAAATTTTTGATTGCATTTTCAAAGCGAGGTCTTAACACATAATCATTATAAAGGGTTAAGTTTTAATGTATATACAATTGACTTTAGTTTTTTTGTTGAACCCATATTATCATATTGTTAATATAACATAGGGACTAAATCAATCGAATATTATAGCTTTTGAATAAACAAGTTTTTCTGTTTAAGTAGGATTATATTTTTTATTAAATTAAACTGTATTAGAATCAGATACTAACTATTAAATAGCGCTTATGAATAACATCAGAAATCAGAAGGAAGGGTTTTTAACTGAAGATGTTTATGAGTAAGAAACGAATTTGAACGTAGCCACGTTTTTAATAATATAAACGCTCAAATTCGTTATAAATAAATCAAGTTAATGTCTCGAAAAATAATGTCATAAAGTTATGAATTATTTACAAATATCTTCAGGTAGAAAATAATATTTAAATTATGCCAGACTTTGTGTGCCCAGAACAAACTGATATTAACGCCAGTGTCAAATGAGGTGCTTTGAAAGTGTACATAATTTATATATTTTACATTTTAATCCCATATTTTTAGATTAAAACGGTTTGAATTGTGTTCCATTTTGAAAATCAACTTCCCAGAATGTTTCCTGTTGCCAACATTATAAATAATAGTTAGGCAACACTGACGATAAAAATATTTTATCATTTTAACTTTTGTGAGAAAGGAACTCGTTATGTCGTGCTCCTTGCGTGTGGAATTATGAAAAATATGTAAACTAGTTTTATTTAACAATGTTTATAATAATGACGGGCCACTTAAACATATTGCCAGCGATTTGTAGCTGCTCAAAGAATGTAGCTCCGCCTTTTATCAATCATTAGAACAATCAACTTTTATAAAAAATTTTGAAAGACCTATTGACCTTATCAGATTTTAATATCAATTTTAACGAACGACTGAAGTTTTTTTATAGGCAAGTGTTGAAATGTTGCGATATTGTGTAGGAGTACAATCCGACACGTTGAAAGTTGTGGCTTTAGCGTCAGTGCCATGCAATGTCCATATGTAATGTTAATTTATAAGTTTGTTAGGACTTGTACAGTTTTTACAAGGGGAAAATAAAATATTTCGAAAATTTTTGGTTTTTATTTTATTATGGTAAGAATCTGAAATGGCTGGATGAGGAAGGCGGAGGACAGGGTGTTGAGTCGCAGCCTGGGAGAGGGTCTATGTCCAGCAGTGGACTGCGATAGGCTGAATTGATTGATTGATTGAAGAACCTGAAACAACCTGACGTCACACATGATATCAAAATCAATACACACAAGACTAAACAGAAAATTGCAATAACAGAGCGAAGTAAGCATAAAGTAGTTTACATTTTCAAAACTTCATAGTCGCTTTTTATAGAAATATGGGTGCCAACTAACTTTAATAAGTGCACGCTATCGAATGGGATCAATAACAGAGCGAAATAAGCAAAAATTACTTTCATTTTCAAAACTCACACTATAGTCGCTTTTGATACGAAACGTTTGGCACTCAACTAGACAAATAATAATCGCAGCATCATGCTGAGATATAGGAACCTCGTCTAAGACTTTCTGTTTTATTTTTCTTTTTTTGGTTTTTGTTTTTTTTTTGTTTTTAATTTTAGACTGTGTTTAGTTTAGTTTGATGATATACCTACGAGTCGCAATAAATACTCTTTTTTTTCTTTCTTTCTCTAATCAAAATAGATGTACGCTATCGGATAGCATTAATAAGAGAGTGAATTTAGTAAAAAGATTTTATATACAAAGTTGATACGACAGATGGGCTTTCCTTTAAACTCAAACTCAAAGCATTTATTTCAATTAAACCATTTACAGGCACTTTTGAATTGTCAAGAAGTCGGTCAGTCAGGAAAAAATGAAGCTAGTTGCCCATTCCAAAGCGTAGTAGGTACCTATGGAGAAGAACGGGCAAGAAACTCCATGGACACTCTTTTTAAATAATATTTTTACAAAATTATTAGTTACATCATATGTTGAATTTATAATATGTGAGAACGATGTAAAAAATAAATAAAAATCAAGTACGCGTTAAAAGTGTCCAGAGTACAGCAAATAGTAACAAAATAACAACCCAAAAATAAAATAATTAAAAATAAGCCGTGGCAGCTAAAAGATGACCAGCCCCAACTGACGGCGCCCGTTCACGAACATGACGCATGGATCAGCACCATCCAGCTCAACCATTTTGTAGGGAACCGAATGATCCAACACACACGCCACCGTCAGCGAGACACTTGAGCGAGCATGACATACTATCAGCCGCCAGGGCACATTCTAGTCAATGAAAAACATATTACCCGGTAAATGGTAGCTCAATAGTACATAGAACTCACATCTGTGCTATGCAGTTATACAATACAAAGGAAATTGAGTTTATACAATTCAAAGATAGTCTTACAATCTTCAGCAGCTCCAACAGTATTTTCAGGTGTTAATCAATTAGTTGTGGTTGTGGAGCAGGACCAGCATTGAGCCAGGCATTTTTATCAGCGATGTAATCTCCTAACTTATAATATGCCTGCCTACATAGTGTGCGTTTTATACATGACTTGAATTTTGTCTCATTCAGTTGAAGAATGTGGGGAGGTATTTTATTATAACATTTTAAACAGTACCCCATAAAAGATGAGTCTACTTTTGCTAGTCTGAAACCTGGTTGAACTAATAAGTCCCTATTTCTAGTACTATAATTATGTCTTTCACCTCTTTTGCTAAAAAGATGTAAATTTTTCCTTACATACATGATGTTTTCGTAGATATATTGACAAGGCACCGTCATGATGTTAATATCCTTAAACAGTTCCCTTAGAGAATCGCGCTTGCGGAGATTATATATGGCTCTGATGGCTCTTTTCTGCAGAATAAAAATAGAATCGATGTCTGCAGCCCGTCCCCAAAGTAAAATACCGTAAGACATGATACTATGAAAGTAACTAAAATAGACTAGTCTCGCGGTACCTACATCAGTAAATTGACGGATTTTTCTGACAGCATAAGCTGCCGAACTGAGCCGTCCTGCAAGAGATGTTAAATGCGGACCCCATTGTAGCCTTGAGTCGAGCGTGATCCCTAGGAAAACTGTTTTTTCGACGAATTCAAGTTTCTCCTGATTCAATATTATCTCACAATCACTACCCTTGACATTTGGTAAAGAAAATCTTATGCACTTAGTTTTTTTCCCATTTAATACTAAATTATTAGCAGTGAACCAATTTTGGACCTGCAGTAGGGCGTTATTTACGTCGTCAAAATTTGTAGCACGTCTATTTACCTTAAAAATTAAGGAAGTGTCATCAGCAAATAACACCATTTGTGGTTGATTTTTTAATAAATGGAGTAGATCATTAATATACACTAAAAAGAGGAAAGGACCCAATATCGAGCCTTGTGGCACACCCATTTTTAGTGTTAAACCAAGTGAATTGACACCATTTATTTGAACTTGCTGTTGTCTATCATTTAAATAAGAACTAACTAAACTGAGCGCAAGTTTTCCAAGTCCGTAATGTTCAAGTTTCAAAAGCAAGGTTTCGTGATCGACGCAATCAAATGCCTTGGAGAGGTCACAAAAAATTCCTATGGCGTCTTGCGACTCTTCCCATGTGTTAAAAATGTGTTTTAATAAGGTTACACCGGCGTCGGTCGTACAACGTCCTTTGGTGAAACCATACTGTTGATCGTGAAGGATTTTATTCGTGTTAAAATTATTGAGCATTTGATTAAGCATTATCTTTTCAAACACCTTGCTGAACACCGGTAACACGGATACGGGTCTATAATTGTTAGTGTCTTTACTGTCCCCAGATTTGAAAAGTGGTATTACCTTACTGTATTTCATTAAATCGGGGAAGACTCCTTGATCCACACACGAATTAAATACTAAGGCTAAATAAGGCGCAATAGTCTCAATTATGGAGGTACAGACTTTAATGGACATTCCCCAAAGATCTTCGGTCAATTTGATCTTTATTTGCTTAAAAGCTTTTATTACTGTTACGGGGTTAATATGCCTAAAGTTAAATTCAATCGGGCAGGCTGAAACATTCGCCGTTACTAAATTAAAAGCGAGCGAGGGCGAGGAATTTAAGGTTTCAGTTGTTTTGAGTGGGATACTAGTAAAGAAATTTACAAATTCTTGAGCAACTTCTTTGTAATCGCAAATGAGACCACGTGACGTCTGTAGGGTGTAATCAGAATTATGCTTTTTGTTCCTGTTTGTTTCATTATTGATAATTTTCCAAACCGTCTTTATTTTATTGTCTGCTGATTTAACCTTATTGCTAATGTATAAGGCTTTAGCAGCCTTACAAGCGTTCTTAAATGTTCTAGAGTAAGTAGCAACATACTTATTAAAAGTTTCCGTGTTGATATAAGGCTTAAGGCCATACAGCTCGAAAAGTCTTTCCCTACTTTTCCTAAGTCCTTTAGTTGCCCAGTCACAAAATAAAAACTTAGGGCTGATACTTTTAGTTTTCTTTTTAAAATAATTATTGAATTCGGTTTGGACTACCGAAAATAATTCTTTATACAAAATAATACCGAAAATAATTCCGAAAATAATTCTTTAAACTGCCTATACTAGGTATCATTATTAAGCTCTCTACCAAAAATCAATTAAATTGAAACAGTAGTTTAGTCGCAAATGATTTTTTAGGTTTTTGCACCGTTTGAACACGATGTATTTTTCCTAACAGCTGATTATGTCTATAGGCATAGGTCATGCACCTTAAAACGATAAATCTACGATACGTTGTTGCCGCTCTTAGGCAAGTCATAAACCAATACGTAGTACATAAGAGAGTGACAATCCTATTGGCAAAACATCACGTGCGTAAAAGAAATAGAAATAGGTCAGTGTGTTGCTATTGTATCTTAGATCCTTGCGACACAAAATACCGAAAGTGCAGAAGTCCACGCTCGGCGGTCGCGCTATGGTTGTAAACTTTGGCTTATGCACAAAAAACTATCGTGGTAGTGGCACTTGCATCCAGATGTTTGATTTATTGATGAGAAACGAAAAAACCAATAATAACTAAAATATTTTAATTTTAATGTTATTGTTACATTACAAATTTGTCACAAAGTGCTACAAAGTCATGTTCGCTTTTACTTTACGGCGCGGGACCGGGGGCCGGGGCGCTTACCTACCTACCTAACTACTGTGTTACGTTAATACAAACCATCGAAATACAAGCAAATACCTACTTACCTCTCTGAATCAACTGGTAGATTAAAAAACGACAATTCACCGTTTAATGTTGAATTTAAACAACCGTCCACTGAACAGTTATAATTTTTTTTATTGCTCCATTTTTGCACTTCATAGACGCATGTCTCAAGCGGATGGCACTTGCGCTCGCACTAGTCCCAACCAGTCCGAGATATCGTGTCCGTGAGCGGTGTCTATGTGTGCGTTGCTCGAGCGCACTTTGTATGTAGATTGACTTCTGTACTCTCTGTATTTTGTGCTTGCGATCAGTAAGTGGGGCTTCCAAAAAACTTGTTTTTTCAGTGCGCCGACGCTACCCTTCCGGAACGTAGGTACGTACGCGGAAGCTCCTGCGCCTTTATTGTTTAGTCGAACTTGTGGGCTGACAATAATTGTGAATTCGTTTTGTTATTGTGATAGGACACTAAATAAGTTTATGACAGTATTCCTTTTTTTTTATTGTGACAGGACACGTAACTTGGGATTATTATTATTTAGTGTTAGTGTTTTTTTTTTGTAATTGACTGTTTTTATTGTGATAGTTAAACTTTGGTTGTGTGTGTGTATAATTAAAGTGTTCAAAAATACCTCGTGTAACTGACATGGCGTCAGAATACACTGACATGATTTTAATCTACGGCGAATGCCGTGGAAACGCAACGTTAGCTCTACGAACTTACAGAGAAAGGTATGGTGATAGCCGCAATTGCCCTAGGAATGCCCGCACCATACAGTTGGCAGTACAAAGATTACGGGTCAATAAACGTATAGTGCTGTAACAGGAGGGAGTGCCACCGCGGTAAATGCCCGCTGCTTGGGACGAAAGAATTTTAGACAATATTTCCCGCAGCCCGACGAGTCTCCACAGAGCCGCCCGGCAGTTTAGATGTTGCCATAGAACTATCTACAAGGTTCTAAAACGTAAAAAACGCAAACCTTCCACTACCACAAATATCGGAAGGTGAAAACTTTTTTATCGAGAGACTTGCCGATCAGCAACAGTTACTGCCAATGGCTACTAAATAAAACATCCGAAGACCGTCATTTCTTAACTAATTTAATATGGACTGATGAGAGTACTTTTACTCGGACCGATCTGGAATCGGCAAAATCTCCGGTACTGCAGTTTGGAAAATCCACAGTGTGTTTCGAGTTACTGCCCGCGCGCGACGTTGGACGTTGCCACTTTGTATAGTTATCCAAGGTCAGTCACCAGGCCCAAGTTTTTATGAAGTTTGGGTTTCTCCTTTATTTACAAAGGGTGGTTGCGTTTTACTCTGATTTGTAAGCTATTTAGTTTGTTTGAAACAAAAACAATCTCATTTATGGTGCTTTTTATTTTTATACCGTATCGAATTAATAGTAAACACGTATAGTATACGTAGTGTAATTTAATGCCCCTCTGTCGTATCAACTCTGTATAAGGATGCGGTGCGTGCTGGCTGACCCTAGGGAAAATAAAAAAGACTGACTTCCCAGCCAAAACCAAAACTTTCCCAACAACCTAGCAAGGCAGCATACCTACTTAAATGAAACAATGGATGAGCCAAACGTCAACGTAATAGTTTGCTTTTTACGGTTCCATACCTCAAAAAAGGAACCCTTATAAGGTCACTACGTTGTCCGTCCGTCTGTCAAGACCCTTTTTCTCAGGAATGCTTGGAGTTATCAAGTACAAATTAATATCAAATACTCAAGGCAACAATCCCTTGAAGCAATGAAAAAAATCAAACCTCTAAGTCAACGCAAGAGCATTCTCTAAGGTTTATGCCGCATATTTCGACACTCGCAAGGGAATCACAACCTTATAGGGACCCGTTGACCTGTAATCATGAAATTTGGCAAGAAGCAATTTCATGTAGGGCATGTAAAGGAAACAATCCGAAAACCGTAAATTTGAAGTTACATACCTACACATTTGTACGGAACCCTCGGTGCGCGAGTCCCGACTCGGCTTTATCCGACTTGACATAGTCCACTCTGGGTGGAAGTCAAGACATATTTCTTTCAAATGGTTGAGAAAATTCGCGTATACTCCATAGTTAAAAATGGTCACGCAGCATAGAAATGAACTAAATTCACAATCGATCACGTTCTTTTTAATATGATCGATGAAAACACAAAGACACCGAAAAACACAATTAATTTCCGAACGAAAAATTGTAGCTGTCAAACGTGATTCATTTCACGAGAAACCGTATTTGACATTCTCATGAAATCAATAAAATGCAGAATGTTATGAAACGGAACGTTATTCTAAGATTGATTGGTGTTCGTAATTTTGGACTCTGTTAAAACTGCGGGAATTTCGTGTAAATGAAAAACATGGTATTTCGTTCGAAAGATGTGTTAGAAATGTGCCAAGATATAATTCGAGTTTTCCGGTAGCCAACTAGCAATGTTGTTGGCGGACAAAGTAAGAAAAAACGCTCAAAAACTTCGTACGCACAGTAGCTTGTTGTTTTCAGTGTTTTCACAATCATTTAATTATTTGCAGAAACTTCAATTGCAATAGTGCCCTAGAAAATCTGTAAGGTAAGTAAACATTTAAGTATATTATTATCTAAATACTCGGGAAATCTCTTATACACAGGACACGGGCTGGCCTTAATTATTTTCTTTTATGTATTTATTTTTTCACCGATCAAATTTTTTGTTTTTTTTTTAATATGTATGTTTACTTTTTTTATTACTCGCAGGGAATTCAGACTAAGAGAGTAACAGAAATGGCAGAGAAGCAATGTTCCATTTTAGTAAGTTATTTTTGTTTTTTTTTTTATTACTTATTTAGTAGGTAAGTAAGTGGGATGTGGGTAGGTGTATTACTTTTTAATAACAACATAATATTACTCACAATATAAATAACTAATCTAACTTTAATATACTTACTTAAATAGTTAAGTATTACTGGTAAGACATTCAGCACAGTATCCTATCACATTATATTTTAAAAGTAACTTTAATAAGCTTGTTTGATCTTCTAAGGGCTAAGCAGAGGTGTAGGTACCTATAGTACACCAAAATTTTGCTAGTTATATTTAACTCATATGTAATCGGGGAGGCGAGCCCATTGCCTTCAACGGGCACAAATTCAGACAGAACCCAGGCTGCTACTGACCAAATTCCAGATGGAAAAATCACTGGGCCAGTGTTCCCCAGCATAAATATTTAATACTAGCGGCCTGTCCCGGCTTCGCATGTGTGGACATTTATTTTTTAAACATTTTATTTTTTTTGCAATCAAAATAGCCTATATTAATCAATGATAATGTAGCATTCAAATGGTGAAAGAATTTTTAAAATCGGTCCAGTTTTTGAGCCAATTCGTTACAAACATACATACAAATCTTTCCTCTTTATAATATTAGTATAGAATAAAATCGATTAAGTAAACCGCAAAGGGTGAAAAATGCTTTGACATGGGGCAAAAATATTACCTTATATAATGCTTACTAAGTACTTTACACATCTACACACTACTAAGCCAAGTCAATGTTTGTAGTGTGAGCGGTTGTGCCAACACTACTAGCTAAAGTTGCCCATTCAAACAAGTTGCTGAGTTTTAGCTTCAAACTTTATATCTGCGCTGTTAACTTTATATCTGCGACTTCACATATTCAATGTGGAATACTTAGCTTGCGTGAAGTCTAGTTTCTGTGGAGAATATGTGTTAGCAATAAGCCTATTTATTCAAGTGAAATACAGGTAGACACTTATTAGTTCGAGGTAGTTCCTTATCCATTCTTCTCCATAGAGATCTATGTTTTGGATTGAGCAATTAGCTTCAACTTTCTGTCTAACTGGCTGACTCTTTGACAATACAAGAGTTCCTGTAAATGGTTTTGAATTAAAGGCTTTGGGTTTGATACTATGTTGGAATTGGAACCTTACATAATAATAAGAAATTACTGCCCGTTTTCACTAACACTAGGCGACACCTAAATTAATGTGAGAACCTTATCTCCCTCTCTCCCTCTCTTATATATCTTCTCTTCTCTCTCTCTCTCTTCTCTCTCTCTCTCTTCTCTCTCTCTCTTCTCTCTCTTACCTTCTTTCTTGTGTGTTTACATTAAAATGTTCGGAAAAATCGTCTACAGTTGCAACATTATGCGTAAATATGTGAGCACCTAAAATCTACTAACACAATTAATTTATTTGTCAACAGTTTCAACGTTGCTTAGTTTTTAATACTTTGTGCCTATCACAAAGACATTAAATTAATTACGTAGGTATTTGTCAAATCTCTTTGGTATGAGTATAATAATTTAATTCTAGGTATTTATGTACCTATTAATGAGTCAATATCAAGACGCGACTTGTCACAATTTTATTGATAAACTAGCGGCCCGTCCCGGCTTCGCACGGGTGGACATTTATTTTTTAAACATTTTTTTTTCTTGCAATTAAAAAAGCCTATATTAATCAGTGATAATGTAGCATTCAAATGATGAAAGAATTTTTAAAATCGGTCCAGTAATTTTTGAGCCAATTCGTTACAAACATACTTACATAAGCTTACATACAAATCTTTCCTCTTTATAATATTAGTATAGATAAATGTTGTAAAACATTTTAAAAGAGTAACTATTGACCTTCTTGCCCATTCTTCTCCATACGAAACTACCTTTTAGAAGCGCCTAAAGTCAATTCTATTTTCTTGTAAATTGTGACGTGCAAACTGCAAAAGTGCCTTTTATTGGCCTTCTTGAAAAAAAAATTTGACTTTAAAGGTGTGCTGTTGGAGTTTCAACACTCGGCTTATCGGCGAAAGTTGAAAATTCAACTTAACATAAGTGTCGCCTAGTGTTAGTGAAGTCGGGCAAACTAAATATTTCTTCTGAATAGGAGAAGACCTTAGTATAAAGAATTCATTATTAACGATGTCCAACTGGACAGGAATAAAAGTATCCAGTGGTAAATATCAACGTCAATACCAGAGGGGCAAAGCCCGCCTTTTAAGAACGTTCGGATTCTAATCTCAGTCTAAAAAAAAATACCGTAGATTTAGGTACCTGTTTTTGAAATTGATTATCGCTGAGATGAGATTGTGACTAGATTTTGAACGTTTTTAACTACAGGAATTGGCGTTCAGACGGATCCATCCACAGGATACTTTCATTCACCTGTAGTCCGGACGTTCCACCAAGGTCACGTGACTTAGGAATCGCGATTTGGCATTAATACGTGGGGTGTTTTGAAAGCCTCTGAGCTATCGTGCTTTCCCGCAAATGATTTTACCACTCAGCACTCTGGATTGAAATAATTTTTTTCCATGTTGAATCTATACAAATAATAACGTATAAAATGGTAACGTTGAATTATTGTCTGTTTGTCTGCATGTATGTTCGGGATTGGCGCAAAAACAGCTGAACGGATTTGACTGAAATTTTGGCATACAGATAGTTTATAACCTTTAACTCGTAGGGTACTTTTAATGTGGGTAGGACGTCCCGTGGGATATTGTCCGAAATTCACGCGGATACGGACGCGGAGTTACTGATACATATTTATTAGCTGCTCAAAACTCACAACTTTTGAGGAGATCGTGTGCCAAAAGGTTCCTTGTAGCGATACATTGGTGCCTTGCCTTTATGTGGACAAAGCTTTTTAAAACGTCGCTAACTGTTGGAAACCACTTTATTTACTAAGCTACTTTATTATGTTACCTCGAGCGTCGAGCCATATTCTAACACCTCTATACACCTACGTAGGTACTCCTAGCCCACTTAATGTCATGTAACGCAGAGTGCACTAGACACCCAGTAATATGACGTTAATTACCAATTTCAGCGACGACCCGTGAACCACAGGTTGAGCCGGGCTGATGACCTGTTATTGTGTTTTATCTCAGAAATATTTAAGTGACGTGCATTTCGTAATCTGTGTACAGATTAATTCTAATGTAGGCAATTAGACGACTGATTTGCGTCAACAAAAGTGAGTTTGAAAAAATTTTGTATGGAGAATTAGTTTGTAGGGATGTATCTAAGTTCTAAAGTCTGTTTGAAAACGAACTGGTGAGGCTGTTACAAATAATATGCATCATATTTCAACGAGAGCTTCACTGTGACGTTCCGATATATAATCAAGCTGTAAACTCTGACATTTACATTTCGAATATGGCGAACTGAATTGAGGACAAAATGCAGAGTATCTAAGTAGCTCTAGGTATGTAATGTACCTAGTATTTCTCTAGAATCTTCTATTCGGAAAATGCATTTGCTGTTATCTAGCTACATTTTACAAGGAACCTAAAGTTACCCGTATTACTTACTTTTATTACGTATCTTTCTTTCGATTATGTTTTTGAAAAAAGGAATCGTTTTTTTCCATTGATACTTAATTACTTTGCATTAAAAATTAAAACGTGTGCGGTCGGGGGCCCCGTCAGGAACGAATATCCTTACACGATACTCGCACGCACACACACTCGTTTAAATAGAAAGAAAGGGAGAGAGAAAGTGTGAATTTAACACGTGTTTTTAATGCAGAGCCATCTTGGATTGTGACCTCTATCGGCTTCAGCACCCCTGAAAACCATGAAAACGACACCCATGAAGAAAAATTTGACGATTTTCGCAGCTGTCACCTCGGATTTTCATTTTGACCTCACTATCGGCTTAGCACTTTCGAAAACCATGAAAATTATCTCTCTTCATAAATAATAGAAAGAGACAGTGAGAGAAAGTCGCATAAAGGGCATAGGTACCTACCTAACGCATTTTTGTTACGTGTCGATTTTTACCAGTTTACTGAAAGGCAAAAGAAAATGAACAGCGCGGTTGAAACAACAGAAACACTTGGCTGTCCCCACTAATCAAATACACTCGTTAAGTAGACGACGATGCGTCGCTCAAAAGACCGAAATGTCAAGTAAATATCAACAGTATCATTAGAATGTTTATCTTTCTTTCGTTCACCCCTCTGTCTGGGTTCCAGCCAGGTGGGAAAAGGACATTACCCTGCCTTGGTACGTTGCACTCTTAAATAGATGACTGCCTCTAGATACCTATGGCTGACCGTAGACTGTAGACGTGCTAGATCTTATTTCTGCGGTCTTAACTGTGGGGAGGGACGGTGATATAGGGTCTGTGAACTTTGGACTGTTGGCTGTCACTGTCTGACTAATGTTAACTGCTCACCCTAATGTCGCATCATGCTGAGATAGGAGCCTTTTGGCCTCATAAAAGACTGTTTTTTTTACTTTCTTTATAATTTTGTTTTTAATTTATGATTGTGTTTAGTTTAGTTTGTGGTCTTCCTGTACGAGTCACAATAAATACTTTACTAATTTATTGTAAAGTATTTATTGTGTGTTCAGTTTAAATGAAGGTTGCTCAACGCATTTGAATTGGCCCGCCAAAAGCTATTATTTCGCGATAGTCTTTTGAGAACAAAACACCAATTCCCGTAATTAAAAACGTTCAAAATCTAGTCACAATCTCATCTCAGCGATAATCAATGTCACAAACTTGTCAAAAACATAGGGAAATCAGAGGTCTTCTTGACAGATTGAGACTTAGATCGTTTGATTCGTTGAGACGTTTTTGAAATTACAGGAATTGCCCGTCAGATTTCAAAACTTCAAATCAAGTCTATAAAATATTTTGCGTTCTATGAACCCCTTTTACACAAATTAGCCAACAATGTAACAAATTTTCAGACATGAATAAAATCATGTCAAAAATCAAATCAATCATGTGTAAATCTAAGGTCTATAATTATTATAGACCTTAGATTGTCGGACAATATTAGCATAAAAACCTTTTCAGAGGTAGGTATAAGAAAAGTTTTTTTATAGATTATTCAAACTATGAATAACTTAAAGTTTTGTTTAATTTTAATAGCTAGGTACCTACCATGTAGCTTTATTACTATTTGCTGTAGCTTTATTTACTAGATGGTACGCAGACTACCTTCAAAATTGGTTGCGCAGCCTTGGTTTGAATGAAGCTGCTTATTTGTAAAAACTTCTATATACTTAGTTTTTTTGTGTCTCATGTTCCAGTGCGAGTACCAATATAGTAGATTATACAACAAGTGAAAAAAAGGGAATTTAATTCGAGGGACTACGTTGGATCCCGAGAGCAGCGAAGGATTCTAGAATAGAATCCCGAGCGTAGCGAGGTATTCTAGATTTGAATCCTGAGCGGAGCGAGGGATACAAGGACCGAGATGAATTATTTTTTTCACGAGTTGTGTACTCTACTTTTTACCATTGACTGCGAGAAAATAAATAGTAGTATAGTATTTATCACATTTTACTATAATTGCTGCTTTATTTCGAAATGATTCCGGAGTTAGTGTCTCATTTTCGTCACTGGAAGAACTAATTTTATTATAATTTATGTTATTAGATTTTCCAATGACTTAAAACAACGATAACAGATAGAAAAGAACCTAAAATGGCGGGTTTTTTTTTATTATGGAATAGCTCCGTATAGCCAGCCAGTACGTACTTTCAGCACGTTTTATTTATTTTTGTATATAATTCGTATATTCGTGCTTGTTCCAAATTCAAAATGTTTTTATTCACTCAGTGACTAAAAGAGAGTTTTATTCACTGTTTTCGATGAATAAAATGCCCTTTTTCGAGTGGCAATGGTAAAAAATAATTTTCTTTTCTTCCGTTCTTTTTCTTTCCTTCTTTTGCTTATGTTTAAAGTTACAGATATACCTACCGTTTATCATATCAGATTTTATTGACGCCTCAGATGCCAGTTAACCTTTTAACTGCCCGACATCATATCTGAAGGCCAATTCTCGTAATTAAAAACGTTCAAAATCTAGTCGCAGTCTCATCTCGGCGACAAACAAATGTCAAAAACTTGACAAAATGTTTGGAAATTCGAGGTTTTTTTGACAGATTGAGACTGAGATCAGACTGTGAACGGTTTCAAAATTACCAGAATTGCCCCTCAGCTGTCGTGCCCCCATCGCCCGGCAGAGTGAATCGATTTTTTTTTTCGAATAACCTGATAGAATACAGTGTAATTAATAAAAAACAAAGTAAACGAGCTGTGGTATTTGGTCGTAAATATACGACTCTGGAGAAATGAACACGAAATATTTTGTCGGATTAATCCGAAGGGTTTAAAGTAAGAATCTCATATTTTAATTCTATTGCATGAAAATTGTTCCTTTTAATTCTATTGCATAATTCGCCCATAAATACAAAAACATCAAATCAAATAACCGTTTATTAAAAACTATGACGTAAATTGAATTAAAGTATTTCTTCCGGGATCAAAAGTGTTCAATACGAATTTGTAATTTTCAAAAATGTACCTTAGGAAGGTACATTTTTGAAAATTACAAATTCGTATTGATTTGTTGCTACGAAACGCAATCGTACGTACGTAATTAGACATACCTACATTACATGCAACTGCACTTGTTTATCATTTACTTCGGTAGTTTATTTCTCATATAATTGTCATTATTAAATATATTTCCAGTTTTCGCACAAAATGTTAGTCATTTTCTTCGCAAAGTGTTCCACCGTTGCCTCACCGCCTCAGCTCGAGTTCTTGCTCAATTTGGCAAGCACGAGCATCGAGCAATCATCTAGAATACATAAACATCGAAAACTTTGCCCAAACAAGTTAGCTCAATTTGTGCAATTGTGCTTTTATGTCTGTTTTCATTTTGAATCAAGAGTTTTGAATTATTTATGTAGGTAATTTTGAATATCTGTTTTAGGCTGTAGGCAAACTGTTGGCAGCCGATTGAGTGAGTAAAGTGAGCGTGAAGTGAGTGATGTGAGCACAAAACTAGCAAACTGTGGACACTCCATTTCAAATATATGGAAGGGCGTACTAAACCGATACGCCGCAAACTCAGTCGGCCGCTAACAGTTTGCCTACTGTGGACACAGCCTTAATAGGTAAGAACGATGAGTGAGATCATGGTATTTATAGACTCTATACCTACTCGTAATTTTGGAGAAAAAACAGCCAGGCTGAAGTGGGACGTCCGAAAGAAGTGGAACTGTCAAAAGTATCAAACTCATTTTTTCCAGGTATTCCGCTCACAGCACTGATTTCAACCGCACTTGGACGAACAGCACCTGAGCACTTCCACTAACCGCACTGAACGGACGGACTTAAAAATATCGGGAATAGGGACAACTGTCAAATCGGGTTATTATTTATTCTTAGTTCGGGCGGAATGTTAAGTCCGTAAGTGATACATACGGAGTTAGGAAAACCGTCGGCCGAAACTACGGATGTCGTGCATATGGAGTAGACCCCCCAGAATAGGTAAACTTATAAGTAACTAGCGACCCGCCCCGGCTTCGCACCGGCACGGGTGCAATGCTGCTACTAAATACACACACACACACACAAACATACTACATAATACATATAAACCTTCCTCTTCAATCAATCTATTAAAAAAAACCGCTCATAATCCGTTGCATAGTTTTAAAGATTTAAGCATACATAGGGACAGAGAAAGCGACTTAATTTTATACTATGTAGTGATAGATACCTCTACGTACAGACGCCAGCACATCAAGCTACCCGAAACTGTCAAATTTTCCCAAACAACTTTGAACCTTATGCTAGGGATAAAGTTAAAATCTATTAAAGAAATTTTCCAGATTGCAGTAGCTTGATGTACTGTCGTATGTACAATCAATTATTTTGTCATCATAAGGTAAGTACTAAAATGTTCGCACATCCAGTTAACGACAAATTAAACATTCGCGGAATCTTTACGAGCATATTCTTACAAACATCGTTTTATGAAAAGAGCAAACAGTAAAATAGTAACTACATACTACACTGTCAGTTATTGTGTCATAGGTTTATATAACTACGTCCAAGATCAGGTAAATATTGATTCGTTCCATTATAGTAACACGGATGAAGAAAATGGAAAATTAAAAAAAAAAAAAAATAAAATTCAATTGTACGATTTTCAGGAGAATGAGCTGAATGTATAATTGTATGTAGGTATTTATTTATTTCTGTTGTGTTATGGTATGTGTCCTGGGTTGAGTGAAATCTTTCTCACTGATAGATGAAGAACTTTCCAAACACCTTCTCAGCATTTTCAATAAATGTAGGCAGGTATAATCGATGCTTTAAGATTCACAGCTTTTTTTTCTATATTCACCGAAAATAGCCGAACTTTGCTGTAAATAAATTTTGCTGTGGACAGTATCTAAACTGTACAGCAAACTTTGTGTGACATATTTACATAATGGTATAAGAAAACAATAAGTAGTAACAACACTAACAACAACAAACAACACAATCAAAACAGTTTAAGCGTACTATGAAATATAATAAGTAGTTTTCAATATTGTTGTTGGCGGGCGAGCATTTCCCTCGAGTTTTCCAACCACTTTCAATTTGTAGCTCTGCGAGAGGCAGAATGGACGATGCGTTAGTCTTGGCTGAGCGAGCGTGAGGAAAACCCGCCTTTCCCGCCAACGCTTGCGCGCGCATTCCCGCGCTTTCTGTCATAAGTAAACCGCGTAAAATTATTTACTGGATTCTCTCGCCTGTAATTTGAAAGCTGGTTTAGTTTGCGACGTGCTGTTCTGTTTTGAATTTTAGTGTTGTGATTCAGAGTTTTACTAAATAAAAGTAAGTATTGATTTTATATTACAAATTGCATAGCTATAACGTACCTACTACTACCAATCATGCAAAAATATTCTCATTAATATTTGTTTAGAATAAGTTTTATTTAAAAGCTTATTTCTACTCTGCGAGTTCTGCGTCAGGCAAGTTAATTAATTAAACCCGATTTTCGATGATCCAGCAAAAGCTACCAAAACCGTTCGATTTCCTAACTGGCACCACAAAATGTAGCCGGTCCAATTGTCCGATGTGCCCGGAATGTGCTCAATATTCCGTATCTGAGCACCCATAGGTCCGAATTCTGGACGTTTGTGGTCAGCTCATATAAATCATTGCGAGTTCGTGCTTCCGAAATCCGGGTAGGAAGTACCAGGAACCTAGGAACATCCGGGTATAATGTCAGATATTAGATAAATGAGACATGTGCAGTTATTGCTTTTAGTGGAGATTAATTCTGTACTTTTAAAAATTTATTTAATTCAGTACCTAAACGAAAAACACATCAAAAATATTTCTAAAAAAATTCCCGTTTGACAGGACTAAACTAATATTTATATTCTGTCCTTTTCATAATGAAATAGAAAGAAAAAGATGCACTGAACTTAAATTTAATTTAGTTTGTGAACAACAGAATCGGGCCCATTTACCATGTTCAGGGGGCCTACGTCTTTTAGCAATATTCTTTCAGTGTTGGAAAGAGATGGTATTTGATCTCTTTCCCACAAATAAATAAGGTTAAAATATAACTGCTATAAGCGGGGAGGGGCAAGGTTCTCACACCTTTTGTTATAGATACGTAATTTGGTTATTACGATACCTACTCTTAAATATAGGTACAGAAAGGTCAAATTATCTCTATCTGTCTGTAATAATGTTTTTAATTTTGCGTAAAATTCAAGTTTTATTTGAAAGGACTTTCGTGTGTCATTTCACATTTGTGTCAATGACAAAAACTTGCCATAACGCTGGTGTAAAAAATATAATTTGTGGTATTTTACTAACTTTAAAATGTCGTTACTAAAAATAAAAAGTTTTACTAAAGACTAAACTGTTGATCCTGTAGTTAAAGTTATGAGATAATTATCTTGATTAATGTACAGACTGGCAGCACATCAAGCTAAACTGTAAAATTTTCCTAATCAACATTGAACCTTAGGCTTTAGCGATAAAGTTAAAAATCGATTAAAGAAATTTGACAGTTTGTGGTAGCTTGATGTGCTGGTAGCTGGCATCTGTACATTCTATAATAGATAGAAGGTGATCATACCACTAAGGAGAACGATAAAACAAAATACACACATCAAAAGTGTCTAGGGATCAAGCATTTTTATGCGGATTTCTTGAGATTGAGATGTGGCTTTGTAATAAATTTATGATTTTATAAATTTATATGGATCCTTTTATGGATCAAATTCGAGTAAAAGATGAAAATCAGCTGTCAATATTTTCCCTATAAAAAAATACAACGCATTGAAGACATTATTAGTGCTACTGTTTCCCTACTACTGATTAAAACCAACGTTATTATGGAGCGGCGACGTCATTTAAGCAGGGAAGAAATGCTCAGAGCCGTGGGAATGATAGAAGCTGGTTCCCGGCAACGTACTGTGGCTTTAGCTCTGAATACAAGTCAGAGTGTTATCAGTCGACTTTGGACACGTTACCGAAGCACTGGTACCGTGGCTGAGCGCCATGGAGGACGGTATCGCTGCACCACACGGAGACAAGACCGATACATTCAAATCTTAACTCGAAGAGCTCCAACAATAACCGCCATGATGTTAGCCGTGAGGCTTCATCACTCTTCAGGGAACTTAATTAGCGACCAAACAGTCAGAAACCGCTTGCATGAAGTGAACCTTCATTCCCGAAGACCGCTACGGGTACCACCTATAGCAATGCACAATCGTAGGATTCGATATCAATGGGCTCTTGAACACAGAAATTGGGCAGAAGAACAATGGCGTTTCGTGTGCTTTTCTGATGAGTCTCGTTTTGGTATGAGACCGGATACAAGACGTATACGACACTGGAGAACCCCTGGACGCCAACAGCGATTAAAATCCTGCCAGGAAGTCCATCCTTATAGTGGTGGAACCATCATGGTATGGGCGGGTATTTGGATCGGCGGAAGAACTGAGTTGATTTGGATCAGAGGCAACCTCAACGCTCAAATTTATGCTGAGACGATTGTATCAGACGTCATCGTTCCTCTACAAGTGCAAATCGGTCCCTTATTTCAGTTAATGCATGATAATGCACGACCGCACACCGCAAGAGTTGTAAGACAGACTCTCGCCGCAGCTAACATCAATGTCCTGCCCTGGCCTGCTCAGTCGCCAGACTTGAACCCGATTGAGCATGCATGGGATATGCTACAGAGAAGAGCTCTGCCGAATATGGAGGGTATCCAGTCGCAAGAAGACCTTTTTTTGTTGTTGCAACGAACATGGGCGGCCATTCCACAGCGTGATTTGGATGAACTCATTTTGAGTATGCCAAACCGATGTTCTTGTGTTGTTAGTGTTCGCGGTAGAAACACGGATTATTAATTGTTTAAGTTACCCAATAAAATTTTAGAGAAAACTGTTATTTCAGTCTTTTTTTCGAACTTTTGTGTTAGTGGTTCAAATGTCAAAAATCCCTTTATTAGGAAAATGGCAAATTTCTTTATTAATGCAAAGGTTTATCGTTACTGTGACAAACGAAAACACTTTATTTGATGAATCCTTAAAGAAAATTTTAATTAATATCAATCAGGAGAAAAGTTATTGCAAAAATATATGTTGATCCCTAGACACTTTTGATGTGTGTATTATGACAAAATTAATTAGGTACTGTCAACAAAATCAGCCTATTATTATGTTCCACAACTCGTAAGTCGGGGGCGTTATGTTACCACACTGGCCCACCGCTGCCCTCAGATATTGGCTTGGCCCTGATTCTGTTGTTGACAAACTAAATTAAATTTAAGTTCAGTGCATCTTTTTCTTTCTATTGCACTAAGAAAAGGACAGAAGATAAATTAGATTAGTTTAGTCCTGTCAAATTAGTCACCGCCTGACGTAAATTGACGTATTTTTAGTAGCCAATTTTTTAATCTCGTCTAACTTGTCTATGGATTATCGAATTTGACAGGACTAAACTGATATTTTATCTTCTGTCCTTTTATTAATTAAATAGAAAGAAAAAGATGCACTGAATTTAAATTTAGTTTAGTTTGTGAACAACAGAATCGGGGCCACTGCTATGCATCTCATGTTTTATAGCAGTTAATAAAAGTACCCCATGTGTGAATCATGGTTCTAATTATTAAATAGTAATTTTAATTATGCAAACAACAACTTTGTTTACAATTGCATACGCACACGTGACATTAATATTGATGTGCAAGGCTTATCATTCGACTGATAACTCAAAGGTCTTTGTCCACTAATCGTAGTTGTATAGGTATTGCAATATTTTCAAGTATCTTTATACTGAGAAATGAAACTATATTTTGTAATAGAGGATTATTTCTATTAATTTATTGTAACTTTTTCAGCGAAATCGATAAAAAATTACATGCGTCCTTTGATTAGGCAGTTTTTCCTAAAAAAATATGTTGAGGTTCTGTAATATTTTATTCCGATGATTTCATGTGAATTTAATTATTTTTCACAACATTGAAACCTACCAGGGCCTCAAGTCTGCTATTACAGTAGTGTCAGAATGGTCTATCATTGATTTCATAATTGTTGATTTTGACAAATTTGATAATCTTAAGACATTTGTTTGCTACTTGGGCTCCTATCCCTAAGAAAATTGTGTCGTTCCTTCTACCAGACATCCTGTATAGAATCAAGTTTTTCTAACTGAAAAGGTAGCTGTGCTGCTGTGGAGTTTGTTGCGCCACTTCTTCCCAGCTAAAGCACTAGGAAGTGGTGAAAGGTGTTTTATGGGATTGTCTCATATAATTTTGACGTTCAAAAAGTGCTGATTCTCAGCCTAGTTTCAATAAATGACTTATGATTTAAGTTAGTAAATATTGTTTTCGCCTTTTCATTATAGTTTTAGAGAATGAATGCCTAAAATTATGTAAATTCCCTCAAAACTTGATTAACCGGTTAATGCCGTAATTACAGGAACAATTAAAAAGCCATTGTGTCTCGCGTAGATCCACGTTCGGCATACGAAGGGTTAAACAAACCTAAATAAATTTACCTTCATTGCGTCGGTATTCAAAAGGCTTTGATTACCTTGGTATCTGCACAACATTTTGTTATAAATTGGACAGATGTGTGACAAAGTTTAATTCAGACAGTTGTTCATTCAATTCCCAAGAGGATTCAGCGTTTTATGTTGTTTCATGGTATGAGCGAAATATATTGCAGAATTTCGGATCACATTATGGCTTTATTCGTCATAATTCGCCTGCCCTTATCACAATTTATTTGGGGTCGGCTTTTTCAATAGTTATACTTAGCCACTCTGAAATCAACTTAATTGCCTACCATTAAAATAAAGTTGATATTTGTTTAAATTGAAATAATATTAATTTGAAACAAGTTTGAATAGACTTTATGTATGCCATGCTCGTGCTTCGCAAAGTGTAATGGCGGTAAGTGCAAACGTCGGGATAAGTCAAATATTCATGCAATAAAGGTAGGTACGTAGGTACACATAATCTTTCCGGATTTTTTTTCTAAATGGTGATAAAAACTGTATGAAAATTCATTGTGTAGATTAGAAAACCTTAACTGTCGCTTAGACACAAAAAGTTACCTACATCTTTTATTACAACATATTATGTTATATAGATATTAGGTGATGGAAAGTTGCATGTAATGGCTAGAAATAAGTCTATCGACCCACTTCATTGTTAAAGGGCAGAAAACTGAGAGTAACATAGATCTTAATTAAAAACCAAGTAAAGAAACAAATGAATGTGATTGGTTTCAAAGCGCGCACAAATGGACATATTTGCTACCTAGCGCGTTGTTATTTAAAACTACTTTGTGCAACTGTTTTATCTCGCCAAGACGAGCCAAGCGAAGCGCAAGGGCACTACCTACCTTTTCTCGAAGCACTTCGTCGTATTTTTGAACCTTCTTAACTTGGGTTTGGAATATACCAGATAAATAATATTTTCGGGATATGATGTCAGTGGTTGACTTATTAAACCTATAAAGTTTCAATTGCATAGCTTTTATACTTTAGATTTTATTGATATCTAAAATACCCCGATTTCGTTACTAATTCACTGACTCACTGATGATCATCAATATCCTTAAGGTTCTTCCTGAAGTCCTAGAAAGTTGAAATTTGGTATGTAAGGTAGTAATAGTACATAAACAACAAAAAAATCTTAAAACTTGAAACTTTTACCCCCAACCCCTTAAACTAGGGGGTGAAAGTTTATATGTGACTTCCGTAAATTTTGATGCTAAAGGTCTGAAAATTTATATAAACTCCTTGGGTCCTTGTTATAAATAATAAGATATGTATTTCAGGATTTTTAGTAAATCATCCCCTACCCTTTAAATTAAGGAAAGACTTGTTTCGGTTTTCCCATACAAACTTAATTTCATGCTTGGGATCTGAAAATTATACAAGTCCATTCTTCTTACAAACTAAAACATAATTTAAATAAAAAACATCCCTCAAACCCTTGCATTACGGGATAAAAGTGTATCATAAGCAACTTACAAAAAGAAATGAAATCCCACAAAACCATTTTATGTTAAATGTTGCCAAGACGAGACCATGTAGCTCGCACTGTCAAAAAGTAATCAGATCTCATGTAGAGCCATACACCTTAGTCAAAATATATGGCTTGGCCATTTCACTACATTCACATGAGCGTAAGGTGAAAAACTCTCATACTGTTATACAATGGTTCTTGTAGTAACGAAACTAACTAACTAAGGTGTAGTTTGCGAAGTTAGGCCTTGTAGAGTTAGGGCGTGTAGAGTTAGAAGTTTGGCTCTACATGAGATCAGCCAGTCGATTCTGTAAAAATCTCACCGTGAAAACTAAGGTGAAGTGAGCTGTCATTCCACCTGATGTTAGAGATTGCCTCCATTGATAGTTCACTTTACGCTCACTTCACCTATGTTATCACGGTGAGATTTTTACAGAATCGATAGGCTGATTACTTTTTGACAGTGCGAGCTACATGGTCTCGTCTTGGCAACATTTAAAATGAAATGTTTTTGTGGGATGTTATTATTAGGAACATAAATGTTCAAATTTATACCGTCCCGGTCAATAGGTTAAATAATTATGTACAGACACGCGCATAAATTATATTACTATGGACAACTCGGCAATAATATACTTACAGGGTTATTGGTAAAACACTGACAACCTAGCAGGACTGGATTACTAACGTCATACACAAAACCTTTTTTTTCTATGACTTTTACAAAACATAATACCAGTACATCAAGGTACCCGAAACTGTAAAATTTTCTCAATCAACCTTGAATCTTATGCTGTAGCGATAAAGTTGAAAATCTATTAAAGAAATTTGACAAATTATATGATGTGCTGGCATCTGTACATTTACCAAAAACAAACCCTTAAAAATGTTCTTGTTCTATCTAGGTAACCCCCGCTCCTCTTCGCTGAATTTTGTATTAGACACGGCAGTTGGTTTACCAGTTTTTCTTTTGCTTTGCGTAGAGTTCGTAACAGAAAATCGAATATTTCAATTCTTTAAATTGGAACACCGTATTTTCGACGAATTCAAGAATCTCCTTATTCAATACAACGTGATATTCACTACTTCTAACATTCGGTAAAGCGAATCTAATGCATTTAGTTTTTTTCTCATTTAATACCAAATTATTTCTAGTAAACCAATTATGGACCATAAGCATAGCGTTATTTACGTCGTCAAGCTCCTGTGCACGTCTGCTTACTTTAATAATCAGTGATGACACATCACTAATTTTTCGTCTACTGAAAAACCCACCACAAATGGGGTCATTTGTGGTGGGTTTTTCAGTAGATGAGGTAAATCATTTATCTACAGCTACACTAATCTACACTAATATTATAAAGAGGAAAGATTTGTTTGTTTGAAATGAATAGACTCCGAAACTACTGTACCGATTTGAAAAATTATCTTTGTGCTGGATAGTTCATTTATCGAGAAATGCAATGAAAACTGAAAGCAAAAACGGGAAAAATTATTCCTTTTGAGAGCTTCCGTTGCGTGCGCTGCGTAAACGGTTAAAGTTACGCAAAAATAATGTATAACGGAATTGTTCCCCCTTTAAAGTTCTAAAAAAAAGTCCGGGACAGCATATGTCTATATTTTATGGTGGACTCACTATAACCTTTTTTATGACAATCAAATTTGTTCTAAAATAATGCATCATTTGCGAAGGTGTTTTATAAACATGATATTAATCCTTATGCAAATAAATACGTTATTCATCATAAGTATTTAATTTTGAACAAAATTGTCCTTGACATCTTTTGATTTCAATGAATATCTCAGGAGATATCATAGTTGCTGTGCGAGCTGTGGTGGCTGTGCGAGGTTTACTATAGTTCCACTCTTACTGATCATAGCGTGATGTACCTACCTGAATGTACCTGGTTATACAATAGCTTGATGTGTAGCCGTGCGTACTAAGTAATAATCTTAAAGTAATGGAATATATTTTAGTAGTATAGTAGGTTTTTTCCACAAATTAACGCGGGTGAAACCGCGGGGCACCGCTAGTATATAATAAAAATAGGAACGGCCCCAATATTGAGCCCTGCGGTACAACCATTTTGACTTTTAAACCCAATGAATTCACACCGTTTATTTGAACTTGATGAAATCTATCATTTAAATATGATTTTATTAAGCTAACAGCAAGTTTACCCAGTCCGTAATGCTCAAGTTTCAAGGGCAGTGTTTCATAATTCACGCAGTCAAATGCCTTGGATAAGTCGCAAAAGATGCCTATTGCATCTTGTGCCTCTTCCCATGCGATGTGTTTTACTAAGGTAACACCGGCGTCGGTTGTACAACGTCCTTTGATGAAACCATATTGTTGATCGTGTAGGATGTTATTACGATAAAAATGATTGAGCATTTGATTTAACATTACTTTTTCAAACACCTTGCTAAAAACCAGCAAAACCGATACAGTTCTATAATTATTAGTGTCTTAACTGTCCCTAGATTTGAAAAATGGAATAACTTTACTAACCTTCATTAAATCGACGCGGAAACTGTTACCATGGATTCAGTACATGTTTATTTACCAGCTGCAGCAGAAAAAAAACAGCTGTTTAATAGATTTTGACCGCGTAGGTATTGTACTTTTGTATGAAACGGTTGATTTGTATATTTTATGCTCGTGACTACATAAGTATTAGTACTAAACACACAAATTGTCAAAATAACTCCAGTGACACGTCACTGAACCTAGAATGGTAACAATCTTCAATTAAAATAAAAAATTATTCTGTACTGTGGTACGCACATACATTATGAGACGAATTTAGTTGAAAAGCATTTAACCCATCTTATTTGTGTGACGCATGACATTCTTGTGTTTACTTATAAGTACCTAATTTATAAATTAATATTTTTATAGCCATGTTACTGTGAGAATCTAATGACTCATCATCGTATTTCAGCCCGTAATCACCCACTGCTGGGTAAAGGCACTCTTTTACTGCCATACTTCCGATTCCGTGGTTCCTCATCCAGGTGTTTCCCGCGACTTTGACAATATCTTCGACTCAACACGCTTTTGGATGGCCCTGATTTCTTGGCCGAACCTTGACCACCATTCGGTCACAGCTTTACTCCATCGGCCATCTCCTCGTCTAATTAGATGTCCTGCCCAAATCCACTTGAGGCGCATCGCCCTATCCCCGACGGCTTAATGACTTAATAGTTCGTGTAAACTGATTAAGATACCTAGCAAACTGAAACCGGGTAAACACTATTTTTTTTATTGGATTTTGTAACTTGGCAATCTGTGTTCAACTGCTACGTCATCATGACGTCATTGCTACGCCGTAGTTATCCCAGCACTACGCAGTTACGTGAGGAGAAGATGCGGCAAGGACCCCAGTCCTAATTAAGTGATAACTGCGAATACAGGTGTGTGTGTCGATTTTTGATAGAGTTATATCAAAATAGTTGTGTCCATTTCAGAACTCTTAACAGTACATTTAAAATATCGCCTCTCCTGGAGGCTATTCTAATGCACCCAGCTGCAATGGCTCCCTATTATCTCTTATCTAAGGCTTTTAATCTTTCGCGACCCATTTAACTGCTGTAGGCGGGCTTAAGGCTCATTAGGAACTGTTTTCAAGTAGCCAGAAGCACAATTTGAGTGACTTTCTTGTATTCTTATCAGTTTTAAGAGTTTCTGGTATAATATTCATACCGAATGTGGTTATTTTCTGTTTGAAGTAACACTATGCCTTGCACTGTATGTAGGTATTATGTTGTAAAAGTGCGCAGTGCTGCATACCCCATCCTATTACAAGTTAAACAAATGTCAACTTTCTTACAATGAAGATTGAGTTGATTTCAGAGTGACTAGCACTAATGAAAAAGTTATAAAAATGTTTGAAGTTGTAGCGTAAACTGAAATTTATTGTATAAGAAATAAGAATTAAAGTTATTTTTCCATTAATTCATATTTGTTTACATTTTTGCCAAATAAATCGCGAACGCAGATTAGGTACCATTTATCACATTGACACTAACATAAAGTTGATATTTGTTGGAGTGAAAAACTAGGGTTTGGGTAGTTCATTAATTTTTGTTCATTTTATTTTTGGAAACCCGCTTTGAACCCAAACACACATAAGGTCAGCCCGCGTAAATATATTGTATACGATCCGTACCCATATCTACATAATATATACGGTGTGAAACTATGAACATGATATACCTACATATATGATATTCATATTTTTAGTTATAAATATTTTCTAATTTGTTTTCTGTTATTGCACATACTGTGTATTGTATCTGCATCACCCTAAGGTAGACTGGTAGAAAATTCCCAAGGCATTAAATCCAGTTACACTTGTAGTACAGTTTTACTTGCGCATAAAGTTTTAATAAATAAATAAATATACAAGAATCAAGTGCTCAATTTTGGGTAGTATTTAAACGCAAATCAAAAAATATCCTTTTTCTATGCAATAAGATTCCGAATTCCCATTAAAATTACTGATTGCACAGCAAAATATTCAACTCAAAATATCACTAAACACACTACAATTTATTTTCGCAGCGTACAGCGATTTTTACGTCAGGTCGACGGAGCCCCGCTGCGTGGGGCTCCTATTTCTGTCTGCAGGGTTTAAAGGAACCTAACCAAACCGAACCTCGGGGTACCCCTGACGTCGTTTAGTATTATGCGAATTAAATTGAAATTTGAAATAAAAAATGGATTTGTTGTGCAGTTAGTATTTATGCTATGTAATGTAGTATTTTTGTACAAAAATAAATTTAACTGTAAGTATTGCATTATGAGGAAAAAAGTAATGTCATATTGATGTATAATTTCGAATTATCGGCAGTTTGAGTTTTGTTAAACATTTAGTTTATTTGTAGTGAAGTAAGTTATTTGATGTAAAAAAGAATATAAATGATGAGTATGTATTGATAGGCGATTATTTATTTGATATGCAATTTATAATATCCCCTCAATTTTGCGCTCCTCTCTGCTGAACATCTCCATAGACTTCAGTAGGTACTGCAAAGTGCAACTAAATTCCTAGATTTATATAGGGTGCCCAGCCGCCCAATCTCCACTCTACTATGCAAGAGATTAAAGCTCGTGCTTCTGTGCGCTGCGAGATTGTCAGGAGAAATGCTTTGTTTCGCCTGGGACCTGCCGAAGGCACTGCACAGTTTCATCGATGATCAGGAAATCCCATTTTGTGTGACGGTTAGTCCATATGAAATTAATACGATTCGTCCTGCATATATTCCTCCATTTGTCGTCATGGGTAGTTCGAAGCCCGAAAGTCTGACAACCAGTCTTACCAAGGGGTATCGTATTACCCAGTAACTGGGTTGTGGAGGCAGTCGCTCCATGTAAAATATTGGTATTTAGCTGCATCCGGTTAGACTGGAAGGTTCAGTGCATCTTTTTCTTTCTATTTCATTATGAAAAGGACAGAAGATAAATATTAGTCTAGTCCTGTCAAATTACAGCGCCTGAAGTAAATTGACGTATTTTTAGTAGCCAATTTTTTAATCTCGTCTAACTTGTCGATGGATTATCTAATTAGACAGGACTAAACTAATATTTTATCTTCTGTCCTTTTCGTAATGAAATAGAAAGAAAAAGATGTACTGAACTTAAATTTAGTTTAGTTTGTGACCAACAGAATCGGGGCCAATATTACCTACCTATAGGCTGATTGTGTGATTATGAATTAAACAAATGATTTATCTATCTAGCTATTGATTTTCACACAACAAAGAGATCGAAGCTTATCCTTTTGTTTTAGTCAAACCTTATAGTTACGACTTAGTTATTTTTGTGAATGGTCAATAAAAGACATTAGGTACAACTGTGCCAACGATTAAACTGCGCTGCGTCAGCCCCTTTTCAAAGCATTTTCCACCCTTTGCGGTTTAGGTACTCAATCGATTGTGTATGTATTAAATATTTATATTGCGGCGTAGAAAGTTAGTATACTTGTTGTTTTATAAGTATCATTTTCACTTTTAGTTGTTTAATTTTTTTTTTCATCATTTCTGTCTTTTTTTAAATACCAAAATGCTTTTTAGTGAGATCCGGCAAAACAACATAAAGGACCTCGCCAGTATAGGCATGCACTTGAAAGTTATCAATAAACAAGACGTACGCTTGATGAGATTCGGGCAATCCCATCGACAAAATGACGAACATCCACACAAACTTACCTACATCTCCTATCACCCTTTTTTCTTTTTTTTTGTTAGCCTATACTGACCCACTGCTCCCCCAAATCTTTCCAGGAAGTCAAGAACTCTTTTCCATCACCCTTTTAGGTAATGGTTTTAAAAATCCTGTCTTAGTGCTCACTGTTGCTATTAACAACTCTTGTTCAAAGTACCTACTCTTTATTACCCACATTCACTATTTTACGCGATGTTTAACACAACCAAGACCCCTAATGTGAATAAATGTCAAGCTGAGTTGAGACGTCTATTTTCCGATTTTCTCGAATACTTTTCAAGGCAGCGGGATGTGGCTTTCTGCATGAAATAAGTATATAAGTTCATGTAACTGATAAGATCTTGCACCGTCCACGGTTGTACTTGGCAGTATCACCTCATGTAAAATGCAAGTGGTTCTTCTTCATACCGTGTCGATGTCAAAAATATAGTTTTTTCTTAGATTTGTTTGACCCAAAATTCAGCAACGCGGATAGCATTCGTCGACGCAGCCATTAGGTCCTCACGTGTGCAGGTGACAGGCCATGCGGTGCAAGATGGGAGGTGAGCCATTGTATGTGGAGAGACACCGCATACACACCGGAGTTCTGAGCCTTCCATGAACCCCGACTTGTGGAGGTTGTTCTTGCTGCGGCCTGCTTGGGTACGAAGTCTAATTAAGTTTTCCAAGTAGGCCAGTGCAATTAAATTGGTTTATCGTAACTGAAGTCTAAGGTTATGGGTTAAATCGGCGCAAGTGAGAGATTCGAGTATAGCTTCGAGTATCGATTTAGCGAATATGGGTGTACCTACTAAAACACAAATAAATTGAAACATAACAGTCTATCGATTCTGTAAAAATCTCACCGTGATAACATAGGTGAAGTGAGCGTGAAGTATACTATCAATGGAGGCAATCCCTAACATCGGATGGAATTACAACTCACTTCACCTTAGTTTTCACGGTGAGATTTTTACAGAATAGCACTGCTGGATTGGATTTGTAAACTATCCCTACATAAAAAATGCTACCTATAAACGCTCTGTATTTATGTATTTTCCTGTCTTTTATTTAGTGGGTTTCGACGGAAGTTAGAAGAGACGTTGACAAAGTTCTACGGCGGTTGTTTTACAGCCAATATCCATTATCCTGCTAATTAGGCTCAGATTTCCTTATGCAAGCTTTACCAAATATTTATTTTTGGATTGGCAGCCTCAAATCAAAATAATTGACTGTCATCCGTGATATGAAAAACTTAAAATCTAAAACCACTGCGTAGTTTTTGGGTAAAAAATCAACACGTGAAAATTTTATACGTTCCAATAGTGTACTAATATAATTACGTGGTGCAATTTTTCGCACCTACATAGGTATACGTTATATTACGTCACTACGACTTCTCGTTGAGTTTATTTGAAGATTCATTTAATAAACGTATCGCGTAAGCCTACTTCCTTCTTTGAAGACTAACTAAGTATATAATTTTATTAGATTATGATGATTGTGAAATAACCTATCTCGTTCAGTCGTCGTTCGTTCAGAAGTTGTGCAGACTTCGGCTGATATGTAATTGTACACTTTCCTAGCAGTGGCAATGCTTCGACTTTTAACTTGTAACTTTTTGGTTTAATTCTTCTGCTTCGTGTTGCTGGCACAACAATATTTCAGACCTTGTTATTTAGAACAGGTGGCCTACGGGCCAAAAGGCTGGAGGCCACGACCGCGTACCAGAAGACGTAGCGTTGGATGGCCTCAAGCGACCGATGGACCGATGACCTCGTGAAGGACTCAGGAATCTGCTAGCTGCGGGAAGCACAGAACCAGTCGAAACGGAGGTGCTTGGGGGAGGCCTGTCCAGCATTTGACGTCTTTCGGCTTAGACAATGCGTCCCATTCACGCAAAATCAAATTTTCAGCTCCACTCTCACTTAATCGTTAGTCTCTAAACCATTATATCTGTATATCAAAATATAATCAAATACTTGCCTTTAAGTTTACTCCAAGTTTTCCTAAGCTGACGTGTCTTTATTATCTAACCAAGTGAAAAACAAAGGCTATGTAGGTACTCATGACCAAGGTAAATAGTCGACCCACGTCCACGAGCATCTTTCTAAAGGGTATGTTTCCTGCTAAATACACCTCGTTATGGTTTTTAAGATAACACGCTCGACAGCGCCCTTAATTATGCTAGATAGCTAATGTTATTATATTCCGCCTGTTATCATGCAATTTTTATTCTTATGGCTGTAATAAATAAGTGTGGTTATCGTGTACGGAAAACATAACAGTCAATTTACTGTTTCTTGATGCAGTTATTTCGCTGATAGCATGTTGTATGTTTCCATTTCATCGGCCAACCCTAGCTTTCGCTGAACCAGTAGGTATGTTAAAGCTATATTTTGCGTTTTTAGGTCAAATACAGTGTTAGTGAGGTGTTAGAGAATATTAATTATTGTGCAAGGTAGGTAAGTACGTAGGTACTCCTTACAATCGAAATGAAGGAAAGATGAACGGAAGGTGCAGAAAGGATAATCGAAGAGAAAAAAGAATAAGAGAGATTTATTGTAAGAGACAGAGAGAGAGAGAGGTATCCTGTTCTCTCTCATGTAAAGAAATGTGCCTAAACGTGACGCGTCCTTGAAAACTCAATTCTCGTCCAATTATCGAATAGCTGCCTAAGAAGTTTCACTTCAATAAATAATTGAAGAGTTTAGGACTAATATATATTTTTAAATCTTCTTTAACAGTAAGTACGAGTATCATCTGTGCTGTGTACCTATTTATTTTAGTCACAGATCAATTGAAATGAAAAATACATCTAGAATTCTAGACTTAAAAGTCAAGGTCCGACAACAATATTGGACTTGCAAAAACCTACGTGCAATGTTTAAATATATTCGAACATAATGCATGGTACGCTGGTAGCTTTTTGGTCCATCTAGTTGTATATTCTGTTGTATTGTGTATCGAGTTGTATTAGCGATAAGACCGCATATTGTTGAAAATTTCTACATTTATACCTGTAATTTTTATGGTGTACATATTAAAGAATAGGTATTCAATCTATCTATCTAAGAGATCAACTAAAGTGCTGTTTCTTTTGATAACTTCGTACGCCGCTGTCCTTTTTTAATACTGGTAGACTTTTCTGTCGTCATCATAATTATAATAGAATTAACCAGTCTACGGTTGTCAAAACAAGACCAAGAATCGTTATCAAAGTTATCAACTCATCAATGTTCATTAGGTACTAATCACTGACGGCTTAATTCCTTTAATGAACTGACGTTGCCCATTACTGGCATAGCCATCAAACCTGGCAAAAGAATTTACCCTCATTTTTCATTTAATTTTGTGACTGCCTGATTCATTCAGTTTCAAATTGGGAATAATCTTGTTTTAAACAAAATTAATCTATGGTACCTCGTAAGTATATTACATATATATACCCACCCAGTTAGTCTAACTGAATGATCGTCGGCATCAGTGTAGATAAACCTTTTGCCCGTCACTGACCTGAAAGTTTTGGGATGACCTTTAGCCGATGGGCGCAGATAATTCGCTGGCACCGTGCCAGCTTTTGAAAGCAGCTTAACGATACCTAATTCCATTGTTTATTTGTTATTTTTATTCATTTCAGTTCGTTTGCATTGTGTAATATCAATGAGAGTTAGAAAAGAGTTATCATGCACAAGATGGAACAAAATATTTCATTCGGAACTCACAAGACCTTTGAAGTCTCTTCATATTTCACAAAAACTATATTGGACAGTTCCAAACAAACAAATATCTTTCCTAAAATATGAAAGGTCAATTTAGCAACCCATTTGTCCAACAGCAAACAAACGACCCGACCTTTTCCGTGCAAGCATCTAAATCAAACCCTGGAAAAATGAAATTCGGTGGAAACACTCCTGAAACGCGGAACAGAGCCAAGCCTTTGACATTTTTAATACACTTCGGGCTCCATTTTTCATCACAAACTTTAAAGGCGAACGCCCTGAAGGTAAACATGCCCGTCTGCTTCACGGAAGGTTGACGACATCGTATCGATCACACTTGTTGCTGTACCAGACCTGCGTTTTAGAGAGTGAAACGCCTACACAAATGGCGGTAATTGAAGTTTTTGAATTGGCGTGCCAGAAAGTTATATGATTGAAGTGTATGTAGATGAAGTCTAAACATAAAGAAAAAAGAGAAAATGAAGAAATATTAGTAAAAATTACAGAACTAAAACATATCATGCTTTTCAAGTCGTATTTACTCTATACATAATTACATCCTCATAATTAGCTTTTAACATGATATAATCTAATTTGAAAATAACAAGACGACTCGCTTTGTTTTGCCGTTACGTACTATAATTAATGTATTTATAATTAAAATAGAATGATAATTTAACACAGTGAACTTGAACTTACGCAAATCCGTATTATTGTTTAACAATAGACTCTATGTGACATTATATTGTAAAGATAATATTTATTTTATTTTCTTCTATACTAGGATAAAGTTTCTGTAAGTATTCTTTCCCGTCGCGTCGTGGTGGCTTTCCGTTCCATTCCGTTTTCCGGTTCTCGACTTCCTCCTGTAGTATAATATCTTCATCGCTTTTCATACAGGACAGTCTATTGTTAGCCTTTGCCAATCTTTCTATTAGGACCAGCATTTTGCGAAGTAATAGACGCTCTGTTCCGAACAATAGGTGTTCTGCTGTATGATCTACTGCTGCAGGCGTTACAACTGCGTTCAATTGTTGAACTTCCCGTAAATTGTTATACCCATCTCTTATCCAGGATACCTGCATTACCAGGATTATTAAATGCGTTGGTATTTATAAGTTCAAGTGCTCTGCAAATAACTCACTTTTCTTTGCATGTGTTTTTGTTCCGACCGTTTGGCTAATAACTTTTTATTTGCGGCCCTTCGTTTTGTACCTGAGCATCTAGTCCAATAATGTCATTGATTAAGAAATCGCCTTCATCGAACTATCTGCATAGGAAGACAATACACTCTTGTTTCTACCTCTAGCTTAGATCAGCAAGCCCCAAGGCATTAGACCTACTGCCATAAACCATTCAATCTAGGGTAATATCGCCATTGTGGGTTAGTATCACGTACGTTACTTACAACTGAGGTCGCTGCCAACCTTGGATTTACAATTCGATGATTTGCATTTAAGGTTACCGAATGACCACCTATAGTTGATCTTGTAGCTGGCAGAACCGCCATCTTGGATTAGGATCTACTAAGTCGGAGTCTACAAAGTTCAATTACCTAGGAAACCGTAGTTTTTCTTTGTTAGATGTTATTCTGTTGTAGACCTCTGCGGAAGATAAATTACGATTAATCCACCTTTAGTTGGGCTCTTAGCTTTTTTTTCTTTGTTGGACTGAAGGCTTTCTCGATTGAACGCTGCTGTCACTTATGTTTATGCGGAGGTAAATTGATATAGCAATTTACCTCCGCATCGCTCGCCCACTATAGTGACGTTATTCTGTTGGGTAGCTCGTATCGTGTCCTAGGGACAACTGGACAAGGCAAAAATATGTTTATGTTTGTTCCAAAAATAGGACCAGCCTTGGTTAGGATTTTTCTTTTTGACAAAGTTTAAGACAGAACGACATCAGTAAATATTTATTGAATAGGTAATGACTATGAGAAAATGGTTGACATAAACATGTTTGAATCTAGGTATCTACAGGTAAAAATCTGTAGTGTTTGGTATATATGTAATAAATGGGTAATTTGTTGGTGTTATTACGTCTTGTGGTGTTTTTACGTCATTTTTTAGTTTCGTAAGTCTCCTCCTGCCATAAGTACCTACAGACGCCAGCACATCAAGCTACCCGAAACTGTAAAATTTTCCCAATCAACTTTGAACCATGCTTTAGCGACAAAGTTGAAAGTCTTTTAAAGAAGACAGATTGTAGTAGCTTGATGTGCTGGCATCTGTACATATAACAGTTTGATTAACTAACGTAACTGATCCGATTTCTAGCATTGTTTAAATAGTATAAAATAGTATATAGATTTTTGGACATAACATGTATAATCCTGACACCACAGAAATATTTATTGTAGGTACGCTCAGAAGTAATAACAATGCAACTAGGATAACAACGATCACTTGCGAGTTGCGATGTTTGTGCGATCATTCCATTGCAATGAACGAAGAGTTTATAAAAATAACTTAAATCTCACCGTGATAACTTAGGTGAAGTGAGCTATCAAATAGGGGTAATCCCTAGCATCAGGTGGAATGACAGCTCACTTCACCTTAGTCTTCACGGTGAGATTTTTACAGAATAGCACTGCTGTTTATCCTAAGTTCCTAACAATAGACAATTGATAGTAATAATAACTAATCACGGTAAACGTACTGAGCATGTCAGCAGTCCAGTAATAGCAACTTCTTATTAGTGACATGATATTTTTATCTAAGATCTGGGGACCTGTAGGTACCTATATTCCTAAGATATATTCGAATTTAAACAGTATATCTAGTGAAAGTCAAAACATTTTTTTTCAAATAGGCACATAAAAGGCACTTTTGAACGTCAAAAATTACTTACAATAAAATAGAATAGGCAAGAAACTCCACCCTTACACTTTTAAAATGTTTTACAAGGTTTTGTATACATTCATTATATAATTATTTTAAGTGAAGACGATGCACCTACACAAAAAAAACTACCACAAAAGGTAAAAAGAATTAAAAATAAAGCAATATCAGGTAAATCAATTATGTGATACCGAAACTTGTAAGATGACAGCTGATGATATAATCGTTATTTAGAGATCCATCCCGGCGCGAGGCATGACAGCAAAAGGAACTTTGTTCCAATAAGTTTTCACTTCACGAACGACCGAGTAATATCCCTAAATACAGGGCTGCAGGGACACCGACGCGCACATTGTAACCGTGAATTCCGCGCGTGATTCTAGACCCCTAACGTAAAATTTTTCCTTCGGTTTACATTAAAAAAAAATGATTTTCCCTAAAAAGTGCGATCTTTACGCGATCAAAATGTATAGAACAGCTGTTTTTCCCCTGCCACCCTATATAGTGTTGCATTCACAACACTGCCTTACTCCTATAGAACAACCAAACACTGGAATCCTCTGAAAAATCCTCAATGACAGATGTGCACTTCGCTCGTGTAAGTGTCATCCACACAATAGGATCTGGCTGGGTACTATAGTGGGTCCAAGTCTAGTACGATGTTTGTACGTACACATACGGCCAGTCGAGTCTAATGTGCCGTATTGTTCGCGGTTCACTTTGATTGCATAAAGCATATTGATGCACTAATTAATTGAGTTGCCGTCAGTTTGGTATCTATTTTAGTAGTTTGAGGAATATGCTATAGGGTAGAGCTAAGATAGCTTTAAGAACTGTATTGTTAGGAGCAAAGCTTCTAACATTCTCTTTAGAAACGGGAGTTTCTTGAAAAAGCCTTTGTGAGTGAAATCCTCAGTCATATTTCTCCAGGTTGTGAGATTTTTATTACTTACACACACCGCACGTCTTTAGCATTTGCACGAGTTTCAGGATCTCACTTACGGAAATCGTTAACTTACGAAGGTTTTAGAATTTATTCGCACTTTTCTCAACGGCTCTCTTTCAAGAAAACTCGACTTAATAAAAATGTTCAACTGATTCAATGAAAGACCACATATGGCTTAAACCGCTGAGTCTAGAAGCATGTTCACAAAAGTTATTTTTATAGGTAACTAATGTGAGCACCAAAGAGGGATTTTTAATATTTTCCGATGGGAAGTCCTGTTGGGGGCACGGCTTGAATTTCCTACAGTCCTACAGTTTTTAACTGGAACTAAAAAAGGAGGAGGTTCTCAATTCGTATGTTTTTTTTTTTATTATATGTTCGGGTATAACTCCGTCATATCTAGACGGATTTGCAAAATTATTTTTTTGTTCGAAATGGCCGCATTTAAATAATTTCGTAAAGATCTGATGATGAGTTTCGGAGACAGACAACGGAACTTTTCAATTAATGCCACCGCCAACCGCGATTGCTGCTATCGCATATGCATGCGTTGTTTACGCAATCACAACATAACATCATCAGAAGACCCGTAAGGACTTCTAAAGATCCACGAATGACAGCCGCCGAGGCACAAAGGGGTTTTGGTATGTAAAGATGGTTACCTATCGACAGACCAACCGCGGCAAGCGTAGCTTACTCCGACCCGCGCGCCTGTTATAACTTAGCTATAAGAAACCAAGACATACTTCTACCTAAAATAACCCCTCAGTATCCAGAAGCAAGGTAAATAATACAAAGTGTAACGTAGGTACACAAATTGAAAGACGCATATAGTCAGTCACATAGTTAACAAGTAATGAACGACACTATGCATGATGTAACTTCGTTTGAATGCGACTGTGAACTTGACTCGGACAATATTTGTTATTGCCAAGGTTGTAACAGTTGCACATCAATTGCTATGAGTTGCAGTCAAGACGTGGTGTGGTGTGGCGTGGTGTGGTCAAGACGTGTTCTTGAGTGGAGACCGCGAATCGGTAAACGTAAGGTGGGACGGCTAGGTGGAGCGACGATCTTCGCAGGATGGCTGGTTGCAACTGGATGAGAGTTGCCGAAAATCGAGTTGAATGGTGTGTAATCCCCAGGCATAATATGTCCAGGAGTGGACTGCCATAGACAGAGACTGCATTGACATAGAGATAGAGGTGAATATGATGTGGTCAGGAAAATTCTGTAGGCAACAATGTGTTCTCAATTGGAAAAATACGAGAAGATTGTCAAACTTCATAACATAACGCCCCTATTTCTGCGAAGGGTTCGGCAGAGGTGTACCTAGCTATACTACAAACGCAAGCACATCAAGTTACTACAATCTGTCAAATTTCTTTAATAGATTTTCAACTTTATCGCTAAAGTATAAGGTTCAAAGCTGATTGGGAAAATTAGACAGTTTCGGGTAGCTTGGTGTGCTGGCGTCTATACACAAACATTTAGCCAATTATGTTTAAGTCCCATGTTTGGGGGCGAGCCTATTGCCATCAACTCAAATCCAGATTCCGAGCTGCTACGCCTGCTACTGAGTAATTCCAGGGGAGCAATTCTCGTAATTTTAAGTACCTTCTCAGTCTGATCTCAGTTTGAATCTGTCAAAAATACTTACCTCTGATTTCCCTAAAACTTTTCACACGATTTTGATATTGATTGTCGCTGGGATGAGATTCCGACTAGATTTTAAACGGTTTTAATTACGGAAATTGGCCTTAGAAAAACCTAATAACACTTTGCCCGACCTGCACCCTAATTGCGAAACACACTATCGATGTCAATTTGAATCATTTTGATGCATATTGCTAATCCATAGCTTCATATGTTCGAAAAATGCGTCTGCTCAACAATATAAAAAACGCATTGAACGTTGTTGATCTGTCAAAATGAAACCCATTGCTACTAATAGTGTGTTGTGTTACGCAATTACCCCGTTGGGAATCGAATACAGGACGTCATGCACATCAGTAGCGCTTGCGACCACTAGACCGACGAAGCAGTCAATCTAATTTGTTCAAAATCCCCATGTGAAACAATTACTGTATATTTTTAGCACGTTATTGTAAATGGGAACTGTCTCGCTTGTAATTTGAACATAATATTATTAATACGTGGAAGGTATCTTGTGTGTGAAATTGCGTCTGAGTTTCAGTCATCTATCAGCTGTTTGCAGTGTTCCCCACTAAAATCTACTTTCATGCGCCAATTCTACTAATATTATAAATGTGAAAGTTTGTGAAGATGTTTGGATGTTTGTTACTCAATCACGCGTAAACCGTTGAACGGATTTGGATGTTTAACAAACATATACCTAGTTTACTAGCGGCCTGTCCCGGCTTCGCACGGGTGGACATTTATTTTTTAAACATTTTATTTTTTTCTCGCAATTAAAAAAGCCTATATTAATCAGTGATAATGTAGCATTCAAATGGTGAAAGAATTTTTAAAATCGGTCCAGTTCTTTTTGAGCCAATTCGTTACAAACATACATACAAATCTTTCCTCTTTATAATATTAGTATAAATAACCAGGATTAACACATAGGATACTTTTTATCCCGATATTCTCACGGGATCGAAACTAACGCGGGTGAAACCGCAGGGCGCTGCTAGTTCTTAGATCTGAGAAGATGTTATCAGAGAGTTCATAAAAAAATTAGGTAAGTAGGTACCAACTTTGTTTTTTCTAAAATTGTAGAACTCAGTATTTCATCATCATAATCAGCATTTAATGTTCGGGACACAGGCCTTCTTTCTGTGAGAAGGAGTAAGCCATAATCGACCACGAGGGCCCAGTTGTGGATGTCACATGGTCTTCGACTTTTTTTTATTCTAGGACATGCCGGTTCTATGTTCTATATTATGGGTTTGGTTTCCGCACTAAGTCCTTCAGTTGGACCATTGTGCGTGGACCATGGCGGCCGTCGGTGGTTATTCTAACCAGCCCACCTCCCTCCAGAAGCTGATTAGGTCTCCTGGTTTGTTGAGAACATCTGTGTACGATCTGGGTGTCCCGAGGGTTTCTGATCTAATCTGGGTGACGCCTGTGCACTCGTTTATTTAGCGAGCAGTGTCCCGTGATGGTCCCCGTCACCAGGCGCAAGCCTTTCCTGTCCAGTCGCAATAAGCGCCTGGTTAGCCTGCCATCTAATGATGGCATAGCTTCCTTGGACTGCCTGCAGCCTGGTGACGACGTCCACCAACTTTCTGCTTGTGTATGGGTGTGTTCCTGTAGCCACCTGCGTAGTTGGTTGAAGGGGATGGGCACGACAGGTTCCGGTCCACAAACTGACGTACTGGATGCTCTTCTGGCCAGTTTGTCAGCTGCGTCGTTACCTAGCGATCCACTGTGTCCTTTTATCCATTGTAGCCTCACTATATTGCGGTTCAAAACAGTTACCTGTTCAAGCGCATTGTGACATTCTAGTATTAGGTTCGATGTGATGCATTCCTTCCATAGGGATTGAAGGACTGAGGCGCTGTCAGAAAGTATGCGAATACGGGCATCCGTAACTCTCCTGGCTGCTATGGCATAAGCCGCTTGTATTATGCCCACGGACATGCCGGTTTCCTCACGATGTTTTCCTTCACCGTTTTGAAAGTGTGGATTTTACTAGTTATAGTTTTTTGTTGACGAAATGAAATACACTAAGTGCTTGCCTGGGTTTGAACTTACGACCTACAACTCGTCAGTGAGGCCGATTCTACTGGGCCACCACTGCTCTCTAACCGGACCCCCTTACTTAATATACGTTGTATAGTGTCTGTATAGTTACACAATAAAAAAAATCTCTTATATGTTTCGAAGTCGAATACAAAGCGGGAAAAATCCTTCTATTAAGTAGGTCCTGATTTATGGGTTTCATTGTACTTATCCTCGTGTATGATCATTCAAAGTTGCATACAATGTGTGTTAGTTACATATTGGACTAAGGAATATCAAGTGCTTAAAGGTAGGTTAGGTACCGACTTATTCCTTGTGTTTAAGTAAAAGAGGCACAAGTGTCGATACTTAGTTATGTACATATGTCCTACCTACAGTCAACAAAGATAAGGGAATGTTAAATAATGGAGCTTTTGGTTACCACATGTAAAGTGCGCGTCGCTTCGTGAGATAAAAAATACTACAACGTCTGCCATAAAATTCGTCCTTCACTCTTACCTTTTTCGTGTCCCAATCACGAACCCACCAACCATTCTCAATGGTCAGTAATCATCTGCCATCGAATCCAAAATATGACAAAGCGTCAAATCATGACACACCAACAATGGTGAAACTTTGAAAACAAATTTTACAGAGTATCGATACGTAAACATTACCTTTCGAATCACGATTCATATCACACGGGAATTTAACCGCAATCTATTCGGAACATCGTTTAAATTATAATTTCCAATGAGCGTTGCAAAATTGTACGGTTTCAAGGATTTAATGAGTCAAGGAATGCTGTGAGACCTATTCGAGGTACGTGAACTTTGGATATGGTTGGGTGTTGCCACATATCGGATACTACTAACATTATTCAAAATTCTATAGGCCATAGTTCTAGTATCGGATATTCATGTTCATAATCAGCCTATAATGTTCCTGCTGGGACACAGATCTCCTATATTAGAGAAGGGACTGGGGTATAATCAAGAAGTATATAGATAATCGTGGAGCCAACACTCTGAACACCTAAGTGAAAACGACTGTGGGCTGTCGCTCTCTTTCTGAATCCTTACATAAGACCAAGAAAACATATATCACTGTCTCGTTCTTAAGTGCGTATTTAGAAAGAGAGCGTTAGCCCACAGTCGGTTTCAGTTAGGTATTTACAGTGTGGGCTCCATTTTTATCTACAAGCTTCTTGGGTATAATCCACTACGCGGGACCATTGCGGGTTGGTAGACGTCACATGTCTTCGAATGTAGGTATGGTTCTAAGACATCTCCTTACGATGTTTACCTTCTTCACAGTTTTGAGAGAAATTATTTACACAAAGTAAATAACTTCGAACCCACGACCTTACAGCTCGTAAGTCTGGGCGTTACCACTGGGACACCACTGCTCACCGCTGCTATATTCATGTGCGGCATATGCTAATAGAGATCTTTTAATCTAAAATTGCATGCTCCCCCCACAAAAATGTATGTACGGACATTTGAAATGTGAAGTTGCATTATGCATCGCTAATGAGATATTGGTTTTCTAATATGGACTCTTGAATGACTAAGATTTGCTTAGGAGAAACATCCGCGATGCACAATAGGATAAACTATGATCCAAAGGCATATATACATACCAATGTTATCGTGCTCATGACCAGTCTGAAGGTATACGGTAGTCAAAGGACGTCAATCACTCTAAGTCTCTTTAGATGAATGAGACTGGGATGGATTTGTAGGGTCAATAGGAACGTGAGTAATCTATTAATTTGCGTGAACAAAGCCTTAGGCGAACAACATTGCCCTACACTGGAATCGTGTTTTATACAGGTTCTCGGGGACATCCATCCGACCTAATCTTACCTTGGATTCAGTACACGATCCTGAATCCTCTGCGTTAAAAGGGGTTTGAAGATTTTTTTAAGGACGATTTATAAAAATTCTATTCAAACTTATGTTTCAAATTAATATTATTTCAAGTTAAACAAACATCAACTTTAATGTAATGGTAATTAAGCTAATTTCACAGTGACTATATACTTCATTTACAATAAGATTAGACATTTAAACAAACCTTTTTTACAGCTTGTTCAACCGATTTTGACTTCTATTCTGTAGGAATAAGGATGGCATTAAAAGCAAAAAAAGTGCTTACAATGACAACTGTTTAGGTACTGCTTTTAATGCCATCCTTATGTCTACGAAATAGAAGTCAAAATCGATTGAATTGACGGTAAAAAAGGTTTGTCTAAATGTCTAATCTTATTCTAAATGGAGTATAGCACTATTGAAAAAGTTATAATAATGTTTGAAGTTGTAGCGTAAACTGGACTTTATTGCATAGGAATTAAAGTAATTCTTCCATAAACTCATATTTGTTTAAATTTTTGGCAAATAAATCGCGAATGCACATTAGTTCTCATGCATGCGTGGCCGCCATTTCCAAAATGGCGCGACAGTAGGTATGCCGCGGATCTTCAAAGCCTTTTTGTGTCGGTTATTAAAAAAAAATTGCTGTTCCATACATGACCGCGCAGGTATTGCACTTTTCTATGATCAGCAGATTTTTTTTTATAACTGACATTAAATTTCTATGTCAAAAGGTCTAGAATGATGTGCTGAATTCATGGTTACAATTTGCGCCTCGATGTGCTAGCCACCCTGAGTGCACAAACATTCAGACCCGGAACCACATATATAGATACACCTAGATAACGCAAGAGCAACTATTTCGCGTGCCAAAAATCGCACCAACTTACGTTCAAAAATCGTAAGCCGCCACTTTCGTGCTCAGTCTTGTGTATTGCTGGCTGGGTGAGTGTGAGTGAGAAAGAGCGCTTCTGACGTCATAGTAGATAGTCAAAAAAACGGCACGCTTGGTTTTCATACAGATAGATTCTCTCTCCAAAATCTTAGCTGTTACAGTTATGAGAAAAGTCAGAAGCTAGGTGCACGGTTCATATGGAGAAGAGCCAGCAAAGAAACTCCGTAACCGTAGAATTTTAAGCTTACGAATAATATTGGCTTCTACAATGCATAATTATTAAAATTACAGTGTTAATAAGTATGAGAGTACAGAGTGTAGCCCTGTCCACAATTACCCGGAATGTATAGACGCCAGCACATCAAGCTACCTGAAACTGTAAAATTTTCCCAATCAACTTTGAACTCAAACTCAAAGCATTTATTTCAATTAAACCATTTCCAGGCACTTTTGAATTGTCAAAATTAACTAGTCGGTCAGTTAGTCAGAAAATTGAAGCTAGTTGCCCATTCCAAAACGTAGATCTCTTGGAGAAGAACGGGCAAGAAACTCCAAGGACACTCTTTTAAATTAAGATATTACAAAATCCTGAGTACAGTATTCTTGTTGCTTCTATATGTGAGAACAATGTTATGAAGAAACAATTCAAAATAGTTATAAGATTAAAAAGAAGCCCTGGCAGCTAAGAGATGACCAGTCTCAACTGACAGCGCCCGTTCACGAACATGACGCATGGATCAGCACCATCCAGCTCAACCATTTTGAAGGGAACCGAATGATCCAACACAGGCGCCACCATCAGTGAGACATTTAAGTGAGCATGACACATTCTCAACTGCCATGCTCTTTGAAGTCAATATAAAAAAAAAAATTATAATAACGGATCCATGGTTCTTACATTTACAAAATTAAAAAAAAAATGCTTCTAAATTATACAAAACTATAGTTACCAATTTATTTACGAGATGAATAAAATTTTACTAGAAAGAGGTATAAGCTATTAAAGTAACAATTAAAACTTGATTGAATTAAAAATACACATTAACTTCGAATGTCAGAAACACTTAAAAAAAAGAAAAGAAAAAAAGGGAAGCATGTCTTCCAAATATTGAAATTTTAACTAGTGAGCCCAAGTGTCTGTGGAGCAGGACCAGCATTTAACCAAGCATTTTTATCTACGATATAATCATCCAACTTATAGTATGCTTGTCTACATAGTGTGCGTTTAATGCATGTTTTAAATTTCTTCTCATTTAGTTGAAGAATATCGAGTGGTATTTTATTATAACACTCTACACAATAACCCATAAACATTAGTGATAAAGTTGAAAATCTATTAAAGAAAATTAGACAGATTGTAGCAGCTTGATGTGCTGGCATCTGTACCTGACCTACGGACAATGTGTCGTTGTGCATTATCATGACGTGTAAATTATGCGATGAACCAAAAATCTTTTAAATTCAATTTCTAAGTAAGTTCCTCTTTTCCCAGGATGGAGTTAGGAGTCCAGCTGGTGGGTATAATGCTGCGCTTGCTCAACTTCCTGCTGGCGCCGCTGTTCTGGTTCCGCGCGCGAGACAGCCGGCGACTGCCGCCGGCCACCGACCCTGTGCTGCGCAAGAGTGCTGTCGAGTTAGCTGCTGCTGTTAGGAATGGTGATGTAAGTACCGCTGTAATATAAGGTTGGAAATTATCCCACGGTAACGTTCAATCGGGATAAAAAATATCCTGTATCCTAACCCTTGTTCATCCAAATCCGTTTCAGCGAGACAGGAAAAGATAATAGACTGACACTTTTGCATTCACAATATTAGTAGGGAGTATACACAAAATAATCAGTTCCAAGTGTAAATGGAACAATGTAGAGCAGAGAGAACGGATGTTTTAGTATTGTTTTCGAGTCATCATCGCCAGAAAAATCGAGATAGAAACGGGTTGATGGGAATATAGAGCTAATTTGGACGTGCTATAACCCAAAGAATCTCAAATAAATAAAATTAAAGTGTCTGTTAGCTTTTTACTATAAATATACAACGTGTAACGAAATGGGTATATATATAGAGAAGGCCCGGCTTCTTTGGATGATATCAAACGATATAGGAAGGGTTTTTTAATCCTATCGCTACATGTTCGGAAGTTATGAGATTTTTTAATACATTGATACCAGAAACCGAACTTTTCAAATTGAAATAAACACATCACTAGCACTAAAACAGCTGATCGGTGTCACCGACCTATTTGTAAGTAAAGATAAACCTCCTACTCCTGGTATTTCTGAATAAACGGTTCCGCATGTTTATTTTTTATTCACAAAATATTATTAAGTACTGACTTTTCCTAAACTTTGATTATGTTTGTGAACTAGCTACCTACAATACAATTAATTGGTTTAGGTATCAAAAGTTAACGAAATATTTAGATACCTGCTTGAATTGTCACGTATCATTTACACACTTGTTGGTTTTTTACGTAGTTGTCCTTTTGTAGAAGATTACTTTGTAGATAATTATTATCTACCTCGTAGTAATCTTCCACCCGCCACCCACCTTTCCATCATACCTACAACACAGTAAATACCTAATTCAAAAACAATATTCCTGTAAATTTCCTAACATTATTTCTAACCTTTTATTTTGGTGGCCATAAAGATGAACGATTTTTTGCTTTAAATCGATTTTTCATTCGATTCACAGATCGAATCTCGTGCTCTTCTTACATCGATCTTCTAAAAATTCATTCAAAAATCGTAATTAAAAAATTTTAAACAGCATTTAACACACCTCTATTTTGTGACATATTTACAGTTGCCAGTCAGGTAGGTACGTCAATAATATTTGATAACCTTTCCGGCGTAATTCAAATGGATGATTAATATGTTTCAATCTTCGGACAAGTTAAAAAGTGTCGGCATACTTATGTAATTGATCTTGTTTGAAATAGATAAACCTACCTATTCGCTGTTTATGATTGTCAGCACAATGCTTTGGGCAAATATGAACTTGAACTATTAAGAGCCTTTATTTACACATACGATCCAAGAGATTCGATTCACGTTACTATTGAATCGATTTGCTTGAAGATCGCATTAAAACGATTTTTTCGAAAAATCGACAGCTTGTACAACCATTGAATTGATCATAAAAATCGAATCCTTACGTGCATCCTACCGGGAATTAATTGCTTAAATAAACATTATTATTTGCCATTAGTACTTAGAATAGAAAAAGGATTTAGAAACCATTTTTTTGTCCAACTGAACCCAAAACATCATTTCAATTCACCTCTTCGCAACTTATTCTTCTCCTAGTACAAATAAAATCACAGTGGGTTCCGTTCATAATTTTTAAAATAAGGTTATTTTTTTACTAAATAAGACGTAAACTATTAGCAACAAGTTAATCGTTTTTTTTTATTACAAAATAATACCACGCACGCATAATTTTTGTGTGTAGGACTAACCGAAAGAATTATCGGAGTTCACGGTCTGTCGGTGCTGTTTGAGTGGTACATAGGTTTTATTAGTTTGAGCACGTTTAGTCTTTGTTATTATAATTCAAATAAAGAATGTCGCAAAATTGCATGTAACTGTCGAAAGAAATTAATAAAAGTACTAGAAGCGCATGAGTAACAGGAATTGTTATTTCCGAATTGAATATCATTTGCTCACAGAACCCTGATTACGTCGCTACACACACAATGTAACATCGATGTGTGTGTAAACCTAATGACTTTTAGGTACCAGGATAGCAGGGAATAGGAGTTTCATTTTGGGCATTATTGTTATTGCTTTGCTCGTCGCCGTCAGTCGACGTCTGTCCTGCGTCTAGTACATTCGTTTTTATCCCTATGATAATTATGCGCATCAGTAATTTGCGAGCTGCCCAAGAACTGTACCGTCACCGTTTTATTGAGGGTAGACCAGATGCTGAGCGTCGATAGATGCCTTCGTCAGCATGTTTTAGTTTGATCTCGGATGGTACATCGGCTTGGTGCCTCTAACCATAGGTAATCAGGTACCTATGGCGAGCGCTGCGCAACGACGGTCAGCACCCATGTGCGTGTGTAGTGTACGCAGTGCAGTGTGATACAAATTAAAGTGCGGATTGAGGCCGCTTTCAGGACAATAACACCAGACATGCTACGTAATGTGTGTCCATGAACAAGTGAGCGGCCTTGTGCATACAATACCAAGGTCACCACATCGAACCCCATCTTTAAAAATGTAAGTCAATTTACTAAATTAAGCAAAGCTTTAAGATTTTACTGTTTACTCGGTATAAAGTAATAATAAGGGATGAAACTAGTTAACCTAGGTACCTACCTAAACTTTGTTTCGATTGTTTACTTAAGTTTTGTTATTCCAGTTTTTACGTGCAATTTCTAGCTTAATAACGAGTAAACAGTAAATCAATAATTAGAATTACACATTAATTTTTACATCACGGTAAAGTACGTATGGCTTATTGCGCGCGCGCGCGGCGGCGGCGGAATATTCCGTCAGTTGGCGCCGACAAAGAACACCGCCTCGCGCCTGCGCAGTAGGCTACGGTACTAGGCGCGCAGAGTTACGGAAGAGATTTATCGTGATATTAGCAAGTAACTTAAAAAGTTATTGACCTACGTAGTGCGGTGACACGTTTGTTATGATTTGAATTTAAGAAACCAATGAAACCGAAAATTTGGTATCAATTCTTAGAGTATTTTATTTTGAGTTGAAACTATGTATAGTGACTCTATACCAGCTGTTATATTTCCTCCTTCAGGATCACTACAGCGTTTAAATTACACCCTGTATATAAAAGTATATACGGTACATAAAATAAACAAAAAAAGAAGAATGCCCACGTCCCATACATTTAAAAACCTGACAATGAAAGTTTATGTATAGTTATAGGGTATAGTGGAAAGGCTACCTGTACGTTTAGAAAATAATATCTTGTAGTCATTTTTACGATGTAAACGCTACGAAGACCAAAAAATATTAATGTTAGGTACTTTTATTAGGTTAGGATTTGCGGTTAACAAGTAGGTAATAAAGAAATACCTAAATGCGTTAGAGCTAATTATTAACGCTCGAAGTTTAGTCTAAAATAGGAATACTTACCTAGCTATGGTCTCAAACGTCTTTTTTACTTTGTGAATTCCTAGAAACCAACTGCCCTCACGTCACTGCTTAGACTCTCGATGATTGTATGTATTTATTGAACTGTCAAATCAAAGTGTGTCAAATGTCATAAAAATCCGTTTCAGTCGTGCGAACTCAATTACATACTGCATGATTATTTTTCTTTAATTATTATGTTATTTTTAATTAATCAGTATTTTACAAAGACTAACAAAGAAATACTCACTGATTAAATAAAACGTAAAATAATTCATAAATCTCAGAAACAGTGTTGAATAAAGTCAAGTAGCAGTGTGTAAAATGGAATGTCGTAAAAAAGGGTATTTGAGATGCCTTCAAGACATGGTATACGTTTACCCTTGACGTAGGTTATGCATAAACCAAAATTAAAATATTTTTTTCCTGCGTTTCTTTTAGCATTGTGATAAGCGTAATTAATATACAGTTAAATTAGCTGAATTTTAAGATTTATTTCATTTCTATACATAGTCAGGTCAAAAATGAGCATTCTTCCTTTTGAATGTTCGTTTATCTATTTGTTTGTTCCGGCTAATCGCCGAAACGGCAGGACCGATTTTTACGGGACTTTCACTTACAGATAGCTGATATTAAAAGGAGTAACTGAGACTGCTATTATATTAGAAAAAGAATGAGTAAAGAGACACATTATTATTTTCCAACATCCACGCGAACGATTAAGTCGCGGGCACAGCTAGTTAGAAGATTTTCTCAATGATGATGCTATGCTATGACGCATTTAATCCTATTTGCAGAATCTAAACTACTTAGTTTTCCTGTAGCCTTGAAGTATGATTCAGTAGTGTCTTTCAGCCTTATAGCCCATTGTTAAAACCTCATCACTCAATTCCAAGCTCTCTATTTTTATTGCTGCACACACCAATTGACATACTTAACCACATCCTGACAAACGCCCATAAAATGGCAACACTGCAACTGACTGCAATTCTGTTTAATTGCGGTCGCCATTTTCAATTATCAGTTGTTTGACACAGTTGGGCAGGCAGTCAACGAGACGTGATGTCACTGGATAGACCTCTATAATGTGATGTCACTGGATAGACCTCTATAATGTGATGTCACTGGATAGACCTCTATAATGTGATGTCACTGGATAGACCTCTATAATGTGATGTCACTGGATAGACCTCTATAATGTGATGTCACTGGATAGACCTCTATAATGTGATGTCACTGGATAGACCTCTATAATGTGATGTCACTGGATAGACCTCTATAATGTGATGTCACTGGATAGACCTCTATAATGTGATGTCACTGGATAGACCTCTATAATGACCACTTGTGACAGTTGTAATTGAATTCTCATTAGGACATTCTTAGTAACACCCCCAGAATACGAATTTGTCCTCGTTTACTGGAAAAAGACTTACCTGCTCAGACCGTATTTCGGCCATGACAGTCAATCTCAACAGAGAGATATTATAGTGCACAACTGTTTGCGCGCACACACAGGCGCATCATCAGGTGATCAGGCGCAGAACCAACGGCTTAACGTGCTTTCCGAGCCACGGGAGTATCACACCGCCAACTTCCAAACTCCGGGCTGTTACTAAGAAATTAGTAATGGACAAACTCAATAACCCCTGGCTAAGCAGTCGCGCTTGCGACCTCGAGACCAACGGGGCTATCCCGCTTTATTACAAGGAACTTAGAATGAAAGAAAACTATGTTTCACATCTTATCCTGAAGGTCAATTACCGTAATTAAAAACGTTCAAAATCTAGTCGCAATCTCATTTCAGCGACAATCACTGTCAAAAATATGTTAAAAATGTAGAGAAATTAGAGGTATTTTTGACAGATTGAGACTGAGATCAGACTGTGAACGTTCTTAAAATTACGAAAATTGCCCCTCGGCCCTCGTTTCCAAAAAAAAAAATGCAGCCATAATGACCTCTGCGCTACCACCGGCGATACCATGTAAGTGGCGAAGTTTTGGATCAACAAAATTTAACTCACTGTCGTGCCATCGACACAACGAAGCAGATGAATAAAAGAACTGGCGAAGTGTCCAAATGAAAATAAAATCAAAAGTCATTTATTCAAATTAGGCTGAGAATCAGCACTTTTCGAACGTCAAAATTACACAGTCCACCAAAACGCCCGCCCTTCACCACTTCCTAGTGCCTTCGCTGAGAAGAAGTGGCGCAACAAACTCCCCAGAAACCTGTAAATGTAGGTGCATTATCACCCCACTGACCACCTTCGAGAGATATAGACGTGAGGCTACGTAGGTAATGTAAAATATTGAACGATGTTATTTAACTTTTCACAAATGAATAGGCAAGTATTTGCTTCAATGTTTATTTCGGATTCCGCCAATAATGCTTCACCCAATTATATTGGTATTCATTTCCCTGGTTATTCGATACTTAAATTGTCAGTACAATCAATTGAACCCACTGAACCGAATGTTGGAATAACATTGGAACAAATATTGTTATTGATTACATAAATGTATTCCCGTGGGTGTGGTAACTGCACGATATATCCAGCAACATGTTGCTATTATGCATTATTGACGTCATTCCATTAAATATATAAGTTTACATTATTACATTGTACGTATTAAGGTTTGGTGAAGTATTAAGAAGTGAAATGGATCCGAAACGTGGTCGGTCACAGTGGGCCTTATTAGAAGGCTAAAAGTCACCCAAAGGGCAATGGCGAAGGCTATGCTTCGAGTTTCCCTACGCAGGAGAACCAAGATAACCAACATAGCCAAGATAACCAACATAGCCCGAATGATTGCTAAACTTAAGTGGCAGTGGGCAACCCTGCCGCCCACATTGCTCGCAGAACAGATGGCCGATGGAGCCGAAAAGTTCTGGAGTGGCGACCGCATACCGGAAGACGTAGCGTTGGAAGGCCTCCTACAAGGTGGACCGATGACCTGGTGAAGGCCACAGGAATCCGCTGCATGCGAGAAGCATAGAACCGGTCGAAGTGGCGATGCTTGGGTTGGGGGAGGCCTATGACCAGCAGTGGACGTCTTTTGGCAGAAATGAATTAATGAATGAAACTGAAGTATCAAGATGCTCATAAAATGAGTACCTAACGACAGTAATTACCTTGTGGGTTGCAGCTGAAAATCAGCATCAGGTGGCACATCTTGTATTGTCTGACATTATGGTGAGCTGAGGCCCTTTTGGCATTAATTTCTTTGTTTTCTATTTTTATAGTTTTAAGGTGTATTTATTTTGCTGTAATGCCAATAAACGCATTTTTCTTTCTTTCTTTCTTTCTTTGTGAAACTTACATTTATATACTTATCTAAGTTAATTAGCTTAACTTCTTACATTTATATACTCATCTAAGTTAATTAACTTCAGTCTTTTTGGGATGAATAAAAATGGTCCTCAAAGTAGGTAATTTTTTCTTGGATGTCGTAACGGAATTATGATGGAGAGCAACCAATATTTGGTCATTTTATTTATTTATTTCTTTAATTATAACGCTTTAAAACCAATTACAGAAATTGAAAGACACAGTTTGCATATACTACACATAAAAGATTAAATATAAAATCATCAAGTAAGAAGTTAAGTATAGTCTCAGTCATAGCTTATGCGTGGTGATTAGTGCAATAATTGTGGCTTCATGATCTTTTTTGTAACCTTACGCAAAAGTCAGACAAGCCAAGTCTTGTCTGCATAGCGCTTCCAGATTCATTTGCATTTTTTTTTTATGCTGAGATAGGAGCCTTTTTTTTGGTTGTTTTGAATGGTATTTTTTTGTTAGTTTTAAATGCTCATTTTTTTTTCTTTTAATTTCTGTGAGTGCCCCAAATAAGGTATTTTTCTTTCTCTGTCTTATTTGAAGACAATACGCAAATGAAACAAAGTCCTACAAATACATCAAGAGACATGATATTCTTTGATAAACAGCGTTCTCCGTACCACCTGAGTTGACTACAGATGTAGCGCCTTGAACTGTAGGAGAACAATTCAAGGGCTTGTCCTGTTGCATTTACGTTTATTTTGTTTGCTTTCCTGCTGTTACAATTTAAGACAATAGTAGTATGTTGTAACTGTTAAGTAATATTTGGATGCTGTTATTAAAAGGTGTATGATATGAAACACATGACAATATTTGTGTGTGTGTAAGACCGCTAGATAATTTTATCTATATATATAAAAAGAGAAGTCCTGACTGACTGACTGACTGACTGACTGACTCATCAACGCCCAGCCCAAACCCTGAGACCTAGAAAGCTGAAATTTTGCACAGAGGTTTTCTTTATAATGTAGACGAGGAATAAGGAAGGAATTTTCGAAATTCAACCCCTAAAGGAGTTAAATAGGGGATGAAAGTTTGTATGAAAACTCTTATTCCTTGGGTTAATAAACTTAAAACTTGGCACGAATACTTGTCTAAGTAAATTATGAAAATTGGTCTTTTTTGTTTTTCTAAACTACCTTCTAAAGGAGGATGGGGGGGTGTCAAAATTTGTATGGAAGAATTTTAATGCACGGTCCGATTAACTCAAAACTCAGTATTTATACTTAATACTAAAAATAAAGAATTACGTGTATCAGGGTTTTTCGAAAATCTACCCCCAACGGGGAGAAAAGGGGTAGTTAATTTTACAGGGCAAATTTTACTGCCTGGCTTAATTAACTCAAAAATTGGTATAAATAATCTGTGAGTCAAGTAACGAACACATTCCAAGCGATTTTTCAAAATTCCACCCCTGTGGGGGTGAAAAGTGGGGATACAGCTTATATGAAAAATCTTATTCCTTGGGTTAATAAACTTGAAATTTGGCACGAATACTTATCTAAGTAAATTATAAAGTTTGGCGTTTGTTGTTTTTCTAAACTACCCCCTAACAGGGGATTGGGGGGTGTCAAAATTTGTGTGGAAGAATTTTAACGCGCGGTCCGATTAACTTAAAACTCAGTACTTATACTTAATACCAAAAATAAAGAATTACGTGTATCAGGGTTTTTCGAAAATCTACCCTCAACGGGGAGAAAAGGGGTAGTTAATTTTACAGGGCAAATTTTACTGCCTGGCTTAATTAACTCGAAAATTGGTATAAATAATCTGTGAACACATTCCAAACGATTTTTCAAAATTCCACCCCTGTGGGGGTGAAAAGTGGGGATACAGCTTATATGAAAAATCTTATTCATTTGGTTAATATACTTGAAACTTGGCATGAATGCTTATCTAAGTAAATTATGAATTTTGGCATTTTTTGCTTTTCTAAACTACCCCCTAAAGGGCGATTAGGGGGTGTCAACATTTGTATGGAAGAATTTTAACGTGCGGTCCGATTAAGTCAAAAATCAGTATTTATACTTAAGACCAAAAGTAAAGAATAACATGTATCAGGATTTTGCGAAAATCTACCTCTGACGGGGTGAAAAGGAGTAGTTAATTTTCCATTTTACTGCGTGGCTTGATTAACTCGAAAGTTGTTGGACATAATCTTTGAGTCAAGTTATGAACACATCCCAAACATTTTTCAAAATTTCTCCTGTGTGGGGTGAAAAGTGGGGAAAAACTTTATACGAAAAATCTTATTCATTTGGTTAATAAACTTGAAACTTGGAAAGAATATTTGCCTAAGTAAGTAATAAGAAATGGGTCTTTCGAAAGTAGACCCCTGACGGGTAAAAAAGTGGTAATTCGATTTTTAAGGCCGGTATTATAAGTGCGTAGCTTGATTTACTCCAAAAAAATGGTATGAATAAATTTAAGCTTCAAACTTGGCACAAATACTTATCTAAGTAAATTATAGTTTGTCATTTTATGTTTTTCTGCTCTAAAGGGAGATTGAGGGTGTCAGTTTGTATGGAAGAATTTTATCGCGCGGTCCAATAATATAAACTCGGAACTCAGTATGTATACTTAAGACCAAAATAAATAAAAAAGTGTGACTGGGTTTTTCGAAAATCTAACCCTAACGGGGTGAACGGGGGTAGTCCATATCACAGAGGAGTATTTTATTGCGTGGTTTGATTCAATGGGAAATTGGTATAAATAATCTTTGAGTCAAGATATGTATATACGTCCCAAACATGTTTTCAATATTTCGCCTCTATGGGGATAAAAACTGTGAAGATGAAAAGGTGGTCTTATTCCTTTGGTTAAGAAACTTGAAACTTTTCAACATTTGCCTCAGTAAATAATAAAGATTGTCACTTTTAGGGGTTTACTACTTACTTACTTAAAATAAAAAAGTATGAGTTTTAGGGTTTTACTTATTCGCTCCTACCGGGGTGGAAAAGGGTAATAAAGTTTAAGGAGTAGAAACTTCAACTTCCATTAACACGAAAATGGGTATAATTAATCTTTATATCATAAAAATGGAAACGTACCAAATGCAAAAACAAGCCCTGTCGTGATGAAAAGGGAGGATAGTTTATTTGAAACATCTTAGGCAGTTAAACTAAAATATTGGCCCGAATACTTATTTCTTTAAATAAAGTAAGTATAAAGATCATAATCAATAATTTTCGAAATACCTTTCAGGGGGAGGTGGAGAGGGTGTTAAATTTATTTGAGGAAAGTACGAAACCCACGCGAACGAAGTCGCGGGCAAAAGCTAGTAAAACATAAATTGGATTTACTACTTGACAATCAGATTATTACCCAGTAACTGGGTTGTGGATGTCAGAAGGGAAGAAGCTCCATGTAAAATACTGGTATTCAGCTGCATCCGATGAGACTGGTAGCCGAGCCCAATATAGTTGGGAAAAGCCAAAAGGCTAGGCAGATTGAATTGAACAAGACCGTTTTTGAAAGCGGTTGATGTCTAAGATGGACAGAACCAAAAAGCTGCATTTTTGCTGATGGGCCATGAGCTTATAAGAAGGCAGGCCTACTGTCCGTCCCTTTGATTCTGCGTCTCGTTTTACGGCAACCAAGAAAACATAGATTTCATTAAAATTCCGCCAGTTCTTTAGCATATTCTGACTAAAAACTCTTAAAACCCTCTTGAAATTACATAAAATCTTTATCCCCTTCAGATAACGAGCGAGCAACTGGTAAGGATCTTCATAAACCGCGTCAAAGAAGTGAACCCGTATCTCAACGCTGTGGTAGAGGAGCGGTACCGAGCTGCCATAGAGGATGCCAAGAGTATTGACCGGCAGATTGAGGAGGCTAAGAAGAATGGCTCGTTCGAAGAGCTGGTGAAAGATAAGCCACTGTTTGGTGTGCCGTTCACCGTGAAGGAGAGCTGTTCGCTTGCTGGTGAGTGTTCATCGGCAGATTAAGTAATTGTTGACCAATTATAATGGGTGGCTACTTTAATTCAGCGTGTGCAGTGTTAATATTTCTTTGGCAGTGAAACCTGCGCTTTACTAGTTGCTTTCGGTTTTAATCAAACCGATTGATACCCATTGAGTTATAATCCAGTTAAAAATAAAGTTGATACCACGATAAGATCAATTGCATGGATATTAGTGAAATACATAGTTATTTTTATTTTAATACCGAACGGCGATAGTCTATTTTGTGTAAGTTACTAACTTTTAAATTGCCGGAATCCGATTGTTATGCGGGTGCTTCGTGGAGTCGTGCATTAGATACTTACATATTTTTCGGCTGAATGCTAATGAAAACTAAAAACATTCCAAAAAAATTGTAATGTAACAACATCAAATATTGGAAGTCTTATTTACTGCAGATGAAATAAATTAACGTGGGCCAGGCCCTCAAGTTTGCTATTACAATAGTGTCAGAATGGTCTATCATTGATTTCATAATTGTTGATTTTGACAAGTTTGGTAATCTACTAACATAATGTCGTCATTATGACTTTCCAATGGTCAACCACTGACACTCCATTGAAAGAAATGGCATAAAATGGTAATCTCGTACATAATGACAAATGAATAAATGTAATGTTTATTGCTATTTACGAACTTCTTACTACTTCAGATTGCAAACACCAATACGTAATATGTAAAAATATATATTAAATGAAATCTAGAATGAAATTTAGTAGTTTTTCTCAGACCATTGACCGACCATTATGAATTTAGCAGATTACGAACTTTTAGCAAAATGACAATGGGATCGTGTTGGAATGACGAATTTATAAAAATAGCAGACTTGGGGCCCCAGGGTTTGCGTGGCATATTTCCTGAAACAAATGCTTCCTATTATTTGAGGTGGTCATATCAGAATCATCCGAATCTCCTCTCCAGGCTTATCGAACTCAGTGGGCTGCGTGGAGGAGGGCGGGCGGCGCGCGGGCGCGGACGGCGGCGCCGTGCGCCTGGTGCGGCGCGCGGGCGCGGTGCCGCTGCTGGTCAGCAACACGCCCGAGCTGTGCCTCGGCTGGGAGACCACCAACCTGCTGCGCGGCACCACCAACAACCCCTACTGCTTGAACAGGACGCCCGGCGGCTCGTCGGGGGGCGAGGTGAGAGACATTTACACAAATAACGACGTTTTATGTTTCTTCCTTGTTTAGTATATGGGTATATTGTCTTCGATATGAGTGAAAAACACAGATATATATCGCTTCTTTGCTTCAATAATGTGTTATCTTGAAAATTGAAAGAGTGATATCATCGTAAATATGTCACGTTTTCGTTAAAATTTTAGAGCACCTTCCTCTCACTCATAGATTCGCTATTACATACACAAAAGAAACCACGTTTTTTGGAAAAATAAATTCGGCCACGGCAGTTTCAACCATTAAATTTAAAAAAAATTAATTGTTGGGCTTATCACGTTATTGAAGCAAAGAGGCGATATACCTACACTTAGATAACGCAAGAGCAACTACATCGCTTGCCAAAAATCGCACCAAATTATAAATCTGTTTAACCATTAAGGCATGAAAAGGTAATAAAGAGCAAGAGTTACTTTCACATTAATTTTAATATTAGTATGGATACATTTTGATGAAGGGATAAACTTATCCACAAAGACATGAATCTGGATGAGTTTGTAAAGGGATATGAATAAATATGGACTAAATGATTATGATGTTAAACTTATTATAGAATGGCGAAGATATTATATTTGTTATATTGTAGTTTGTATATAGTAGTTGTGATTTCAGAGTTGGTCCCATAGTGAAAGTTGTTCAGTTTGATAGTCTAAAGCACATCTTAAAGTTTGTAGAGTTGATTTTGAAACAATTTATATACAACGTGTAACGTTAAATGCGCAAAACCTCATACACCCCAATTAGAGCATTGGGTTAAAAGCATAATACAATGACCAAAACTATTTTTTTTTAAGCTAACATCCTAGCATTAGTTTATGTATTTAAAATTGAGTCTTATTACCTTGAAATAAGATTTAATTTTATTTGGCTCAATCGGCGGATAGTATGGCAAAATACATAATTTTTGAAAAAAAAGCCTATAAGTATTAAAAGTTACTGAAATCGATTCAGTAGGCAATTATGAACAAACTATTTTCAGGTTTTGCGCATTTAACGTTACACGTTGTATATTTTGGTACAAGTGGATTGGATTGTAACTTCTACAGTGAAGGCACTATACCATTGACAATTTACACCTCCAACACCGTAAGTGTCATAACTTATGTTTGTCATATCTATTATGTTAGTGCTACAATACATAACGATTCTTTATACATGACGCAATACTTCCATTTGGAGTGATATGCTAGCTCTAAAGCCATGTTAGCAGAATTTTCGATCATAAAACTGTACCTGTGTTTGATTTGGGTTCATCATTTAAACACACCGAGCTCTACCGAATCAGCTTAAATAATGCTGACACCTAAATAATCTTGGAAAATGGTAGGCATCGACAATCATGCTAGGCTTGCAGTTTTGTATTTGCTAGAGGTGAAGCCGTGAAGGGTGTGAGTTTTCATTTCTATCTCTTGTATCAGCATGAACTACCTATAGCTATATTATGAGAATAGCACATACCGTGGTGGTAAAGGCCGCATAATTTGCGAGTTTTGTAGGTCGTAGGTTTGGGCCCGTGGCTAAATAATAACAGCCGCACAGGTCGATCGATCAGGTTAAGCTACGCTTGCCGCGGTTGGTCTGTGGATGGGTGACCATCTTTACACACCGAGGACCCCTCCGTGCCTCGGAAAGCACGTTAAGCCGTTGGTCCCGGCAGTCATTCGTGGATCTTTGACAGTCGTTACGGGTAGTCAGAAGCCCGAAAGTCTGACAACCAGTCTTACCAAGGGGTATCGTATTACCCAGTAACTGGGTTGTGGAGGTCAAATAGGCAGTCGCTCCATGTAAAATACTGGTATTCAGCTGCATCCGGCTAGACTGGAAGCCGACCCCAACATAATAATAATAATAATAAAAAATCTTTATTTATCTCCACAAATTACATATCAACGTGAACGTGAGTCACAGTCAGACACAGACATTTTGGCAAAGTGTGTAATTTGTGGGAGATCTGGAGTCTGCTGTAAACTAAGCCTAGGCCTGTATTTTAGAACTCCAGGCCCCCCATTAAATTATGTTGCTCAGACTGTCAACGTCGTGAGTAAGCAGATATGTGAGTGGATGAATGAGCTAAATGTGCATGCTTGCGCTCATGTGTGCTTATGCGTGTGTATGTTAATGAGTGTACGTGTATGTGTGTGTGTATGCGTGTGTGTATGTACGTGTGTCAGTTTGAAATACATCACTACATTATACCCATATATATATATAAATGTATATGAATTTTTTGAATACATAGTTGGGAAAAGGCTAGGCAGATGATGAGCTGAATAATCTTGGAAAATTTTGTATTTGTATTTGCTAGGTGAAGGGTGTGAATTTTCATTTCTATTTCTCGTATCAGCATGAACTATAGCTATATTATGAGAATAGCACATACCGTGGTAGTAACGGCGGCGTAACTTGCGAGTTGTAGGTCGTAGGTTCGAATCCAGACAGGCGCTTTACTTTGTATAAACAAAACGGTGAAGGAAAACATCGTGAGGAAACCGGCATGTCCTAGAACCAAAAATTCGAAGAGATGTGACATCTACCAACCCGCACTGGGCCCGCGTGGGGGATTACATCCCACACCCTCTCGAAGAGAGGAAGCCTGTATCCCAGCAGTGGGAACATTATAGGCTGATTATGTTACAATTATCCACACCTTGCCTTTTCAAATATTTAAAGACTTAGGGCTGATTTCTGGGCCTGCGGGCGGAGAGTAATGGGTAACTCTCCGTCCGATCAGGACCAGGCCCGTGCTGGACGGCGCGTACGTGTTCCACGTGCGCCTCAAAGAGACGTCAGCATTAAGAGTAAACTAGTCGCGAGCTCGAACTCGCTGGTGGTCATGGCCAAAAAGCACGCTGTCTCGCCTGGCTACGTGTCCGGCAGTGCTAGTATCAGTGATGAGCAGTTAGACACTAGTCTACACGAATAACGTCTAGTTCTCACGCACGGAAACACCGTTCCGAACTGATAGGCGCGTAAAAAGATTCGAAAAGTGCTTCGGAAAATCGAGTTTTATGAATAAACCACTGCATAAATCAATTAAAAATAAAGTTTATTGATCTCTTCGACAATTGAGCTTTGTCGGTACGGACTTGGTGTTGAAGATTTTACAGATCTTTTATTACTTATTTACACCCAAAGTTACGTTAAAAATAGCAAGAAAAACGAATCTTTGTTGGCTCATAACTTTTTAATGGCTTTTTATTTTACTATTCTGTTTCCGTACAGACACAATTAATACTAAGTCAAAACGATATCATGTTTAACTTTGGATGTACAATGTCAAACAGTGGAGTAATATTCTCCCGAAATTTGTATAGAAAAAATATCGAAAAGTGGCACCAGCCCGTGGAAGGGGCCCGTAAGGGCCGAAGCCTGCCGGGGCAGCGGGATTGTCCGAAAGGGTTACCGCTACCCCGGAACACAAAGGGCTAAGGAAGGAACACGGATGGGTTTTAGTCAGTAAGAGTCTGACACTCCCTTCTGAGCGGGAGGGGTCATTTGATGATTTCCCATCCTCAAAAAAAAAAAGGCTGATTTCTCCATCGCCAGATAACTTTTATTCGAGGAATAAAATTTTTGACAGTTTTTGTATGAAATAACTATCAAAATTTCAAAAATTATTCCTCGAATAAAGGTCACTTTCAGCCCTTTTCAATGCCACTGATATTTGCGGTCCTACTCGCTAAGTCGCAACTCGTATGCTTGTTGGTTGCGCAAGAGCATTGATCATTGTCAACAATGATTTAATGTTTGTTGATTTTACGACTTTGTAGAACTCTTCATTGTAGTCCGTATGAATTATGCTTATTTTCTTGAATCAAATGGCGTAGTTTTGAAATAAATAAAGAAAGGAAAAGTATTTATAGTGTACTCGCACAGAATGCAGGATGGCTTAACTGAAAAATATCACGAATTAAAAGTGAAATGTTCTATAGTAAAAGTTGTGCTATGAAAAAACTTTTTAACAAAAAAAAACAACCGACTTCAAAAAAAAAAACACTACAAAGTGTAAAATAACTTTAATTTTAATTTCGGAAGTCGGTGTCTTTGGTTTTGTATTTACGTTTTTGCCACCGACTTCCAAAATTAAAATTAAAGTTATTTTACACTTTGTAGTGTTTTTTTTTTAAGTCGGTTGTTTTTTTTTTGTTAAAAAGTTTTTTTTTTTTACTTTTTATAGTCAGAGTGCATCTCATGACAATTCCAATAAGCCCAAACACGGCTAGAATACATGGTTTTATTACTAAATTCCGGTACCTACCTTCCAGCTTCATCATCAGATCGGTTTGATGGTACCATTTTCGTCAGAACCATTTATTTAAATTTGCTTCGTCATAGTCGCGTAACTATCTTAATCGAGATATCTTATCGCCACCCGTGAAATACTTATTATCATTGAAGAGTTCATGTGGCTATCTGTGGTCTCCTTCATCAGTTCCACTTCACCAAATTATACTTTTTGAATGCAAAATGCTTGATATGTTGATGAAAATACCAAACTTGCTATATGTATGCCTATAATATTTGAGGAGTTCCCTCAATTCCTCATGGATCCCATCATCAAAACTGGATTTTGACAAGAATGGGACCAATCTGGAAGCATATCCTTTCAAATAAAAAAAAAAAATTCCAAATCGGTTCATAAATGACGGCGTACTGAGGTAACAAACATAAAAAAAAAAAAATACAACCGAATTGATAACCTCCCCTTCTCCTTTTTGAAGTCGGTTAAAAAATGTGCAATTTCTGCTGCTGATGTGTGTAGCTGTTCAGTGTTCATGTTAGGAGATGGATGATAGATGTGTGTCGTGAATGTTTAAGATTTTGTGAGAAGATAGAAGATAATAATTATGAATGTAAATTTTTTGTTACTTATTGTTGTAAAGAAAAAAGTAGTAGAAGGGGAGAGAGCAGAAGTAGTAGGTAGTATAATTTTAACTAATTATTGAATTAATGTGGTCACTTTTCTCCAGAATACGTGATGTTATCAGAATCGTATAACTCTTGAAAAGTACCCAATAGGCTCTGAGTCACAGCGATAAGTACTGTTTTATGTTCGAATAGTTTGTCTGCTCAGCAACATATATAAAGCAATGAGTGTTGTTAAATTATCAAAAAAAAAAAAATAAGTCAGTGTCGATGGGTTCGCATTTTCGTTGTTTGCCACCGACTTCCGAAATTAAAGTTATTTTTCACTTTCTAGCGCCTTTTTTGAAAGTCGCTTGTTTTTTTTTGTAAACAAAGTAAGTAAGTTTTCTTAAGTTGTGCTTACCCCACACAAATTCGTATAGCACTACTTGCTATGTAAATATCAGTGACAGGAAGTCATTATAACATCATCAATTTAAACTAAGTGGCAAAAATACCTATTATTGAAGCTAACTCAAAAACTACCCAAGCAAAATTAATAAAATTCATATGGGACCACCGCTGAGGCATACACTATCCATTAAAAAAATATCGAGAGATATTGCTTAACAAACATACAAAAAAAAAACAACATACAGTCGAATTGAGAATCTCCTCCTTTTTGAAATCGGTTAAAAATGAAAGCCATTTCTACCGAGTGTGTTACGCATTTTCCCCGCTGGTATATGTTAGGTAATGAAACGTTGTGTCGTGCCCGCCAGGCGGCGCTGCTGGCGAGCGGCGCGACGCCCTTCAGCGTGGCGTCCGACATCGCGGGCTCCATCCGTCTGCCGGCCGCCTTCTGCGGCCTGTTCGGCCACAAGCCCACGCCCGGTGAGTCTTCGACATTCCATTGTAGCGCCAAACCTGCGGTGGAAACCTTCAGTTTTAACCAGGATCCAAACAGAAGCTTAATTAATAATTCAATCACTATTATTTCTAACACAAATTATTCCGGTGCTCATAACAATCCCGTGTTATTTCTTAACCCCACGAGAACTTACGTTTTTCGAGATAACCAATAAATATTATGGATCTGTAAGTACAGACGCCAGCACATCAAGCTCCTACAATCTGTCAAATTTCTTTAATAGATTTTCAACTTTATCGCTAAAGCATATGGTTCAAAATTGATTGGGAAAATTTGACAGTTTCGGGTAGCTTGAAGTGCTGGCGTCTGGACAAGCTTTGAAACAGTGGGCTCCACCCGCGTGGAGGTCGAAAATAACCGTTTAAAAACCTCCGTGCAAAAATACATAAATGTCTTTCATCGTGATCGGTCTAACAAACGGTATTGGAGTTCATCAATCTCATATAAGTTTATCAATATCCATTTTTATATATACAAGGTCTAATTAAATTAGCTAGCGAAACATTTGTTTTCGATATTGATACCCAACACTTAAATTAGCTAGCGAAACATTTATTTTCGATATTGATACCCAACACATGGGTAAAGTTTCGCTAGCTAATATAATTTGACCCTTTATACACAGATAACTACACTATCACTGCTACAAACAATACGCTTATTTATTGCTAATTCTAAAACTCTTTCAGGAGTAATCTCAATAGAAGGCCATATCCCGACGCTAAGCGACGAAAACTTCCCGAGGTTCCTGACCGTGGGCCCCATGACCCGCCACGCTGAAGACCTCAAGCTTCTCATGAACATCATGGCCGGTGGAGATAACAAACTCAACTTGGATGAGCCTGTCGAAATGAAGAGTGTTAAGGTAGATTTCAAAAAGAGGTGGTTCTGTTTTTATTATTATTAAAATTCATTTATTTCGGAACCAGTCCATATGCATGCATATTAAATTAAAAATATTAGAGACATTAGATCACCTAAGAATTAATTAAAATATTACAATGAAATTAACATTGCATTAAAAAAGTCATCAAGAAGACATTAAATTACAATTTACAATAAAAAAGATTAAAAATCACTAAATGTCTCATCTCATCTCAGTCTAAATTTAGGTTTATTTTGGCAGGGTTTTTTTCATGTGTGTACTTACACAGATTTTTCTGTGATTACTGGGTCGAATTAAGTAAGTACGCACGGCTACACATCAAGCTATACATAACCAGTATAAGCTGACTTCTGATGGTACGAAAAACCTAAACAATGCGAGGTCAGCTAAAACTGGTGGTTTGATGTGTAGCCGTGTGTACATGATTCTTCGGCTGACGCGGAAAACATAATCAACCTGTTAAATAATACGTATTTTGTCCACCTGTGTATTTTGAGGATATTATAAAAGTTCCTGTTACTGCTGTTTACTTAGCGAGTAGTGTACATATACAAATTTGTGGTATCCACAAAAACTTTCTTACAAAAAAATAAACAGCCGCGTTATAAAATTAACAGTACGAAGTGAAAAATCACTTTAATTTCGGAAATCGGTGTCGTTGGTTCCGCATTTTCGTTTTTTGACACTGACTTCCGAAATTAAAGTTAGTTTTCACTTTGTAGTGTTTTTTTTTTTCGGAAGTCGGGTTTTTTTTTTTATAAAAATGTTTTTATTTTTCACTTTTTAGTTGTACCTACTCCACACAAATTCATATAACACTACATGCTATGTAAATATTAGTGACGGGAAGTTATTAAAACATCATCAATATAAATGAAGTGGAAAAAAAATCGTATTATTGAAGCTAACTCAAAATCTACACAAGCTAATTTAATAAAATTTATATGGGATTACGCCTCAGGCCTTATCCATTAAAAAAAAATTTGAAAATCCGCTTATAAATAACGGAGTTCTGAGGAAACAACCAAAAAAAAAATCAACTGAATTGAGAACCTCCTCCTTTTTTTTGAAGTCTGATAAAAACCAAAAACATCGACTTCTAAAATGAAAGTTAATTTTCACTTTGTAGTGTTATTTTTAGAAGTCAGTTATTATTTTTTTCTAAAAAGGTTAGTTTACTTTAGAAACCGAGTGTAATAGACACCCAATGCGTCCATTGCTAACAAGACATCATACTTAAAACATGGGATACCATATCGCCATTATATTTTCATGGCATAAATCCCATTTTCTAATCAATCTGCTTTGTTTTGCAGGTTCACTACATGTTCGAGGCAACGAACTCGGTAGCCTTGTTGAAAGTGGACAACTGCATAAGCGATGCCATTCGTAACGCCGTCAAATACTTAGAGGAGTGTGGCTGTACAGTAAGTGAGGTAAGATCTATTTTTTTTTCTTTTGGCTAAATACTTTCTTGTATGACAAATCCTATTTCAAACTCATTATTCTTCTTACAATGCAATCTAATCATGAAAAAACAAACTACCTAGGTACTCAAAATCAGTCTGATGGTTGAACCATGAATACTAAAAAAAAATCTTGAGCTCTATACCTACCTAAGTAATTGACTTTTAATTACCTACTTAAAAAAATTAGTTTTAATTCGACTTTATTCCATCCGTCAATCAAATCAAAATGCTATCTTTAATTTTATTCACTTATGTAAACTAAACAATCTTACAAAATCATGTTTGTTTAATTTTGTTACAGGAAAAATTCAAAGATTTAGAAGACTCTGTGGAAATATCAGTGTCTGTATTTTTTTCGATGAAGGACATTCCCAATCTTTTGCAAGATCCCGCCAATCCGAAAGTAAGTGCCGCGAAACGGAACGCTTCAACTGTTTTTATAATGTTGCCAAAAAACATAAATTATTTTCCCATAGTTTGGGGTAATTAAGCAAATGATACTTTTCTGATAAAAAATTCCACAGATGTATATAATTTGTCTGAATATTTAATAGTTTTAATAAATATTTTTGTTTATTTTTTTCAGCGCGATAAAAGCTTAATTGTGGAATTAATTAAATATATGTTCGGTGGCGGATCACGATCACTGCAAGGACTGAGCTTCTCTCTTATAAACAGAAGTCACTTGTTCATACCGGACTCACGGAGAGGTTACTACAACGGAAAAGCGAATCAACTACGAGAGCACATGCAGGTAAATATTATTATTATGATAGGAATAGCTACATCCATACCAAATTTTATCAAATTTGGTCCAACCGTTTTTGTGTGAAAAAGTAACAAACATACAAACACAGTCACAAACTTTCGCCTTTATGATATTAAGTGTGATTTTTATAAATGTCATCTGTGCACTTGACGTTCTTGACTGCGTCAGTTAGCGGAATTTGTGCAGCAGAATTTTGGGCTAAGCATTTGAACTTTGTGTCGTCGATACGCGAAAGGATTTTTATGTCTCATGCGGAAATTGGAATGCAGACCATTTTGCAGTAAGGTTACCTAATTTAAAAAGATTCTAGGCCGACTCTATTTAGATCGCCATAGACACGCTGAGAGGGAGAACATTTATGGACACTAAAAATCCTATTGCACATTCTTTCCAGAAAGTCCTAGGCGACAACGGCGTGTTCATCTACCCAGTGTTCATCGGTCAAGCACACCATCACAACCAGGTGTTCCTGAAGGCTTCAGGCGTTATGTACACAATGGCCTTCAACATCCTCGGCATGCCCGCCACTACTGTACCCATGGGGCTGTATAAAGGACTGCCAGTTGGCGTACAGGTAAGACAACAAAAAACCTACAATATTGTTTGTGAATAATTAAAATTCAACTACCTGTATTATTGTTTTTTATCATACTGTTTATTGTGCGAGTGAGAAGCAAATACCGCTATTTCCAATCTCAAATCATCTACTGAAGAATAGGTTTATACTAAAGCAATAGGTATTTATTTAAACTACTAATTCCGGGTCAGTTTTTTATCTGTTAACTACGACCTCAGATATTATAATAATGATTGTGATAACCTGGGACAATAAAATGTTTTAGGTTTCGCCAAATTCTTTGTAGATAAATAACACTGGCAACGCCCCGCGGTTTCACCCGCATAAGTGTCGATCCCGTGGTAATTTCGGAATAAAAAGTATCCTATGTGTCATTCTGATGTTTAAGCTATAATACTGTAAAGATTCTTCTAAACCCGTTCAGCAGTTTTTGCGTGAAAGACTTACAAACATCCATCCTCACAAACTTTTGCGTTTGTAATATTAGTAAGATTATCTATCCACATTATAACTGTTACTATTCTAACATTTCTAACGAGATTGTTTTAAATATTATGTTGTTTATTATAATTTCAGGTAATAGCAGCGCCAAATCAGGACCGACTATGTTTAGCAGTGGCCAAGCAACTGGAAGTCGGCTTCGGCGGCTGGAAATTGCCCCAGTAAGATACCTAAGTGAAACAAACCAAATACGTTTATAAGTTCATCAAGTCACATGTATGGCGTGGTTTATCTTTTTTACCAGAAAAAATAATATAGGATTGTAATAGAAAAATTTCATATTACTTTATTCTATCTATTTTGTATGTAAATGTATGTGATAGTAAACTCTATAAAATTCGTCATAAAATATAAATAAACAATCGGGTACTTGACTATTTTTGAAATTGTTGTACCTAAAAAGCTTTTGAAATGTAAAGTTTTCTATGTTTTTCCCGTTACACGGAATGTGACTCTATGTGTAAGGAGTGTTGTCTTTACAAGCATTTTGTCTTTTTTTCTACATGTCAGGGTATTTTTTTTTTATTACTTTTAATAATAAAATAGTCGAGCACCCAATTTTATTAGCTATTCAAATAATATCTACCTGTGTGTAATTTTGTTTGGGGACGTCAAAATTGCCTTGCGTGTAGTTGTTTTAATGTACCTATTTGTTTGTTATGTAGTAATTTTGTAAGTCTGGATTTCAAATAAACAGTATTTTAATGTTTTATTTATTAAAAACGCATAAACTTTTCAAATTATTGTTGTATATTTAAATTTTCGAAACAAAAAATTTTCGAAAACGCATAAACTTTTCAAATTATTGTTGTATATTTAAATTTTCGAAACAGTGATGTAATTACAACATAACTTATTTATAAAAAATATTGTACAGTTTGTATGTATGCCAAAAATTTTAGATTTTCTTGTAAGCCTAGTTATATACCAAGGATAAACGTGGTAATGGATGTTTTATAGTTACTTGGGATGGGTGCTTTAAAATAATTTAATTATCAATTTGCATTCCAATTTTTTTTATAAGTTATGGTTTTATAACTTATTGCTGTGAATGTAATATTTAGTTGTGAACTAAATATTAGTTACATAATTCTTTTAGATTTATAAGTTGATAATTGGCTATAGCGGAACAAATAAACGAAGTGGTGCGAGACACGTTGTTTTATTTCTTTCTAACTTTCCTAACCTAAACTGTTTATGTTAGGAAAGTTAATATTATGTATTTTTAAATATGCTAAACATAATAATATAAACAAGATGGACATGGCAATACAACAATAAATGAAAACACTAACAATACAAATGCATAGGAGTATTTAGGAACTATCAAATAAATCCTTACATTGAAATTAAAAAAGTGATTTTTTCTAACATAATGAAATAGCATATAAGTAGAAACAAAAAGAACACCATATAAATATTGGTTCACTAACCATGAGAAGAGCGGCAATAACGCGGTGTCATTGACACAATGACCATATTTTTCAGGTTTTGGCAACAAAGTGAAGTAGTAGAAACAAACCATTACCATCCATCCCTTTCGCGCACACTTGGCATGAGTGCGTACTGAAAGTCTGAACGGATTGAACTGATAAACCGTGACCTTGATATGATTAACGCCAGATGCAGTGTGCGCCTTGGATGTGCCGGGCCGGGCCCAGCTCGTCATCTTCCCAATCTTACCTCACAGTGTACTTTCCTAATAATATGGTTCTTTGTAGGCTGGCAACTCGACAAATCATTTCCTCTGGGAAGGAATATTCCTTTGTTGATATTGGTTAGTCATTAGAACAATTATGAAAGCAACTAGCTGTGCCCCGCGGTTTCACCCGCGGTAATTTGAGGAAAACCTTTATTAAAAAAAAAAAACAACCGACTTCCAAAAAACATTACAAAATGAAAAATAACTTTAATTTCGGAAGTCAGTGTCGTTGACTCCGCATTTTCGTGTTTTGACACCGACTTCCGAAATTAAAGTTATTTTTCACTTTGTAGTTTGTTTTGGAAGTCAGTTATTTTTTTTTTTTTTGTAAAAAGTTTCTATTTTTTACTTTTTAGTTATAGGTACCTAGCTCATACAAATTCATATAATACAACTTGTTAGGTAAATATCAGTGACATGAAACTATTAAAACATCATCAATATAAACTAAGTGGAAAAAATCCTATTATTGAAGCCAACTCAAAAACTACACACGCAAAGTTAATAAAATTTATATGGGACCATTTCGGAGTAAACGTCTTTCGAACAAAAAATAATATTGCAAATCCGTCTATAGGTAGGTACATGATGGAGTTATGCTCGAACAAACATAAAAAAAAACATCCTAATTGAGAATCTGTACCCACCTACTCACCAGATTTATTATAACAACTAATCTTATCGCTAGCTAACTGTACGACGAACGCTCTGGACTATCTTAATTATTACCTAAGTACATGTTATTATTTAAACTTTGTTTCTCATTTAAGTGATTATGTAAATATTTGAGAAATAGATGATATTATGTTAAACCGTCAAATCTACTAAAATATATTCCACTAGCTGTACCCCGCGGTTTCACTAGCGTTAATTTGAGTAAAACCTACTAAAATAATTATATTCCATTATTAAAGGAGTATTACTTAGATTATCACTACCCTCATGACCGGCCGCCTTGCAGAGTTATAACTATGGTATCTCCTAAGATATTCATTGAAATCAAATGAAAGGACAATATTATTTATTTGGATAAGGATTAATAATAATATCATATTTTAAAAAACACCCTCGCAAATAATGAATGAAGTATTTTAGAAAAAAAAAAAAATACTTAATAAAATAAAATGTCCGATCTCCTAAAATTTCGATTCTAGGTAGGTACCTAGAAAGGCTATAGTGAGTCAACCTTAATGAACTTTTTTTTAGAAGTTTTAGGAACAAATCATATAATAATAATACATGATTTTTGCGTAAACGGTAAAGGTATGTAAAGGTATAATTTGATTTATTATTATTTATTTATTTAGACTTTATTGTACACCACAAAAATACAACAAGTAAAGATACATCAAACACTACAAAATATACAATGGGCGGCCTTATCGCTTTCTGCGATCTCTTCCAGCAATTGCAATTTTTCCCGTTTTTGCAACATTGTTCATTGATGATGTTAAAATATAGTCCAACACAAAAATAATTGTTCCTGTGAATCTTGTGATTAGCGCGTTCAACCAAACACAAAGAAACTCTTCAGCTTTAGGTATAGTATTATTATTACTCTAAATAAAATAAAACTGAAACCCGATATTTTATAAATCGGGGAAAAACTGGGTTTTCCTGTTATTCTCGTAAATTCAATTATAAACGCTAGATTAACACAGACATATAAAGAATAGCAGAATAACAAAAAGTAATTCCATTGGTGGAATTAAATAAAAAATCCAGATTAATTCTTTAATTCCATACTCTGTATTTTTCAACAGATGTGAATGAAGAAGAACGGCATTTACTTGGTTAGCATATTGTTTAATAGCATCCAACAAACTAAATAGGTTGTTTCAAGGTTATTTGAGTTATTTCGTATTAGTCATCTCGTTAAGCTAACATATTTTTATAGATATGTAATAAAATATGCACTGTACCTTTATAAAAATAGAACAGTGACATCATAATATTACACAATATTTTGAAAACTGAACGTTAGAAATACAATTTAGTGGGTAAAATAAAAAATATTTATGGCAACACTAAATAACGACGTTCTTTCGCGGTGCGTGCGACATGACGCGCCGGTGAATTTTATTATAAATTTGACGTAATTCTTCAGTGCATATCTTGAAAATAAGGTGAAATATTAATAATAGCGTTATATAAACAGTGTTCTAGTGAGTGCATGTGTAAATAACCTGTAATATTGTGCTTGCAGACTTCACAATGGCCGATCAAGTCGACTCAATGTCAGATGCGGAGCTGCGAACGAAACTAGCAGAGCATGGGTTCCCTATAATGCCTATTACGGCGTCCACAAGGAAGTTGTTGGTGAAAAAGTTAAAATTAGTATTAGATAACAAAAGCAAACCTAGAACTAGCGTCGATAACAAAGCTGATACAAGGCGGTCGCTCGCACGCTACTCGAGCGGCGAGGAGTCCGATTTGGACACAACTACGAATGCTAAGGAGAAACGTGGCCGCCGGGCCACGACCGGCGGGGCGATGTTGCCGCCCGCAGCTAACAAAACACGTCGCCCGCCTCCTAAGAAAGGTTCTCCCGCTAAACGGGATTCTGATAAGGGATCTGAGTCTGACGAAGAAAAGCCGCCCGTAAGGACACGTGAAGAAGTGGAAACAGTTACAACTCGCACTATTAAACGCACGTACGCGGCGACCGATCCGGACGACTACGAGACTGGCTCTGATAGCGACGTTGACGCCGATAAGAAGACGTCCAGTCCTTTCCGAAGCAATTCTAGGTCGAGCGACTATATCTCGAGCACCTTACCCTCCGTGGATGTTAACATCAGCCCTCCAAAGACATCAGTGTTCTCTCGAGCATCAATCATACCCACTAACTACTCATCAACATATTCATCCGGCATGACTTCCTCTGATAATCTCAATTCAATACGCTCACGGTTGGGTTTGACATCTTCATTGGCAGACCGCCCTTCTATGATACCTTCATCTAACTATAGCTCAAGCTATACAACAAGTACTTACCAGCCATCTACTTCTACTATTGATGAGGTAGAATCTCCATATTTAAGTAACTTTACTAGGCGTCTATCTGCACTCAAATCAGATCCAAAACCCACATCTTACCTTGACCGGGACACAAACAATGGAAGCACTGTGCTACCACGTAGAACCTATATTACTGGCGTGAACCGGACTGATGTAGTGGACTATAAATCTGCTACTGACAAGAAATTTTTAAAAAACAATCTCGTATCTCTTGCTCTGGTTGTGTTAGTTGCACTTTTTTTTTTTTGCTTATTTTTCATGTATATAGTTAAGAAAAATGACATCACGTCAGTGGTAGATGATCAGAACAGTGTCATACCTAACTGTCAGTTAAACATACCAGGCAACAGACCAGGGATCAACTGTGTGCCTAAAGAACAAGTTTCTTATGCTAAAGATCTTTTTAAAGTCATACATCCTGAGTTGACAAGTAGGATAGCATCATACAAATGTGGCCAGCCAGGAAGTCTGCCTTACCTCACTGAGCGAGAAATTATTGACATTGCCAATGCTAAAGCAAATACTGTTGATGTCAGTCAATGTCGCACAGATCTCAATAACTTACAAGTTCTTCTGATAAATAATCCTCGCTGGGGACTCAGTGTTGTCAAACTGAAAAGCCTCTATACTAAGGATGTAGAATACTCTCCTATCAGCTCCACAGACATGATTGTCCAACAAAGAACTACAGGCACTGTTGCTATCACCCTCACAGACCCATCCACACCTCTTACTTGCTTATTTATCAATACTTTATACTCTGCCGGGTCCAGTCTTATTGTTGTTGCCCTCCTCACTTTACTAGGCTTAGGCCTCCAAAGGGCTTACAAATTCTATATGATGTATCAGAAGAGGAAAAGTGAAGAGATCTATTCTATGGTGGAACAAATTATTGATGTGATATCTCAAGAGACTGAGGATAGTGGAGAACCATACATATCTGTGGACCATGTGAGAGACACACTCATCTCACCGCAAAACAGGGAGAAGATGGCGTCTGTCTGGGATGCCGCTGTGAAGTTCATACAGAGGAATGAGAGCAGAGTGCGCATGGAGGTACAGTCTGTTGACGGAGAGGACTGTCGCGTCTGGAGATGGATCTCCCCTACCAGCAGCCCAAAGCGCAGCGCCTCATGGCAAGGACAGGCTTTTGAAACCCAGGAAGGTTCCGTCAACAACCTCGTGGTCTCCCCGACACCCTGCCTCAAAATACGACACATGTTCGACAAAAACGACGACAACTCTTTATTGAGGGTTAAGATTCAGGATGCTATTTTGGAAAAATGTGACACACATTGTAACATCTTGCACATCGACATCGACAGGACGTCGTGCTGCGTTTACGTGAAGTGTGCGTCGCCGCAAGACGCGGGCGTGGTGTACCGCAGCTTGCACGGCTGGTGGTACGAGGGCCGCCTCATCACCGTGAAGTACCTGCGCCTGGAGCGCTACATGCAGAGGTTCCCCAACTCGCCGGCCGCGGGCCCCTACCTCACGTCGGCGCGGCACGCCAGGCGCGGCGCGTGGGGCGACGACTAGACCGACTGCTAGTGCAGCAGCACTTCAGGAATGTTATACTTGTGTGTTACAGAAGCTTCTCAACTTTACCTGCAAGCTTCATTTATTTATTTCGAGTAAATGGCCCCGATTCTGTTGTTCACAAACTAAATTAAATTTTAGTTCAGTGCATTTTTTTCTTTCTATTTCATTATGAAAAGGACAGAAGATAAATATTAGTCCTGTCAAATTAGATAATCCATAGACAAGATTAGACGTGATTAAAAAATTGCCTAATAAAAATACGTCAATTTACGTCAGGCGCCGATTAATTTGACAGGACTAAACTAATAATTCTCTTCTGTCCTTTTCATAGTGAAATAGAAAGAAAAAGATGCACTGAACTTAAATGTAGTTTAGTTTGTGAACAACAGAATCGGGGCCACTTTCAAGGATTTGTTGTCTGCAGCTCAAGCTTATTTTGTTGCATTTTTTCTGGTCTACAAACTGATGGATTGATTTGACTATGGCACAGGATGAGTGTAATTGTAATGATTGCATGCAAATTGACTCCAAATTTAATCGGCTTTCGTTTTCTTACATTTTCTCATAATAAATGCTGCATAATAATTTTTCATTTGTATTTTGTTTCCATTAACCTCATCTTAGTATTTTAAAACATTGGTAACATGAAAAGATATGTTATAAGAGTCACGAAATATTTGGTTTGTATGAAGTCTTGCCTGAATATGTCAATGATTGTAATAATATATTGTACCTGTGTTATATTTTATTATTATAAAAAAGTATATCCCAAAAATGGGCTGTGTCCCATAACATGTACTAAGCTAAAATCGTTGTACTTGTCAATTAAATTTTTTATGACTGTAGTCACTGATCTGATTATTTTCCTTAGGTAAGGTGCTGGTCTTAACTTAGAGCCTTAGGTTGGAAGGAAAAAGTTTTTCAATAGTTTAAGCATGTGAAATTTAATCTGCTCTTTTAAATTGTTGTAAATATTTGACATCACAAGGTTCAAATGTAATTTCTACTGTTTGATGTAAGTTTCAAGGGCTTTTATATTTGTTACTGAATTTACTGATGATTTGGAACAAATTGTTTAAAAATAGTAGTTTTAAGTAGGACATAAGTTTCATAGGATATATCCGACGCATACACACATTTGATTTATTTTTCTTATAATTTGTAAGTTTTCGATGCGTCAGCACAACGCGAGGAGACATAGTGTGTTTTAATTTCGTATAAATTGACATTTTGTTCTTAAGTATTTCTACTAACTTCACTGTTCTTAATATCTAGTTATTTTTATGGATTGATTTTCATTTTTTAATAAATAAATTGATAAGTAAATTATTTGTTTTCTTTAACTCTCCCAAGATTACAACTGGGCCTCAAGTCTGCTATTACATTACAATAGTGTCAGAATGGTCTATCATTGATTTCATAATTGTTGATTTTGACAATTTTCGTAATCTACTAATATAATGGCGTCATTATGACTTTCCAATGGTCAACCACAGAGTCACTGACACTCCATTGAAAGAAATGGCATAAAATGGTAATCTCGTACATAATGACAAATGAATAAATGTAATTTTTATTGCTATTTACGAACTTCTTACTACTTTCAGATTGCAAACACTAATACGTAATATGTAAAAATATAATATATTAAATGAAATCTAGCATGAAGTTTAGTAGTAGTTTTTCTCAGACCAATGATCGACCATTATGAATTTAGCAGATTACGGACTTTTAGCAAAATGACAATGGGATCGTGTCGGAATGACGAATTTATAAAAATAGCAGACTTGGGCCCCCCTGTTTGAAGGCATCCCACAGCATGGAGTTTATGGCAGATTACACAATACAACGCGCCACGTGACGGGACGCAGATAACGTGCCCCCGCGCGTGATATTTTACATACGAATTCAATAAAAACGCTCTTCCGTGCGGGGAATTTGGCTCCGTTTCCCGCGCCCCGTTGCGTGAAACGTTGCAGTGTGTGATCCGCCTATATCTTTGGTTGTACGGAGTACTCACAAGAAAATATACTTGTTACCTGAACATAATAAACATTTAATAAAAATCTAACTTATTTGAATGCATGACATACAATATTCTTATAAAATTAATACTCCAGGGTCTGTGTGAGTGCCTGATAGCATCGCCACTTGTCGGGCAGGTAGAAGGGCTCGAACACATGCGGGAAGGGCGCGTCCCAGCCTGTCACGCGGGAGATGGGAGCTTCCAGGTGCAGGAAGCATTCCTCCTGAAAGAAGAAATAATTTGGTGTACTGGAGGTCGCAATAGGCCAGAGGTAGTCTCCTATAAGGCGCCAAACACACGGCGGGGCGGGCTGGGCCGGTCAATTTGACCGCGAACGATAGTACAAAGGGAATCCTATACTACCAATGCACATAGAGGGCAAAAAGGCCGCGCCGCCGGTGTCCGGCTCGGCATATCCGTGGCTGCCCGCCATGGATCACACAAACCAGTTTGTATGCAGTAACGCAGACGGCGGCGTGGGGCGGCTAGCTCAGTCAATGAAGAATTTAACGTCGTGAACTAACTGCCTCCGTCCCTCGTGTGCCTGTGTTCGCGATGAGGGCAGCCGTGGGCATCGACGGACAGACGCGGTCTTTATTGCTTCGCGGTCAAAAAGATTGCCCCGCCCCCCCGTGTGTTTCGCACCTAAACGTCATCGGCCGCATTCGCTGTATCAAGATGCTATGAGAATGTACCTACTGACGTGGTCTCTGAAATCACTGCAGCCAGATATAACCAATAGCGTTGAGGCTCTAGCCTTACAGGTAACTTGCATCGGGCAAGTGTGGGGGCAATAAACTCACAATTGATGTGAATCAAGTATTATAATCAGTAATAATTATATTAACGCAAGCATATTCAGTTAAGATGGAGTGGTTAACAACTCTGCAGATAAAATAATGATATGCATAACTCCAGCTTCCTCATATGTGGTATAATAATTCTACCTACACCAATATTTAAGGCATAATAGCTGCAATCAAAGTTCCCAGTCTTAACTTTTACTTTTTACTTTTTTTTTTTTTTTTTCTTAATATCTATTTACATAAACAATGACATGAACATTTACTATTTACTGTGTAAAGTATTATATTATTTTATTTATTGTGAATGTGAGGACTATGTGGGTCATTGTTTCCGTTTTAATCATGGTCTGGCGGTTTGAGTAATTTATGCGGCCTACCCAAATGTCCTTTCTTTGGTATTGTTCGTCGAATCGTTGAGCTCCCTAAGTTTGAGTTGAGCAGCATGATTACTGACAAATGCGTGCACTGACTGGACAGGTCCACTCAAATTTGTGTGGTTCTTTCCTCAAAAGACCATTTCAGACACCAATCTACATGGTCCTCAAAATGATCTGACCAAAACTATTTCTGGATTTTTATATACACATTGACATTGATAAATTTTACATATACAGTGACATGAATATTTACTTTGTAAAGTATTATATTATTTTAATGACTGTGAATGTGAAGACTATGTGGGTTATTTTTTTTTTTTTGCCTTTTCTTCTTTTTTTTTTTATTTTCTCAGATAGTTTTAGTCATGGTCTGGCAGTTTGAGTAATTTATGCGACCCACCCAAATGTCCTTTCTTTGGTATTGTTCGTCGAATCGTTGAGCTCCTTAAGTTTGAGTTGAGCTGCATGATTACTGACAAATGCGTGCACTGACTGGACAGGTCCACTCAATCGGTGTGGTTCTTTCCTCAAAAGACCATTTCAGACACTAATCTACATGGTCTCCACATGATCTGACCAAGATTATGTCTGGACTTTAAAAGAGACTGTGACCTCTGAGTTTGTTTCGGCCTTTCTTCTCAGAGTAGTCAGTTAGGAAACGCCGACCTCATCTCGTTTTAAAAAATATGATTGACATGTAAAAGTGTTTGTACAAACCTACTTACAGAAATAAAATCATTTATCATTTATCATTAATTTATACCACAAAAACTTCGTTATTGGCCCCGATTCTGTTGTTCACAAACTAAACCAATTTAAGTTCAGTGCATCTTTTTCTTTCTAGTTCATTATGAAAAGGACAGAAGATAAATATTAGTTTAGTCCTGTCAAATTAGTCAGCGCCTGACGTAAATTGACGTAGTTTTAGTAGCCAATTTTTTAATCTCGTCTAACTTGTCTATGGATTATCTAATTTGACAGGACTAAACTAATATTTTATCTTCTGTCCTTTTCGTAATGAAATAGAAAGAAAAAGATGCACTGAACTTAAATTTAGTTTAGTTTGTGAACAACAGAATCGGGGCCAATGTGAGTCGTTTAGTGTATGTTAGCTGGAGTGACGCCACCCCAGCTTCCTCATTCAATACAGGCCAACCAGTGAGGTTAGGGTTTTGTACTATAGTCAGAAAAATAAGGCATAATAGCTGCACAAGGAAGGAAATAACAGAACTTTAAAAGTGTTGAAACTACGATCAAAAAAACGTGTGTGTAAGCTGAAGTGACGTCACCCCAGCTGGTCATGTCATATCTTCCAAACGAAAGAAGATAATTATGATTATGTATTATAGCTCAAAAAATAAGGCACAATAGCTGCCATTGGCAGCAAAATTGTCGCTCGTGTGTATGCACACTAAGAGCGCCTAACTGCAAGACAACAGTTTGCTGATCAATTTAAGACAGTTACTCCATCTTTTAGGAAGTTCAATGCTAATCAGTGGAGGTTCCTAGGATTATTTATAACTTTGTATAGGTACCTTGTATTGTATATAATCACGTATTTTCTAACTGAACAGACAGCTGTGCTGCTGGGGAGTTTGTTGCGCCACTTCTTCTCCCCAGCGAAAGCGCTAGGAAGTGGTGAAGGGCGGGCGTTTTGGGGGGACTGTCTTTTGTAATTTTGACGTTCCAAAAGTGCTGATTCTCAGCCTAGTTTGAATAAATGACTTTTGATTTTATTTCATGATAGCGTTACCTGAATAGTAGCGGCTAGTTCAGCACCAAATCCTGACGTCAGAGGCGCTTCGTGAGCGATCAGACAGCGACCGGTTTTCTTTACTGACTGAAACAAAACGATACATTGATGTGTTAATTATAATAATAATAAAAAAACCCTGAACATTATTTGAGGACTTGTAGAAAGAACATCATACATTTCGTACCCAAAAATGCTTTTTTACCATTGCCACTCGAAAAAGGGCATTTTATTCATCGAAAACAGTGAATAAAACTCTCTTTTAGTCACTGAGTGAATAAAAACATTTTGAATTTGGAACAAGCACGAATATACGAATTATATACAAAAATAAATAAAACGTGCTGAAAGTACGTACTGGCTGGCTATACGGAGCTATTCCATAATAAAAATAAAAAAAACCCGCCATTTTAGGTTCTTTTCTATCTGTTATCGTTGTTTTAAGTCATTGGAAAATCTAATAACATAAATTATAATAAAATGAGTTCTTCCAGTGACGAAAATGAGACAGTAACTCCGGAATCATTTCGAAATAAAGCAGCAATTATAGTAAAATGTGATAAATACTATACTACTATTTATTTTCTCGCAGTCAATGGTAAAAAGTAGAGTACACAACTCGTGAAAAAAATAATTCATCTCGGTCCTTGTATCCCTCGCTCCGCTCAGGATTCAAATCTAGAATACCTCGCTACGCTCGGGATTCTATTCTAGAATCCTTCGCTGCTCTCGGGATCCAACGTAGTCCCTCGAATTAAATTCCCTTTTTTTTTCACTTGTTGTATAATCTACTATTTCCTTATGGGACATAACATCTTTAGCATTTTTTTACTATTACAACGAAAGTCTACAATTAACCCCCCGGCTACTATTTGAGGTTGATAATACCATAAAATTCTGTCTTTGGGTATTTAATGGCCCCAATTCTGTTGTTCACAAACTAAACTAAATTTAAGTTCAGTACATCTTTTTCTTTTTATTTCATTAAGAAAAGGACAGAAGATAAATATTAGTTTAGTCCTGTCAAATTAGTCAGCGCCTGACGTAAATTGACGTATTTATAGTAGCCAATTTTTTAATCACGTCGAAACTTGTCTATGGATTATCTAATTTTTTGACTTGAAAATAACAAGGAAACATGGTATTTATAAAGCACCTGTAATACCCACTTTCTTTACAAACAGTATCTTTATCTAAGTTCAGAATTGACTGCAGGTTGATGACGTCACATTTAACTCCTAGCTTCTCTTCCGATGGCAGTATGAACGCCTAGGTTCTGTTCTGCCAACTGTGTTACTTCTAAAAACATGTGGACCTATGTGCCACAGCTCATTATAAACTTAAGACTACTTACATTACAAACAGTATCCTCATACCAGGGCAGTATGAACGCCTAGGTTCTGTTCTGCTATCTGTGATATTTCTAACAACACGTGGACCTATGTGCCACAGCTCATTATAAACTTAAGACTACTTACATTACAAACAGTATCCTCATACCAGGGAAGTATGAACGCCTAGGTTCTGTTCTGCTATCTGTGATATTTCTAACAACACGTGGACCTATTTGCCACAGCTCATTATAAACTTAAGACTACTTACATTACAAACAGTATCCTCATCCCAGGGAAGTATGAATGCCTAGGTTCTGTTCTGCTATCTGTGATATTTCTAACAACACGTGGACCTATTTGCCACAGCTCATTATAAACTTAAGACTACTTACATTACAAACAGTATCCTCATCCCAGGGCAGTGTTAACGCGTAGCTTCTGTTCTGCAATCAGTGCTACTTCTAACAACACGTGGACCTATGTGCCACAGCTCATTATAAACTTAAGACTACTTACATTACAAACAGTGTCCTCATACCAGGGCAGTGTTAACGCTTAGCTTCTGTTCTGCAATCTGTGATACTTCTAACAACACGTGGACCTGTGTGCCACAGTTCGTTATAAACTTAAGACTACTTTACTTACATTACAAACAGTATCCTCATCCCAGGGCAGGATGGACTGTAGGTCGATGACGTCACATTTGACTCCCAGTTTCTCTTCAGCCATTTGTGCTACTTCTAATAACACGTGGATTTGTGTGCCCCAGCCGATTAGTGTTGCTGCGTCACCTGTGTATATGGAATTCGTAAGTTGCGTTTAGCGCGACAAGGTTCTTTTGGTACGTGGCCAAAATCAGAACAAATCCCGCTATCTTGTTTCTTCAATACATTTTAGAAAATAAATATATAACAACAACGCCTCCTTGTCACTGTCATTTAAGCATTAAAAGATCTTTGACGCACTGTACTTGATGATAGCGTGTAAATTACATTAGCGTGCCTCATTTCCTAAGTTGGATATATCATTAGGACAATTTATAGTCTTTGATAATTTCGTTTTTACAAAACTAATTGCGATGCGGCTTCAAGCTTACGTCGATACCTACTTAAGATCACAAGCTGCCAAACCAACCCAATTCTATGCACCAACAATCGCATTAGCTTCCACTAGACTAGATCGAAGAAACAAAGCACTGCAAACTTAAACCACTCAAATTTTGATACACCTTTCTATATGGCTTAGTTCTGTGAAAACGATCTAACCCCTAACCTTTCGATAATTCAGTGAATAACCACAAACAAATTCATTAAAAATATGCTATATTACTACCCATCTGAAACCCAAAAATATTGCTAAAAATAGATTTAAAATTAACCAGCATTAACTATCCGAAATCAATTAAGTGTGAGTTGGTTCGCTACGGTTTTTTTTATGTGGGCTACAGTCCGATATTGTACCTTACTTTAAGAGCCCTACACTACCTCAACTAAAATTCACTCTTTATCTCGCTCGCACGATACTGCTCGCGGACTGAGTGAGAGCGAGACAGAGTGCGGTGCTAGGCGGCAGTCAGCGCCAATAGTTTAGGTATTTGCTTTTTAGGGTAAAAATAATGGTAATTAAAAAAAAATAAAAAACATAAGACCTGCTTTATAGTTAGTTCAGTTAGTATACAAAGTTCCATGATCTAATTTGAAGTATTTTTTGAATACCAGCGGTTTATTGTTCAGTTTGGTGGTAACTTTAGATTTTTTTTCTATAGAGAAAATTTTATGGAATCGTGTTTTCGTCAAACATACCTAAGACCTAACATTAATCCTCAACTTTACTATATATTTATTTCAAAATTAATGCTGCAGTATTTTAGACATAACGGAGGATCATGCTAAGCCATTTGAGGTAGTATAGGCCCTTAAGGCATTGTAAGATCTTTTAAACATTTTGGAATGCAAATAAAGATATGAATATGATCTAAGCTTCAAATATCTACCTTCTCTCAAAACCTGTGCCTTCCCAAGAGGTAAGGTATAATCTTCGACTGGCACCTCCTCACTGGCCGAACGATACAGGATCTTAGGCTCCAGGAACAGACAGGGATCCTTCTCCCTGATGCATGACAGAAGTAAGCCTTTGGCTGTGATCGGCCCGCGAGGTACTACTACCTGAAAACATTAATTAAATGGATGTGATCTAGACTTAGAGCATTAAACCAACTGGAGACGCCACTGTCAGGCGTTCCCCGCTGCCAAAGGTACGAGACCGCCGGTCATATCAGTCATATAAAACTAGTTGCCGCGCGTTCCACGTCATTCAGCAAATCACACTAGCGCGGAACGAACGTAAGAGAAAAATGCCGAATTGCAGTGTTTTTTCGTGTAAAAATAGATCGGAAACATCTAGTAAACAAAAGGATAACCTTACTTTCCATCTATAAGTATTATTTTGTCCTAATAATACCATAAAATGCAATAAATTTGCAAAAAACCAAAAAATATTGTCGGTCAATGAATGTTGCCACTAAATTGTACAAGACCTAATTTAGTGTAATTTTTAAAGTTGTAATTTATAAATATTGACAATTATTTCAAACTTCTATTTCGCATTTGTTTTTCTTATTACTGTTTACAACTTATTTTGTTACTTTATAAGATTTTTTTACTAAAGCCTTTAAAAAATTGATATCTATTATCAAATAATTGATTAATGATATCAAACTTATGTTCCACAAATCTCTTACAATTTTCTCATATCGTTATTCTTCATTACTATAAAATATTTACGGGTCAAGTTATCACGAAACTACGCAATTTTTATATTTAAAAACAGGCCACACTGTAGCAAAATGAGGGCTGTGACTGCATAGAAACAAATATCGATATCGACTTTATGAGTATGTTATTCCAGGGACTGAAAGCGGTTACGGTTAAAGGTTAAGATACCTCAAAAATATAACGGTACCGATTCAAAATAGAGGTTGAGCTATACCGGTACCCATATAAATAAAGGTTAGGATAAATTGTTATTTAACCGCTATACGATTTCGGTACCGAAAAACATGGTGACGGCGCGGCGCGGGTGCACGGGGGTGTCTACAACAAGTTGCTGCAACTTGACCTTATGTTTGTTGTGCTAGTGGTAGGCAGTTAGCGCGTGAAGGACATCGAGTGATTTAACAATCGCTAACGACAGAAACAGACAGAGTGACGAGGCGGTGTGTCAAAGAAACCCTTATTTAAAAAGGTTAAGGTATTGGTACTGATATTATTAAAAAGGTTATGTTACTTCTACTGAAATATACCGGTATGAATTTCGTACCTTAAAATACGGCTACTTTAAAAAATAACGATATCGTTATATTTCGGTTATCGTTATTTAACGGTATGACGTCATACCCAAATTTAAAGGTACCTTTATTTTTGGGTAGTTCAGTCCCTGTGTTATTCTATTAATTTTTCAGATTTCCAAAAGATGCAATGACTCGGGATGTTTGGATTTGGGCTTGAGCAAATCATGTTTCGTGGACTCCTAAACGTACTAGTACAATTTGCTCACAGCATTTTGAAGCTTCATGTTCTAGAATACATTCTAATATCAAGAGACTCCGTGCTGCTACTGAGAAATTCCTAGTAAGAAAACCAATAACACTGCCCGACCCGCTCAGAACGTCGTGTTCAGCATTCATCCTTGCGAACACTAGACCATCGAGGCAGCGATGATATTCTGTGAAAATCTTACCGTGAAAACTCAGGTAAAGTGAGCGTGGAGTGAGCTGTCAATAGTGCCAATTCCTAGATAAAACAAACTCACTTCACCTAAGTTTTCATGGTGAAATTTTTACAGAATCGACCGGCAGTTCTTGTACCGTGGCAATGAATCCTTATAGACTAACTTTAAAATCTAAATCCTATGTTACCTATTTAAAAAGAATTGATCTGCATTGAAGATCAATCTGACAAGTAAATATGAAAAAACAATTAAATAAAGAAGAGCCTTTTTTATCACAACTATTGGCTGAACTCATCGACAACAAAATATCGATAGTGTCAAGCACTTTCATCGCTTACACAAAAATGACGTCATGCCGTATCCTGACAGGGCGTCTCTGTGTGAGTTAGTACATGTGTGCGTATAGTTTATGCTTGTGTTCGATAATTTTTTCGTGTGCGTGAGTAACAACGCGATCGAAAATGCATTAGTGTGTTATCACTATTTGTGTGCGTTGCCTCGTCCCCCGCGATGAAAGTGACAGACTTATTCGCATAGATATTAGTGCTAGTTGCGTCTCCGGTTGGTTTAATGCTCTAAGGATCTAGATATTGGCGCCGATTCTGTTCTTCACAAACTAAACTAAATTTAAGTTCAGTGCATCTTTTTGTTTAGATTTCATTATGAAAAGGACAGAAGATAAATATTAGTTTAGTCCTGTCAAATTAGTCAGCGCCTGACGTATTTTTATTTGCCAATTTTTTAATCACATCTAAACTTGTCTATGGATTATCTGATTTTACGGGTCTAAACTAATATTTATCTTCTGTCCTTTTCATATTGAAATAGAAAGAAAAGGACGCACTGAACTTAAATTTAGTTTTGTTTGTGAACAACAGAATCGGGGCCATTTTCAGGTAATTTTTTTTGTACAGTTTTTTAAATGAAAACGTCGCAATATGAAGAATCTTCTATATTAATGGAATCCTCTTATTGGACAAACCTCTTATAAATTGCATTAACATAGAAGGTATGTAAAACAGATTTTTATGAATGCTAAGGAGTGCTTCCATTGGGACATGATCTGCCATAGTCAGTGTGGAAACCGCTAATCAATTTCACTCACGTGTTTCTCGCTGCAGATTTAATTATTACAAGTAAAGAGGGTTTGAGGGGCCTGTGGCTAAATAATAACAGCCGCACAGGTTGATCGTCCAGGTTAAGCTACGCTTGCCGCGGTTGGGCTGTGGATGGGTGAATATCTTTACATACTGAGACCCCTCAGTGCCCCGGAAAGCACGTTAAGCTGTTGGTCCCGGCTGTCATTGTAGATCTTTGACAGTCGTTATGGGTCGTCAAAGCCCGAAAGTCTTACAACCAGTCTTACCAAGGGGTATCTTATTACCCAGTAATTGAGTTGTGCAGGTCAGATAGGCAGTCGCTCCATGTAAAATACTGGTATTCAGCTGCATCCCGTTAGACTGGAAGCCGAACCCAACGTAGTTGGGAAAAGGCTAGGCAGATGATGAAAGGGGGTTTCAGAATGTCTTGAGAATATTCCTGAGATATAATAAATTGACAAGACATCAACTGTTTTGGCTCATTTTTCTAAAACAGTTCATGTCTACCTTGGCCATTCTAACAGTTTATAGAAAGTCGCAGACTAATCTTGAATTCGACACCTCCATGCAATAACATCGTAACTCACTTTTTGCCAAAAATTGAGTTACAACGGCATTGTTATTTAAAAAAAAAATGCATTTTTTCTGTACTATCATTGTAATTCTATTCCCTTTCGTTTCTAAAATATAAACATTTTATGTAACTTAACACCTAGGAGTTACAATTATCTGACCACAAAAATAAATTAAACTATAAAAAAACTAAATTGTAACTCAGACATACAATGTTTGTCCTCGTAACTTATATGTCATTTCACTGTTTTGTTTTTCACGTAAGTCATGAAAACTTTTACAACTTAACCATACCTATTTATAGTCCGCCTAAACTATATTAAATAGAGCCAGTTTCAAAAATTGTACGGGGTGTTTTGAGCTTGCTATAATTTTTCAAACTTTAAAATCGCTCTCCTGTAAAATCACAAAAAGTGAGTTACGATGTTATTGCATGGAGGTGTCGAATGATCTATTGTCTCCATAGAAGAAGTAGTAACAATGATCTCACCCGCAGCCCCGGCACGTGCGCGAAGAACGCCTCCGGGCTCTGCGAGTGGTACAGGCCGCCGTGGCCCACTGCGCTGCACGGCGTGCGGATGGTCAGCGCGCCGCACTCGAACTGACCGCCCGAGCGATACCGCGCCTTCGCTGCTTCGTTTATTATCTGGAAGTTCAGAAGATTTATTATTTTACTAGCTGCGCCCCGCGGTTTCACCCGCGTAAGTTTTGATCCCGTGGGAATATCGGGATAAAAAGTATCCTATGTGTTATTCTGATGTATAAGCTACTAGCTGCGCCCCGCGGTTTCACCCGCGTAAGTTTTGATCCCGTGGGAATATCGGGATAAAAAGTATCCTATGTGTTATTCTGATGTATAAGCTATATTACTGTAAAGTTTCATCAAAATCCGTTCAGTAGTTTTCGCGTGAAAGAGTAACAAACATCCATACATACAAACTTTCGCATTTATAATATTAGTAGGATATTACTGTAAAGTTTCATCAAAATCCGTTCAGTAGTTTTCGCGTGAAAGAGTAACAAACATCCATACATCCATACATACAAACTTTCGCATTTATAATATTAGTAGGATTATTATTTGGTTAGACACATTATATTATTATTATTGGCCCCGATTCTGTTGTTCACAAACTAAACTAAATTTAAGTTCAGTGCATCTTATTCTTTATATTTCATTAGGAAAAGGACAGAAGATAAATATTAGTTTAGTCCTGTTAAATTAGTCAGCGTTTGACGTAAATTGGCGTATTTTTAGAAGCCATATTTTTAATCACGTCGTCTAAACTTGTCTATGGATTATCTAATTTGACAGGATTAAACTAATATTTAACTTCTGTCCTTTTCTTATGGAAATAGAATGAAAAAGATGCACTGAACTTAAATTTAATTTAGTTTGTGAACAACAGAATCAGGGCCATTAACGTATTTTTAGTAGCCAATTTTTTAATCACGTCTAAACTTGTCTATGGATTATCTAATTTGACAGGACCAAACTAATATTTATTTTTTGTCGTTTTCATAATGAAATAGAAAGAAAAAGATGCACTGAACTTAAATTTAGTTTAGTTTGTGAACAACAGAATCGGGGCCATTGACGTACCTATTTTTAGTAGCCAATTTTTTAATCACATCTAAACTTGTCTATGGATTATGATCTAATTTGACGGGACTAAACGAATCTTCTGTCCTTTTCAATTTTTCATATTGAAATAGAAAGAAAAAGATGCTGAACTTAAATTTAGTTTAGTTTGTGAACAACAGAATCGGGGCCATTATGTGTTTCCTTTCCTTTTAGTATGTAAATGAATAAAGGGTCTTATCAATCATGCTGTTTCCTTATTATGTTACAAACAAAGTTGTTTACACATAGTAAAATATGACGTCAAAGTTTAAAATAACAGTAGTTAGTCATGTCCTACTATTATTGCAATAATTTCATTACGCGCACATGTTGTTCACATGATGTATACAAGCACTCATTTGTTTTCGTCAACAGTTACAAATAAATACATGAGATCGTGTGATAACTTTCTGTACTGTATCATTGAATAAACTGGCGACCCGCCCTAACTTCGTTTGGGTGAATTAATAATTGTGTTCCAAGAAATTCTCTGAAAATACTAGTTTTTTTTAGCATGAGGACCCATGGATGCCATAGCTACAAACACTGATCAATAGTTGTGTAACAGTTTACGATCATTATTTTCTCATACCTTGACATTGGCAAAATCATCGAACATTACCGATGGAGCCAGAACCATAAAAAAATAGAATAGAAGCAGTCAACTAAAAATATTTTGTGGTTTCTGATTACGCCCTTGAGAGTTTATGCAGGTATGTGTAATGAACTGCTATAAAATCTCATGACTGTTTTCAGTTGCAAGCTGTGTCAGTATTCAGAACCAGCCAAATAATTTTCAAGTGTTTCAAATCGTTTCCAGCACCCTAATTGCGTAACAAACTATAAATTTGAAACATTTTGAAGCATAATGGCCCCGATTCTGTTGTTCAAAAACTATACTAAATTTAAGTTCAGTGCATCTTTTTCTTTCTATTTCATTATGAAAAGGACAGAAGATAAATATTACTTTAGTCCTGTCAAATTAGTCAGCGCCTGACGTAAATTGACGTATTTTTAATAGCCAATTTTTTAATCACGTCTAAACTTGTCTATGGATTATCTAATTCGACGGGACCAAACTAATATTTATCTTCTGTCTTTTTCATAATGAAATAAAAAGAAAAAGATGCACTGAACTTAAATTTAGTTTAGTTTGTGAACAACAGAATCGGGACCATTGCTAATCCGTTGCTTCATATGTTCGAAAAATTTGTCTGCGCACCTACGTAAATAACGCAATAAATGTTGCTGTACTTTCAAAATGAAAACCATTCCTATTGCTAGTGTTTTACGCAATTAGCCCGCATGTCAATGTCACAAACCTGATCAAAAGCTGGGAAAATGTAGTCAGCAAACTGTATCTCGGCTATAGCGGTGGCGTCGGCTGTGGCCAGTCCTATGCCGAATCCGGCGATGCCTTGCTCACATAGAGGAGTGTTAAAGACTCTGTCTTTACCGTACTTATCCTGGAAAAAAAGAACAACTTATGTGAAATATGTAAAATATAATAGTAGATCGTACGGTCAGCATCAAAAGTCGATTAACACTTCAGTTTTTTTAATTTCAATTATTGAGCTAAATATTTGTTCAAAATTGCAGCAGAAATACAATGTAATTTTGAACAAATATTTTGTTCAATAACTGAGATTAAAAAAACTGAACTGTTTATATTTTGCTCAATGAATGAGATTAAAAAAACTGAAGTGTTAATCGACTTTTGATGCTGACCGTACAACTAGTGCATAAAAGACGCTAGTTGAGTCGAGGTGTAAAATGGCTCGTTATGCCCGAGTTATACACGATTTTTAACGGCACGGTTGGCGCAGTGGTTAAGCGATTGACTGCTGCGCTGCGTGTCGCGGGTTCGATTCCCACACGGAACAAATATATTTTGTATGACCTACAAGTAGTTGTTCCGGGTCTGGCTGTTTGTGTATGTGAGTTTAAATGTTTGTAAACGCACCCACAATACAGAAGAAATTCTTAGTGTGGGGCAAAGTTTAAAAAAAAAAATACACTGGAAAATAAATAAATAAATAAATTTTCACTTTGATTGCGAGAAATTGAAACAGGCATAAATTATAATTATAACAATATTTTCACTGTTCAAAAATGTTGCAAAATTGAAGAAGAGAATAGCTAATCCCAGACAAAGTTTTTTTTTTAATTTTCAACAGTAGTCAAGTCACAAAAACGGTTTTAAATAATAAATGACAACAATTTTATCTAGTTTTAATAAATTGACGATAGAAAAGACGGAAGCGATAATAAATTAAAGCAAATGAAATAAAATAACGACTTTAATCTGCGAAGTTTTATTATGCGTGTACTGTTGGGCCTGATTAGAAAAAAAAAAAACTTTATGCACTAGAGCTTAAAAGCGATTTTATGTCACCTACGCACAACACAAAGACGAACTTTTGCAGCATGGGAAGTAAAAAATTGTTTTTTTTTTTTACATTCTAGTTTGTTTGCAGCCAAACAGAACAATATACATCTGAATATTACCAATCATAACAAATTTTTCAACACACTTACTCGTAAAGTGGCTCTTATTGAACCGCTTTTATGTCCATAATGCAGTGTATTAAAACGCGTGATTTTTATTTTATGTTACTGCACTAGTGCGATAAAGCCACAGATAAATATTTACTAGTCGGAGATGTGCGCTTTTTTAATCTCATCAAAGAGACTTCATGTCAAAAGGAGTCCGCGGGCCATATTTCACTTTTTTTTTAAATAGTATGAATTATCTTTGGTCCAAAAATTCACTAAAATTTATTTACCATAAGGTGAATGCGTAATTGTAACCCGTGAAATTATTTTTTTTACATTTTTTGCAATTTTCAGGTCAGTGTCAAGTTGTATCTTGATCAAAATATGATTCGCGACTATAAAAGGTATGTAATTACATAATTATAATGATTAGAATCATTAATAAAGCTTTCATAAGGAAAAGTTCTTCAAGCACATCAAGCTACCCGAAACTGTCAAAAATCCCAATAAACTTTGAACCTTATACTTTAGCAATAAAGTTGAAAATATATTAAAGAAATTTGACAGATTGTAGTAGCTTGATGTGCTGGCGTCTGTACCATTAAGGAAACTTACATCTGCCCAATTTGAAAACAAAATCCCTTGCACACATCTGTTAACAAGCGTTACTTTAAGGGCTGAACACTGTAAGCAAGAATAACCATTAGGTACGGTGTACAGATGTTTCTTCGATAGTACATGGGCCTTCAAATAAATAACAAGTCAATAAAATAGTTCACGTTCAAGAAAATAACTACCCAGATTTTTTTTATAAGCAGACAAGTTGCATTGAATGTGGATCGCTATATGAGTAGGGTAACACCAAAGAAACAATGGATTGATTGTGTCAAACAAAAATGATATGATATGGCTAGAAAAACAATGGGCCCGATTCTGTTGTTCACAAACTAAACTAAATTTAAGTTCAGTGCATCTTTTTCTTTTTATTTCATTAAGAAAAGGAAAGAAGATAAATATTAGTTTAGTCCTGTCAAATTAGTAAGCGCCTGACGTAAATTGACGTATTTTTAGTAGCCAATTTTTTAATCACATCTAAACTTGTCTATGGATTATCTATTTGATTTGATCCATACTTCCAGGGACATCCTGTATATAGTACCACAGATGCCAATAAGAACACAGTTTTGATTTCTTTATTTAAGATGTAATGGCTATTTGTGTATGTGAGTTTAAATGTTTGTAAACACACCCACAATACTGCAGTGCAATTCTGTAAAAATCTCACCATGAAAACTAAGGTGAAGTGAGCTGTCATTCCACCTGATGTTAGGGATTGCCTCTATTGATAGTTCACTTCACCTATGTTATCACGGTGAGATTTTTATAGAATCGATAGGCAGGAATAATTCCTAGTGCGGGGCAACATTTTTTAAACAAAAAAAAATAAAAAAAAACCATTCCTCACCTGTAATCCTAGTGCACATCTGAACACTCCTCCAAAGGCCACATCTTCACCAAATAGCACGGCTGTCGGGTCAGACTTGAGTGTAAGGTCCATTGCATTGTTGATGGCTTGCATCATGTTCATCTTGGTGGTCTCTCCTGAAAAATGGTCAAACCAATCAACATAAATATATTTATTTATATACACAGATAAGAGAGAGTGTAAGAGAGTGGGTAAGCAGAGCAGCAGAGTGGGTAAGCAGTGGTGGTCCAGTGGTAACGGCCGCGACTTACGAGTTGTAGGTCGTAGGTTCGAACCCCTCGAACCTCCCTCAGGAACCTCGAGTCAGGCGCTTTACTTTGTGTAAATTATTTCAGAACCAAAATTTCGAAGAGACGTGACATCTACCAACCCGCACTGGGCTGGCGTGGTGGATTACGGCCCACTCCCTCTCATAGAGAGGAGGCCTGTGTCCCAGCAGTGGGAACATTAAAAGCTGATTATGTTATGTTTGACAAAAAATCCTTAAATTAGATTATTGTAGAATATCGACTGTGAACTGGCAACCGGTCCTATCTCAATTTTTTGAAGATTTCACTTTTTAATGCCATTTTATACCATTTAACACTCCACATCGTTGCAAGAAATCCTACTCGTAACTCAAATACATTTAAATTTGGCGCCAGGATTGGCTTCATTCAAAAAGTCCTATGTTTGTTCTTATGTAGATTTATATTGTCTTATCTCGATTTTATATTGGAAGGAAGCATTATAATGTTACTTTTGTTTTTAATTACATGTACAATAAAAATATTTAAAAACTACATATTTTTATTTAACACACGAGATGCTGTATAAATGATGCTAACATGTTTTTTCTTCATCCTGTGAAGTTGCCAAAATTGAGATAGTACCTGTTGCCAGTTCACAGTCGATATACTGGTTTGGTACCCAGACAAGCATATTATGCTGGTATGAAGTATCTTATACATTATGGCAATAGAGGTTAACCTATGAGAGTGGCTTTAACTATGAAGGATGCAACAACACAGATTATAACAGTCACAGGGCCAAAAACCAATAAAAAAATTGGGAAGTTTAATAATAAAGCGTTTGCATACCAAGAGATATGAGTGCACTATACTTAAGTGACTAATTATATTTTATAGCATTATACTGAGCCCACAAAAGTTGTTTTGCAAAAAAAGCCTATGGCTTATTCTCAGACCTAACAAATATACAAAAAAAAAACATAAATATCGGTCAAGCCATTTCGGAGGAGTTCGATAACAAACACTGTGACACAAGATTTTTATTTATTAGACATCGATTTTTATTGGGTTTTAAAGCAATGTCAATACATTACTGATACTGATTTAAATCACTGATATCATTTATGTATTTATCTTGTTGCTATACAATGGTATTAATAACACTAACCATAGAATCAAGTAACTTATTTAAAATACAGTTCATTTTGATCATAATAATACTATTATCAGGTTAGTCCTGGTTTTGTGCTCCGTGGGTTGGCCAGGATTTTCATTTCACTTTTTCAGATATAAAATAACTTGTGGTTACTTGATAGCAGTCTATATTCAGTCAGCCCAGAATTTGGCTACAAGCTTGGCACTTTCAGTATTAATCAGCTCCAGTAGTGTTCAGACAACACTGGATACAATATTAAGGGTCTCATTGTTTGTGGGTTCAGACTATTCAGAGCCACATTTACACCCCAGTGCTGAGTAATCTGTGAGTCTCCACCTTAGCTGGTTTTCTATGGTTCAATGTTTCTTTCTATTGATACTTTGATAGTTACTGTCAACTTTTATAAATCTACTAGGTAATGATACCTACTTTTTGTATTAAATTATTGCTTAAGAACGATACTTTACCTTCCACGGGTTTCTCATTGTCGGGATAGTAAATAAAATGAGAAGAAAGTCTCTTTGTATAATCATTCACATTTTTAACTAATTTCACAAACAAACCGCTCTTTTTCGTCACTAAACTGGCCATTTTAACTTCTAATGGCGACGTGCGTAGTGCTCCCAGTTGAAACGATTAATACGTTAGGTAATACATCTTATCTACAATTGTAATTAGTTGTGCTTTGATTAAAATTCGTTGATAAGAGGTCGAATGACGAAAGGCGAAACATTGTTGTTTTCATTACAACTTGACGTTGTTGATCGAAGATAATGTTTATGTTACGTGTATTTCTTTTCATTTTGAACCTAGTCAGTAGCAAATATGGGACAAAATAATAGGCGGAATAAAGTTCAATTTTTGTTATCTTATCTAAACCTATCAAAACTTTGACAGTTGTTGTCGTTGTCACTGTCACTGTCACCTAATACTTGTCAAGTCCAGTTAAGTCACGCAAAATTTATGTCAAATTAAATGGACACGTTCGTATTGTGCATTGATTCTTATTTTTCAAGTTTATTTTATGGATTTTGTTGGAATTTGATAAATTCCGTTGTGTGTTGATGATTTCGCCGTAGTTAAATGAGCTGAAAAATCACAAACTTTAATTAAACTTTTTAATAATATTTATTACGAATCATTAACAAAATGTTATATTTAATTTAAAGCTCGTAGGTTTTACATAATTATCCTTTTATGAAGCACAAGAGCACAAACTAATTATTTTCGCAGCCGAGCCGGCAATCGTCTCGTGCGGCGCGCGTTCCGCCGACCAGTGCTGCCACTACATGCCGCGGGGTTCTAAGCTCACACGCGGCGTCGTGGGAATTTTGAAACTCACGCGTTACAAAATCTAATTATGATTAAAGGATTTAAACGATTCGTGATCCACTTGGCCTATATGCGAGTCGTGGTTATTGTTAAATTCAAGGTAGGTAAGTATTAAGAAGTTACAATTTTGTAGACGGGTTTGATTAACCCGTACTATTACTATCTCTACTAACCATAGGGTTTACAGGCAACACTACGTCCATGGAGTAGGTACCTATTAACTACTGCTGCACCGATTAGGTATTGCATAGTTTTATACCAGATATGCTGTTGGTATTCAGCTGCATCCGGATAGACTGGAAGCCGACCTCAACGTAGTTGGGAAAAGACTAAGTAGATGATGACACCCGATTTATGCAGGTAGGGATAATTACTAAAGTACCTATTTTAATCATTTTTGTTTAGATCTTTCTTTTTTTATTGGGAAATGCTCACGACCTCGATCTCGCCTGCTGGAAAGGGATGGATGAAGTCGACGATGTAACGATCGTGCCCAGAAGATGCCTATTCCCTCGGCCTGGTGCCTGCCATTTTGAAGGCTGACGAGTCAAACACAGACGCTGTCAGAGAGAGTTTCACGCTTTGGCCGTGCGCATAATAAAAATGGAGGAAAAGCAATGAGTACGACTGGTCGGGATTTCAACGAAGAGCGCATGGGACCTTGTACAGACGCCAGCAGGTCAACCTACCCCAATCTGTCAAATTTCTTTGATAGATTTTCAACTTTAGCACAAGGGAATAAGGTTCATATTCAATTGGGAAAATCTGACAGATTGGGGTAGCTTGATGTGCTGGCCTCTGTACATCTGGTAGTCCGGTAGTGAAAGGGAGATGCCATCTAGCACACATAGAGTCGCAGAAAGAACAGACCTCTGAGGAACTCCAGCCTCAATAGCCATATGATCCGATGAGCTGCCATATATCTACTACTCAGGAACTCGTAAATGCAATTGCAAAAGTCAGCAGGGATACTGAATGCAGGGACGTTCACCCACAAGTCCACCATGCTAGACCCTGTCAAAGGCCTTTGCAATATCTTCTACCTACCAATATTTGTAATTCAACCGATTATAAGTACAGCACAGAATTTGTGTCCGTAAGATCTGCCTGCAGTTAATGGCGATGTACGATGCAGACTGCTTCTAGACAAATAACGCGTTGTAAAACCCGCTTCCACGCGTTCATAAAACATTATGAACCATAATATTAAAATATTTCAATCGTAATTGTCTTGAATGCATGTTGCATAAATATTTATTTTATTTTGTTTTTATGTCACAATCATTGATTGCGAGAACAGATTCAGTTTATCGTGACGACATTTAATTTCTTGTTTAACTTTTTTTATATAGCAAGCACTATTCATTAGGTAATTTTGCTTTTTAATAAAAGCCATTTTCTTTTAAACTCCGGGTTTGTTTACTTTAGCTACTTATAATGAGTTTTTTACTTTATGTTACGACGCTTGTATGATGTATTTTCTCCTTTACAATATTGTTTTTTTGATTACCGATTAGCATAATGGGGACATATTATTACGATCATAACCAGTTTTTTTTAAAATTTAATTAATGTGGGCCCACCTACTTACTTACTCATAAAGTTTACGATAACGGCTGTTATTTCTCAATAATATCGCAGAGAAAGACCATTATCGTTTACCGCAATGAAATTAACAGATCGGCACCTGTCAGTAAAGTATAATAAAGATGTTATATCACAAAGGCAAGCAGTGCTGACATTTTCCTCAACCTGCAATGGTAAAAGTAACCTCTTTTGTTTAATCCGAAACCTACATGTTCAAGTGAAGATTATTGTGAAATAAATAATTATTATAATGCCCAAAGTATCAGTATTAATAAATTGATGTCAAATATTGCCTTTAAGCTGTATGAAAAAAGAATAAACGAATTTTCGGTGTGAGTTAAATACGAATTTACCAAGGAATCACCAATCCCCCTACCAGGTACAGATGTCAGCACATCAAGCTTCTACAATCTGCTAAACTTTATTAGATTTTAAACTTTATCTCTAAAGCGTTCGGTTCAAGGTTGACTGGGAAAATTTGACAGTTTCGGGTAGCTTGATGTGCTGGCGTCTGTACATCGGGCCCATGCAGTACGGTAGACTTCAATATCTCTCGGTAGCATATTAGGTTTAAAATCCCTCATGGGTCTGACTTTAGCTATCAAGTAGGTGCCATTCTATTTGAAGTAAGGTCAGTGTCAAAGCTTACCATATTACATGTTTTTATTCCAATATATTTATTGTAATAATCTTAACATCTCTTAGAAAGAAAAAAAAATAAAATACGTTTATTTGCGATAAACATGACGCAGAGAAAAAACGCAAAAAGAACAAATTGTGGGTAAAAATATGCAGCCATTACTTAATATTACAAATGCAAAAAAAAAACTCTGTCTGTCTGTCTGTTACCTTTTCACGCCTCATCAGCTGAACGGATTTCTATGAAATTTGGTACACACGTAGACCGTGATTTGGGTTAGGACATATAATGTACTTTAGTATGTCTATAGTATGTGCCCGTGGAATTCATGAACGTCATGTTCGTGAACGGGCGCTGTCAGTTGAGACTGGTCATCTCTTAGCTGCCAGGGCTTCTTTTTAATCTTATAAATATTTTGAATTGTTTCATCTTAACATTGTTCTCACATATAGAAGCAACAAGAATACTGTACTCAGGATTTTGTAATATCTTAATTTAAAAGAGTGTCCTTGGAGTTTCTTGCCCGTTCTTCTCCAAGAGATCTACGTTTTGGAATGGGCAACTAGCTTCAACTTTCTGACTAACTGACCGACTAGTTAATTTTGACATTTCAAAAGTGCCTGGAAATGGTTTAATTGAAATAAATGCTTTGAGTTTGAGTTTGATTATTTCCAATGTCCACGCGAGCAAAGCGGCGCCGGCGGGCTAAAGCTAGTATCCACATAAATATCGATTTATATACAACCTATATAGTAAATTATCTTATGTTACCATGGTAACGAGGTATAACCAGTTATTCAATACCTGCATATATGCATTTTTGTAAAACAATGCGTTTTCCTCAACATTTTTTATCAACGCACGCAACATTCCTCACGGTTCCATCAAGTGAAATGATTTCTAGGGCAACATTTATACCTACTTGGGTGGCGGGGAATTTTGTTATCTTATAGTTCCTACCCGCCTTTATGCAAAAGATTAGGAAAAATCTATAACCAGCCGATCGACTCTGTAAAAATCTAACCGTGATAACTTAGGTGAAGTGAGCTATCAATAGGGGCAATACCTAACATCAGGTGGAATGACAGCTCACTTCACCTTAGTTTTCACGGTGAGATTTTTACAGAATAGCAGCTTCGGGCGTAGTTGGCGAAAAGTATATTTGCAAGTAACTCAACTCAAACTAAAAGCATTTATGTTAGTTAAACCTACAAATAGAGATAGACCTAGATAACGCTAGTATCACGATCTGTATGAAAACCAAGCGTGCCATGTTTTTGACTACTTAGTATTACGTCACAAGCGCTCTTTCTCACTCACGCTCACCCAGCCAGCAATACACAGGACTGAGCGCGAAAGTGGCGGCTTACGATTTTTGAACGTAAGTTGGTGCGATTTTTGGCACGCGAAGTAGTTGCTCTTGCGTTATCTAGGTGTATCTATATCTGTGGTTAAACCGTTTACAGGCACTTTTGAATTGTCAAAGGAGTCGGTCATTCAGAAAGATGAAGCTAATTGCCCATTACAAAGCGCAAGAGGTTCCTATGGAGAAGAACGGGCAAGGAACTCCACGGGCGCACATTCTGAAGACGTTTGTATGTATGGTATCGATCCTGAGGCTCGATTACTAGAATGCAAATGGTGCTAAGTTGTTGGATGGCAATACAATTCTGGAACAGGCATATGAAGCCTGGTGGTGGTTTACCTATCTGCAGTGACAGGTAAAAAAGGATAAAAGGGCCGTTATACTTCTTAAATAAAAACAGAGGCAAAGGAAAAATATTTCATTATTTAGTAAAATAATTGCATAGGTCTTCAATATACCAATAACCCAAGTCTGTAATCTTTTACAGTAAAAAACGGTTAAAACCAAGGCTATCTGACAACTTAATAATTACATATTTATTATATAACGAAAAAATAAAGCATTCGCTTATAAATAGAGATAACAAAGACAAAACTAGTTCAAGAATAAGCGACATGCCATTCACACAAACAAACATTTAAACATGTAAGTATACACACATGAACAAAACTGGCCACAGAGTACAAGATACCAGTTTAGCAAGTCCAGTTATTTTTAGATGTTAATGTTCTGGGAGTTTTTAAAATGGTACGTGTTTTTTTCTGGAATATGTGCTGTCGTAGGATCGTTATTTTTACTGGCTGCTGACATCCGTTGGGAGTTTATTATCCGAGATGTGTTGGTAATAGAAAATTGACTCCAGCAATTATAATTCTGGTTTGTACGTGAAGTGGCTAAGATGATCGAAAAGATTGTCGTCGAATGCCTATCTAAACATTTTGATGGTAGGCAACATAGGTGTTCTGTTAGGAATAGGTATCAAGCGATTTAGAAATTGCACATGTAACAGTTAGGGGTTAAGACAATGATATTATAAAGGAAAGATATGCTACGTTCATACTGAGCGACGTTTTGTGTTGTTGAGATAGTGGTTTTCAACTACGACTGCGACAGATAATACGCAACGTATGAAATAGAAAGAGATAGCTATCTGTAGTGTCTTGCGCTTGAAGTATGTCGACTAAACGAAATTACAACAATTGTCTGAATTTGACTGCAACAATTTGCGCGCGCTAGTGCCCTATCTACTTCTTTATTGTATATAATATCATTGGGTTAAGAGCTGTGGGTAAACCTCTATATCATCCCCAAGTTCATATACGAACAACAAACACATCATTATCAAAGACTTTTGTTATCCGTACTGAACAGGGAAAACAAACACTTTTATTAATTTTTTTTCATCTCTTTCTTCATGTGGTCAAAAAACGTCCTGCGGTTGTGTTAATGCATTATAGGAAAAGGTACTTTGCTTTATTTTTTAACCTATGATAATGAAGTTCCACAGAATTGATATATGCAAAGAAATAGTTACCTCGATAGCTATTATCTCACACACATTGATTATTCCACCAACCCCTTGCTGAGTCCGCGTATCACTGGTCAGTTTTCCTCAGTCGTCAGTATATTTAAGTCGCCAGTTTCGTTGATAAGTCAGTTTCACTGATTCGTCAGTTTTCCCGATTAGACAGTTGTATTAACTCTTTTTTATTTGTTCTTGTATATTAGAGTATTAAATACCTAAATGTTTAATATACGTGTTTTGTATTGTTTATTAGAGTTTAAGTAGTACACAACTTAGGTTTTATCCACCCACGTGCACATTAGGTTCCCATTGTAAATATTCTTATGCCGCTTTTAGCGGCGGATGTGTTGAACTTATCCATTGATACCAACCAACTTTGTACCTACCATATCCTACGAATAAATGTCATTGTCTTTGTCAGTTTCCAGTGTTTGCCAATTTGCTAACCCCAAGCTTGCACATAGAAAGCGACTTTGTTTAACAACGGGTCCATATCACCAGAACCGAAGCGTTGTCGTCAAACAGACGAAGTTGAATCTCATTGTCACCACTGTTCTCAGCTGCACTGCATAACATAAACAGACACATACATATGTAGATAGAGAATTGTATATACAACGTGTCCCAAAATTCAACGATAAACGAGCACCAGAGGGTGGACCTGATCATTGACTACTCGAGAAAAAATAATGAAAAAAAAATTACTTAATTTTTTTGGTAATTACAAAGTGGACTGAAAGTGTTGTGGGTGGACTGAAAGGGCTGTGGTGCATAGCAGTGCTATTCAGGTTGCTGCTGATCGATTCTGTAAAAAATCTCACCGTGATAACTTAGATGAAGTGAGTGTGAAGTGAGCTATCAATAGGGACAATCCCTAACATCAGAGGGGCAATTCTCGTAATTTTATGAACGTTCACAGTCTGATCTCACTATCTCAGTCTCAATCTGTCAAAAATACTTCTAATTTCCCTAACATTTTGACAAGATTTTGACATTTGTTTGTCGCCGAGATGAGACTGCGACTACATTTTGAACGAGAATTAGCCTTCAGGTAGAATGATAGCTCACTTCACATTAGTTTTTCACGGTGAGATTTTTACAGAATAGCAGCAGTTATAAAAAAAAAATCAGAAATATTTGAAAAATTTACACCCCAATGTCAATTTTCGAAGGATTTTAATGTATTTTTTGTATTTTCCAAAAAAAAATAGATTTTTTTATTCATTATTTTTTCTCGAGTTGTCATGAGCAGGTCCATCCTCTGGTGCCCGCTTATCGTTGAATTTTGGGACACGTTGTATATGTTAGCTGAAGTTATGACATAGCGATAGTGTTTGACTTGTAAAATGGTACTATCTAATTTATTATTTTCTAATATAGTCGGGTAATACTTTCCGAAGATATCGTACCGTGACGGCCGTTTTGTGTGGACCCGGTAACAACTGGGGCCAGACAAAGCTTGCCTACGCGAAGGAGATAGAGAAAGTATATTTCTATCTCGGTTACTCTTACTGAAATAAATGTTTATATACGTAAATAGACTGCCACTTTTACACGTCAATATTTTAAAAACTGGATGGCGCCGGATCTGTTGAGTGATATACTACTGGGTCTAATAAATGCGTCCTTGTCTCATTATTATTATTTAGTGTCTTGTCTATTGATATACTCTGTCTACCCATACATACTACTCTGTGTACATAGCTGTCACTTTTACTTTCGATCACGAGAGCCGCTCGGGCGATGACTCCTGCGCAGCAGATATACACGTATTTGTACACCGAGCTGTATAATCGTCATGCCTCATACTAAGGCCGTATTAATAAAACGCTCTCATTTAAGAGCTGTTGAGAGATCTCATTAAAGATTGTATCTGGCCCGAGAATCTGATGTTTCATGATTTTAGGATGTCAAATGGATGAAATCCAGAGGACGTTAACATTTTGTCCGCTCTTTTCCAAAATTCTTAGGTGCTTTATCAATTTAGCAACCAACCTCAAGATTAGTTTGCAAAATTTGTTTAGAATATTGGACTAACTGAGGTGCTGATAGAACAAAAACCTGTTCTCTTGCTCGCTGTATTGTTAGTCCATTAAGTCCAGGTTTAGATGTTTTTCTTAGTCATAACTCAACGAACTGATTTCTAGAAATCAATCTGGGATCATTATAGATCTGGGTAAGTGGGAGATGTGGCTTCTAGTTTACTCTAAAACTTAGGCAATGTACAAGGAGGGCCTTGTAACGTTAACGGTGATTGAACAGAGATATCTGCTGTTCTAAGTGTATCTAGAGCATTAGGGCTGTCCCACGCTGCATTGCTATTCTGTAAAAAACTCACCGTGAAAACTAAAATGAAGTGAGCTGTCATTCCACCTGATGTTAGGGATTACCCCTATTAATAGCTCACTTCACGCTCACTTCACCTAAGTTATCACGGTGAGATTTTCACAGAATCGATCGGCTGATTCCTGTTCGTGAACATAAACAAGGTTCAATGTAACCGCTAAATATGCAGATTTTGGGAACAAAGTGCAAAGCAATTTAACTGGCTTAGTTTTGCACTCGTGTTAAAAGACAGGCATGAGGTTGCCGTGGCATTGTACTTGTGTCCAATAAATAATCTACAGGTTCGTCTTGGACGTAATTGCAGCGAATTTGCGGATGGTAGATATAGTCTGGGTAACTTTGGCATTTTGCTGAGCTAAGATTATTTAAAAGATAACTTTTAAAATATATAACCTGGTTTCCAGCACAAACACTATGTTACAGTCCTTTCACAGCTATTTAACCTCTACATAACCTTCAGCTATCCGGGCAGAAATGCAACAGCAACTTTATTGCAACGAAAATATAACACCTTAATTGCGTAACAGATTATACTAGTTTACAAAATTGAACTTTGTTTTATACTCCCGAATAAATGTAGGCATATAAATATGTTAATCTACCTTCCTTAAACCTAAAAGTGTTAGCAGAAATATTTTATTACGTCACAATTTCTTCCTGTAATCAAATGTTTTCTTTTTAATTACCTAACGTGGTGACGACAGTTTATTGTTTATTCGTTCGCTTGAAACGACGATTATCTTGTTTCGAGTGATTTAAAATGTCGAGTAGAAAGTGTGAACAAAATTCTGATCGTTTTTGTTATGTTTGTGGACAGTTTATATTTTAAAAAAAGAGAAGACCCATTTTAGATGCATTAAAAAGTGCATATCTTCATTATTCAAGGATTTTGGGATGAAAACATGTTAGGGGATTACTGTTGGTCCATTATAAGGGAAACTGACTCGAATAACTGTAAAAAAAAGGAAAAAATTATAGACTTTTTTTTTTTGTTTTAATACTATAATTATGTATTTCAGTGCAGTTAATAAATATCTCTCAAGCCAGACGTGACAGAATTTTTTTATTATTTTTTCTGGATAATTCTACCTAAATGAATAATAAAATAACAACTTTTAGCTGGGGTATGAAAACCGTGTAAACTAGTGTTATTATCAATCACTCTGAATCATTCTGAAGATAGGTAATCCATTGCTTCATGCCCTAAAAATGTGTGCTCACCAATTTAAATAACGCAATGAACGTTGTTAAACTGTCAAATAAAATCCATTGCTACTGTTAATGTGTTACCAAGAAGTTTAGAGATAAAAGTGGAGGCAACACTGAACATTTGAGTGAAACCAACTGTGGGCTATCGCTCTCTTTCTGAAATCATACATAAGACAAAGAAAACATATACCACTGTCTCGTTCTTAAGTGCGTATTTAGAAAGAGAGCGTTAGCCCACAGTCGGTTTCACTTAGGTATTTAGAGTGTTACCTCCAGTTTTACCTACGAGCTTCTTGTGTGTTACACAATTAACTCGCAGACCACTGTGACTTTGACAGTGATGTAATATTAGAGGTAAAATAACTTTTAACGGACTATATACCACAGCTTTACTTCTTCGTCTACGAGTATCTACGCCATAAGTCTGGCAACCCGCTTGCTCAAGAGTTAAGACCGATTACCAACACATAATGACAACTTCACCTGTCATATTGCGTCCATAGGTTATAGGTATATCAGACCTTTGATCCCATACGTTTTTATTGCACCTGTGCTGAACGGTAATATATTCAGCGTTAATTACTTATCGAATTATATGGTATCTATTTTCTTTGTTGCAATGAAGTGATTGTAAGATGGATCAACCATGTAGTTAGGTAACGTACAGACGCCGGCATATCAAACTACTATAAGCTGCCAAATTTCTTTAATAGATATTCAACTTTATCGCTAAAACATAAGGTTCAAAGTTGATCGGGAAAATTTGACAGTTTCGGGTAGCTTGATGTGCTGGCGTCTGCAGTTAATTTAGTCAAATCTTAAAAAAAAAGCAAAAGCAAAAGGCGGAATTAACTAGAATCAATATAGCAAAAACGAAAGAGATATATGTTTCAGATGAACGTCATGTTACCTTTGGTGTTCCACAAGGTAGTGTATTGGGACCTCCCCTCTTTATAAATTAATGACTTGCCAAAATCAACTTCACATTCCATGACTCTATTTGCAGATGATAGTGTAGTGACAATTGCTAATAATAATGATGACATGACCCAATATAAACTTGACATTCACAACTCTTTGACATCTCTCTATTTTACGTTTTTCTTTGACTGGGTCCATATTGATATTTTACTTTGTAATACCGTCTATATAATACATATGGAATGCGATAAAGAATTGAGTATCTAGAATACAGTGGTTAGACTATGTATTAATAATATATAGATCAATTTAAATAAAACTAAGTTCATGCATTTTAGCCAGCGTTTGGCGAGAAATAATTTGGACATAAATATATTGATAATAAAACCATTGAAAACGTTAACACAACTAAATTCCTCGGACTAATCATTGACAAAACTTGTAAACCATATTTTATAAGAACAAAATATTAACTTTGCCTTGTCTGTATATCCTCGAAACTGTAATGTTTGTTAAAGCGAATCCCAAATTATTTCCACGCTTACAGGACGCTGACCCACGTAATAGACAGGATATGAGCATAATTCGCGTATATTACTAAAACTGCACTCATGCGCAAAAGAATCATCCTCATGGCTCCAACTATATTTAATAAGCTACCTAAGTGTTGGAAGGAGCAGAGTATCAATGCGTTCAAACGTCAGTTGACAGTGTTTTTATCGCAAAAAGCATACTATAGTGTATCTGAATTTTTAGTCGAAAAACTTGTTTGACATTAATTTTATTATAATGTTTATTGTGATGTTCTATTGATTAAAAGTAGTAACGTGACTAAAATATTTCTACGCTAATATATTATAAGGCTAAACATGATTGGACTATAATGTAATTTATCGTAGTGCCCAAATAACTGGTTATGGAAGTCAGATACGCAGTTGCTCCATGTAAATTAATGGTATTTAGCTGCATCCGGTTAGACTGGAAGCCAACCCCAAACAAACAAGGCCAGGCCAATAAATGACTACCCAGAATAATCAAGCCTAATTAGACGTATTTTAAAATATAATGCATATGTTACGTCTGCATTACGATACGGGATCATATATTCGGGTAACTCCACCAACATGGAGACAGTGTTTAGAGCGCAAAAAAGGTGTGTTAGGGCGTTATGCGGTATTCAAAGCACGGAAAGCTGCAAACTGTTATTTGTGAATTTCCGTATCTTAACAGTACCCTGCTTATACATATATATGAAGTGGCTGTATTTGTCAAAACAAACTTACACCTATTCGAAAAACTGCACAGTTCGCGACATAGAAATAAAATAAGCAGCAGGCAACACAAAAAAGCAGTATTCAAAAAAAACTTCTTATGAATGGCACCACAGATTTATAATAAACTGGCTTTTGCCAGCGACTTCGTCCGCGTGGAATAATGACTTCCGGAAATTGAGGCACTAACTCTCATAGAGTTTAACCGATGTGCTCTTTCTTCTGCCGATTCTTGAGAACGCGTATTTCTCATTCAACGCCTTTTTCAAGACAATAGCGGGCGGACGCCGGCGTCCGCTTGGGGCTTGAATAACTAAAAATATATAACTACGTCTAATATATAAAATAATATATAATAAAACCTACTTCACTTAAAACTAAATACCTATAACTACTATAATTAATAATACCTATACCTATAATTAATAAAAGTACCTACGCTTTTACCTACTTAATATTAAAAAAAACTGAACATAAATTAACCAAAACTTACCTACTACTAACTAACTACTACTAAGCTATTACTACTTCACCTAAAAAGAAATCCTGTTTTCCCAACATTTCCCTTCACTGCTCTGCTCCTATTGATCGTAGCGTGATGAAAAGTATACTATAACCTGCCCAGGAGTATGAAGAACAATTGTACCAAGTTTCGTTGAAATCCGTCGAGTGGTTTTTGTTTCTATAACGAACATACAGACAGACAGACAGACAGACAGACAAAAATTTTACTGATTGCATTTTTGGCGTCAGTATCGATCACTAATCACCCGCTGATAGTTATTTTGGAAATATAAGTCATGTACAGAATTGACCTCTCTACAGATTTATTATAAGTATAGATTACCTAATGCTTTGCTATGTATTACAGATATCAATGTATTTAAGAAGCAACTCAATAATCTACTGATAAGTAAGACATACTATAAAATTAATGAATACCTGCCAGACATAAATTTGTGTGTATAATAATAATACTTATAATTATGGTGAATACTTGGGTCCGATTTATTTTATTATTTTATTAAATTATTCTATTTGTGTTGTTAATTTACTGTGTGTTAACTAGATTAGACATTACTATTATGACATTATATACTCTGACATTACCTACTTATTAATTTGAATTTATGAAATTGCTTACTTATTTATTTGTATTTATGAAATTGTTTAACTTTTTGATCTGAATCAATGACATTGTATAGGGTATTATTTTGAATTAATTAAATTGTATAACGTATTTATCTGAATTTATGACTTTTTTATGGTATTAACTGGAATTTATGACATATTTTAATTTTAATAATAATTTTGCATGCCTGACATGGTGCAACACAGTGGACTGCGCATTCAGTTGACATCTAGATATGTATTATTATGAACTGTGTTGAGCAATAAACGAATTGAATTGAATCGAATTGAAGACTTAAAGACAAAATCAAAAAGCAGCAAGTGCAGACTGGAATTTCATCTACAGCCTTCAAACTAAAGTAAAGGAGCTTCTACTAATTAACTATTTAATGAAAGATAAAAACCTGACCAGTCCAAAACCAGTTTAATATGTTAATATCATAGAGATTGTACGAGTAACATCTGCCCGCAGGCCAAGCCGGGGCACGGACGACTTTAATAAGAACACACTGCAGTTCTAATAACGTTATGTAACAGATAATTATAAATGAGTTTTCTATAAACCCGACCTAGACAACGATGGCAGATGTGTTATTATTATTATAATATAACAGTTTTTAAACAAATAAATGTTAAGTTTTATTGCTATGATGTTTGAATTAGATTGTTTTATTGACTATTAACCAGAAAATTAACTCACGTCAGAAATGGAGGATTCTTGGTACTTGACAGGTTTTAAACGCGCTACCTAATACTCAGCTCATTTAAATAGGCCTAAGGTCTAAAAACCTCAGGGATGCGACGGAAAAGTTAAAGTTAGTATTTAGTTTATTCTAGTTTTAATATAAGTACGATCTCAGCGATTTTTTTTTCAATGTGGGATATAAAGTATAATGCTTTGGAATAAAAAATATAGACTTTAATTGTTAAATTAACTTATAAAGGGTTTTGGTAAAATACGTACTTACATTTATCAAGAAAATATCTCAAGTTATTGATTCAGCTCGAATGAACACGGCGAGTATAAAAGAGTTCAACGCGTTAGCTACGAATTTCATTTGCTACGAAATGCTACGCGCAGACATTTTAGAATAAACGAAGCATGAAGTTTGGTTTATAATATTTGAGAAGATTGCATCATAATAAAAGATGATGGTTAGAATTGGAAGATTAACGAAGCAAGTTTTGCCTGTCAGTCATGACGTACTGACTTTAATAAGGCAGTCGCTAAACCGTTCTGTCACGTAGTCAGACAAATGAAAAAGAAACATAAAGTAGGTACTCTATAATTCACCATCATTAAGAGAAATTATTCCGAAAAGTTTATCTGTATAATACATTAATGTTTAACTTAGATTATAGCACAAAAATCTCGATGTTTTAACATGTCGCGACATTCGAAGATTGTACTCGGGCGATACAACAATCCTATCCTACTAATATTATAAATGCGAAAGTTTGTGAGGATGGATGGATGGATGTTTGTTACCCTTTCACGCAAAAACTACTGAACGGATTTTGATGAAACTTTACAGTAATATAGTTTATACATCAAAATAACACATAGGATACTTTTTACCCCGATATTACCACGGGATCAAAACTTACGCGGGTGAAACCGCGGGGCGCAGCTAGTTCTTAATAATTCCATGTAAATAGAAGATGTAATTTATGACTCTTTGTGTAATTCTAGTGCTCTTTTCTGAATAGAACCAGTACCCTAGCAGGTTTCCGAGGACTCATCAACAAATGGAAATGATACATAGCGTCCAGGAAGTGGTACAATGAACCTGTCTCGAGATATTTATTATTTTGATCTTTAAACCTTGCACCTTAGTGTTGAGATAGGGATTATCTTATTTAAATGAAGGATGATATTACCCTTTGGTCTGGGCAGTACTCGTCCCATTACGGAGAAAATACCCTTTTACGAGTTTAAGGCGGATAAGCAACAAGCATTGATTCATTACACTCGTAAAATTTTTGTTGGAGACTTTTTTTTTGACCAAAGTCAAAAAAATGGTGTTTTAAATTGAATCTAGTGACCGAAAAGTGGAAAGGGGATCGTTAGTGTTGGGGTTGTTCATAAATCCCCATTGAGAATCCCCATCAATGGGAATTTGTAAACAAAAAGTTCAGTAAAACTTTATGATTTTATTAATAAATAGCTGCGCCACGCGGTTTCACCCGCATTAGTGTCGATCTGGGAATATCGGGATAAAAAGTAATGTAAATTAAATTTACAATTCGAAAATATTGTCTGCGCAGCAACGTAAATATCGCAATGAATGTTGTTGAGCTGTCAAAATGCCACTGTTTGTTACGCAATTACCCCGCTAGATTAAAAGCGTAGAGTATTGGCAATAAATCTAAAGAAGTTACTTATATCACCCAAGATTGTTTTATTTGATTGATAGTTTCGTATATGATCGATTGGCAATGCACCATTTTTTAAAGATATATCAAGTCCAGGTGTTGGCGGTTACATTATAATTTTGACCTTATCACCACTAGCATCTATAAAGGTTAAAATAATTCTATATTTTTGAACCATCATTATGATGTAATTGCATCTCATATTCTGGGTGAAGTAATTTCTAACCTTATGACATTATCATCTGTCAGTTACTGACATTCTACTATACCACAAAAGTCACGTGCAAATGCGTGACCGCAAATAATTTGCAAATTAATTTTTTTTGTTGGTTCGGCCGAATGTTTCGAAAAGGGACTTTATACAGGGTGCATTTGATATCATGGGCATTATTTTAACCTAAGGTACTACTTATGATACTAATTGCATTAGGGCTACTATTACGCAAATCAAAAATATTATTAATGCAAGTATGGAAAACCTTAAAATGTAGTAAGTCATACAAAGTATCAAATTAGTTGCGCTTCTCGATAGCAAATGCGTAGGTACACTACGCCGTACGCGCGTCATTGGGCGTGAATTCTTTGACCCCGCCCGACTCACGTGACATTCGTAAGTTGCCAATGAATTGATTCATAATAAATTCCAATTTTCCCTTCGTACTTTGCCGGCTTAGGACGGTCAAAACTACGTCAACTAACATACATTAAAAAAAAACATTTACGTACCTAGCTTGTGGATTGTTTTGAAAAAACCTTATTTGTCGGTAAAGTGACAGAGGGTAAACGGGTGCTCTTCCACGAGCTTGTGCATGTGCTGGCACGTGAAAAGACGAAAAATCCAACAGGTTCTGAGTGGTTCTGGTGGAATGAGACCCCGTGAAGGAATAGGGTCGTTCGGGTAGCGCCGATGGAACATTTCACGAGTTCATACTAAATTTCTTGCGCGATCGTAAATTACAACCATTTGTGGGTATTGTTGGTTGGTGTACCTAGCCTGCACATTACGCGGTCGAGGCATCGTGTACACAAACACACACACAACACACAACTACTACACTAACACTTAATACACTGCAATCCAAGCACCGTATGCCGCGAGCGGCGAGTACGGCGATTACGTCACGGGATCAATAAATCAATTACGCGTCAATGCACCTGCGCAGTCGTTATGACACTGGTTCCGGGTTCGTGACTTCGTGTTGCGGCGGGAAGCATACCCCGCGCGGGGGTGATATTCGTATTTTTGCGAGTGAGGGAGTGGGACGGAGAGAGTTCAGGGAATCCCGCCGGACGGAATGTCTTGTAGCCCATTGTTATTATTACTTGTAAGGAAAAACCCGCGCGCGCGCAGGTGATGTTTGTTTACATTTCGCTTTGCGCTGTACTGCGCTTTAAGATTTTGATATTTCAACAATTATTGGCGTTAACGAAGTATTTTGTTTTAATTACTTTAAGTGTTTATTTGCAATAATAAGCCTTGTGCAATTTGACTTACTACATTTTTAAGGTTTTCCTTACTTGCATTAATAATATTTTTGATTTGCGTATTAATAGCCCTAATGCAATCAGTATCGTGAGTAGTGCCTTAGGTTAAAATAATGCCCATGACTTCGATTCCACCCTGTATATTAGCGTGTTAGTCTAATTGCCCCATAGCTCTGTTTGCGATTTTTATTTTGCAACTCTGACTTCTGAACGTATGTAAGGTTCGATTTCCGGGTCGGGCAAAATGTTATTGAATTTTTCCGTTAGGACATTTCAGAATCAGCCAGGGGCCAGGAAACTGGATCTCTTTGTATATATGGCAATGAAGTTTATTTTAGAACTATTATAACTTGTATCTCTAACTTGGTAATTAAATCTCATTAAGTTAATTAGAATCCATTCGCGGAAAGATGGAAATGCAAGCAAAACAAAACTAATGAACGTCGTGGGAAATGTATTCGTATTTTTATTTCACTGGTCTTATTAAGAATCCAAGGATTGAAGTAGAAAAATGTTTTTAACATAAATAAAGCTGAAAAATAATATAAATTACAAAAAAGAGAGACGGCCAGCACATTAAGCTACTACAATCTGTCAAAGGAGACGGGCGAATCTGGGCCTGACGTTACACAAATGAAACATTTATCAACAATTTTTTTCAGTTTTTTTGTAGTTAATCATGAAATATTAAGCAGTTTTATCATGGCATAAGAAATTAAATATTTATTGGAAAAAATATTGACTTCCCTTATTGTCACTTTTAAACAATGTTGCCAGATGAAATAGGTAAGTTAATCGATATTTAAAAATACAAATAGAAAAAAAATAACAATAAAAAGTGATTCAGTGTTTTTTTCTTTAGTTAAGTTTAAAAAAAAATCATTTTTTTAAAATATTGGTGGTTTCCCAGTGACACAACAACGTTTCTAAAAAAATCGTAAGCATAAATAATTGTAAATCGATTTCACAATAGATCATCATTTGTTTTAACATTCAGGCAACACATTGGAATTCATGTCAATCATGTCAATGTCACGTCAAACACAAACGTCAACTAAACAATAATTTGCTTTGTTCGGTTGGCTCACAGGAGACTCAGGAGTTTGCGGTGGTAGTGGATATTTTATTTTCTGTCGTGTTTTCGTGTGCTGTAGTAGTTATTATTTGATTAGTATTCTTTTGCGACTTTGGCTACGTATAAAGGATTCTGACGGGTAAGTATTACTTAGACGAACGACCCACGCATTTCTTACAACGGACTAAATTATCTTGCCTGCTCGACTTACCTCAGCAGGCTCAGCCTCATGTGCTGGATTTCTAAGAAAAATACAATGAGTGATCAAAATAGTCATTTTAACAACTGCGGCATAGCTACTTGCTGGTGTAATCCTTCTATAGGATTACATCAAATAGAAGACGAAGCATTCTTTCAGTTATACAGCAATGCAATAGGTACCTACTGCCTGCACAGTTCATATACGATATTTCAATAATAAATAACGAAGTAAATAAACCATTAAAAGAAGTATTTTTAATTCATACTCCCGCTCCTTTTTATAATTTTCTCAAACCTCTAGAATCTAGTTGGTGGGTCGCAATGTGTGAATTTCCTACGATGAAACCTGTTAAATTCTAGTCTACAATAGTCTGATAATTATTTTATCAAATAATAATGTGAGAGCTCGGTGTAAGAATAACTTATAAGCAAGAATGTTGTTTCTGTATAAAACCAATAACACAATATTTTTTTTCTACCATGGAGAAATTGTAAACTTTTTAGTTTTTTTTAAATGGTATTAGTATCTAAATAAAATAATGCAGTAATCGTTACTGTAACGTCAGGCCCAACTTCCTATGAACTTTCGCCCGTCTCCTTTCTTTAATAGATTTTCAACTTTATATCTTAATCATAAGAGTCAAAGTTGATTGGGAAAATTTGACAGTTTCGGGTAGCTTGGTGTGCTGAGTCTACATTTATATTATAAGATTTCGGAAAATAGTGGTTCCCATGAGAAACGTCTATTCATGTATCTATCATATAATACGATAAAATAAAATGCCAAATGTGTATGTGAAAATTCATACATTATTCAAAGACAACTTTTTGCTCCACAGTCTGTAGGTGTTTTAGTGTCCCACAGCTGGGCAAAAGCCTCCCCTTTTTCCTTCCAAACCTTGAGCGATCTCTGGCTACGTTATTAGTGGTCAATACTTACTATGTTAGCTGTGATGAAACCGGCATGTCCTAAAACCAAAAATTTGAAGACATGTGACATCTTCCAACCAGCACTGGACCCGCGTGGTGGATTACGGCTCACTCTCTCTTAAAGAGAGGAGGCCTGCCTGTCACGGCAGTGGGAACATTACAGGTTGATTATGCTTATGCTACTTTGTTAGTCCTAAAGTAAATTTATATTTAAAAACCCGCGTGAAATTTTATCCTTTTAAGGGTAGAATTTTGAAAAACCCTTTCTTAATGGATACCTACACTTCACAAAGAACACACCCCCATGTCTCCAGGACCAGCGGCTTAGGCTGTGCGTTGATATATCAGCCAGTCAGGATTTTTAATGTTATATTATTTAAAATCTATTAAAATAAATCAATTACCTAACTAAAACGCTTACATGAAAATTGAAAATTAAAAGTTTCTTTATAATTCTTAATAAATTAAATTACCTATGTTTTTAGTTATATATGTACGTTACGTGTGTTTACTTATTGTGTTTTGTGTGTGTTATGTGTTGTTGTTTTTTGTTTGTTGTGAATGAAACATACTTCAAACTTTGTCCACTTTCTAATTTAATTTGTAACTGAAATATTCAAATGATAAAAGTTCTTGATACCACTAGGATAGCGAATATTTCCACAAGTTCAGTTGAATACGGTATTGGATTTTAAGCTCTGGTTCCGTCATATTATGACGGCCATCATGAAAATCTGTCATTTCCACCAACTGGTCTATTCTATAAAAAAATTATCGTGAAAACTTAGATGAAGTGAGTTTAAAGGGAGCTGTGAAGAGTGTCAAACAGGTGGAAACTTAGAAGTGACTTAGATTTCACGGTAAGTTTTTACAGAATAGACCGACAGTATTTGACACTAAGTTGTCAAAAAATTATTGAGTGACTGTTTACCGCTTTTATTAGGAAACCAAAGCGTAAGTTCGATTGAATAGTGTTGGGTGTTAGTTAAAAACAAATTGGACTTCATTACTTAACGTGGTGTTGTCTGTTACTTAAGTTCGACCTTTAAGTTAAGTTGCCAAACATACTTGTTAATACGCTGCTTGAGGTGTGCACTGATTTGGAAGCATTAAGTTGATGAATGTGCGCTTAGGAGCTATTAATATTTAAAACGTTTGTCTAAATGATAAATGATTTATTTTCTGTAAGTAGGTTTGTACAAACACTTTTACACGTCAATCATATTTTTTTAACTAGATGAGGTCGGCGTTTCCTATCTGACTACTCTGAGAAGAAAGGCCGAAACAAACTAAGAGGTCACAGTCTCTTAAAGTCCAGACAAAATATTGGTCAGATCATGTGGAGACCATGTAGATCGGTGTCTGAAATGGTATTTTGAGGAAAGGAGGAAACCACACTGATTGAGCGGACCTAGCCAGTCAGTTCACGCATTTTTAAAAATCGTGCAGCTCTACTCAGAACTTGAGGAGCTCAACGATTCGACGAACAATACCAAAGAAAGGACATTTGGGTAGGCCGCGTAAATTACTCAAACTGCCAAATCATGATTAGAACTAAGAAGGAAAACAGAAAAAAAGAAATGTCCCAAATAGTCCTAACTTGAATGATGTCCTTTATCACACTTCACACTAGTATCATAAAGGCGAAAGTTTGTGTGTGTTTATATGTTTGTTACTTCTTCACGCTCAAACGGCTGGACCAATTTTGACAAAACTTTGTATGGAGGTAGCCGACACCCTGGATTAACATATAGGCTACTTTTTATCCTGATATTCCCACGGGATCGACACTTATGCGGGTGAAACCGCGGGCGCAGCTAGTTTAATCTTTATTTAAGTGTTTCCATACAAAAACTGTTCGACGTCAATTTTATTCCACGAATAAAATTTATCTGTGTATTGAAAAATCAACCGTTATTGACATATTACCTGCTTCAGTTTAGTATTAAAGCTGTCATGCCCATATCTAATTAAAAGGAGCATTCCTGAAAGTTAATTAACTATCGAATTGCTAGACAAAGTTAGCTAAGTAGTACTTAGCTAACTAAGCTGAATAGATTTGGCGTTGCCGCTAAATAAGAAGCAATATTGAATTTTAGCCATTGATATATGTTACACTAGATTAGCAATTACCGCACCAAGGCGTTGCCACTAGGCTGATGGCTACAGCCATCAGCGTAGCTAACGTCAGTTCAGTGCTCTGTGTGACGCCAACCGAAGTCAACTGAGTGACATGCGACAAAAAATATCGCGAAAGAGTGCGATTCAAGATCACAAAAACATAATAAATTAACCGGAATTACTTTCCACACGTAAATTAATTGTCTCTGTGTTTATATCAACGTAAAAACGCAATAAAATGTAGAATTTTGTAAATTAGGTTCAGTGTTACCACTAAAAACTTAGTTTTAGTTTCCCACATTAGTGGGAGTTTTTAATTTATGGAATAAGTGATTTTAAATATTTTTTAATAATAACAACGTAGCAGGGTGCCTAAAGATGCAGCACACCGTGAAAAATGCGTAGAAATAATCCGATTGCTGAGAAAAGAGACTGACTGGCTATTCAATTTCATTAATAATAAAGAAAAAATATTCGAAAAGAAAATGTCTTAGTTATTTTCATTATTTATAAACTTCTATTACACATCCTATAAGTAATACATAATTCAAATATTTAAAAAATAATTTAACTTCACCTAAAACGCTTTTTATGGCTTAAAATGTTGGGGAAAATTTCGCATGGGTAGGCAACCCCATCCCCTCATTGCATGTTTATAATGCGGTCTTTGTCTAATCTAAGCGACGGTATTATTCTTACGACGTGTGTAAGTGAGACAGATGTATGTTTACTTTTAAATGTTTAGTGGTTTCAAAGCTATGTCGTCGCGTTTATAAAGTGGCTACACTTTTTTGACACATTTCATTGAGGTTTGCTTCTCTAGTTATATAGCTCAATGATTTTAGCTATTTATTTCAAATTATCCGGTTAAAACAATTGCTTCTTAATCTAAAACACACGGTTCTTTAACAATTTTGAAACTGGTTCTAAATTCAATTGAGTGATCGAATGCAACCAGCATCTTTTTATTACCATCCTATATTTATTTCTTTATTTAACCTCTTTGGAAGACTTACAGCTAAACAAAAGAGAATAAATATAGTACGTTTAACTGTCAGCCAATTACAAGTCTTCACTTATGGAAATAGAACTGTGAACAAGTTTATTGTACAAAAAAGAACATTAAAGCTATACGATATAAGTTTCCCTTTTGCAGGCAAACCTTTACAGTACCTACCCTAGATCTGTGCATGGCATGACAAGAAGAGATTATATAGGTAAGGTACTAGTCTGCCTGCTACTGTAAGGTTGTAGTTAATAAACTTTAATTAACTTTAATCATCATTTACGAGTGCAAACATTAGCAATATCGTTTTAACAGCCTATTAAAATCTAAATCCAGTATTAGTACGCTCGTAACTTCACAAACTTGTGCAACTCAAAGCCTCCAAGTTACCATCAGGTGATTAACTTTGATCACCATTACGACATCACCAATCACCATCTACATTCCAGGTGATCATCGATGATGACCGACAAAATACTGAATAAAATAACCTTGAACGTAATTGTAGGTAGCTGTGATTTTTATGCACGGCAACACCTAAATTGCGGTGATTGTGTGCAGTACTGTAATTTAAATAGTTATATCCAATATAAAAAATATTTTTTACTTGTTGCTTGTTATAGCAATCATCAGCCAACCTTTTTTGCTAACAAAATAACATAAAAATCGTAGCATCATCTCATCATCATCAGTGATCGGAGTAGGTAGAGCTGTTTGGGGTGAATGACCGCAAACATTGATGTCAACATGGATATGCCTCTGAAATCCCGGGATTTTGAAATTGTCGATTGATTTAAGTGAGTTAATATGTGTATGGTAAGTGGGCAGTTATGAGCAGGTAGTAGGTGAGTACCCAAACACATATACTTACTTATATACACACACAGGGATCCTGGAATGTTGTTAGAGGTAGCTTTGTGAAATATGAATTAATTAAGTAACACTGTTAGAAACAATACTAAAACTCCTATAAAAACTACTTAAACAATGTTTTTTTAATTCCGAGAATTCCCGGGATTCCGAGGAATATTTGGCATATCCATGTTATGTCCGCATGTCGCAAGTAGCAAAAACAGCTCTACCTACTCCGACCACTGATCATCATCTCCCAAGCCTTGTCCCAACTATGTATGTTGGGGTCGGCTTCCAGTCTAACCGGATGCAGCTGAATACCAGTATTTTTTTCATGGAGCGACAGCCTATCTGACCTCCGTAACCCAGTTACTAGGTCATACGATACCCCTTGGTAAGACTGGTTGTCAGACTATTGCTATTCAAATCCAAACAAAAACATTTTGACTGACTCGGGAATCGAACCTAAGAACTCTCTTACACGAGCAACTTGACATATACTAGAGCCCAAAGCTAAATAGTTGACGTACATTAACCCTTTATCTACTACAAAACTAACCGTTAAAAGTATTCGGTGCGTACGGCTCACTCCCCGGGTATTTGCATATTGCTTTATCATGTACCTCCCTCAGACAAGGTTTTGCAATAACTGCCCCATACCACAGAATATATAGAACAGAAGACCTAGACGGTGAAAATATATTTTTACTGAACGTGATTTTGATCGTAGCAGAAGCATAATAATCATCAGAGGGCCAATTATCGTAATTTCAAGAGCGTCCACAGTCTGATCTCACTCATCTGAGCTCAGTCAGCCATCTGTCAAAAATACCTATAGTTTCCCTACATTTTTGACATTGATTATCGCTGAGATGAGATTGCGACTAGATTTGGAACGTTTTTAATTACGAGAATTGGCTTTCAGATCTCAGATCCATCAGAGCTGATATGGACATGTAAACAGCATGCACTCGGGTGACTCTTCCTGTAGACACTTAGACTATGTGGAGACAGTAAAAATAAGGATACTAACGCATAGGAGTATTTTGAAACCATCAAATACCTTTAGGTCAAAACATAGAAATGTAAAATATCTAAAAAGTAATAATAATATCCCGACCGTTTTCGGCCACGGTGGCCGACAATTTCGCAGGTACGCAGGAGATTTTACAGTGCACAGGTGCAAACCGTAGTGATGGGACGACTTTTAGTCAATGAGCCGACAAGCAGAGATTGAACGTCAACGACGAGGTATCGACACACAATTGCGAGATTATTAGAAGATAACCATCTTGTTCTTCTGTTTCCTGGTCTTGTTTCCCGGTCAATGTAATGTTCGTGCATTTCTGGAGTAATAAAAGATTTATTATTATTATTTCCTTTATTTAACTAAATACATATAAATTATATTTTTAAATATTAGAATATAAAAAATATAAAAACATTTAAAAATATAAAAAATAGTAGCCCACCGGTATCGGGAACAGGGTCCAAGCTACCGGCGGTCAGGGCTCCAGAGAGAGGAACCTCCTAACAATGCGGGCCGTGTCCAGAAGTACTGCTTTCTGAATCAAGCCCTTGATCCAGCCGCCCAACGAGAGCCTCCTCAGGTGTTGGTCGAGGCTCTTGGCTATTAATCCATTGGCAGTCACGACTATCGGCACAATGATCGCTGAGTCCACATCCCACATGTTGACAACCTCGCGAGCCAAGTCAAGATACTTGATTTGTTTATCTTTCTCGGCTTTCACGAGGTTCTCATCATGCGGGATGGTTATGTCAACAATCATTGCGCGCCGCTCTGATCGATCCACCACCACTATATCAGGCTTATTGGCAACAATAGTCCTGTCAGTGATGATGGATCGATCCCAATATAATGTGATATGACCATTTTCGAGAACTGGGTCGGGCACATACCTGTAGTACGGCACCTCCGATTCCACAAGGCTGTATTTCAGAGCAAGTTGCTGATGGATTATCCTGGCTACAAGGTTGTGTCTATGCAAGTATTCTCCGTTAGCTAGACGAGAACACCCGGAGATTATATGTCTGATTGATTCTCCCGGTCGGTGGCATGCCCGACAAATGTCAACCGTTCCGTCTTTCACAATAAATCTCCGGTAATTATTCGTCATCATAACTTCGTCCATAATTGCACAGACAAAACCTTCGGTTTCTCCAAAGAGGTCACCGAAACGTAGCCAGGCTACGGACGCTAGTAGGTCTACATCAGGTCCATGTAGGGCCCGGAAAAAGCGTCCGTGAAGCTCCTTACTCTGCCATACCTCCATGCGATCATTAGTGTCAAGCACTACTGGCTTGCACCAGTTCTCTTTAGCCAAGGAGAGCGGAGTGAGGCCCTTGTCGACCGTGACTACATCTCGATGCATCCCCACGGCGGTTTCTAGGAAATATTCCCTGAGACTGCATATCTCGCGATTGTGGAGGGTCTTAGCGTTTAAAAACCCTCGACCTCCACATTTTCGCGGGATATACAGCCTTATTACCGATGACCGTGGGTGATGCATTCGATTTGCAGTCAGCAGCGTACGGACCTTCCTATCCAGGGCGTCGAGTTCAGTCTGAGTCCATTTGAGTATGCCGAAAGAGTACATCAAAATCGGCATGACCCAATCATTGAAGGCGCGCACCTTGTTTCCGCCTGATAGAAGACTATTAAGTACTTTTTTCAGGCGGCCAAAGAAGCGCTCCTTCAACGATTGCTTCATATCAGTAACATTGATACCTAACGCTTCCGACATACCCAAATACTTATAGGTTTCGGATGCGGAGAGGGCTCTAAGGTTTGTGGAATCCGAGAGTTGGGTTCCCACGGATTCCACAATCTCCCCTCGCTTTACATGCATGACCGCACATTTGTCCACACCAAATTCCATCCTGATGGCGCTACTGAAAGTTTGAGTTGCTTTCAGCAGCTCCACCAGTTGCAAATTGTTGGGGGCAAAGAGTTTTAGGTCATCCATGTAGAGGAGGTGCGATATAACCTGACCACCTCTCCTCAGCCGATAGCCTAGACCTGAATCCTCCAGCAGTGTGCTTAGAGGATTCAAGGCTAAGCAGAACCAAAGCGGACTCAAACTGTCGCCCTGGAATATGCCTCGCTCGATCCTTATCGGTTCGCTATTCCTCTGAATATTTCGACATCCTGGATAGCGAAGGACCGTCCTCCATTGCCCCATACATGACAGCAGGAAGGTACGCAGAGTTGTATCTACTTTATACAACTCCAGCACCCTCATGAGCCATGTATGTGGCACCGAGTCATAGGCCTTCTTATAATCTATCCAACATGTCGACAGATCCTTTCGGGAACGGCGAACCTGTTGGCTAATGGTCATATCAATGAGGAGTAGCTCCTTAGTACCGCGGGACCCGTTCCTACATCCATTTTGAGAAGCTGACATGATGGAGTTGGTATTTATATGTTTGTCTATTTTAGCTCTCAAAATGGATGTAAGAATTTTATAGACCGTCGGTAAACACGTGATCGGCCTATAATTTTTGGGTTCCGCGGTGCTACCGGATTTATGCAGCAGGTGGGTAATTCCTGTTGTTAGGAACTGGGGTAGCGAACCAGACTCCAAAGCAGTCTGGAACTGAGATGCCAAGCGAGCGTGTGACCTAGGGAACCATTTGATCCAAAAGTTATGCAGCCCATCCGGCCCTGGAGACTTCCAATTAGGCAACGGACGGACTGCACGAGCTACATCTTGGGGGCAGATGGTAATAGCCCCCATTTCTGGTATTAGATCACAGGCTCGCTCGACTACCCGAGTCCAATCACCTTCGGTGTGACTGACAGGCACCGACCAGATATTGCGCCAGTAAGTACACATGGCATCATCATCCGGCAGGCACGCGTCAGCCACACTTTGGTCTGGTCGCTCCCAACCCCTATAAACCCACCTTTTATCGCTCTGGAAGGTGCGACTCTGAGTATATCGTTCTACTCGCCGCTTATAACGACGAATACGGTTCGCCCATGCATACACTTTCTGCTTCAGGAAGTCGATGCGTTCTGTGACACAAGACGTATAGTCTTGAGGACTAATATCAGTCCCCGAGAACGCCCGCCTCACAAAGCGCATCACTCTAGGGCGAGTATTGCCCTCCCTGAAGCAGATTAGTTTGCCGATGAGCGCTCTGGCCTCACCAATACGGCGTTTAATTCTGTACTGCCAAGCTGGTACAGCTAGATTCGGTCGTGTAGCTCTCAAGTCGTTAGCAAATTTGACGTGAGCTACACGACATGCCGCTACAGCCGCGCAGTACAGAATCGAATGAGTATCGGTGAGGTCTTCGCAGCCATCAAAATAGTTTGACAACTGCGAATCCAGAACCGCCACCAGCGCCCTATTTTTGTTATGCATGGGCAAACGAGGTAAGCGTGGCCTAAGTTCGGGCGACATGAAGCGATATTCCTGAATCGCATCCTCCAAAGCACTCCTCAATTCCTCATTACATTGGGTACTTACGTCTGTAGCCCTGTCATTACTCCCCTCGTCAGCATGACTTGCATTGGACTGCGGTAGTACTACAGCAGTCTGCGACTGAGGGGCGATGACATGGCTACTCTGCATTTCACTTCGCAGGCGATCAAGTACAGTGTCATCCAACATATGATTACGCTGGATGACCCGCACCTGATCCGACAGTCGTTGTGCCGAAACGTTGACAGCTGGCTCAAGCACCTGAAAAAGAGAGAGCATCCGAGCACGGTACGCGGTCAGATTGTTTCCCCCCTCTGTAGCCCCATAGTATGAGCGCATGACATTTTCATTGATGGATCGTGTCCATCTCATGCGCTGCACACTTCCGCCGGGAGCTGGGACCCTATCAGAGGCCGGTGGGCCTCGAGGTCCTAAGCCGTCCGGCGGCCGGCGTCCTCCCCATCGACGAGCAGGTGGTGGCGTCGTGGGCGGAGAGAAATACTCGTCGCTCGAGCTCGACGCAACTGCCACGGCCGGTGTCGTTACAGCGCTCACAGTGAGACTGGGTACCGGCGGCGGCGAGGCGGAGCTGAGCGAAGAGTCCGGAGGTGGTGGGCGTGCTTGGCGTGCGGCTGATCTTGTCAACATATCTTCATTTTCCTATTTCTTGGTTATTGTTGTTTTATCGGAGGTGACATCTGTCAAGTCACCTCCGATTCGACCGATTCGAGTTTCTGATTTTTATTACATTTTCAACATTTTCTGTTTTCTGCCTTTTTTTTTGGTTTTATATTGTAAGATACGTTTCTGGCTTGGATTTAAAAGAAAAACTATTGGTATATGTTGGTCAAAATTACTTTAAAACGGTGAAAATTATAAAAGTTGGAAAATGAGACGTCTTGTTGACACGGTGTTATTATTATTATTATTATTATATCTTCTAATAACATAGGACAAAAACTCAAAAACATGACGGATGTTCGATCGTTTCATCATATAGTATCAAATTGATCTACTGTAACCTCCTATACTGTGACTACACCCATTATACGACGCATTATTATCAGTGTCAAACGAAAATACATAGTAAGCGAAAAATTACGAAAATTGCCGACACGAAATTCGGGAATTGGTGTTATGTGTGCAAAAATTGTAGGAAAGGTCGCCCACTATGATTTGGAACTACGTCATCGTGTGTGGGTGTATTGTACACCTACGCTTATTGTTTAACCGTATAAAGTGAGGAGGGTGCCAAGATGACACTATTCACTGCAGTTTTATTAACTTTTTTTAGTCTATTTATGAAAGAGGTTTCCGAGAAATGTCATAACTTTTAAATAAACTAGATAAAATATGGAAAATAGTTTTCTTAAGCTTTTTCTCTGCATAAGAAAACTCTTAGAGCGTCTGAGTGTTTTAGCAAAAGTTCAATTTTTTTCTCGTCTGAAAATTTTTCAGCATTTGACCACCATTTATAAATTAAGTATTTGCTAGACAGCCAGGTTTCAATTTAAATATCGACTAGTAGAAGCATTTTTTTCATATTCGCCAAGTATGTTTTGAATATTAAAGCCTTATTTTTAGTTTGACTATTCAATAGATATGTAAAAACTGGACCCGATTCTGTTGTTTTATTTTTATATTTCGATTAATTTCAATAGTCATGTTATTTATTTTCTTTGTTAATTTATTAAAATAATAATGTTGAATTCTAATGTATTAATATTACACAATGTTAATAATTTGAATAATTTGTATTGTATGCCCAAAAGGCTACATAGCTGAACAGCATCACTGTAAATTTTTACACCTGTATCTACTTCTGTACCTATGATCCACAATAAACATGATTGATTGATTGTTCATGAAATAAACTAAATTTAAGTTCAGTGCATCTTTTTCTTTCTATTTCATTAAGAAAATAACAGAAGATAAATATTAGTTTAGTCCTGTCAAATTAGTCAGCGCCTGACGTAAATTGACGTATTTTTAGTAGCCAATTTTTTAATCACGTATAAACTTGTCTATGGATTATATAATTTGACAGGACTAAACTAATATTTATTTTCTGTCCTTTTCATAATGAAATAGAAAGGAAATGATGCACTGAACTTAAATTTAGTTTAGTTTGTGAACAACAGAATCGGGGTCAATGACTCATTCACACAGGTACCTAGCTGCTGCTGCACTAATGTTATCTGTCAGTCATCACGAATGGCGGAAAAAGGTTCAAAGTGGCCCTCCACGAGAGGCTTGGTGCAACTTGGTGGTAGAAGGACACCTGTCAGTGCAACAATCCAAGTATAGCTAATAAAGATCAAATTCGCAAAATACGTATTCGTTTGTATAAAACTGACAGGTGTGATATAATCATCTACACAAACACACACCCTCTCACACACACACCCCACACACACACACACACTACACGTTTTAAATCCTTGTTCGTACTCTTCAGATCCCTACAGTCCTGCCCATCCCTTAACAAAGCCATCTAAACAGTGAACGGAATATTCTCTCCTCTTCAATGTCGCAGTACACACACGTCGGCGACACTTAATTCTACAATAAACTTTTTATGTTTCTCTGCTAGGTTAATGTTCTTCCTAAAACGTAGCCTGTGCCGATAAGCGAAGGTTTTGGTGTGTTATATTGAGGTATCGTCGTTAGCTAAGCCTTAAGATTAGTTATTGGTAGAGTTCGACCGAATTTCCTTTTCGTTTTCCGCTAAAAATGCAAATCATGACGAACTTCATTTTCGTATACGGCCCTAAAAACATTTTCCGTGTGTCTCTAGCACGAAGTCTAGAGACTTCGTGCTAGAGACACACCGAAAATCGGTGAAACAATCTTCAAGCTGAAAGGATAACTATGTTCCAAAACTCATAATTTTAATTTAAAACCCAATAAAACAATTTGACCAACATAAAATTAAATATAAAGAGAGTAACAATATTACGAACGTTAAGAATGAGCTCCTTAAGTTCTGAGTTAAGCTGCATGATTACTGAAAAATGCGTGCAATATGGGCAGGTCCACTGATTCTGTGTGGTTCTTTCCTCAAAAGGCCATTTATCAGACACAAATCTATGTCAGGTCCTCACATGATCCGACCAAGATTATGTCTGGACTTTAAAAGAGACTATGACGTTTGAATTTGTTTCGACCTTTATTCTCAGAGTTGTCAGAAAGGAAACGCCGACCTCATCTATTAGTTTTTTTTAAATATGATTTCCCGTCAAACATATTAAAAAAAAACTAACTAGTGTTAGTTTAGACTTAACTACTATTTAAATAAAATCACTTATCAATTAATTAAAATTATATAACAGACACTTACCAATTAAAACAGATAAAATACTTACAATGTAAAAATGAAATGTAAAAATAAAATCTAATAAAAAGATAGACATCAATCTGATATTAAAGCTACACTAAATATAAAATTTAAATCCAACCAATGATAATTATAGTAAAATGTTAGCCCCAAACTGTGAACCGTGAAGCCTGAATGAACAGCTTTTTGCGTGGGACGAGCGCTTCGTAATAACAGAGAGAGAGGGCGTCAAAAAAATGAAGTAAACAATTTTGATGGTAAACCCATTTATCGTTAGCGAAATCATTAAAATAACTTTGAATAATGGAGTTTTCTTGTACAGTCAACAAAAAGAGATAAGCCAGCACGCAGCAAAATACAAGTCCTTTTAAAACCGTTTTGTGCGTACGCTAAGTATTAAAATCTTTGGCATGGTTCTTTTGAGTGGGTTTTGTATATAAAATGTTATAACGCTTGGAATAATAATGAATTTTGTTTAAACGTTCCTCAATCAAAATCTAAAATCTTTTTAAATTAGGTACCTACATGTAAGTAAAATCAAGGCAAACCTTTTTATAACGAGAATGTTAACTGAATAATACTAAAATATAACACATAAAAAAATGATTTAAAAATCACAGACAGATAAAATGATATTCATGAATAAAATTATACAAATCAACGCCACAGTATTGTGTCAACGCAGTAAGTAGTTGCATAAATCAACCATGTACGTCCTGGGAAGCACCAGTTCCGGAATCCTCCCAAAAGATCCTGGTTCATAATAACAAGGACAGCAAAAGCCGAATAGATATTCACCTACATAAATACCCCACACTACCTAATACAAATTGGTATCGGGCTTAATAAAAGTGATTAAAGGTCACCCAATATTGTTCGGTAATAATTCCATCTTTAGTGTGCCTTTGTCCCTTTGCAGCTTTGTTCTATTGGAGATTTTTGGCTAGACAGTTAGTGGCCCAAATTCTCAAGGGCTTCGGGTTTTCTATACAATCATTATTGAATTACACGTAATTAGAGCAAGGATAAATTGGATAGGAGGCATCCAGACGAGCGAAATATGGAGCGACTGCTCATTACCAGTCCTCTGAATATTCATGCGTCGTTTACCGACGCGATGTAACGCAAATTGGTCGTGAAGTTTTCACAAAATACCTACAGGGACAGACAAAAAACAAGTTTGCCTGTAGGTATTTTGTTCCATGTAAACATTTTATTTACTACCCACATCTATCTAAGCACTGACGTCTTTCAGCAAGCCTACGAGAGCAAAGTGGTGTAATCTAGATGGATTTGATGCTAAACTAATGAGCACACAAATTGCCATTGAAACTTTTTCCCACTTCTCCTTCCCAGACTACGTGGGAGGATGAACGTATACAATTTGACATATAGGTACGTCGCGAACCGAACACTCTGACCTTTCTTATGAGGCTTGCATTTAACAAACATGGAATGCATGTGAGTTTCGATTCTCTCAGTCCCAAAGACCGCTCCCGAAATCGTGACATCGATTAGACGCGAACGGCGCACAGTAATCGAGTAACACGATTACGAAACTATAAAATATTATGGAGTTAAGTTACGTTACGTAGGTATTTCGAGTTGCGAATTGCCGTTCGCCGAGCACCGTGCCGACCGCCGCGCGCCGCTCGGGCCAGTGCCGTGCCGACCGTCGCGCGAATCACTCGCACGCCGCGCTGCGCGCCCTCGTCCGCGACTCGACTCGTGCTACCCTGTGTACCTGTGCCCTGTGTTATACCCTTAAAGTACGTAAACAAAACACACTAACTTACCTGTGAAAGTGCGGTCCGGATTATTTTGGAGCGGCATCAAACGCGTGCGTATTGCTTGTTTGTTGCGAGTGATAGAATCTGTTGCATTCTGCAGGTGCTTGCTTGTTCTTTATTAATTGAAAAGTGATTGTAAAGCGGTCACGGCCGAGGCACACATGTCCGGCCCAGTTTTCACGATCGTTGCCTCTGTCTCGAACAAATTCCATGGCTTGGTAGCTTTTCTTTGTTTACCGCCGGGAGATGTTGTTGGAGCGTCTCTTGCACTTGTTGATTCGTGGCGATCTGCGGCGTTGCCGATTTATTTTGTTTCGGCATCCGACGAATTGTTTCCCCTTACGATTTTGGCATCAAAAACGAATAATGATAATGATAATAATACGCGTTTAATGATTATGATTCCAGAACTTTTTTTACCAGAACAATTAGTCCTACTGCTATCTATGAAATGGGATCGATTAATCCATCAAATTTCTCACAAAATTCGTCTTATCAAAATATTGGATCACCCCTAAGACGACCCACTGACCGGAGCTCTTTCTTCTCGAAAAATAAAGACGATGAAAAATTTTTACATGACAGATAAAAGGTAGGCGAAATAGAAGAAAATTCAGGTGATCCAGGATAATATTTAGGACAAGATCCCTTTAAGACAGGAAAACTGAAGAGTAATGTTCCTAAAGCATTTGCAAATGACGGTGATGGGACCAACGTTAACAGCAAAAACGTAGATATGACAAAAAAGGAATGTATTAGAAAACCGGCTGCGTAATTCCTTTAGCCCAATAGAAACTGGTGCAGTAAAAGAAAATTGACGCCTAAAATTGTTCGTTTTGTTTTTGCTTCTTTTTTCTTTGAACTTGAACTTTGATTTTGTCTCGAAAAGTGGATGTTTTTCGCCAGGATTTTTTTTATCTTTCAGCAGATTTCTAGAAATTAACAGTAAGTAAGTAGATACTCGTACGTTAAATGATGCGGACTTTGCTCCTCGTTTAGGAGATTTTCCGACTGGCAGGAATCTTGTGTGCTTTTACGAAAATTGTTTCAGCTGCTAAGTAATCTTTGACACGGTTTTGTTACGGTTATTTTATCGTTACTGTTAGGAATATTCTTGAAAGAAGTACGCAGTGTCTGAATTACTTTTTGGACTTCTACCATCATTACAATTTTTTTGGACTATCAACCTGAAATTTTCAATTGTTAAAATTGCTTCTAATTCTGTCTTTTTACCAGTAATATCGATTATGATAATGGAATGGCCAGTGTGGAACAAATGAATCGATTATAATATGGATCGAAAGCGAGCGATTTACAACAACCGAAAGATTATGCTGTGCATAACATTTAATATACCTCTGATAGCGAAATGTATGGAAGTTTTAATAAAATTATTGGAATAGGAAAAATAATAACCATGGAAAATGTAATTTAATGAGTTGCTATGTTGACGGTTGCCGGCGTATTGAATTAAGTTTATATTGAATAAATTTTTATTTGGTAATCTTGGTGTTTGTGACATTTTTTTCAAAAACACATTATGAAAGCAATTATTTAAAAAACCAACAAATTGACTATTGATGGAGGAGACCTAACAAATGATTGTTTGAATATAATAGAACAAATATCAATTAACATTATCGACCCATAAAAATATATTTGATCCTATTGCCAGCTGGCGCCAGATGAGAAACAGGCTGATTTTCCATCAAAAAGCAAAATAGATTTACTTACTGGATGAATATAATAGATTAAGTATAGAACTAACTACGATGTAAGAGAATTACAAATGATACAAGTAAACAAAAAAAAAAAAATATGACGAGAAAAACAATTAAATGGCTGTAGTAAAGAATACATGGAATGAAGAACGTTGGACCTTCAAAGTTCTAATACCCACAAGGATTAAGATCGAGATGGATAAGTATTAAAATAAAGTTGTAAAGGTCACTTGAATCCATTTTTCTGGAAATACCGATCACATAGGACATATTTCGGAAATCATTTTTAAATTCGATGTGTCGTCGAAGTATTTTCAGAATCTTTATTAAAATAAAAAGAAAGAGGTGGTGAATTTAGAATTCTTGACAGAAAAACCACAAAAGTTTTTATTGAAATCCTTCGCTAGGACTTTCTGATTCAGTTCAAAGTACATGATAACAGATTACATATAAAAACACATACACCACAGGCGTATTTGAAAAATACACGTGTAATCTATGACAGCATGCTATTACCTGAACAACCGCACAATTTATCTCCATATGACATACTATAGATTATGTATAATCCTGTTACTAAAACGTGACCAAGCTAATCTTCTTTGTAGAGAGGTTTCTGTGTTACCGGCTCATTACAATACTTTAGTTCACCTGTTTTCCAATGTGGATGTTGAAGCCTTAGTTCCTGATGCAGACTATATTATAATGTATAGTTTTCTTGGAAGGACAGCCTCTAGAGCCCTCTCAATATTTTCGTTTTTGCCAACTACATAATTAAAGGATTCAGTGACTGCGGGGTAATTGCGTACCTAATACACTATCAGTAGCAGTGGCTTTCTATGACAGTTCAACAATATTCATTGCGTTATTTACGCTGTTGAGCAGACAATTCTTCTAACATATGAAGCAATGGATTGGATTAGCAATATCCTTTGAAATGATTCAGATTGATATTGATAGTGTAGCTACGCCATTAGTGTGCTGCTCTATTCTATACACAGGACTTTTGAACAGAGTGAAAAAATTTAATAGTGTGATCACTAATCCATTTGACGAGTGTGGTGATAGTGTCAGTATTTAATCAAGACCTTTCAGTGTGCCTACACGATTTCGTTCACACCGCTTTCGCATAAACACATAAAATCCCGCTTGTAAACGTCGAAGGGTTTTTAGGCAGAGGTTTACATAAATAACTTGTTGTGTGGAATTTCGTCATCAAATACTTCATAGAGAGAATTTTCAAATTCTTACATCTACAAAGAAGTAGGTACACTCCGCAAATACATACACTACTTACTCAAAACAATGATAGTGTAACACCGGATGTAAGCTAATGTGCTGTCTAGTTGTTCGTCATATTAAATTAACTTGCTATCGGTACATCAGAATCAGAACTAATTATTTGATTCAACTCAGTTGCTTACTCGTTGTCCGGTCTATATTGCGCATGAAAGATTGGAATATGGTTTCTTATTTCGTCTGCGAGGTAATTGCGTAACACACTATCAGTAGCAATATTTTTCATTTTGACGGTTCAACAACATTCATTGCGTGAGACAAAACATATGAAGCATTTTTTAGCAATATCCTTCAAAATGATTCAGATTATGTTTGATAGTGTTCTACGCAATTAGGGTGTTGGTTCCTCTATTCATAGCGATACATACGGGCAGTAAATAAGCAAAATATAAAGAATTATTGATATATTCTGTACACAATTCTACGGATGCTTTAATTTGATACACGAGGTTTCTTCGTACACGTGCTAAAATTGAAAAAGTAAATGAAGCATTAAATGGCAACAAGAGCTACATAATTGAACATTCTAAAGGCTCATTAAAGATGACTGAATATAGAATTTTTCTATTTGCAAAAAGTATTTTTTTAGTTAAGAAAGGAGTTTCTTGCGTTCTTCTCCATAGAGATCTACGTTTTGAAATGGACCACTAGCTCAACTTTCTGAATAACTGACCGATTCGTTGACAGTTCAAAAGTGCCTGTAAATGGTTTAATTGAAATAAATGCCTTGAGTTTGCGATTTGTTTTTTGACATTGATATCGTGCATCGGAGTGTCATCGAGCTACGGCTACTATATTTATTGCAGAACGATAGTTAACTAATAGTTAAACTTGCTTCCTCCATGTCACGGAGGTTTATAGTTCATACATCTTTAGTCACGCCTGTTCTCGAGTAGATCCAGGCTAAGCTGTGTTATGCATGTTTCGATATTCAGCGAGTTTTGAAGACCCTCGGCTATAAACCCTGTTCACCATTCTCATCCGATTTACCTAACATTAAAGGTTAGAGTCGTGGGCTGTGGAGCTACGATTCGTAGAATTCAAAGCGAAGTCGATAATCCTTTAATCGATACAGCGAGAATGGCTGAATTTTTCCTTGATGATCGTTCGCATTGTCTTTATAGTTTTTTTATGGCTGAACGGTTAATTGTATGGAATATATAATTCTAGAGTGACTGTTTTTAATTTTTGGCATTACATTGTTTTTAGGTTTGGACTTAATTTTTCTAAAATCACCGACAAATAGGGAGAGCATGGATCACCATGCTTGTACCTTCTCCTTATGAGAAGAGGCATTTGTCCTGCAAGTAATAAATTATGGACCAAGCAGATGTGTATTGAAATGTAATCACTTTGTAATTCTAAATTGTATTGTATTGTTGTCATCAAAAAAGAGGTCGTGCCCTTCTCCATTACCTCTTTTATATTTTCAACCTTGAAAGTCCAATTGTGTCCTCCTATTTCGTCTTTTTATAAGGCATCAGCTGACCTATTGCTAACCTTTTCTGAGCCGGATACAGCTATGTAAACTAGTGACACTCCTTGACAAGTTGCCAGTGTGATCATCTTCGTGAGTTAATTATCAATATTGTTTGAGCCTACTTAATTATTATGCTTATCGTTCACGTCTATGTTTTGGTAATAAATGCTCATCGAACGGACATTGGTTACTTTAGGCCTGGTGCAGACTTTTCCGTCAGGCCGGAAAGAAATGCGATGCGCAAGTGCGAATAAGTGACCTACTTTTTTGTAGCAGTGTTTATAGTTGGTAGTGTTTGATATGGTTTGAATTATGTTGTGCGTCTTTAGAGTTTGGTCTGTCATCAATAAAAGCGTGGTTTTGGCTACTTAGCAAAATCGGCCTATAATGTTGCTATTACCTGGAGACAGGCCTCGTCTCGATGTGAGGGAGACAGTGCGATATTCGAATTTTTGGTTCTAGGACATGCCAGATTCGTCACGATACTTTCCTTCGCCGTTTTGAGAACAGTGGCTGCTTGGTCTTGGTCAATCTTCAATTGTCGTAAAATATCCGTGCTTATTAACTGAAATCGAAGTTTCAACACAGAAATAAAGTGTAATCGTCATCTACCTCTAATTACATTTTATTATCGCGGTAATATTCCTTTCATTGGCTTTATATAATTCTTGCGCATTAAATTTTATGATAAGATAAAAATGTTTTTGTTATTAAACAGAAATGGCAGGAAGAAAGTAATATTAATGATTACATTATTTTGATATCTATGAATTTACTTCCAATTTGTAAAATTACAGGAAATAGGGTTTATTGAAGTTAGGCAAAGTTAGACAGTTGAATGACGAGTGGAGCGACAATCTTCTTAGGGTGGCTGGTAGCAGCTGCATGAGAGTTGACGAGAATCGAGCTAAATGGCGTCCTATGTCCAGCAGTGGACTGCTGTAGGCTGAAGATGATGATGAGACAGTTAAAAGTAACGACGTGTTCCTTTAATAAGAAACCTTAACCAAGGTCCGTGGGATCTGGAGGCGATAGTCCTCGCGCGCCTGTACGTGTGGCGCGCGGAGGCACTACACCGGGGGGAAACTCCGCTTCCGCGGAAAATCGCGTCGGAGCGGACCGACCTCCGGCGCGATCTCATGGCGGCATGGAAAGAGCGACTGTCGCAACCCAGCGCAGGGCACGCCGCGATAGCGGCGGTAAGACCCCTCTTTGAGGAGTGGCTAGAGAGGCGCCACGGCGCCCTCACCTACCGCCTGACGCAGGTCCTCACCGGACACGGGTGTTTCGGGAGGTTCCTGCACACCATCGGGCGGGAGGAAACGCCCGGGTGTCACCACTGCGAGGGTCGCCCGGAGGACACGGTGGAGCATACGGTGGCGGTATGCCCCAATTGGGCGGAGCACCGCCGTGTTCTCGCAGAGGCGATCGGCAGCGGCGGCGACCTCTCGCGCCCGGCCCTGGTTCAAGCCATGGTCCGGGGCGAGAGGGAGTGGGAGGCAGTCACCTCCTTCTGCGAAGCAGTCATGCTAGCGAAGGAGGTGGCGGGACGGCTGAGGGAGAGGGCCTCACGTCCCAGCCGCCGCGGGAGACGCCCCGGGCGTCGGGAGCCGCGAGACGACTCCCGGCCACCGTAGGCGCGGGCCTGCGGGCGGAGAGTAATGGGTAACTCTCCGTCCGATCAGGACCAGGCCCGTGCTGGACGGCGCGTACGTGTTCCACGCGCGCCTCAAAGAGATGTCAGCATAAGGAAGGGGCGCGAAAGGGCCGAAGCCTGCCGGGGCAGCGGGATTGTCCGAAAGGGTTACCGCTACCCCGGAATACAAAGGGCTAAGGAAGGAACACGGGTGGGTTTTAGTCAGTAGGAGTCTGACACTCCCTTCTGCTCCACCCAGAGCGGGAGGGGTCATTGGATGATTTCCCATCCACAAAAAAAAAAAAAAAGGTCCAATTAGTGCCGTAAAGACATTCAAAATTATTTTCAATTAGAACATCGAAACAGGCTAGAATCGAACAGCTACCACTGCCACCTACGCAATATATCATTGTATCAACAATCAAGAGACAGTTTATTTTTACATAGATAAGAATTTAATTACGCTAGGGTCATGGGGCCCGAGTGCGCGTCTCCGTTTTAAGGAAATTTCTCGCCGACTGGTCGACACTTCACGTGACCAGAGGGCTGGGTCGTTCTTTGGCCAATGAATTAGCAGCTAGCCATTTTTGGGCACGTTTCTGTATGACAGTGATGCGGATGAGTGCTTCGACGTCTAAGTGTGCTTTTGTATTTACTTGTATAGTTAGTCGTTTCAATTTAGTCCCTAGTATAACTAGTTGTGTTAAATTATTTAAAAGTTATTTAAGTAAACCAATAAACATATTATAAAGTAGTTTGAGTTCTCTCGTTTCGGGGCTTCATATGCCAATTTGTCAATTTAATTCACTTTTAAAACATTATCAATTTCTAATCTTCATACCGTGATTTATCTCTTCAAAGAGCTCTTCGATAGTTATGCCATCTTTCACATTTCATTCTTATCCTTTTGACTCTGTCCACTGTTAGGTCTCTCAAGGGTCCAAAATTTACAACGTCCCTGTCCTTATCACGTCCAAACGACTTTTATCATCAGCTTTAAAGCCTTCAACTGTTATCGGCTTTATTTATTGCTTGTGAGAGCCTGGTTTAGCTTGACCACGACTTGAATAGGCGGCTATCACTCTATTCAAAGAAGGGTATTAGCAGAGTTTGGTGTTTACATCAGTTTTTGTTCAGGATTGCTTAATATGATTTGGAAAGGCATATAAATCAAATTGTAATGTTTATACTGAGAATTGAGACGATAATTATGTATTTTTCAACTATTAAAGAAAGATGCAGAGGCTTAAGTACAATCTTAAACCTAAATCCAATTTTGGTTTAAAAATTATTTTGCTTTTAATTTTTTCCTTAGGTATTACGTTTTATCAATCAATACAGGCGTTGCCTACCTATATGCTTTATGTTTTTTTTAAGAAGACATTGCAAATAAATATACCTAGTAGAAAGAAATCGAGGCCGTATACAAGTAACATAGATCCATAAATGTCCATGATACATATTCAGGCACATATATACATTTCTATGCAGAATCAGCACAGCCACGTCAAAGAATGTCAGATATTATGCTGAATGCGTGACACCCGATCTGTCTACGTCTCTTCGGTATTAAATATCTTCGTGTTAAGCGGGTTACCTGTCGACACTATGAGAGTAATCCCCGGTTTCAGTGGTACTGCACGATATTGTTATAGAAGGCTACAGTTTTCTGGGTGTGTGGTCTTTGCAGTTTTTTCAGTGTGGTTGAGAAAGAAGGGATTGAATGTTCCCATTGAGTCCCAGCACAGACATCCTCTCTGTGAGAGAGAGTGGGCTGAAACGATGAAATCCCCACGCGGACCCAGTTCGGGTTGATAGATGTCACATAATTATCTTCAAATTATTGGTCCTAGGACATGCCGGTTTCCTCACGATGTTTTCCTTCACTGCTTTGAAAAAATAAATAATAATAAAATTAAATCAAAAATTAAAGTAAGTCGGGGTCATACCGCTGGGCCCAAACTGCTTACATACAAGGACATATGTTGATTTAAACCATGTGATGACCGCTCGACTTGGTGACTTAGGTTCAGCTAGTATTTCAGATTGATCTTCTGGGACCAATTATATTGAAACATTCAATACACGTCTGTCTGTCAGTTCTATCCAGAATAAACTGTAAAAAAATAAAATCGTGGGGCGCGTGAAATTTCTATCAACAGTCAATCGCTCATATCATTATAACCGCTCTTTACATATTTATTCAGGTTACGCTACGCCCCACGATTTTATTTTTTGTCTTATCAATGCCTTAGATTGATGAGGAAAGTGGTGTGATGACTGGTACCTAAAGACCTACCGAATTATTTTTTAGCTTTTAGTACATTATAAGTACATCATTATTTTCAATAAAACCGTTAAACTTAAAATTTTATTTAGGTACTTATTTTATTTTCAAGTTTTTAGTTTTTTTTCCATGCACTGTGTAGGTACTACTTGTAAAGCCCTCTCATTTGATACCCATAACCCATATTGAAACAAATATGAAATCTGGCATTTTGTGCCGGTGGCCATCTTAGATTTGAAATTTTTTATAGTATTCTACTCATCAAACCCTTTTATTTGATACCCATATTGAGGGGGTAGTGAAAAAATATGTAATCAGCCATTTAGTAGCGGCGGCCATTTTGGATTTACAATGATACTGATTAAATTAAATTGTATTGTTATCAAAACTAAATGTGTGCACCAAATATCTGATCCAGCCAGCAGGAAGGGGGTAAAATTTTGAGTACTAAATTAGACCCAAATAACAACAAACAGTGCAAGCTAAATATAACCGTTAAAAAGTGTACAGGTTTTAAGTCATTATAGAGTCTGATATAACCTTTCCATCCCACCCTAAGATATCAAAAGGAAATCGTTAGAGGAAGCTTGCTTCTTCGTTCTTCAGGTAAATTCTACAGCCAATATCCGTTCAATAATCCCATAGTTTCCTAACTGCTCGGCACTTGGTACAATTTCCTCCACAATTGAAATTCCTTTAGAGTGTATTAATTGGGACCTTCCACACTTCCACGCCGATTAAAATGGTCATTATTATGTATTAGCTTATTAAGTATGAGTTCTAGTACAATGGTCTTCATAATCGCGAATTTGTTTCGCATATTATATTAAATTGAAGTGTTTTGTGGCTTCTGTTTCTTAAAACTGAATGCTTTTGTTGAGGCATATTTATGTAATTGCTACTACATACTTACAAGGTACTTCCGCAATCAGCTGTTTTTGGGGATGACATTGCGACTGTGTGTTTATAAAGTTGACTGAGCTTTATTACACATTATTACATCTACAGCGAAGGTGGTTAGAGGTATTTTTTACAGATTGTGAGATTGAGATCAGACTGTAACCGTTCTTAAAATTGCACCTTTGATAAGATTGCAGGGCCAAAACCAGATCGCACAAGCAAAGCCCAGCAGTGGGACACAATAAAGGCTAACAAAAAAGTTTTTAAGTGTTTGGCAATATAATATGGACATCAGAAAAAAAAAATAAAGACCCTTGGATAGGATTAATTTTTGGTAAGAGATCAACTACATATTCTTTTTGTACCGTGGATACATTTACAGATCTAAATGAAAGAAAGAAAGAAAAATGTGTTTATTGGCATTACAGAAAAATAAATACACCTTAAAACTATAAAAACAGAAAACAAAGATTATAATGCCAAAAGGGCCTTTTTTTTTTTTTTTTTTTTTTGTGGATGGGAAATCATCCAATGACCCCTCCCGCTCTGGGTGGAGCAGAAGGGAGTGTCAGACTCTTACTGACTAAAACCCACCCGTGTTCCTTCCTTAGCCCTTTGTGTTCCGGGGTAGCGGTAACCCTTTCGGACAATCCCGCTGCCCCGGCAGGCTTCGGCCCTTTCGGGCCCCTTCCTAATGCTGACATCTCTTTGAGGCGCGCGTGGAACACGTACGCGCCGTCCGGCACGGGCCTGGTCCTGATCGGACGGAGAGTTACCCATTACTCTCCGCCCGCAGGCCCGCGCCTACGGTGGCCGGGAGTCGTCTCGCGGCTCCCGACGCCCGGGGCGTCTCCCGCGGCGGCTGGGACGTGAGGCCCTCTCCCTCAGCCGTCCCGCCACCTCCTTCGCTAGCATGACTGCTTCGCAGAAGGAGGTGACTGCCTCCCACTCCCTCTCGCCCCGGACCATGGCTTGAACCAGGGCCGGGCGCGAGAGGTCGCCGCCGCCGCCGATCGCCTCTGCGAGAACACGGCGGTGCTCCGCCCAATTGGGGCATACCGCCACCGTATACTCCACCGTGTCCTCCGGGCGACCCTCGCAGTGGTGACACCCGGGCGTATCCTCCCGCCCGATAATGTGCAGGTACCTCCCGAAACACCCGTGTCCGGTGAGGACCTGCGTCAGGCGGTAGGTGAGGGCGCCGTGGCGCCTCTCTAGCCACTCCTCAAAGAGGGGTCTTACCGCCGCTATCGCGGCGTGCCCTGCGCTGGGTTGCGACAGTCGCTCTTTCCATGCCGCCATGAGATCGCGCCGGAGGTCGGTCCGCTCCGCTGCGATTTGCCGCGGAAGCGGAGTTTCCCCCCGGCGTAGTGCCTCCGCGCGCCACTCGTACAGGCGCGCGAGGACTATCGCCTCCAGATCCCACGGCGGCAGTCCGGCAAGGAGGCTTGCCGCCTCGCCCGAGATCGTGCGGTACCCCCGGATTAGCCTTACGGCTACCACCTTCTGGGGCGCGTTCAGGTAATGGGCGGCTCGCCGCCGCAGTGAACGCGCCCACACCGGGGCCCCATATAGGGCCATGGACCGCACGACCCCCGCGTAAAGCCTCCGGCAGGAGGCGTTTGGCCCCCTCAGGTTGGGCAAGAGCCGCTTGAAGGCGGCCCCGGCCCGTTCCAATTTGGGAGCCAAACGTCGAAAATGCTCGACGAAGTTCCACCGGCTGTCGAGGACGAGACCCAGGTACCTCATCGTTGTCTCGACGCCGATGTGAACCCCTCCTACCGTTAGTTGGGATCCCGAAGGCGGCCCATTCCGAGGCCCATGAAAAGACATGGCCTCGGACTTGTGCAATGCCACCTCGAGACCCAACTGCCGGATCCTCTCCACGACTATCGCAACCCCGCGTGTCATCGCGTCGGCCGCCGCCTGATGCGACCTCCCCTGCGCCAGGACTAGCGTGTCGTCAGCGTAGCAAACCACGCTGACTCCATCAGGGAGATCGGCTCGCAGCACCCAGTCGTAACCGATGTCCCACAGGAGCGGCCCCAGAACCGATCCCTGTGGGACACCGCACGACATCTCTCGCCGGTTCCATTCCCCGTTGCGACCGGGGTAGATGACGGCTCTGTCCGTTAGATACGCCCCGACTACTCGACGGAGGTAGGTCGGCACCCGGTGATACCGGAGCGCCTCCCCAATGCAACTCCAGGGCAGGGTGTTAAAAGCGTTGGCGATGTCGAGTGACACCGCCACGACCACCCCACCCCGGGACACCGCGTCCCCCGTCGTGAGGGCCCTCACGCGCATGATGGCGTCCACCGTCGAGCGCCCCTTGCGGAAGCCGAACTGGCTGTCCGCAAGATCCGGCCCCGTCCTCACCAGGTGCCCGACGAGGCGGCCCGCAATCACTCTCTCAAAGAGCTTGCCGACCTCGTCGAGCAGCACGATGGGCCGGAATGCGGACGGAGAGTCCGCAGGGCGCCCTGGCTTCTGTATGAGGACCAGCTTCCCCGTCTTCCAGCGGAGTGGAAACTGGCCCCTCTCCATGCATGCGCTTAAGAGCGCCTCTAGTCGGGGCCCGAGAGCCCCTGAGGCCAGGACCCAGGCCTTACCCGGCAAGCCGTCGGGTCCTGGGGCGGGCTCAGCATAATGTCAGATGTGCCTGACGCTGATTTTCAGCTGCAACCTGACGTTGATTTTCAGCTGCAACCCACGAGTGCCATACGCTGGAATAACAAACACATAGGGAAGTGTGTGTTCGTTAAAATAAATTAAGAGGATTAATCAAATGTGATAATATAGAAAAGCTCATACAAAATTAAATTAAATGTTTTGACATACATGTACATATGTATGTGTGTGTTGTATTGTGATTAATGAAAAACTAAACTAAATAACCAATATGTGCGTATCTGAAATACACAAACAGCTACCCAAATAACTATCAGCTGCCAATACTTATTCTATCCGGGAATAGAACATAGAACCCGTCGCACAGAACGCTATCAGCTCAACGCTGAGAATAAGCGTAAGAATTATGCTGGTTCTCTTAAAACTATGGACTAAGGTTAGTACGCAATAAGCAATGATTGTAATAACAAAGTTGATAATGGTCAGGGCGGGGCCAATCAGGAATGCCAAGGTCGCACATTTTCTCCAACAGTTAGTAGATTAAAACAATATAAAGTATCCATTCGATGTTAGTTTACAACGCATAGTAAAATTATAAAAGTAAACGGTAATTACAAATAATTATATTCGCAAGTTATGGATTAAAATATATAACATTGTATAGAAGAAATGGTGTAAGCAGAAGTGTATAGACTGAATTTGAGACAGACGTAATGAGACATGTCCATATTGATAGCACCGATGACGACACTATCGCTTATGTAGTTAGGAGTGATTCTAATTCCATTTACTGGCCTTGACCGCAAACTAACAGGGAGCTTGTATTCCTAGCAGGGATATACCCATGCTGATCAAATCAATCAATCAATCAATCAAAATCGTTTATTTGCATAAAATGTGGTAGGTACAAAAGATGATAATATATAAAATTGTAGTGCAAAGACACCTTCCGCCATGTAATGATGGCATGCAAATATTTAATATATGAAGTAGGTATGTATTAACAACATACAGTATCAAACTAATAAGGAAGGTAATTAAATTATCAAAGGAACATAACTAATTAAAAAAATATTACAGTGCATTTCTGAAGTGGTAGGACTGACAAGATTTTTTGTTCAGAAATTCGCCGACAGAATAAAAACTATGTGATATCAACCATTTTTTCAAAACCACACAGAAATTTTTGTAAGGTAGTTCTGTAATCCAGATAGGTAATGAGTTATATACAGGGTTATTTTTCAATGACCGGCCAAATTTAAGGATGTGGTACAGACCATCAAACTAAACAACTTTCTCCATGGGACCAAAACCGTAATCGCGAATAAAAATTCAGCCGTCCCGTACATTTAGGTCGAGTAGGTATTGAAGTTTTCTATGAGACAGTTGATAAATTTTTCGCAATTACGATGTTGGTCCCATAGAGAAAGTTGTTCAGTTTGATGGTCTGTACCCACATCTTTAAATTTGGTTGGTCATTGAAAAGTAACCCTGTATAAGTGGCGCCATATGTACGCAGCTACGCCTGAATAGTTCTATCCTAGGTACAGGAATTTTCAATAAATACTGTGTGAATTCATTATATGATTTCAGTATAGATTTTCAACTATCCCTCGAGTGGTAAGTAACTATCAACAAACGTACCTATAAAGGAATTAGAGCGTAAAGATAATAATATACCTAATGGAATATACATTCATAATAAATGATAAGAAAATAATTAGACTAATCAAACAGTTATTAACGAATTTGAGTAAAACCCTCGCGGAAGAGTCAACATTGATTAAATTGCTTTAGAAAAACATCCGTCAAGAACTATGTCATTAGGAGGAACGTTAAACGGACGCTCATATAAAACTTCATAGGTAAAATGTATTCATTAGTTTCATAGTTGCTTGGACAAGTAATACAACAGAATACTCTTTATTATACAGGGTGGGTAATAAATCGTGGATCAAACGAAACAAAACGATAGTTGGGTTACTTGCAGTAAAGAAATAAATAAAAAATAATACAAAAAATAAATAAAATGAAAAATAAAAAAAATATTTTAAAAAAGTATCATCACTACAAAAGTGTTTTTATGACAGTGGGTACCATGATTTATCAGTATTGGCACTTTTTTCAATATCTTTTAAGTCTCAAGACAAATTATTTGTAACTTTAGAACCTTACTGTAAACAATCAAATTGTCATAACTTTTAAGGAGATCAAGTTAGGGCTTTGCCACAGAGAAATTTTTCACTGCAGATAATCCCAACTGTCACCCTGTTTCGTTTGATCCACGATTTTTTGCCCACCCTGTATACACCATATAAATACAGATATAACGGAAGAAATTTTACAAAGGGTGACGCAATGAACGGTCTTATCGCTAAGAGCGATCTTTTAAAGATAACCTTTGGAGGGATTAAAAAGGGGAAAGAAAGACAATACTGTAGGTAGTCTGTGGTGTATCATTTACATAATACAATAAATAAATACATAAAGCATATAATAAGCATAATATATTGTAACTTAACTGTGGGTAGTATTTTAAGCTACTCATATTGTCTCAACTTGCTGTTAGCCTGTGAACCTGCTTACTGTTATTATCTGGACAGTTAAATATTTCTATTTCAAATTCACCTTTTTCACTTCACTTTCTTTTGAGAAATATTTAACTTCCATTACGAGGTTTTTCCAAAGCTTTTTTAGAATAGGATGTTATTTTAGTTAATCCCTCGACGTTTCTCTTTCCCTTTTTTCAATTTTTCTTTAATTTTCCTCGCATTCATATTCTTGACAGATTCAAATGTTCCTGTTCATATGACATTGGCCCCGATTCTGTTGTTCACAAACTAAATTAAATTTAAGTTCAGTGCATCTTTTTCTTTCTATTTCACTAAGAAAAGGACAGAAGATAAATATTAGTTTAGTCCTGTCAAATTAGATAATCCATAGACAAGTTTAGACGTGATTAAAAAATTGGCTATTAAAAATACGTCAATTTACGTTAGGCGCGCTGATTAATTTGACAGGACTAAGCTAATATTTATCTTCTGTCCTTTTCATAATGAAATAGAAAGAAAATAATGCACTGAACTTTTATTTAGTTTAGTGTGTGAACAATAGAATCGGGGCCATTGTATGTTCTCAGAGACTAACTACAGTTATCAGCATTCTTCTGCCTTTATCCCAATTTATTTGGTGTCCGCGCAACACGTCTTTTACTTCCATACTTCTCTAATAGCCGGTCACCTCGGTAGTCACCCTCTTTCTAACCATATTATAATTCATACAGTCCATCCATCGCTTCTTTCTTCTTCCCCTAAGATTAACTTTAAGCAATTATAATATCAGCATATACGTTATGACATAAAATGAGACAAATTATAAGCAATCACTGCAACACGAAACCTTGTATAATAAGTCGTTCCGAAATGCCCGGAAGGAGTTAAAAGATATACTTATTAAGTTAAGAAACACACACAGAACAGAGCAATTAACAATAATTAATTAAGATTATTTCTTAATAAATTATTGCTAGAAATATAATGGCGTACTGATTTTTAGACATCGCTGAGTAACATAATTCTGTAATTAAAACAGTTTTGAAAGCTTGCTCAGTTGCAAAATGCAGTTTCATCTCCATTATTTAGGTACATTTGGCAATAATGTCGAATTTGCAACAAGTTGAGTTTTCAAATGGATAAAATAAAAAGAAGCGAAAGATTAGACTTGTCGAGAAGAAAATTGGTGCCAAATCGTAGAACTTCACCGTTTAAACCTGCTTGAAAGTTTTAATTCAATTTAATGTGACGACTCTTGCTAATTTATTCTTTCATTTCTTTTATGCTTACTTTTTGACTTTGGTTTACACTTAGTTCTTCATTGGTCGACTCTTCACGTGACCAGAAGGCTGGCCTATTTTTTGGCCAAAGAATCAGCACTGCCATACAACGTAGCAATGCTGCCAGCTTTTCCTGTTGACAGCGATGCCGACGAATTTCTTGATGATTTTTGATTATTTCCCTCCCTCTTTACCTCCTTTGTATATAGGTACTTGTAAATAATATGATTACTATCATTTTAAAACTGTTAGCTAAGATAGTTCCTCATACAATTTATTGTCTCATGTGTTCCATGATGTTGATAAATTGCAAACAATCTACTTTTAATTCGTACTCTCTTCTAAGCGCTGAGTTCCCTAAACGCATCTCGTTCTGCTTTAAAACCCAAAGAACACACATAATCGGGCAAAGTAAAGTCGCATGGCGGTATAGTTGTACACATTCCATAAGGATCACCGACCTTTCCAATACGTAGGGAAACTCAGGATAAAAAGAGAAATTAAGTAATTTCATTGTGACAATATTACAAGGGAATGACTGATGAATGAAAGCGTTCAAACACAGTCATTCATTCCTTCGTTCACAAGCATTGTGGGAAATGCAAAATTGCTTTATTTAGTGTAGTTAAAGAGTTGTTTGACATGCGACTGTAACACGCCTTTCAGATTCTTCCGGTGTCAATTTGCTTGTATTCTTTCCACGGTTCTGTTTTGTTTTGGTTTATTTTGTGTTATGACTGTTTTCTGGTTGTTTTGGTCTTTCGGTCATATTTGGACTATTTGATCGCCACAGCTCCATCTGGACCGACGTTCTTAAAAAGTGGCTGTGACAGACTGGATGCGCAAAGCGGAGGACAGTGTGGTACAGCCTGGGAGAGGTCTATGACTAGCAGTGAACTGAGATAGTCTGAGTTGATTGATCACTACAGTCTTTCCCGGTATTCTCTAATGACATCTCCTTTGTCAGATAAAGTATACAGGGTTATTTGAAAAACAACAGCAACCTCTTAAGTGGTCATTGTACTCATCATTATAAACAACTTTTACTATGGGACCAAACCTGAAATCGCGAAAAAAAAATCAGCTGTTCCCTACATTTATCTTCGTCTAGATTTTTTTTTTCACGATTTCAGGTTTGGTCCCATAGTAAAAGTTGTTCATAACGATGAGTACAATGACCTCTTAAGAGGTTGCTGGTGTTTTTCAAATAACCCTGTATGTGTAAAAATCTGTATGTCAGCTACAGATTTGATTGACCGTCTGGACAACACTGGGATTTTATCTTTGTATCTCACTTACAATGACTAACATAATTAATGTAGACTAACTGTTAATGATAGGAATTTCTAATCTTATGTCAGGCATGGTGGAACCGTGTCGAAAGTGGAATAAAATGAATTTATAACCGAACCTCTTCTGAAGATAGATGTTAAACTAGATCCATTTAAGTCAAGGTTTTCGTGTAGGTTGTTTGTTGAATCAATAAATTCAACAGACAACCTACAAGAGAACCTTTCACATTCGTCCCAAGACCCGTCAATTCCCTGTCTGACCCAATACTTCTGAACCTAAAATTGTGTGCTTACTTGTCTAGATAAGAGTCTGATAACAAACGTATTATAAGTACTGAGTTAGTGCGTGTATATCGTTTGAAAAGCGTGGGTGTAAAGTGTAGTGCCAATATGGCTGATAAGTTTTGACTAAATCAATATTTGAGGTAGGACGGTGCCACTTGTTTAAATTTAGATCTATTATGGCTGTATCCTATATTATAATTAAATGTCTGATTTATTGAGGCAGCTGTAAAAGATTTTGTATTTGTTTCTCTGGGTCACTATCAGGTTTATTTTATCTGACTGATTAGTAACGCAGATTCTGGCATAGAATTTCATGCAGTTCTCTTCTTGGCCGATTCATTTGTTTTAAAAATTCTATCCGCTCAAGAATCGAATGAATTTCCGAACGTGGTGGGTATATTAGCTAAATTGACGTTTTGAACAGGACTTAGCTATAGTAAAGGGTCCAATTGTTTTCTTAGAACTATGTAAGTAGTTCTAGCGTAGAATTCACTAGTCTCGCTTAGGATGTGGTGTTCCTTTTTTTACAAAGAGCCAAAACTATCAAGGACCTAAGATAGAGTTATCATTTGAATAGTAAGTATTGCTGGATTTTTACTCTCTTTAACGCTTTTAAATCGAAAACACAGTGATGACGGGATGTGTAAGGCTACTGCTGACAGAGTGGCGTCCAAGGACTGGAAGACGAGATAGATGTCAGTTGTCCGGTGGCGAGATGGGCAAACGACAATGTTGCCATCGCGGGCAATACCTGGATAAGGCTTGCACAAGAGCGTGGGGATTGCACGCTTATGCCCAGCAATGGATGATGATTATCAAAAGCAGTGAAGCCTGCTTCTACCCACATATATTCCACACATATAGAATGTCAGTTTGTCAGCAATATGAGTGTGCCAGTCAGGCAGGATGTTGGCGTAGGTGTCATATCTTATCTCCTACATTTTGGAACACCTATTGCATATTTGTGACGAATATGTAGGTGGTTGGTAGGTACTGTTTATGTAAATAGCTCTTGGTAATATGGTGTGCTAAAAGAAAAAACGAAAACCTAATCAGGTGTAGATTCATAGACGACTCCGGCTTGGAGTGTACGTGGTGCTGTTCCACAAACGATGGGTCACTTAATAATAGTAACTTTTTCATTTCAGAGAACACCCATATTTGTGTTAGTAAGTGTAAGTGAACCACAAAAAAAACAATTCAAACTCAAAGCATAAATTATTTCAACTAAACCATTACAGGCAATTTTGAATTGTCAAAATTAATTAGTCGGTTAGTTAGTCAGAAAGTTGAAGCTAGTTGCCCATTCCAAAACGGGCAAGAAACTCTCTTGGAGAAGAACGGGCAAGAAACTTCAAGGAAGGAAATTAAGATATTACAAAATCCTGGGTACATTATTCTTGTTGCTTCTATATGTGAAAGCAATTAAAAAAAACAGATATGAAGAAACACATCAAAATATAAGATTAAAAATATAAAAAAATAGAATAATATCAAATTTAAAAAAAATCTAATTATTTTTTTCAGGTAAAGGCACCGCTCGCGATTCGCGTCGCGTTTCGCGCCTCTTTGAAAGAGCCTTTAAAGATTAACACCAAGTATCGTCTGAATATTTCACAGAGAACCAACGAATACATACCGAATTATTTTAAAACTGAAGCCCATTAATTGAATACGGTCAGTGTAGAAAATGATTAATTATCGTATTTGAACGCACGCTGCGTACGGTTAATCGATTGGGACATGCATATTAATAATAATAATAGCCTCCCCGACCGATTTCGGTCACGGTGGCCAATCTCAACGGAGATTAGCCAGGTACGCAGGAGATATTATAGTGCACAATATTGTGCGCAGACACAGGTGCAATCCCTCTTCCCTCACTCTTATAGCCCGATGGGACGGCAATCCGACACGACCGGAGAGAAATTAGGCGCAGGACCAACGGCTTAACTTGCTTTCCGAGGCACGGGGGTATCACACCGCCAACTTCCAAACTCCGTGCTGATAATGAGAAATTCCTAATGGAATTACCCAATAACACTTTGCCCGAACCGGGAATTGAACCCAGGACCCCACGCTCAGCAGTCGCGTTTGCGACCACGAGACCAACAGGGCAGTTAGAATGCAACAACACAGCGCAAACAATCTTTGCCTTTGATACTTCAGAGTGGTCCCGGAGGAAACAAACTACATAACTTTTCTAAACTGCTTTGTTTGTTGTATAATAATACGGCAACAATTCACCCCCAGAGGTCTATTTGTTGATAGAGTGCTATGAAGATCTTTTAGTCCTCATCTGCCTAGCCTTTTCCCAACTATGTTGGGGTCGGCCTCCAGTCTATCTGGATGCAGCTAAAATACCAGTATTTTACATGGAGCGACTGCCTATCTTCACAACTCATTTACATTTGTAAGACTGGTTGTCAGACTTTCAGGCTTTGGGCGACGCGTAACGACTGTCAAAGATCCACGAATGACAGCCGGGACCAACGGTTTAACGCGCTTTCTGAGGCACGGAGGGGTCTTGGTATGTGAAGATGGTCACCCTGGGGAGTTTGTTGCGCCACTTCTTCTCCCCAGCGAAAGCACTAGGAAGTGGTGAAGGGCGGGCGTTTTGGGAGGACTGTCTTTTGTAATTCTTGACGTTCGAAAAGTGCTGATTCTCAGCCTAGTTTGAATAAATGACTTTTGATTTTGATTTTGATTTTGACCCATCCACGGACCAACCGCGGAAAGCGTAGCTTAACGTGATCGATCGAACCGTGCGGCTGTTATTACTTGCCCCCAACATTATAGGCTGATTATGTATACGTAAATACATTTGAAACCACTGCTGGGCATGTTGTTATAGATTTGATTCCCTGGTCGGATAGAGCGTTGAAGGGTTTTTTCCATTAGGAATTTTTCAGTTCAACCTCTGGGTTATGCGTCAGTAGATTAGTCTTCTATTACACGGGTCATAATGTGAGTCTAAGTGTCTAAACACACTATGCCGAAGTTACGCGACCGAAGTTCATCACAATTACGCCTGCAATGCTATTTGAATTACTGACGACACACTATGCCGAAATTACGTCGCGTCATAGCGTACAGCCTAACTTCGGTCGGGCGTAAGTTCAGCGGCAACTTATTCTGTGAGCACACATTATATGCGACCGAAGTTCGGTTCGATTGCCGACGAAGATCCGGGGGCCGGGAGCAGCGGGGAGTTGCGGAACTGAATTTCTGCCGCGTAAGTTCGGCACTTATGGTGTGTCATATCAGCCGAATACGTCGGAACGTAAAATCAGCCGCCGAACTTCGGTCGCGTAACTTCGGCATAGTGTGTTTAGACACTTATACCTACCTCTGCTTATCTTTTAGAGGAAATATGCAGTATTTGTATGATAAATACAGAGTCAATTTAAATTAGCTAGCGAAACTTTGCACATGTGATGGGTATGGATATCTAAACATCATAAAATAAAACAATAAAAGATTTGACGGTTTTCTTTGGGGGTCAACGACCGCTGGTAGTTTCGTTTCTTGAAGTATGACCTGTGAAAATCTGTTTACCTTTTGCGTTATCGTATTTAGGTATCGATACTCATCACATCTGTAAAATTTACACAAAAAAACAGACTTTTTGTACTGATGTTTTAAGTGGCTACAACTGCGGTCGATGACACCAAAAAATTAATTTAATTTTTTTCATGTTTAGAATTCGAAATCCATCGCGTCTACGAAGTTTGGCCAGTTAATTTAATTTGACCCTGTATAGTAACATATTTACTAATTTGTTTGCTAATTAGGTAATACGTTGATTAAGCCTTAATTAGCACAGTGGCTTGGCGTTGGATTTTCCGGGTGTGTGTCTGTGCATGGGAGATTTGAAATCGTATTATTATACTAGCGACCCGCCCAGGCTTCGCACGGGTGCAATACTGATACTAAGTACAGGTATTTCAAGAATGCCAGCACGCGCCGCCGCGGCCGGTACCGCAGCAACCGCTATGTCCCTGCATTTTAAATCTGTAATATCTTCGAAAATATTCATTTAAATTACATGCTGTAAAGGGCCATATTTATCTATATTAAATGCACAATGTATTTAAGGTACTTAATTGGATAAGGATTAATGCTGTATTGCTTAAAATCGCTTCGTAAATAAGCCATTATTTCTCGTAAAAAGTAAAGGGCATAAAATGATTATTGTGGGTTATCCCTAAGAGATAGACATATACCATCGCAGACTTTTTTGTAGACCATTTTAAGGTGTACAATACTGTAGTACATTATTTTGACCTATCTCGTAGGGTTCAGCCAGCGTTTGAAAAGTAAGTGCAAAAAAATGTGTTTATTTACGACATCACTGCATGCATGTATTATATATATAAACCTTCCTCTTGAATCACTCTATCTATTAAAAAAACCGCATCAAAATCCGTTGCGTAGTTTTAAAGATCTAAGCGTTCAAAGGGACAGAGAAAGCGACTTTGTTTTATACTATGTAGTGATTATTCACCTTTTGGTGAAGGAAAATAGTATTTTTAACTCTTTTACTGAAATATAGCTAGCCTATCAGTTTTGAAGTAGGCAATGTGTGTGTGGTAGTGGGTGTGTGAAGTCATGTATTTTTTTTTTGTTTTATTCCGCCATGGAGGAGTGACTTTACCCTGTTACATGGGACTTTAACATAGTGTACTGTTATCCCCTACCTGGGTAGGTAACATCGTACATATTATCACGCCGAAAGGGTTTTCGGCGTGATAATATGCACGATGTATGTTAGTGTCTAAACACACGATGCCGAAGTTACGCGACCGAAGTTCAGCACAATTACGCCTGCAATGCTATTTGAATTACTGACGATACACTATGCTGAAATTACGTCGCGTCATAGCGTATAGCCTAACTTCGGTCGGGCGTAAGTTCAGCGGCAACTTATTCTGTTAGCACACATTATACGCGACCGAAGTTCGGTTCGATTGCCGACGAAAATCCGGGGGCGGGGAGCAGCGGGAAGTTGCGGAACTGAATTTCTGCCGCGTAAGTTCGGCACTTATGGTGTGTCATATCAGCCGCAGCAGCAGCATATGTAAGTACCTATATTATACAGACGCCAGCACATAAAGCTACTACAATCTGTCAAATTTCTTTAATAGATTTTCAATTTTATCACTATAGGTTCATAGTTGATTGGGAACATTTGACAATTTCGGGAAGCTTGATGTGCTGGCGTCTATACTAGCTTCTGCCCGCTACTTCGCGTGAAATTTCACCCTTACCCTCTTAGGGGTGGAATTTCGAAAGACCCTTCCTTAGTGGATACCTACTCTTCACAAAAAACACACCCTCCAAATTCCATGTCTCTAAGACCAGCGGTTTAGGCTGTGCGTTGCTATTTCAGTCAGTGAGGACTTTGAATTTTATATAATTATAGATAAAAATGCAATGCCAAACGTTATTTCCAATAATAATACTTAGTCACGTGTCCAAGAAAGATCTACTTACACTAGGTAATTAGTCGACAGATGTAATTAATAGAAATATACATGAATTGGGAATTTTCTGTTTCTGAGAAACATTATTATTACCTAACAAGTATATGCTATGGAAATTGATTGTTAATATTTATCACACAATTGAAAGAAATGAAAGCGTCACTTGGTTTGTTACTTTACGAAAATGGTCAATAAATGAAACGTTTCAATTAAAAGTCTCAGTAAATCATTGCGGTTTTCCATAAACATAATAAGTGTCTAAACAGACTATGCCGAGTTTACGCGACCGAAGTTCGGCGGCAGATTTTACGTTCCGACGTATTCGGCTGATATGACACACCATAAGTGCCGAACTTACGCGGCAGAAATTCAGTTCCGCAATTTCCCACTGCCCCCGGATTTTCGTCGGCAATCGAACCGAACTTCGGTCGCGTATAAAGTGTGCTCACAGAATAAGTTGCCGCTGAACTTACGCCCGACCGAAGTTAGGCTGTACGCTATGACGCGACGTAATTTCAGCATAGTGTATCGTCAGTAATTCAAATAGCATTGCAGGCGTAATTGTGCTGAACTTCGGTCGCGTAACTTCGGCATCGTGTGTTTAGACACTAACATACATCGTGCATATTATCACGCCGAAAACCCTTTCGGCGTGATAATATGCACGATGTTACCTACCCAGGTAGGGGATAACAGTACACTATGTTAAAGTCCCATGTAAAAGGGTTGATAGCCACAAATCGGCTACGATCAAATAACTGCGAAGAAAAGAAAATCGTCAAGAAATAACCCAATAAAACTTCGCCCTATGATAAATAAGTTAGTATATACACAAGGTTGCGCAGTCTGCTTTAAGACTGTGCCGACCGCACAGTGGCGCCCTCATCGTTTGTTTGGTTATTTCATACAATTTAGAATGAAAATGCAGAAAATAAGCACGTTAAGTTGTGCTTCACAAGATTGTACGTTAATATTATTAGAAGCGGTAGTTTTATATTGTTTAGTTTTATTATAATCCTTAAAACGGAATATAGTGGCCACTTTTATCCGTTTTAAGGATTATAATGAAACTAAACAATATAAAACTACCGTTTCTAATAATATTAACATATAATCTTGTGAAGCACAACTTAACGTGCTTATTTCCTGGATTTTCATTCTAAATTGTATGAAATAACCAAACAAACGATGAGGGCGCCACTGTACGGTCGGCACAGTCTTAACATATCGTGACCATTAACTGTGTGATAGTCTGTCTAGTCACCGAGACTGGACTACAGAGCCGGTCTTAAGACACCTGTAACACTGCCACTGCCGGTACCGGTTTGATAATTGAACGGACAAGACGGATGAACCATAGGCGTACCATAAAACACGTTCCTCCCGAGATCTCAGTGGTTCATTTTAATAAATAGGAATCGGTTTGAAAAATAATTATTTATTTATGTTCTCAGTGTACAGTCACCAAAAGAGATAAGTAACCGTAGTTAAACTTTAGTAAGAAACCAATGGATGTTTTCGAATGTAATTTAATTTGTTATATGAACTGTTTGTTTTCTATTAATCAAATTAAATTTCATTCGAAAACATCTATCTGTTTCTTACTAAACTTCAACTATATCCGACGAATAAATATAAATGATTTATTTAGGCACATAACGGTTTTGTAGGACATAAGGAACTTACAAAGTATGCATTGTACACGGCTTCGGGGTTCTACAGGGTATACACACAAATTGTTGGGTGGAGCGCTGCTCTCCTAGCAAGATCTCTGAGTATTCTGTATTTAGGAGACGAAACGTGAAAGAAAAGAGGCTGAACATTCCCTGTACGTCACCAGAGTTGGTCCAGCAAACGCTATAACTATAAAGAAAACACATTTATTTGCACAAAACGTGCCGCATAAAGTAAGAAAATAAGGCGCACTAAAAAAAAAAAAACTTGGGAGAAAACATGCCTCACATCCATGCAAAACCATATGTATATGCTGACTCTGCTAACCAAACACCTTGGTTCTGGGACCACTTTTGGATATATCTGACGATCAATATTACCACTGCTCTTTCCGTCGTAACTGGTGACAAAGTCTAAAGGCCTGCCGCAGATGAGGGACTTTTGTCCGCGGAAAAATCTCGGCAGCACGCAGCAGTGCTGCCGCAGCACCCATATATTCTCTATCTATAGGTTTATATGAGAAATCACATTCCGAGCACAGCAGCAATGTGACGCAGCAATTTCGCGCGGCATTGCTGCGGCGGCGTAGTGCTGCGACAGCACTGCTGTGTGCTGCCGAGATCGGAATCATACCTTAAGTGTCGTAGTCAGAAAGCTACGTACCTTAGGATTACATTCAACAAAGCTCAGTAACACGCCTAATAAACGACTCAAAAGCCACACTGGCACAGAACAATTGAAGGCCGTCTAACAAAAACAGCAACATTTATGAGTATTACTAAAGGGCGAACAAGTAGCGCGAAGGGCCGGCAACAAGTACCTAGAGGTAGATAAATACGCGCACCAATCAGCTGTCGCCTGACTTTCACTGCGCTGCGCTGACGCAACGCTCGGACACACTGTACCACTACATGGAGAGGTTGAAAAGGACCATTCCACAAAAGAAGTGTGGCAAAAACCACAAAAATTCACTAAGTCTAAAAACACTGGACCTTACCATGCTTAAATAATAAATAAGGTTCACTGATGTAGAACTCTGAATCCAAAAAAATGCAGAATCTTACAAAAACTTAAACCGTTTTTCTCTTATTTTTTCTTTTTATACTTCGTCATCTTTTATGTCAACTGCCACAGTTTGACCTGGTTCTTGTTTGGGTTCACCTGCATCTTGTGTGAGTGAATACACGACGGAATTTCTTTCAAGTGGGTAACCTGAATCTGTTGGGGTGGAAAAAAAAATACTTTCTTGGGAGTAGTCACATATGTAGATCAGAAGCCTGCTATAAACTATTGTCCCGTTAGTACTTAGAGACGTCACGCAATCGGCTTCTAATTGAAAGATAGGAAGCAATCTTCTATCTACGAAGATATACTAATTTTGTACATCAGAACATGTCCGTTGTCGGTACTTGCAATGCTCACTGATTTAAAATGAAACATAGGGATGAAATTTCTCAAAAGTTAAATAAACTAGAGTGTACAACAGGGAATCTTATCTGACTTCGCTTGATAATAATTAAATAACCTCGGCAATTTTTTTTTATATGCTGCAATTATTTTGTTACCTTTTCTTGGTAGGAATGAACCTTCTATCTATTTTACTCATTGTTCGGACACACTCGGCGTTGATTGGGTTTTGTTTAGGGACGCACGACTTTGTTTATGAAATTATGTAAACTTTCAATTGGAGCTGAATCTAATCAGGTAGTATACATAATACATATGGAACAGTCTCGCTCTCGTAATAGTGTTTCTTAATAACGGAAACAGATAGCCCTGTTTTTCTTCCATCTCTTTCTTTTTTTCTTACTTAACCATTTATGTTTAGGACTACGTACTAATCCTGTGTGTCGTCCAGCGCCATCTTTCTCTTGCCATTAGTCGTTTTCCATGACTAACTTTTGAAGAATCTGGACATTTTGTTATGAATCATAGATGAATCAATCAGTCATATCACACTTTACTTATTTTCAGTCATTTTGTTACTAATGTTACCATGCCTACCTAATATACCCACGCCTTCACGTGCGATGTTGTTTACGTACCTACATAAGACTATTTCTCCAGAACTGCATCAATTAATCTCTTCTTACATATTCCTAGAAAATATTGCCATTACTATGCGATTATAGCAACCACTGTCTTTCGCACGAGCGTCTAATTGCCTCGTGGATGTACCGAGGCGATCAAGCGATTATTTTGCCAGAAGTCTCGGCGACTTCTCGCAACATAATCGCTTCAATGGTTCGCTGATAAGCTAATGTAGTATAATTATTGCTCAAGCGAATTCTTTAGATCTTGATATATTTTTTGTTGTTTATTTACATATTGGAAGCATGTTTGATTTTATGGCGTTTGTGGTTTTACTTGGAATGCTGCCGGTGTGACGTACATTGGTTTGGTACCCTAACTTCTTACCCTCCTATATACCTGAAGGGATTTCTACTAGCACTTAATATCATATCAGTCTCTATGGGAGCTAAGGTAATAATAGTTCTAATGATCACCAAATCTGAACAGGAAAACCGCCAAACCATGAAAATTATGAATCACATTATCCATTTGGTTTTACAGTGTTAGTTATTCTGTGAATTTACCAAATCCAAAACCGAAATTCAAAGAAACATTACATTCATTCACAAATCAGACGTATTTGACTGATAAAATATCAATTAACACTATTAAACTAATTGTTAATTTATACACTATCTATATACAGGGTGAAATTGAAAACATGCGACAAATCGAAATGAGAGATTGTACTCATCATTATGAACAACTTTTACTATGTTTGCATAACTCGTCAAAATGTAAGGGAACAGCTGATTTTTTTTTCGCGATTGCTGCATTGGTCCCATAGTAAAAGTTGTTCATAATGATAAGTACAATGACCTCTTAAGAGGTTGCAATCTAGCTTCATTTTTTCCTGACTGACCGACTTCTTGACAATTCAAAAGTGCCTGTAAATGGTTTAATTGAAATAAATGCTTTGAGTTTGAGTTTGAGCTGGTGTTTTTCAAATAACCTTGTATATATAGATAGTGTATAAATTAAGCTACATATATATATGTAGCTGAACAAAGTCGCTTTTCATTTGTGTGTGTGCTTAGTCCTTCTAAACTACAATATGAATGTTGATACAGTTTGTATTTACCATTATTAAGGGCTGATTGTTCCATCGCCAAAATTGACGTTTGACAGTTTTTGTATGAAATAACTGTCAAAATTTCAAAATTATTCCTCGAATAAAGTTATCAAATGATTGAAATATCAGCTCTTAGAGAATTTATTCCAGAAGGTTGATTTCTTTAATATTCAACTTAGATATAGCACAGAAATCTCGAGGTTTTGACGTGTCGCCACATTTGTAGATTGGTAGTCTCCAATAAAGAGGAGGAGGAGTCTCAGTAAAGATGTTTTAAAACGTGTTATTGTAACAAAGGACATTTTAAACAAAGTGATTTTAAACAATGTTATCATTATAACCGATGGCCTCTTGGGTCTGAATCAATATTTACTATTTTTCGTTGTACATTTGTGCCGTAATTTAATTGGGTTCAGTAGAACAGTGTCGTGATTATTTTTCTCTATTCTGGTAACACTTAAAGCCGTGGCTTGTTTTTCAAATATTGCCAGCACCCTAATTGCGTAATATACTTTCGATCAATGATAGTGTGTTACGGAATTACCCAGCAGAAACTCAATGTCCGAGTCTCAATAATTAAATGAACATGAAATGATATATCAGTTTGGATAAGCTTCAGAGTTCTTCTTTAGTCCTGAACTCCTGACATGAGTACTGCTTTGTTGCAAAAAGAAAACTGGATTTTTGTTACCTCTATCCATTGCCTGGGTTGATGTTGCTCTTATTAATCCATGAGTTATTTACACCAGTTTCATAAAGTAGCCTCAGGGAAAGATAGCCAAGAACTTAGTCAGAGACCACAAAACGTAATAATTTCCTATAATTTTATTCATCAATGCCAGTGACAACTATGTAATAATTACGTTGTATTACAAGTGCTATAACAGCTTCAAATTTATAGTTATTAACTCAATGATTGAGTAAAACAAAAGAATCTAACACAACAAAATAATTGCTTAACTTGATTTTAAAATGTCAATCAATATTGGCCTACATATTTACAATTATCCTGTCTAAATTAGCAATTTTCAACTCTTTGTCTTTATTATCAAAGGTTGCATTAACTGCATAAATATTGTTGCCGTTCTACAAATCAGCATTCATAATAAATAAAATAGTTATATACAAAAGTGAGTGTACCAAGGCTGACTGGTGTTCATGCTACTATCGTGTGCTCGAATTTTTACCATCAAAGTAATATACACCTTGTTCTAATACTTGTAAGGTTCAAATACCTTTCGTAGGTCGCCCTATAGGTTTTTGTCTACCACGATAGTTCGTTGCCATTTATGGAGGTAGCTTTCCTTGCCGGTCTTTGTATTTGATTTATAACTACAAAACTTTGCTTCAAATATATTTTTTCTGGACTAAAATTATGGATTTAGAGTAACTGGCTGTACTAAGTTTTTATTTAAAATAATTGATGTTTTCTGGGTATAGTTTATATTGCTTTTGACCATTTAGAAATATGACCTAATTAGCTTTAAAGAATGATTTACGACTTCTGGATTGAAGCAAGAAATTCTTTGATCTTTATTATTAAACCTGAACGGTATAGAATAGATAACAATCTACTAAAATATAGTATCAAAGTAAAACTGCGCAGCTCTATAATCAGCTAAAGGAAATGAGTAATTCTGCTGATTGTTGGCGATCACAAGCAATTTGTCACTCATCATCATTTGATAAAGATCAAGTTTTGCAGTTCAGAGTGACCTACTCCAACACTTAGTAAAACTAACTCCTTTACTAGAATTCACTCGTCTAGTAGCTAACAATAAAGTTGTAGAGGATTGTACAAACAATTGGATTAAGAAAGAAGGCTAGTCTGAAAGGTATGCCAGCCGTCGGCGTAATGCTACAAGGGAAACAAATGTAAAAGTAGAGAGAATACTTCGTTCGATTGAAATTGTTATTTCTTTTTATCTTTTGTGAGCCTATAAAGGAGATAATAGGCAATTTGACGTATTGTAATAACTTGATCGTATTGATGCCATTGTCGAAAAGCAGTCCGTGAATTTCAATTTGTAAAAAGAGTATATATACTATATTTAAATACAGTTCTGCCTTTCGTATTGCTAAAGTAAACGATGATGAAATATCAATCAATAGGAATATAATTATGAACCCCCCTTCGATTGTTTTAAACATTCAGAGTGATTATTTCATACATAAAAGCAAGTTTTAAACATACGAATGTCATATCACATGTGATCAACTTAAGTGATACTATATAGGGATTGGTCTTAATATGTTTTCTGTTTGCATTGATGCCAGCTATCGATTTATATAGGATTCATGCGTGGCCCCCATTTTGAAAAAAAAAAACAAAATGGCGGACAGGTAGGTGTGCCACGGACCTTCAAAGGCCTTTGAATTTCGCGGGCTACCTTAGCGCATTCCCCTTAATATATAATTCTCTAACGTCATCTAGTTTTGAATGTGTCAATTGGCTTTCATTGTATGTAACTAACGGATGAGCATAATCGGTAGTTTACCCAGAGCAACATTGTATCGTTTTATAATCATTTCTAATTATTTCAGTTCCGAGTATTTCAGGTTGTTTAAAAATACCTACTGGTTTTACCTGGTAGTGATCAAATGATATGTCATCTTCAGGTACTCAGTCTTTACTTGTAAATAACTATGTCATTAATTTCTGTATGTGCCAGTCATCTTTACTTAGCATAGTTTCTGTATTGTTTTCATATAGCGCGTGGACTATATTTATATTATACTAGCACTTCGCTCGCGACTTCGTCTGCGAGTATTCGTGCCAAATTTCAAGTTTACTAACTCAAGCAATAAGATTTTTCATACAAACAAAATCCCCCCTTTTCACCCCCTTAAAGGTCGAATTTCCAAAAACTCCTTCTTAGTGCTCCCCTACATAATAAAAGGAAGCTGTATGTAAAATTGCACGTTCCTAGTCCTTGCAGTTTCGGCTGTGCGTTGATATGTCAGTCAGTCAGTCAGTCAGTTTCTCCTTTTATATATATAGATATTTAGTAGGGACTGTCTACAACAGTGCATTCAGGTATTTTTTCTTAAATTACCTTATCGACGGTTCTTGAACCGAAAAGCAAATTCTTTCCCATATCGATGGTGTTTTTTAAGATATCATATATCCATGAAATATTTTAACCGATAATGAATATCATTGAATATAATAATACCAATGAAAATAAATTAACAGATTCCTTGGAGGTAAAATCATTGTTTACTTTATTATTGCGGTCTATAGTATAATTAAAACATCCTTTCAAAATTGTAACATAACAACTCCCAATGCCCAAAACAACGCGTTAGCATATTATTTAATGAACGTTGATTATTCGAATGAACTGTTAAAGTCATTACGTCTGCATTTCAACTCATGTGTCATATTTATCGCCAGCATGCACTAAACCGCGGCGCGTGTCCGAACTGTTACTGTTTTGCTCCATATTCCATGGTTATTGCTTCGAAATCAGTTTATTAGGTAGGTCCATCTAAATTTAGCTTCATTAGTAATTAATTGGCAACATGTTGCTTTTCTATGTATTTTGCTTTGTATACCTACGTTTTAATTATTATGAAATTAATGACGGATATTTTTTTAACCCAAATTAGGTTCAAAATTTTTGTTGACCTTTATGATGAATTTGTTAGTGTTATCTTGTCATTAAATTAAAATTACCGTGTTATTAAAGATATCAGTTGTCTATCTAATGATAATAGATTTAGTTTGATTGTAATCAATTAACTGATACATGTAACTTTTGATACCGGCAGACTTACTTAAATTACAGAAAGTTCTCGAAAACTGTTTAGTTGATTCAGTTACAAAGATTGCATCCAGACATCCTCCATGGTCTAGCTATGGTTTTCATCATAAAACCAGTTAATGGTTTGGTGATCATTATCACAGTAAAATATTTAGTATACTGTGTCTTTATGCGTAGTGACTCAGTAGGTATACTTAATGAGTAGTAGTGGTATGAGATACAATATTTTGGCTAATTCTGGCACAATTTACAAACATAATTTTTCGTATCCATAATCCGTCCTTCCATTTGACTCCCATAAATATGATCAGGTATCCTTGGTAATCTTCTTCTATCTTGTCGCGTATTTCCCTTGTGAGCAGTAGAACAAACTACTATTTTACTGTCATTCAAATGAGCCTATGTGCCGATCGGTTTGTCAAAACCTTTCATAACCAAAGACAATGGTACTGTAGCCTTTGTGTGGGTATCAAGTTAAATTGATCGTGAAGGAAAATCTGATTTATTTTACAGCTCAGAAGTTCTTAGGATTACATATTCTGTATGCCTACTTCAGTCAGTTACAATTTTTATTGCGATTATTCATTTCTTGAATTGTATTAAAATACAATTGTGTAAATATGACGAAATTTTGTCGCAAAGTTTTTGAAACGATGGATGGACTTGTGAAAGATGATAATATAGTTAGGAGGTGACCACCGAGATGATGACTAACGGAAAAGACATGTTGCGCCAAACCCAATTAAATTGGGATAAGGGCAGGGGAATTATAATATCTTAATGTATTTAACTTCAATCCTTTAACTGACTGTTACATTGCTCACGTCTCGCCGGTTTTTGTATTACTTTAAGAAAATTACAGCCTATTTCAAGTCCAACAGTTGACATTACTTTTCAATAATTTCATATAATAAAATCTCTTTTAATTTCTCCACTAAATCTAATCACGCAATAATGTTATCGTACGCTTTCGATCCATGGCATAACACTTTCGTCCATGACAGTATTTATCGTGTTTTTTAAATGGACGGTGCTGCTGATTAAATACGCAGATGTGCCCGTGGAGCGTGACTCGTGACGAATGGGCACGTGTGCTCGCATGTACCGCATGCTTCCGGTCAAATCTGTGTGGTACTGTGGTTGCGGAATGGTTTAGTAAGTGAGGGGGCTAATTGGGTAGAGGGAAAGGTGAAATGGTCACACCATTTCACCAGTTTTGCAGATTGTGCACCGGTCTCTGGATGTCTGAGATCTGATATCAATTGTACATTTACTCTTGCAGTTATTAATTAATAAATTAAACCAAATTTATGCTGTATAGCCGTAATTTCAGTGTCATATGCTTCACGAAAACGTTGCATAAAAGTTAAGGCCGTTATATGGCATTCCTTTGACATGCTTTTTGGTTCAGAATAAAATTATGCTTAGATTACACGTTTTGTCTTTCCATGTGATATTTCTTTCCAAATATACTTTCTCATTGTTTTTTAACAACCAATGTGATTTGTTGTAGACATTTTTGCCTTCGTGTCCTGTAGGTACACACGGCTACACATCAAGCTATACATTTCCAGTATAAGCTGATCTCACATTGTATAGGATTTCCGTACGATGCGAGACCAGCGTAAACTGGTTTTGTATAGCTTGATGTGTAGCCGTGTGTACTGGGGTGTTTTTACTGACTATGTCAGAATCAATTTCTGAAAGTGTCATTCGTAAGCAATACATACATACTAACAATCTTTTACGCAGTGACCTTTTACGGGTGTTTGCGCATCGATAACGCCTTGAAACCGTATCAAGTTCAGAACGTTTCATTTTGATCACACGTAAAGCTGGGCTAACATTTTGTTAGATATTAAACTGTAGCTTTTTGTTCTATTTATTTCTTTATGACTATCTATAGTTTTAGCAGCACATAAAACAATTTATTTTATAATATAATTTATCTTCTAAAAAGGAATACAAATATTCAATAGGTATTTACTAAGATAAAAAAGAAAAGAAAGATAATGCGTTTGTTTACGGTAAACAAGACTCAGAGAAAGAACACACACACACAAAAGAACAAGTTGCGGGAAAATGTGTGCCGATTGTTCGGTATTACGTTTGTATGAACTACGAAATACTACGCATGCTTCGCCGGCCCCAGTACAATAGAAAATTTCGTCATTCTTCTCTTTATAATCCCATATAAGACACCATAACTGAAGATATTCCAACATGCCATCTCAGTGTTAACCTTGATATCAGCCCCGGAACTTTGCTGGTGGTGGTGCACTGGAGTTTACTAAGGATAATAATTTTCCACGATTATTCGAGTTTTCACAGTTGACCTGATGGATATCTGCCACAGTGTTGTGACTAGTGATATGCAGTAGGGCAACTTGAGGATTTTAGTTTCGTTTTCCGATCATTTAATTAGACTGTGTTTAAGTACCTATTACATGTCGCTGCGCAATTTGATCCTTTAATTTAATTCTGACCTAAGGGAATTTCAAATGCCCCGAATTAGGTTTTCGTCATCGATGCACCGTCATTGGAGAACGCCATTAGATACGAGCCCCATGGGAAATCATAAGGGAGTGTATTTTTAGCTGAGACACGGTATTTCGTGTCGCCTTTCGTGAATAAATCTTACGCTTTTCGCCGAATTAGACACGAAATAAACTACCATAAAATAGTTTGTTTCGTGTATAATTAATTACTCCAAAGAAATAATACCTATTCTTAAGACGTTTTTTTTTAATGTCAAAGTTGAGACAATAATATTACAAATATTATATTATTACCATCTCGTATTATTAAGTGCGAATAATATAAAATCATCTTGAATTACTAATTATAAATTAATTACTAATTATAAAGTTTAAAAGAATTCAGATCATCAGTCTCCATTTTTATATTACAACAAAAAATGATTTTTGGAAGGTTTTCGTAGTATCAATTACTTTTTTATCCTCTAACAACCCACAGAAAGAAATTAAATATGGGCCGAGTTTTTCATCGGGGATTTATTCTTTAGAAAAAACTTTATTTTGGAAAGATATTCTTGACAATAGGTATTTCATAAAATTCTGAACAATATAATCCCAACAAAATCCACAACTACTTTTAATCCCAGGATATCTTGATCTACTGTAGCCTCAGCCGTGTACTATGTCACACGAAATCCACATTATGTCGCCGTAATAATCTCATATGGCTTTGTTCAGTGTCTGTGAAATAATGGTCTCTTATTCGACCCTTACATATCTTTACATTTCCCAAGGTGTCTGGGTAATTTGATGCTTCAGGACCTTGCAAATGACACTTTGATAAGGAAAAAAAGTGATTGTATTCCGTCACAATAAGAACCTTGAAATTCGCCTTATTTTATTATTTCCTTTTTTGAGGGAATATGAATTAAGCTTTTGACTGAAATTTTCTTGGAAGAATACAATTAATGGGTAATTTGTCTTTTCTGGACTTTATTTCTATTGATTCACTTTACATTAAGAATACACATTACACCTTTCTTTCTGATCTGTCTAAGAGATCTTTCTGAGTGGTCAGCAGCTGTTATTATTAATCTCCATTCATAACCCTAAATACCACACGAAACCCATCATCACCAAAACACCCCTGGCATTGGTCATCTTCGTAAATACTTCCAAACATATGGCATAGGTACTAAACTTAATCCTAATTTGTGACCCGATATGTAGAATGTGTTCATTTAAACTCAGAGCGTGAAATTCCAAGGACAATGACCAGCCAGCGCCTTAATTCATTTTGACGGATGTTACTAATTCATTGCTTCATATGTTCGAAAAATTTGCCTGCTCAACAACGTAAATAACGCAATGAATGTTGTTGAAAGCCATTGCAACTGATAATGTGTTACGCAATTATAATATAATAATATAATAATATTTATTTTCATAAGCCTAATACAATAAGGAGAGAAAAAAGGGGATTAACAATGCATTATGCACTATAACTTATATCCTTAAAAATTAGGCTAAGTATATGCACGATGTGTGAAACTCCTGACACCCAAACTAGGACAAAACCTGTATCTCAGGTGTCAGCGTTCCTCCCTGCCATTCACATTTGAGAAGCCTATCTTTCTTTCTATAAATTTAACAGATAAAAATAATAATTATTATAATCTATGTTAAAGTTTTACAAATACATTAAAAAAAAAAAAAGGTAATAACAACCCAATTTTATCTCTGCTAAAATATATGTGAAGTAGTGAAGGTAGTGTAAGAGTGAGTGTAGTGGTGAGGGTGAGTGTAGTATGAAAGTGTGGATGTATATGTGTGTTGGTAAGTTGCGAATGTGTGCTTTTAAAGTTGCGTGTGGTGTAAATGCAATGACTTAGGCAATATTGCTATCCAGCAAATCCTCTGTTTCCTTATAGGTTAGAGAACCAAGCCAATCCTTTACCTTCATTTTGCAGTTTATTCTGTTTAGGTGAAATATATCTAACAAATTATTTGTCTTATTATACAACCTAACGCTAAGGATAAAATAGTGTTTACCTGCAAAATATGTTCTTGTTCGATCGGGCTTAAAGACTGTGTATTTAATTCTACCTCGAGGCTCCAGCAGAGGCCGCGACTTGTGTTTACGGGCTATGGTCATGTGGACATACAGTTGCCTCACCGTGAGAACTTTACATTCAGCGTAAAGCTTAACCGTAGGGTACCTGTAAGGTCTTTTCATCATAACCTTTAATACAGCCCTCTGGGCGATCTCAAGCTGTAGCATTGTTGATTTAGGTGCGCCACCCCATACCGTCAAACAGTACGATAATAGGGACTGGCATAGAGCCAGGTACACCATTTGCAGGGTTTTTGCATCCGCTGATTGACGAAGTTTTTTAAATATAAATATGAGTCTTCGAGCCCGAGTAGTGACGGTTTCAATTTGTTTGTGCCAGCGGAAACTCTGATCTATATAAACGCCCAAATATTTAACGCAGGGAGATCTGGTTACATATAAGCAACAGCAGTCAGGAGCAGGCAGCAGACACGAGTGAGCTTTAACTTTGAGAGTTGACGGGGGCAGATGGTCTGCTCGCATTGCAAAGGGGATAAGCAGGGTTTTATCAATGTTCAGTGTCAGGAGGTTATTTGACAGCCACTCCATTATAATTTTAAGAGCATGTTCAGCATTTTGCTTTGTTTGGCACCAGTCTACTCCGTTCACAATAAGAGCTGTGTCGTCAGCGTAAGTGAAGATTTTAGCGTTTAGTAGGGGCAGATCACATAAATCATTTATGAATAAAATAAATAATGTGGGACCCAGAATGCTTCCTTGTGGAACGCCGCAGTTGATAGCCTCTTCATTACTAACATGCTCCCCTATTTTCACCACTTGTACACGATCTCTTAGACAGTCGGCAAAGATTTTTAAAGGGATACCCCTTACTCCTACTCGTTCCAGCTTATCTAGAAGGATAGGGACAGAGACAGTGTCAAATGCCTTGGCCAAATCTAGAAACAGTCCCAAGCATTTTTGCTTTTTATCTAAATTCCGAATAGCATGTTCAGTTAGTGCCAATACTGCATCCTCCGTGGATATACCAGTTCGGAAACCATATTGGTTCCCAGATATTATTTTATTTAATTCAAGGAACCGTGTTAGACGCTTGTTTAGTATACGCTCCAGTACCTTGGATAGAGTAGGAAGGACTGATATTGGTCTATAGTTATTGACACTGCCTCTGTCACCCGTCTTATAAACTGGATGCACAACTGCCTTTTTAAAGACCCTTGGGAAACTACCCGACGTGATAGATAGATTACATACATGGGTAATAAGAGGGACTAGGGTTTGGCGAGATGATTTTATAATTCTGGCAGGGATACCATCCCATCCCACTGCGGAATCAGATTTTAAATTAATTATTATACTCTCAACCTCGTCTACGTCAGTTTCAAGAATGGCTATGGAGTTCAGGTTACTACGATTATTTGGAACAGTAAAACTATTGGGTGCGGAATGATAGCTAGAGATTTTGTTAGCCATTTCCCTACCAATACCAGCAAAGAAATGATTAACTTTATTAATAGAGGCTATAGGGTTATTAATATTTATGAGTTCAGTGGGTGGGGCTGATTTATGTTTAAAATTCACTACCTTATTGATTACATCCCAAGTAGACTTTGGACTGTTCCTCGCTTTCATGAATTCTTCTCTCTCAGAGTTTTGTTTTAACCGCCGCAGTAGGTTATTGCAGTAATTGCGGTACCTTTTATAGGTAATCAGTAAGATACTGTTTTCTGGGGAACTGTTGACTTGATTGTGGAGATTATCACGGTGAGCTATACATTTCAGAAGCCCTGGGGTAACCCATGGTTTTATATTTCTATTTTTCCGCGGGATTGTGAGAACCTGGGTGTGGTTTTTAATAATTGTAGATAGGGTATTAATTAGTACATCAGCAGCCATATTAGCGTCAGAAGCGTTGAGAACAGTTGACCAGTCCGTATCATCTATTTCATTTTGCACAGCCGCGTAGTCCACTTTCTTAATAGTCTTAGGAGATTTTAATTTCAGTTTTTGGTTCTCGATAAGGAGAATGAGGGGCTGATGATCAGTGATGTATGTCTCCAAAACAAGTGTTACGGCAGGGCTATTAGTGCGAAGTAGTACATGGTCAATACAGTTATTTAAACGCGTTGGAAATAAATGAGCGGGGAGAAAACCATGCATGGCAGTTAGCGTCAGATATTCACCACTGTTTGCGTCAGTACTTCCGGTCTTTATGTCAATATTCACATCCCCTATAACCGCAACCGACGGGAAACTTGTCAAGGTTGCAAGAACATCCTGGAGACTATTATTAAAGTTGCTGATGTTTGTAAATGAGGGTGAGCGATAGAGAGCAATAATACAACACTTTGACCCTATTTTACACACCAGACAATTTCCTCCGATGAATTGCGGTTCTATGACATCACATATAATATCGGTTTTGACATAAATAGCAACCCCATCATTTTGATTTTTTATGTTTTTTGTGCAATATGAAACATAACCTTCCAGTACGGGGAGGACAGGCGCTTTACTGAGCCAGCATTCAGATAGTACAAGGATATCGCACTGAAAATTAAGACGGCACAATAATGCTAGGATTTGGTCAAAATTTTTGTTAATACTCCGCACGTTTATGTGAAATATTTTTAACCCGTTTTTGTTTTCTAGTTTACCTGAACACAACTCAGGAGAACATTTAAATGACTTGGATACTGTCAGATTATCGAGATCATTGTTAATTTCTTTTATACTATCCATTTGTGTACAGAAAAATATAATAGGTATTTATGGCATAAGAACATTGCTGGAGGGAAAACAAGATCTCTTTTAAATGGGTACATGGTGGATATATGCCTGGGATATTATTGTGCAGGTACTTCGATGAGTAGCCGGGTGATGCTTGTTGGTGGTGTAGAACGGGAATGAGTAATATTATGTGACAACGAAATTGTGTGCTTAGTGCGTGAGTACAAGTCTGGAAAACAGATGCATCATCAAGCGTGGTGTGAGTGTGTGCGTGTGATAGTGATAGCAGAGTGAGAGATAGTCTATTGAGTATGGAATTTGTGTGTAACGTAAAAATGCTTAACAAAATATAGCCAAACTTTACGTTGATAGTTAGTAAATTGCACAAAATAACAGATATTAAACATAATGAAAAAAAAAGAGAAAACAAAAATAAAAGAGTACCAATATATCTTAATCCAAATCAGGCTAATAGACATTCTAGCTGTGCCAGTTAGTCACTGCTGCGACTTTAGCTTATTGAGGGATAGTTCCGACTCAATGCGAATTTGCTTCGTACCTTTATCTTTCCTCAGATAGACATTTCCATTTGAACACCAGCAAAAAGTATAGTTGTTTACCTTCGCAAACTCACGGGCATAATAAAATAATTTTCTCGTAGATGGGGGCATGTATTCCACTATGTAGACTGGCTGTCTCTTGCCAGGTAGACCGAAGGTTTCCGTGTTTAGCTTCTCTTCCAGTTCGCGACCTCTATTGTATGAGCGGGTAGACAAAAGTAAGTCATTTTTCAGGTAAACAGAGTTGAACTCAGCAAAAATAGACCTAGTGGTATCAGCTTTTCCCGGAACGCGATATACATCCCGAATGTCTGATGGCTTAATGTCCAGTTGCATTGTTGTACCGATATTTGTTATCAAAGAAACAAGATCTTTTACCGATTCTTTTTCGGGCATTGGAACATTTTTGATCTCAATACTTGAAGTGCGCGAAGTATGTTGAATGTCTTTTACCTTATTTTCCAGGCTAAGAATACAGTCAACGAATTCTTTACGTTCTTTTTCGAATTCATGTATTTTGTTCCTCATGTCCTCATAGTTCTTGTTTATATGAGACATAGACCTTTCAATCTCTTGATTCGACTCCCTGATTTCATCATTTTGAACTTTAAGCGCAGCCATATCAGATATCAACTTCTTTAAAACAATGTCCTGTTCAGCTTTCCAGGCCTGTAACATGATTTTTATCTCATCAATTTGACTATCGGGGCAGTGGTCATCTGATCTCATGCGCTTGCGGTTGCGGGAATTAACATTAACCAAATCGCTTTCTCCAATACCTGCTGTAGACAGGTCAGGCTCGGACTGTGTATCAAGAATAGCCTTAGCGGTAGCAGGGCTCGTAGTCGGTGGTGTGCGCACCGTGCGAGGCATCACGATATTATAGGGCCGGACGTTTAATAACAGTGAGAGTCGGGATTTACGCGTGCATAGCAGATGTTGTGGCTCGTAGGCGATAGACAGTGATGAGCGCGTAGGCCGTAGATGCTCGTAGCCGTGCGGATGACGTCAGCGTATCGGCGTAGCCGATAGAACTGACTCACGTAGCAAGTGTACGGGGATTTCGCAACTGGGTGACTATGCGCTGTTGGTTCGGAGGTAGGGGGATTACCCGGGAGTTGTGGGGACGTCGGGGTCTCAGTTGGATAAAGGCACTCTTGGAAATGAGGTGTTAAAGCTTTATGTGGCCATCGGGAGGTCCTTCGCGGTTTGTGGTCCGTGTTACAGATGGACTAGTAGAAAATGTATTTATGTTTTGATAAAGATTTCGGTTTTCCGATTAATGTTTATTTTGTGAAGTTTTCGTTTAGTTGCTTGGATTCTGATGAAATATTTTTTTTTTCTTTTGGCATAAAATTTCGTCGATTAAATGGAAGAATGACATTTTAATAAATCAATTAAAATAATTACACCATCTTAATCCTTATGTAAATACTTCTAAAATGATATATAACACTTATATTTTAATATACAACTTAATATATGAAACTAAAAACTTTAAACGTATGTATTGTTGTATTTGTTGTTTTTTTAATAACGCCACTTTTCTATTTAACCGACGATTTGTGTTTAAAAAAACCTTGATCAGATTTTTGTCGTCTTCTTGCTCTTTTGAGATTACTATATTATTGTTTACCATTTTGTTTAATAGGTAAGTACGTGTTCTTATCTTAATACATGTTTTTCAATTACTTTTTTTTTGGATAATAATAAGTGGAAGAGCTTTTGTCTGCAAGCATTTCCTTGCTTAAAAGGAGACTCCAATCTTTATTATTTTAAGTTACTTTATTTCTGTAATGAAAACTAATCTCCACAAAACCATTTTCACGGTTTATCTGAACAAAGGGATCATTAAAATTAAAATTAATAGTTTTGTTTTATAAGTTAGTTCGTGTAAATATTGGCCCCGATTATGTTGTTCACAAACTAAACTAAATTTAAGTTCAGTGCATCTTTTATTTCTATTTCAATATGAAAAGGACAGAAGATAATTATATTAGTTTAGTCCTATCAAATTAGTCAGCACCTGACTTAAATTGACGTATTTTTAGTAGTCAATTTTTTAATTACGTCTAAACTTGTCTATGGATTATCTAATTTGACAGGACTAAACTAATATTTATCTTCTGTCCTATTCATAATGAAATAGAACGAAAAGGATGCACTGAACTTAAATTTAATTTAGTTTGTGAACAACAGAATCGGGGCCATTGTTGGTCTACGGTATTATTTTTAATTTTGTAAGTAACAATGTTTATACAAAAGCGTTTTCTAAGTAGGTAAGTTGGCTTTCGTCATGTTTTGTGAATTTAGCACCGTTCATCATCTTTTTGTTCCAATTCATCATTTTTGGCCTAATGGTCATTGCTAATGGGACAAATTGTAAGGCCGCTGCCTCGAATTTTGCGGGCAGCGGGGCGGCAGCGGCGGCGGCGCGGGCGGTCGCAGATTGCCTGGAGTGCACCGCTCGCTGCCCGCTCCCGCGCCGCTGTTTTCGTGAACCGGTCCATTTAAATGTACGCATAAGATCCTGCCGCTCCCACGCCGCCGCCGCCGCCGCCCCGCTGCCCGCAAGATTCGAGGCAGAGGCCTAAGCCTCCTAGGCTATTTTATTGTAAAACTTTGCATTACAAAAAAGGCATTTCTTTTTTGTAAATTTTTTCGGTCTTTTGAATATTTATTGCATTGTCATGATGTACATATAAAGAGGAAATAAACAATTTTAAGGTATAGAAATATTTCCAAATCAAGTTTCAAACACTCTCTCGACTCTGCGTCTGGGTTTGTAAGAAGAGTACTTAGCCTCAATTTTAAGCTAGGTCCAGTTTCTAGACCTATATCATCATCATCATTATCTACCTTTTCCCATTGCATCATCTACTTTTTCCATAGTTTTTTCCCAACCATGTTGCGGTCGGCTTCCAGTCTGACCAGATGCAGCTGAATACTAATATTTGATATGAAGCGACTGCTAATGGGACCTCCGCAACCTAGATACTGGGTAATACGATACCCCTTGGTAAGACTGGTTGTCAGATTTCCGGGCTTCGGATAATCTGACTAACCGAGTATCTAGACCTAATTGCAGTGGCAAAAGAGTTTCACTATCATCATCATTGGCCGCGTTGTTTCACTCACTGCTGAATAAAGGACCCCTCCCTTTTGTGCCATGCTTTCCTGGTCTGGACAAGTTTCAGACAAGTCTTAAAATGCACCCGGTCTTCTGATAAAAGAGCTTTGTATTGATTTTTTTCTACGTTGGGTCCTTTACAGATTATCATTTGATATTATTTTATTTACAACGAAATATATACTCACATAGAGCGAAGTCATGTGACATCTACCAGCCCGCACTGGGCCAGTGAGGTGGATTATGGCCCATTCCTTCTAAGATGAGATCTGTGTCCCAGCAATAGTTATATTGTAGGTTGGTTATACTATAATATTTAGTCATAATTTCAATGCAGTCAGGACATATATTTCAGTCTCAAAATATATGTCCGTTTGATTAGTATTTCTACAACCTTTAACGGTTTTTGAACCCACATTATCTATTGTAGTACTTAAAGGGAGAAAGGTATCTCCGATGTTAATTCAACCGATTATATAAAGGCAGCAGCGAGTATATTTCGCAAGTATTTACGCACGCGCGATATTATTTCCTTATACTATTTAATAAATTTAGTAGAGACAGAACACGTTTCGTTTAAGGATTTATTCACAACTGTGGGCTATTTTAATGGTTTATTGATTTATTGTTGCATTGCGTGGTTTGTGCGTTTGGTACTTTAGGGGTTGTCCAAAAAGGAAATTCATTCATTGGAGCATTCGTATTTGCTGATCATTTAAATGTTTTCACAGAAGATTATTAAGTACTATGTGCTACTCTTTCTCGACTATTTAACACGTCTACTTTCTGGCCTGGCTCAATTCGTCAGTCTTGATTCCTGATGTATATATCCTTTCCCTTGATCCTGATGTGTATTTATCCTTTCACATTTTATTCTTCCCTGATCTATTTTCATTCTTCTCACCACAAACATACGTCTGCATGAAAACGTTATGTTATTATTCTCTGTCATACATATTTACTTTGTCCATCGTTTGCTACTTCTGTACCAATATGTGCTCCATCTTCCACAGATTCAACCACTACAACATGTTTAAGTTTATCTCAAGTTCTTTCACTTGTGTCCTCAGCCCTACAAGTACATACAAGTGTACCAACCGTAATATCTGGGCAAGTCGTACGGCCTCGCAGGATATCAGACACCGATCGATATGTTTCGTAACTTTCGGCCCTGCCTGCCTGCGTATTAAGTTCTTAATTAAAGGTTTTTAATTAGATATGTATTGCTTTGATTGCTGGTACTGATTGGTTTGGAATGAATGAATTGAATTGATGTCTTTATGGAGTTTATGTTGTCTCGATCACGTTAACTTACAAGTAATGGTTTGTTGTTGCATTGACCGAATATACAGGGTTTTTTTTTTTTTGAGGATGGGTAATCATCAAATGACCCCTCCCGCTCTGGGTGGAGCAGAAGGGAGTGTCAGACTCCTACTGACTAAAACCCACCCGTGTTCCTTCCTTAGCCCTTTATGTTCCAGGGCAGCGGTAACCCTTTCGGACAATCCTGCTGCCCAATATACAGGGTATCCGAAACATCCACGCGCAAATTAACCATGAATTCAGCACATGATACTAGCCCCCAACGCAGAAATTTTTCGTCGGCTTAAAAAAACCTACGCAGTCAAAATGTATGAAAAAGGTAGATATATTTTTTTTACAACCAACGAAAAAATACTGTTCTTCTGCCGTATAGCTAATCCATCGAATCCAAGAATCTGCCCAATCTTCCTAGATAGACTGTCGAGTAGCGAATCTGCCGAATTTCGAATCTGTCCAATCTGGAATCTGTCCTATACCGAATAAAGGTCCAGAATCATGTACTAAATCCATGGTGATGGTTGCGCGTCAACTGTTTGTTTAGAGTTTTATTCAACATTGCCAACGGTCTTCTTGACTTTTCATTTGTTTTAATTTCTCGACGGAACAAATGGAAATTCGTTTTCTTGTGAGATAGAAAGTCAACCAAGAACTTAAGTCAGATCTGAAGATCTGACTTAAGTTCTTGGTTGACTTTCTCACGATAGTATCAATTTCCGTCTTCAGGTTCCATCTCTTTCACTTACAAACTTTTCTATATCTTAGCTTCATTAACCTATCTGTTGATGCTTTAACACTATTTCTGCCTAGCGTTAGGTTTTGACCTATCGCTTAGTGAGAGATATGGACGCCATTAGTGCGTAATCTATTCGGAATTCAATACTGCTTTTAATGGCCGCCAAGTCGTAAAGAAAAACGATTGTAAAAATGTGGCGTTGAGTGACTCTCGTAAGATTATCCGGACACTAAAACCCATTCAATTGTGATGTTTTTACGTCCATCGTTTATAGTTGAATATATGTGAAATCCACTGAATCATGACGAAGAAATGTATAATAAACAAAACACTGCAAAAACATACAGAGTAAACAATAGTACAGAAAGCCCTAACAAACTTACTACGAACGAACCCAAACATAATAAATGATTTAATCGTAATGAACACGAGACAATGCATTATCCATTGCATATTATCCATAATAAATCACCTCGTCTGCTATTAAAATAGATTTCTTGTAACTGGCTGCGAATTTCCTCGAATTGAGGTTACACATAAACTGATAACGGACTGGCAAAACAGGCTGCATTAGCAGTGACGTAACATACGCATCGAATTGAAGCCGACGCCAAAGTATAATGAAGAAATGGAGTTGTTATTTTTATCTAGAGTTGAAGGCATCGAAGTTTTTAATTAAAAGGTTCACAAAGTTCACTTACGTCAATCAGATTTCACTTGGACTTCAATTTCAAAAGATCACTTCAAATAACATCAAGTTTGCAATACACACAGTGTCGTCCTATGAATTATCTTTCGTGTGACTGTTCTACAAGCACTTGCGTTGACCAACTCAGAACAAGATATAAACATTTGCGTCTTAAGCACTCCAATTCTTCCTTACTCCGTGGCACAGCCATCGAATTGACTAACACGTCTAGCTTAAAGCCTATCTAGTATGTTATCTCCCGTAGTCTAAACTGGTATGCGGAATGTAGACTGACAGAAAGGCATGCACTCAATCGTATGCAAATCTGTACGGACGTGTAAATTGATCTTAATTATTTGAGAAATGATTTAATCCGAATCAAATACTTACATCTCTTTTTATTTTATAATTTCCTTTGATTTTTCTACAAAGTTATTTAAATGTTTTTTTTTTTATTATTATATTTTACAGTGTCTAAGTAGTAACGTCAGTCGATCAGGTTAAGCTACGCTTGCCGCGGTTGGTCTGTGGATGGGACCATCTTTATACATCAATACTCCTCCGGCCTCCGTGCCTTGGAAAGCACGTTAAGCCATTGGTCTCGGCTGTCATTCGTAGAACTTTGACAGCCGTTACGGGTAGTCAGAAGCCCGAAAGTCTGACAACCAGTCTTACCAAGGGGTATCGTATTAGTAACTGGGTTGTACAGGTCAGATAGGCAGTAGCTTCATGTAAAATACTGGTATTCAGCTGCATCCGGTGAGACTCCAACTTACAACTTTGAGGTCGGTTTACCCAATTTAAAAAGGCTAGGCAAATGACGATATTAATATATTTTAATTATATGTATATATATTTTTAATTATACGAAAAGCCAAAAGCGAAAAAATCAGCCTAGAGTATTTTAGGAACAGACATGACATTTTCAATACCGGTATTGAAATCACCAATACCGGAATTCCGATATTGGTTATTTTATTTTATTTTCAGTAGAAATTAAAGTGACACAATTTCGTTCTATTGCAGATTCTATTTTCAACCAATTGTTTATCTGGGTAAGTTTTGAAAACTGCGTATTGTTATTATCTCGTGGTTTACTTAGACAGTTAGTTACATTTTACTACTACTTGCGCAGGTAAAGAATGGAATTTATACCGGTATTATAAAATGACATAAAATGTTTGGGATCCCGGTATTGGAAGCCCTAATGTTAACCCACTGCAGAGCAAACGTCTCCCTTCCCTCTCTCCACTTTTCCCGGTCTTAAACAATTGTGTGTTAAAATGGAAAAATTATTTCGTTCTTTAGCTGTTTTGTCTCCGCGTTTCATTCAATTTAGTCTCAGTAAATTGGATACAAAGCTTAGCTCTGAATTTTTTAGATGTTAATCTTTTAAGTCTTGTTTCTTACGTGCCGTTTGGGATTTGGCACTGTTTGAGTTCACATTGTGTTACAAGATGGCAGGCAGAAAAATGGTTGGCCAACGGGGTAATTGTGTAACACACTATCAGTAGGAAGCTTTCATTATGAAATTTCAACAACATTAATTGCGTTATTTAACAGTTGTTGAGCAGACACATTTTTCGAACATAATATGAAGCAATGATTAGCGATACCCTTCAAAATGATTCGGATTGAGATTGATAGTTCTATATTTATGTCTGTAATTTATAATGGTGTACATAATAAAGAGTATTCTATTCTATAGTGTGTTACGCAATTAGGATGCTGTTCTATAATAGACGGTGGAAAGATCCTCCTTAATATGCATGTAGTTATTTACTCGGTGTAGATACTTTCTGGCAAAGTGAAGAATGGTGACGACTATGATGAGTAAGGTGGATGAGACTTATTCTTCTTCTTTTTAGCGTATCGATAGTAATCTAAATGGACTCGGCCCAAAATTCGGCTATTTGTTTGGCGCCATCACCAGCATCCACCAGTTCCTGTAATGTGCAGCTGACAGGACACGCAGGACATGATATTAAGTGTCCCATTGTTTGTGGAACAGCACCACATTTGCACTCCAAGGCGGAGTCGTCTATGAATCTCCACCTGAACAGGTTTTCCTTGCTTCAGCCAACCTGTCACTAGTTAGTGCAAATATTTGACTTGGCGTGTTTATTTTGTCTTCATCGTTTCTTTACAGCTGTCCTATTCTTTGTTAAGTGACGTCTGAGAACCCTACTTTAATTCTTAAAAGATTGCAACTAAAAGCTTTAGCGGCTACAGTACCTACCTATATCTCATATACTCTTCATGCACATAAAATAAATTCAACTTTTCCCACAATATAATACTAAAATCCAGTACATCATTACAAAACCTGGCACCAATTTTCAGGAGCTGCCGGAATCCTCGATAAAGTTTATTAAAACCGACATAGTGGGGTATGCGGGATGAATAGGCGGCATGCCTCGAATGTTGGGCCGGCGCCAGGCATACTATCTGGGCAACCTTGGCTTTGAATGCAGTTCATTAAATCGTTAATTGGTGGCTTGTCTGACTGTAATCTTTGAGTGGCTATTTAATACATTGTGTTAGAGTTTGTGAATTTAGATTCTCCTAATCGATTATTTTATTCGATATTCGTATTAATAGAGCTTCCATTTTAATATTTTACACTGGCAACTAAACCATTTTGCTATATTCATGGTCTCTCTGTGATTGGTTGACGCAAAATGGTGGGAACCAATCAGAGAACTCGCTTCTTCCTGCTCAAAAATGGAGGGGTAAACGTGGGTTAATGGAACGCTTGGCCGGTTGCGCGGTCTTGAGATTTTGGACTCGACGCGATAGGTCGTCTTAAAGTTAATAAGTAGCTAGTGCCAAGTATTAATTTTTGCATGTGCAGCTCAAGTGAAATATAAGTCAGCTACGTATAAGCATTGTATCATTATCTGACTACATCCCGTTCCTGTTGGTGTTTCCCACAATTGATACTTTTTATATAAACCAAAATTGTAACACAACTCTTATACATACAATATTGCTAGTTCTATAATAGCAATGGCGGTCTTATTGCTGATGTCTATATCTGCTAGACTACCTTTAAATTGATTGAGCGGAATTCATTAAATAGGTGAAAGCTTCTTCGTTTCCCAAAAATAACCAAATATCTACCTTATATATATGGTAACGGTCGTTTGTTGTGGTTATTTCAAGTATCAAGAAATTGATATTTGATTATTTAGGTTCTGAAAAGTTGTAACATTAAAGTGTCATGGAACCTATTAAGCTTTTAACAATGAAACTGTTTTCATGCTTAAAGGTCATCCAAGAATCAAATTCATGAATAGTCAAGACAATGGGGAACCAAGACACGTGCTTGCTATCAATCAGCAAGATATTACAACCATTTAGGGTTTCAAATTCAAAAGGTGAGATGCTCCGTTTCTCAAATGTCACAATGAATGTTTCCATTCATTCACATTACGAGGAATATGGGAGCATTTAAGTAGATGCTAAAAGTACGGAAGCCGAAAAGCTACCAAAACAATTGCCACTGTATGCAACAGATGGCGTCTTGCCAAAACTGAATGCGTCTTACATTAATGTCACCTCAAAATTAACTCCTAATTCGACACCATAGAGTCTATGTTCGTATAATAGAAGGAATGGTTTATGTTACGTCGTGGAATGGGAATGGGTCGTGGAAGAGGGCGACTGTTGTCAAAATGACAACGAACTCATTTTGGCAAGTAGCCAAGTGCCAAAAGATAAAAGAGTATTTTTAGTTTCATCAAGCGTTACTAATTGTTTGTGCGATAATGAGAATGTAAGAATTGTGTCACTGTATGTAACATTCACTTACAAGAAAGTACGTAGGTAGTTTGTTTTTTTTTAAGGGGAGCAAAGTACTTATTTTTTTTTCAGTGATTGTGAATTTTATAGTGGTTCATTAAGTTGTACGTTGTGTTTTATCTTCTATTTCGTCATTCCCTCAATGCTGATGATTGAGACCATGTACGGATCGGCTTCCAGTCTAACCGGATGGAACTGAAAACCAATATGTTACACGGAGCGACTGCCTATCTGACCTCCACAACCCAGTTACTGCATAATACGTTACCCGTTGTTAAGACTAGTTGTCAGATTTTCGGGCTTCTGAAGTCCCGTAACGACTGTCAAAGCTCCACGAATGACAGCCGGGACTAACGGCTTAACGTGCTTTTCGAGACACGAAGGTCTTGGTATGTAGAGATGGTCACCCATCCACGGAGTGACTGCGCCAAGCGCAATCGACCCGTGCCGCTGCTATTACTTAGCCACGAGCTCTACCCAATAACCCCAAAGCACAACTCTGAACTAAAACACAAGCTGTACAAAATCCCAAACACCGAATAGCCAATCAACATTGCACAAAACCAAGCCAAAACATTGTTTCAATAGACAAGAGAAACATCCAAAATTTTCATTTTCATAGATCGTCGGTCTCGAGGCGGCCCAATGCCGATGGAGTTGGGTGGAACTTTTTTTAATCAATACCGATTTCTCATTACCTCTTGTTTTTGCACGTAGCCGTAAATATTGAGGCGCAGATGCCATTTTACACGCTTCTTTTTGTTCGGTTGTTTGTTGGTGTGTCTGTTCAATTGGCTTTTGATTTGATTGTGTTTGTCTAGTTTAGAAAATTGTTGTGATTGTCTGACTTTGTGATGAAGAGTGCTTTTTGTAGCAATGCCCTTAGCACGCTTCTGACTAGTCATCAATATCTATTGGCATGTAACGTTTACAATGGTAATAAGAAGATTTTTTCATAAAATTCTGTTCACTTTTTTGCCTGTTTTCAAAGGAAAGGTGTTTCCTTTTTGTACCTCACTGAAATTTTTCGAATTGAAACATGAAACATAAAAACCTTGACCAGAAGGGGTGAATTCGCCGCGAAACGTTTCGCGCGAATCATTGCGTCCACAACAAGCATCGCGCGATTTCAAAACACGCGCATAAATCGCGTGCAGTTCGCCAGACTCGACTCGCGCTTATTGCGCGCGAGTCGAGATACTAGAGACTCAGTCTCCAGTTGACCCGCGAACTCCAGAGCGAGTGCATGTGTCAAGGGAAATTCGAACCCAAATGCTCGCGCGTTGGTACGCTCCTTCTGGACGCGCGTAATAAGCACGAGAGAATCGCGGCTTTCTGGACAAGCTCAAATCGTTGAAGAATCCAAGTCTTGTGCGATGTTCTCACATAACTGGAGACAGATCTTCCCACTGCACTCTTCTAGCCGCAGGGTCTCCAACAAATCGAATATGTTATCAAAGCTTTACGACCCACAAAGTGCCTTTTCCCAAGAACATGGGATATGTATCCTTTAAAAACATAACCTACACAAATGAAAACATACCACTGATCTTTCCAATAATTCAAGGTTCACCCCAACACCAATAAGAAAGCCATAATGCAACAAGTGGTAACCCTAGCTACTGATACAGAAAAGCACAGAAGGATCACTTCTGAAAATATGAGCATCTTGCTTTATATGCCCTTATTCCAATTTATTTGGGGTTGCTGTCTTCTTCATCTTCCATACATCCCTATTAGCCCTCATCTCTGTATCTACCACACTTCAGAAAACACTCTAGCCTTAGTAAGTACAACGCTACAAGGTTATTTTGGCACGTGGCCAAAATCGGCAATAACGCAGCCATCTTGTTTTGTCACCCCTTTTTTGGATTTGAAATCATCAAATAAGTTCTCCCGCTCTGGGCGGAGCGCGAAGACATGTCAAACTTTTACTGACTAAAACCCACCCGTGTTCCATCAGTTGTCTGTGCCAGGGCCATGGTAACTCTTTCAAACAACCCGCGACCCTGGCTGGCACCGGCCCTAGCCGACCCCATCACTTAGTGCTATCTCTTTGAGGCGCGCGTGGAACACAACGCACCGTTGACCCGGGCCTGGTCCTTACCGGACGGCGAGGCGGAGCGGCCGACGGAGTCTGTGGATTGGTGACCATCTTTATATACCGGGTTTTCTCCGTGCCTCTGAGAGCACGTTAAGCCGTCAGTCCCGGCTGTCATTCGCGGATCTTTGAACAGTCGTTACGGGTGGTCGAAGCCCGAAAGTCTGACAACCACTCTTACCAAGGGGTATCGTATCACCCCAGTAACTGGGTTGTGGAGATCAGGTAAACAGTCACTCCATGGACTGGATGTACTGGTATACAGCTACATCTGGTTAGACTGGAAGCTGACCCCCAACATAGTTGGAAAAAGGCTAGGCAGGTGATGATTGTTCTAAGATATGCTGGTAATTTTTTTTACGTGAGAGTGCGGCTGTAATAATCACGTAGGATTGTAAAACAAATGGCGATCGCTAATGTCACTGTTTTGAGTGATAATACTGTATATTTCACCGTTGTTGTTTACATTAGCTTTATGCCTACACTTTTATTCAATTGGATCTTCTGCCCATATTTTCCTACGAATGGTGTAAGCTGCTGTGACCCACTTTCCGTGTCAAGGTTGCCTCCCGGAGCAACAAGTAGGTGCCTAGTTACACTCCCGGTGAAAGTGTTCGTGATAATCGAACATGGCTCTATAACTTTTATTGGGTTAGAACAATAAGTTTATTGGGTAAGGAAAGATTGTTCCAGAATGTTATTTGGTGAAAATTGATTGGTTTTTGGGCTTAACTTTAATGCTTTAAGGCTCCTTCAAACAGACGCGACACGCGACGCGAATCGCGAGCGGTGCCTTTGTGCCGCGAGCCTTTAGTTTCGCAAATATATTGATTTAATATTTGCCTTATCTTTACCTATCTGCGAAAGCATCCACGATACAGAAGAAATCCTATATTGTGAGAACGTAGTTTCTTTTTCAATTCTCCTTTCGCAGGTCTGCTGGAAGAAATTTCAAGCAGTGCCTTTGTACTCAATACTAATAAGTCGTATCTGTATCCATTTTAGTGTGCACATCTATACTAATATTATAAAGAGGTAATTTTTTTTTGTTTGTATGTAGAGGCTAGAGGGTAATAATATTTAGAAAGTGAAGTCGGATTTGAAAAAAAAAAATTGCATTTGATAGCCCAATTCTTGAGGAAGGCTATAGGCTGTTTAACATCACGCTATGACTCTTGGGAGCCGAGCAAAAAATAGTCAAAAAGAATCCTAAGCGAAAAGAAGCGATAGAGCGGGCAGGCGATACGAAGCGACGGGGCAGGTCGGGGAAACAAGAAATTTGACGCGGACGAAGTCCCGGGCAAATCACTACATAGTATAAAACAAAGTCGCTTTCTCTGTCCCTATGTATGCTTAAATCTTTAAAACTACGCAACGGATTTTGATGCGTTTTTTTTAAATAGATAGAGTGATTGAAGAGGAATGTTTATAATATGTATAACTAGCTGCGCCCCGCGGTTTCACCCCCGTAAGTTTCCCGTAAGGATCCCGTGGGAATATCGGGATAAAAAGTATCCTATGTGTTATTCTGATGTATAAGCTATATTACTGTACAGTTTCATCAAAATCCGTTCAGTAGTTTTTGCGTGAAAGAGTAACAAACATCCATCCATCCATCCTCACAAACTTTCGCATTTATAATACTAGCTGCGCCCCGCGGTTTCACCCGCGTAAGTTTTGATCCCGTGGGAATATCGGGATAAAAAGTATCCTATGTGTTATTCTGATGTATAAGCTATATTACTGTAAAGTTTCATCAAAATCCGTTCAGTAGTTTTCGCGTGAAAGAGTAACAAACATCCATACATCCATACATACAAACTTTCGCATTTATAATATTAGTAGGATTAGTAGGATAGGAAGGACTAGTAGGATTAGTAGGATGTAGTGTATTTAGTATCAGCATTGCACCCGTGCCGGTGCGAAGCCGGGGCGGGTCGCTAGTAAATAATAAAATAAATAAACGTTTTTATACAGATTTAAAAATAATCTAGGTTAGAAATGTGGAACTAAAGAATTATGGTCACTACAAAAAAAAAAAACTTAACCCTGAATGTCATTGACCCATTGGTTACAAACATTTGTAGTAAAAAACTACCACAGTTCTTATCAATTACATTAATTATTGTTCTTATTAATTGTAGTTCGTTCTTAATTGCGGTTTCTTCACGAAAAATGGTAGTTTTTGATTAGGTAGGTAATTATGGGTTCTGAGTTAACTCATACTTATGTCACTTTTTATCATTTTGTGTGTGTTCTTGTAATTATGTTGTTGTTGTGGGATGTTTTATAATACAGAGTGAACAATGAATTCAGCACTTGATTATAGACCCTCAAGAATATAAATTTTTCAGCGGTTCTAAAAAAAAAATAAACAAAACTTTCGGTGGTTTCGACTTTACTGTCACCCTGTAGGTACAGCCGGTTGATTCTGTAAAAATCTCACCGTGATAACTTAGGTGAAGTGAGCTATCAATAAGGGTAATCCCTAACATTAGATGGAGTGACAGCTCACTTCACCTAAGTTTTCACGGTGAGATTTTTACAGAATAGCACTACTGTTGACTTTAAAGTCGCGGGCAGAAGCTAGTATTCAAATATTTTAGTCAAAGTAAGCAAAATCTTAAAACACGTTTGCGATATTCTTAAGAGGAAATGCGGGTGGTCTTTTCTCCATAGAAACGCTCTCGCCTGTTCTCTTTCTGGTTAATGACCTTAAAGCAATGATTTTTTTACAGAATAATAAATATTAACTACTTGTAAGTCCCTATGTTTTCCTTTTTGATGATACATTAATTTTATAAGCTCTAGAAACCTCAAAAAATGCCTCAAAATTGCCTATTTAAACAACTGTCAACAGAGGCCTTGTGTACAAATTTGACAACTACCTATTAATGAAAAAAGAAAAATATAGGGACACAGTATATATCCTTGTTATTCAGTTAATCAAAATATCTTTTAAATTGGTCCAATATTTGCAGGAGGATATTTCCTCCTGGCGAAAGCCAAACCCCGAATTATGACTTTTTACTTAGGCTTTTTAAAAAGTCTCTCCGACCTCATTTCCTCTTAATAGCTAATAATATTGCGTGCTTATTACATAAATGTTAAGAAAACCAAGGCCGACTATGTTTGAGGTAACGTTAAATCATCAACCTTTCTAAATTCCGTCCGATCTTATTATAATCATCCCCACTTTGAATATTGTATAACATGTTTTAACATAATAAGATGGATTCATTCACAAATAAAAAACATAACTAAAAACCAGTGGAGATATTAATAATGTCTAATGAATGAATATACATGATTGAATCGGCAATCACTCGCTAGCATTCCAAAATGTAAGAAAAATAAAGATCCTTTAAATACGTACCTATTAGAATTTTGATTCTAAGCTAAAAGTAATACCCAAATATTGGCTTAGATTTACCTAGAGGTAAACATGATCTAAATCGTCCGCGCGACAAAGCTTATTTTTTTGTAAAACTATAGTTTATTTTTGACGGCCACTATCATAGTAAAGCCACCATTATAAATGCACAAAAAAAAAAACGAAACTTTCCATATTTTCCTAGGTAACCGCAAAAATCTTCTAGTCCCATTCAAGAAGCCTACTATATCGTAGAACATTTCGGTTTGCCCCAAATCGTAGCAGTGTGCCGATGACCCCGCGCCGTGAGGTCACTTGTTGCGGCGAAGAGCGAAAGTGGAATCATGTGGAACTGCTTGTCTGCCGTAACATTAGTAGCGGACAATCGAAACTGAAAGTACTACGAAAGAATATTTTTTGGCTGTTTTTTTGGGAGATAGTATTGATAATCGTTTGTTTTGATCTTTTTGTGCGAGCTAGTTTGTGGCTCAGTTGGTACTTGTGAATACCATCTTGAAGGTATGCTTTATAGTTGATTTCTTCCTGTGACGTAATATTGAATAGGATGTTGCCAAGATGATAAGCAGGTTGTTATCTAGGGGAGATCTCTTGCTTCACACTAGGATGCCACTGCAACCCGCGAGGCAATTGCGTAATACATTATCAATAGGAATCGGTATCATTTTGACAGTTCAACAACATTCATTGCGTTATTTACGTGTAGAGCAAACAAACTTTTCGAACTTATGAAGCAATGGATTAGCAATTTGTTTCAAAATGATTCAGATTCCGATTGATAGTGTGTTACACAATTAGGGTGCGGGTAGAACAGAGTACATAATAAGGTCAGCAGGAGCATTTTTCTATGTGTCTTTTTATTTTATTTTTTGAGGATGGGAAATCATCAAATGACCCCTCCCGTTCTGGGTGGAGCAGAAGGGAGTGTCAGACTCTTACTGACTAAAAACCACCCATGTTCTTTCCTTAGCCCTTTATGTTCCGGGGTAGCGGTAACCCTTTCGGACTATCCCGCTGCCCCGATACACAACATTTTACCAAGCATTTGCTGTTAAATAATATGCTTTTTAGCGTCTGTAATTGTAGGGAAGAAGTCACGCTTAGCAGCATGATTTCGCTTTAAATGTCTGCCATTGTGTTTTTGTTTTGCTTCCATAATTCTATGAAGATAGGAAATATTTTCAGTTTATTCCGGGCGTCACAAAAACGGCGCCACTATGCCTCTCCTATAAAGGTTACCGTAATGGTATAAAGACCGCCATGGAAGAATACTTCACAGATTTAAATGTATATGTATAGAATTGTCTATGACATAATATGTCAGTGGGTTTTGTTTACTTTGTCTCGCCGTGTTGTATTACTTATACAAATGGATAATAATAGGCCTTAGTTATAGGCAGTCTTTAATATTTACTACAGATTTATTGTTAAATTGGTATGAATACCTACATTAATGTAAATATGTATTTTTAATTTGGAATAACATGTCTTCGATTTCACATGGATTGTGGCTTGTTTTCTTTTTTTTTTGCGCAGATACTATATACAAAAGCTTTTGAAAGACTTAAACTTTTGCATTAAATCTTACTTTAGACTTTAATATAACTTTTAACATTTATTATTTTATGGGGCATGCGGTGCTAACCTCTAAGAAATTGTTATAATAAACTTTGAAATAAGAATCTTGTTTTAAACATGTAACAGTTTAAACAATTGTTGGTTGGCCAGAAATAATAAATAAATTAAATTAAATTTAAAGTGGACGATGGTGCTCGATCACCAAGAAGTAACCTATTTACTGTACAAGACATAGTTTTCATAAACCTGTCGCTATAACAAAGACACATTTCCTAGCCCAAAAACTACATAGTCTTTCTAAACCTTCAGCCTCTTGAGCAAAAATTTAATTATCCCCGAAACGGGTCTAGGGTCTAATCAATGGCATGGCAAACCTCATGAACTTACCCTACCAGTAAGCAGCATGTCATAAATTACTTATCAATATGACAATACAAGACGGACTATAGATTGCCCAGTGATAACAGCTTAACCTGATTCAACCTTTTCGATATTTTTACCTTATTTCTTTGATGTTTTTAGAATTTCGTACTTCAAAAGGAAAAAACGGAACCCTTATACGATCACTTTGTTGTCCGTCTGTCTGTCTGTCAAGACCCTTTATCTCGGGAACGCGTAAATTAGAACCTCCTTCTCCTTCGCCGCTCCTTGAAGCTGTGAAAAATCAAACTTCTAAGTTAAGTTGAAAAAAGCAACTGCCGTTTATGCCGCAAAAAAGTATATCTCGAAACTCTCAAGGGAAACAAAATGTATTGGGTACTTACCATTGACTTAGAATCATGGAATTTGGCATGAAGCAAGGTCATGTAGCACAAGAAAAAGTCCGAAAACGGTAAATTTGTAGTTACATACCTACTTTGTACGGAACCCTCGGTGGGCAAGTCCGACTCGCACTTGACGGGTTTTTTTTTTTCTTTATATCCCTTAGATTTTGGATCCGATTATCCTTATAGCCTTCGATAAAATAAACTCCGTAGTTTTCTTCAATTCTCTTGGCCGTTTATAATGTGTACTTATATTTGAAGATTCTTCATATTATGTAGTTCCTATATATGGACTTTCAACAAGAGCTTATGAACTGAAGTCACAATTTTCTCTCTTTGTTTTGAAAAGACAAGAAGATCTTTGAAGTCTGGTTTCCTAATAAAAATAGACTGCGACCATCAATTTGCCTGGCAAGTATAATGTAATACATGGAAATGTACTTTTGACCCTTTTTTACGAGGGCGAAGGCTTATGACATATGGCCTTTTAAGGGTCAAAATGAAGGACTCTTCTTGAGTTTCGGGATATAACTTTGCTCTCTCATTCGTACTCTTTAAGAAAACTTCGTTCTAGATTCTTGTACGTTCTGTACTCTGCATTAATTCCTCATTTTGCAATGGATTGGACATTTCCGTTTAGTCACCAAGAATTTGCAAAGGAATTGACTGCGAATTGGTCCCAATTTGCCTTTGGGTCATCTTCGTGTTATCTGGCATATTGGCTGATTTGCCAAATGTTTGCCAAATGTGGGTGTGGTTTGTTGCTATAGGTTGCTGTTTATTTGCGTCCGTCTTTTTTTGTGTAGAACTTAGTTTCGTGACTAGCTGTGTTGTTGTTATTTTTGATCGTCGTTATCGATGTTTAAAAATTATGAATTAGACAGACGTGTAATTTAGAGTTACATGTGTTAATTATGTAAAATATACTTATTTAATAAAGAGGCTGTGCTTACGCTTGGTAATACAATAACCAAGATAATTTGAACAATAAGTTTAATAGACTTTCGAACTTATAATATTGTTTTGTCCACAGGGCGCTACCAGTGTTCAAGGCTTCCGTACCAGCATGTAGTATTCAGTGAACTATAAAACCACACAAATTTTCACTCGCGCTCTAACTAAAAACAAGATGGCCGACGTTCTCGAAATCGACCCCGTGGACGATGACCTCGGTTACGATTACGATACAACAAAGATCCCCGATATCATTGCCCCGGACGAAATGATCGAATCGGGGTACCAGGAGGGGTCTGAACAAAGTTATGGGGACCGTAGGGATTCGAAGGAGGGATTCGGGGGCGAAGGGGACTCGGACAGTGGAGTGGATGGTGTGAGCAGTGGCTGTAGTGTCGCCGATGACTGTCCCGTGGTGTCGATCAACGATGTGGTGGCGTATTACGATGACATTCGTCCGAGGAGGCGGCATGTACCTCAACTCAGCTTCTACAACGTGGACATCGAGCGACTCGCTATGGATGCTCTCGTTCAGGTGAGTTTAGCAACAAATTTTGTTTTTTTTTTCTTGACGATACGATCGATTATTGTATCTACAATTGAGACTTACTTGTATTACGATCGGGATTAAGATCGTCTTAGGGCTCTAAAATTTAATGGACATAAAAACATTCGGTCGAAGTACCCGGAAATGTTAGTGTTATACGGAAGCAGTATTTCGTTACACGTTTGGACGTTGTTTTTGCCAATTTATCTAGGGAAATAATAGGCACCCCATTTATCTTACCCCGGCTATCTGAACGACCTTTATAATGAAGGTTACACGATTAATTCGCAGTTAGGCCTTTGGTGAAATCACTTTTTAACCCAAGAAAGAGAAGAAGAAATAGATAATACACACATCAAAAGTGTCTAGGGATCAAGCATTTTTATGCGGATTTCTTGAGATTGAGATGTGGCTTTGTAATAAATTTATGATTTTATAAATTTATATGGATCCTTTTTGGTGCATTTCATAATTTGAATCAGGAACTGTGAATCAAATTCGAGTAAAAGATGAAAATCAGCTGTCAATATTTTCCCTATAAAAACATACAACGCATTGAAGACATTATTAGTGCTACTGTTTCCCTAATACTGATTAAAACCAACGTTATTATGGAGCGGCGACGTCATTTAAGCAGGGAAGAAATGCTCAGAGCCGTGGGAATGATAGAAGCTGGTTCCCGGCAACGTACTGTGGCTTTAGCTCTGAATACAAGTCAGAGTGTTATCAGTCGACTTTGGACACGTTACCGAAGCACTGGTACCGTGGCTGAGCGCCATGGAGGACGGTATCGCTGCACCACACGGAGACAAGACCGATACATTCAAATCTTAACTCGAAGAGCTCCAACAATAACCGCCATGATGTTAGCCGTGAGGCTTCATCACTCTTCAGGGAACTTAATTAGCGACCAAACAGTCAGAAACCGCTTGCATGAAGTGAACCTTCATTCCCGAAGACCGCTACGGGTACCACCTATAGCAATGCACAATCGTAGGATTCGATATCAATGGGCTCTTGAACACAGAAATTGGGCAGAAGAACAATGGCGTTTCGTGTGCTTTTCTGATGAGTCTCGTTTTGGTATGAGACCGGATACAAGACGTATACGACACTGGAGAACCCCTGGACGCCAACGGCGATTAAAATCCTGCCAGGAAGTCTATCCTTATAGTGGTGGAACCATCATGGTATGGGCGGGTATTTGGATCGGCGGAAGAACTGAGTTGATTTGGATCAGAGGCAACCTCAACGCTCAAATTTATGCTGAGACGATTGTATCAGACGTCATCGTTCCTCTACAAGTGCAAATCGGTCCCTTATTTCAGTTAATGCATGATAATGCACGACCGCACACCGCAAGAGTTGTAAGACAGACTCTCGCCGCAGCTAACATCAATGTCCTGCCCTGGCCTGCTCAGTCGCCAGACTTGAACCCGATTGAGCATGCATGGGATATGCTACAGAGAGAGCTCTGCCGAATATGGAGGGTATCCAGTCGCAAGAAAACCTTTTTTTGTTGTAGCAACGAACATGGGCGGCCATTCCACAGCGTGATTTGGATGAACTCATTTTGAGTATGCCAAACCGATGTTCTTGTGTTGTTAGTGTTCGCGGTAGAAACACGGATTATTAATTGTTTAAGTTACCCAATAAAATTTTAGAGAAAACTGTTATTTCAGTCTTTTTTTCGAACTTTTGTGTTAGTGGTTCAAATGTCAAAAATCCCTTTATTAGGAAAATGGCAAATTTCTTTATTAATGCAAAGGTGACTTGGTTTATCGTTACTGTGACAAACGAAAACACTTTATTTGATGAATCCTTAAAGAAAATTTTAATTAATATCAATCAGGAGAAAAGTTATTGCAAAAATATATGTTGATCCCTAGACACTTTTGATGTGTGTATATATTGTAGGATAATTTCCTGTCATATTATAATTGTCATATTCAGTTTGCTTGTATTATTTACAATATATATGCGTTTTTGTTGCCAAATTTTTTAACCTGTACGCAAATTGTAACCATAAATTCTTATATTATTCTAGATCCTAGCTTAGAACATCTTCATAGGTTATAAAAAAAAATAATCATAGCGTTTTATATAGCGAAGCATAAGCATAGCGACAAATTTCTACGCTTGAACGTCTAAAATAATATGCTGAATTCAATGTTATAGTTTTTGCACTAGTAATGTTTTTTAGGGTTCTATAGCCAACAAGGAACACTTATTAGTGAACCATGTCCGTTTGTCAGTCCGTCCGTCCGCAGCTTAGCTCAGAGACTCTTAGTACTAGAAAGCTATAATTTGGCATGGATATATATATTAATCAAGCCGACAAAGTGGTTAAATAAAATCTTGAAAAGAAAAAAAAATGTTTAGGTAGGCTTTACAAGTTTACGAGTCGGCCAACTTAAATTTGCAGTTGCAATGTATGGGAGAACATGATTTTCTACTACAATTTCAGTTTTTGGCAGTCTTGGCTGGTTTCTATAGTATACTAGCTGCGCCCCGCGGTTTCACCCGCGTAAGTTTTGATCCCGTGGGAATATCGGGATAAAAAGTATCCTATGTGTTATTCTGATGTATAAACTATAATACTGTAAAGTTTCATCAAAATCCGTTCAGTAGTTTTTGCGTGAAAGAGTAACAAACATCCATCCATCCATCCTCACAAACTTTCGCATTTATAATATATTTATAATTTATAATATTAGTGTATAGTATAAGTAAAACAAAAATAACAGGATTACCCAATCGTGTACCAGGGGACCATAGGTATGTAGCAAGCGATCTCAATGCTCACTTTATTATGCAAAGCATTTGCTCTCTCAATTAGAACGAAGCAATTTCCGTACGATCTCTTGACAATGACAGAATAAGAAATACGGAACAAGCCAAGAATACTGGTATTACAATATGGAAAGAAGTTTTATATTCTGTGTGCGTAATTAGATATATACAGTACAAAGTAAATTTTATTTTAAATGCTAATAGATTGTGGATTCTTCTTAATTCTTAAAACGTTTGAGGTGATTTTAGTCGGTTGTTTAGCACATCATCTATATGTCACGGAAAGATGGTTGAAGCCGATTAGACTAGTAAGATTATTAGATCGTCGTATATTCCTAGGGATGTAACTATAACACCTATATCGGCTTCAACCATCTTACGCGGTGTCCTACGTGGGCGATTCAATGCGAACGAAATCGCGAAGCGATTCCATGCGATCTCTGCATTTGGCATGAACGGACAGAAACAATTTTTACTGGAAAATTGTCTTTGAAAATATCAAGTACCTAACCAAGAAGCATGTCCGACAGAGGAGTGCAACTAATATAAGACATATTTATGGGGAATTTCATAATTTGTGTTCAACCGATGTTAATTAAACAATATTATAATTTTAGCTTTAATATATTTAAATTTATTTAAAACGCGAAAATATCAAACCAACTGATCGCGCCCGCTTCGCTTCGCACCGCACCCGCGTGCGGTTGGTCACGTAGGACACCGCAATAGAGTATCATTGTTTGTTCCATTGACGCCGCTTCGCTTCGCGATCGCGTTCGCGTTGAATCGCCCACGGAAGACACCGCATTACTGCGACATATACATCCTAACTATATCATGATATTATAAATGCGAAAGTGAGTTAGTTTGTTTCGCTTTCGCGCTAAAATGGCTGAATGGCTACTTTTCATCACGGATCGCAGATGAAGTCACAAGCAACAGCTAGTAGTACATAGATTCTTCTATTTATGAACCTGGTGTATTTCGGAGGGGCACTCGTAAGAAACCACATTTAAAAGTCATTAACATAGAAACGGTACTATAGTCTAAGAGCCAACTAATATTTTATGTGTTCTCTAGGAAGTCGAGGAGCTTCAAATAATGTGAAAAATGTACTGGAACTGCAAGTAGGTATTGCGTAATATTTCGTAAACAGTTCTTCTTTTTGGTATAACTCATACGATTACGTCTTTGGGTAACTCCCCAGACTTTATCTATAAAGAAATACGAAAAGGTATGTAAGATAAAAATTAACTTAAAATTCACATTAACGATATTACTAAGATAAATTAGCATTGCAAAGAATAATAATTGCATATATTTTTAAATCCGGCCTCGGCAAATTACAATATTGCTATTTTTTTTTTATAAACATCTTTCTGCAGTGGCATTACCTCATAGGCTATGTATGAATTAGGAAATTTTTATCTTAATATTGCACAAAAATTATAATTATCGTTCAATTATACAAATTACTATGACATTTGCTTGTATGATATATTCTTTTCAGTTGGTTTTGCAAGTATAGTATTTTTTTACCTAGTATAGTATTTCTATATCCTACTATTTTTATACGTGTTCAGTCAATTACATAATTTCAGTACAGTTTATGAAAGCCTAATCAAGAAATGGTTATCCAGAAATATAGATAGTGCAATCCACGAAGACGCGCCCCACTCTTTTTTCGTAATGCTTACAGCAGAAGTGTGCAACATTCCGCTAGTGTTTTAGTTTTGTAAATACACACGAATTATTATTAGTGGGTAATTAGAGTGTATCGAAAGAACTAAAACACTAATGGAATTAACTAGCGATAAACACTAACGATTCGGAAGAAGAGTGGGGCGCGTCTTCGTGGATGGCACCATCTATAACTAAAACCCATAAACAAATTTACGATTTGAAGGGGACAGGCAACAGTATTACAATGGCGGCACTGTATGATGGTTTGTGACTATGGCTGCTCGTCAAAATCGGTCCAGCCGCTTCGGAGATAATATTAGCATTTGATTAATAGTACCCTATACAGGGTTATTGGAAAAACATTAACAACTTTTACTATGGGACCATACCTGAAATCGCGAAAAAAACTCGGCTTTTAAAAAAAAATGTAGGGTACAGCAGATTTTTTTTTTCGCGATGTCAGGTTTGGTCCCATAATAAATTTGTTCATAATGATGAGTACAATGACCTCTTAAGAGGTCGTTAATGTTTTTCCAATAACCCTGAATACTTTCGGCATTTAGTAAAAAGCTGTCACTTTTGACATAACAAACAGACACTTCAGTATTTGTATAGGATATACAATTTCATTATTTTGTATTAACACTGGACCTATACTCAAATAATTAACAAAACCTTCCAAACAATTCTCGTCTTTATCCTTTAGAACTCCTTTCAACAGCACACAGTGGAGAGAATATAACATGAAATAGTTATATAAGTCCAACTTTGTTACAAAACGTATGTTGGATCGGTACCTTTCTCTTAATGTAGTGTGCTGTGTCGAGATGGATTATATTAGTATTACGTAACATTGGCTTTTGTTGCCGCTTCATTTTGAGGTTTTAGAGGTTCAACTGAATTTGAATGAGGAAAATGTTGCTAAAAATATTCACTAGTTAACAAAAGTTTTGGTATATCATCGTTATTATGACATATCATTTCGTTTCATGCTCTGTGAGTTCTGTGATAGGTTATCTCCCTTTTGTTCCACGTTTCCCTGTCCAGTGGCGGATCAGTTTGTTCGGTTGATCTGCCAGTATATCATCAGTCTTCTCCTGTCAACCAGTCAGAGATCAACTTCTCTCAGGACGGGACTTCTATAGATTCCGGGGTACCTATAGTGCTAATAGTTTATTTGTGTCCTTGAATCTCCTGCGAATTAAAAAACGCGTTCCTGATACCTATCACACAGCACAGCAACTAAGATAAAAATCACTTTAATACACCATGAAAATTTGAGGTAAAATAATTGTATAAATAAGGACTGCAAACGCTGAGTGCAAAATAAGTATACAGTGTTTTACGAATTTAAACTTTTATTAGGTCCTAATCGTTTCCATTAGACAAGTGTCAGGAATTCAATCTCTCGGTGACCGGAACATAAGTTGGTTTCTAGCGAAAACTACTTAAATAGTAATTTTATTTAAATGATCATGAACATCATAATGGTCCTAATTTAATGACAGTTGTAGCACATAGTCATCGTTTTCACTTTCTGAGGTAGCTAATGATGTAGCGTCATTTTTGTCAGTGAAAGTAACATCGAAGTTAGTCCATGTAATATAAAGTTCATCATCATCTGCCTAGCCTTTTCCCAACTGTGTTGGGGTCGGCTTCCAGTCTAACCGGATGCAGCTGAATACCAGTATTTTACATGGAGTGGCTGCCTATCTGACCTCTACAACCCAGTTACTGGGTAATACGATACCCCTTTACCCCTTCGTAAGAATGGTTGTCAGACTATGACAACCGGGATCCACGGCTTAACGTGCTTTCCGAAGCACGGAGGGGTTTCGGTATGTAAAGATGTAATATAAAGTTGTGTGTCAAAAATATTAAGGTTTTATTTATCAAAAAAAAATCGAGACCGTTCAGTATTATTTTATACTCTAACTAGCTGACCTCGCAAACGTCGTTTTACAAAAAAAAAAAAATTGATAGTAGCCGATTCTCAGACCTACCCGATATGCACACAAAATTTCATACAAATCAGTCCAGCCGTTTCGGAGGAGTACGGTAACTAACACTGTGACACGAGAATTTTATATATTAGAATTTAGATGTACAGGCGCCAGCCAGCACATTAAGCTACCCGAAACTGCCAAATTTTCCCAATCAACTTTGAACCTTATGCTTAAGGGATAAATTTGAAAATCTGTTAAAGAAATTTGTAAATACGCTTTGTAAATACTGCCTTTCCTTGTCAATTACATCAGTATAAGTTATTTAAGTTAAGTGTCAATCATTCTGAATGTTAAACCATAATCATAAAATGCCATTAATTAAAAAATTAACATGTTAGAACTAATGACGATCGAAAAGATATAGACACCGGGCTTACCACTACAGATTATCTCCTGCATCCTCGAGATGTAGATTTTCTGGTTTTACGTCGAGCGTCTGCTTTCGGTCTTGAAACCAGTTTTTTGTAATATGATGTCATCAAACTACAGGTGGATGTTGATTCACTTCTCTTGTTATGTTTGTAACATAATATTATAAATGCACAAGTTAAATGTCTGTTATTGAATTATACTTTAGTTGGACTTCTTATCCGTTTTGCTGAAAATCAGCTTCAAGTGGTAGAGCCCAGTGCCATAGACATTATGTTGAGTTGGAGGTCCATTGGCACGTTGATATTTTCTTATTTATTGTTGTTCCAACAATAGTTTTCTTTAGTTCTTTCTATTTATAATAATAACTCATTTGAGTATCAAATATCTTCTGCACTGTGAAAGGTGAAGGAATAGAAGAAGTTACACTTTTCTCCGGGTGCACAGGTCTGATTCCTAGATTCACAAACACAGAGTTTTCATCCCGGAAGAAGAATAACCAATCGAAAAACCACAGTATATAATTGTAGACCTTACAACAAACTCCATACAAAACCTTCTTGAGTCTAAACCTTTCAATAGTAACGCTAACTCACCAGACAGCCATAGAAACTAAACTATAAGACATTAAACCAATGGTGTTAGCTAAGATGTAGCATCGAACTAGGGCATTTCGTTACGTCATCGCCTTTCAATAAGCTAGTAAGTGGTTTAGCTTTAGAGAATAGGAACCAATGGTGGATAGTGTATTTAGTGCTATAGACATAGACTTTTGTAATCTAAATGTAACGTTGATTGGTGAATGGTAATGGGAAGACAAAAGAGACGATGGATATATTGTGTGAAAAATGATTTGGCCGGGGAAGCTGATAAAGATGTATTTGGAAGAAGACTGCAGCAAATATCTTAAATAAATTGACCTTAGAGCAGGAGGATAGTAATGGATATAAGATGAACATCCTAATGACAGGAAAGGTAAAGTATACCTCAAATGGAAGTGTAGTTTTTGGTGTCGTAAATAAAACATGAAACAAATGAATATGTTTAGTTTCAAACAAGTACAAACCATTTTCGCAAATGGTGCAGATCGTTAATGTAATCGGTCCGTGCATACGTGACTCGAAAAATAAATTGTTGTGATAGAAAATAAAAAGATCTTAAAGACGCTTGCGTGTGATGCTTCGCTTTTGGTTAATGAGCAAGAAACATAGGTATGAAATTAAAAATACTTTCTTTTAGTACCTTTTTTTTTGTGGATTAATAATAATAATCTCTGGGATTGTTCTGAAAGCCGTGGAATACCTCTCCACTCCTCAAGCACCTCAGGACGTGTTGCCCCCTTGTCACTACGTCACTATGTGCTAGCGGCAGTTCCCGGGGGCCCATTATTGAGTGTGCAAGTCACCCCCTGCCATTTTATCCGTGTATATATAAAACATTGATCAGGCAGGGGCCATAGTTCTTCCATAGTTCTTGGTAACCAATCCACTTTAACCTCGAAAACCCATAGTACAACTTTTTATTTTTCCAATACTGCAATAGTCCTACACCAACCGAGGGTTGTCCTTGGGTGCACTTTCATAGTGCATATAGGGATAATCGTCGGTTGGTGCCACATTTCATTAAAATTTTCTAAGGGGCCTCTGCAAGTTGGCTTCGGCCCCTCGTACGCCTTCCAAAGGACCGGGACCCCATGGTCCCGAGATATATAAAATAAATCAATAATAATAATAATAATCTTTATTGATGAATATGAGACAACCATACAGAGTAACTTAATAATAAACCCAGTATAAACAAAATAAAGTTATAACAATGTGAAATGGTAGAACTTATGAATGGTTTGGTTGTCTTTGGACTGATTCGCCCTATCCCCTCGTACTAGTATAAAACTGTATCACGAGCGGATAGTCTTCCTCAACCTTAGGACAACATATTCCCTCAAGGTTCCATTTACAAGTCACATAGTTAAGCAGATTGATTACATACTGTTTAGGTAATAAAAATCATAGTACAGTTTTATTAAATAGGTTGCATGATTGGAATTGTATGACGTGATTGTTTCGTGTTTGGGTATATGTATATGTGTATTATGTTTTATGTATGTTTGTGTATGTATGTATGTAAAAAGTTGTGTCCTTTATTATTTATGTGCCTTGTTTATACCAATTTTCCTAGTAGATTTTCAGTGCTGTTATAGTCTAGTGTTTTCAAATATTTATCCATAGTTTTTTTGCATGTTTGGCTATCAAGATTCCTTAATTTTAGATCTTTACTTACTTTGTTGTAAAGGCTAGGACCGAGGTAATTGTGAAATGTGTGTGCAAAAGATGTACTATATTTGGGTACGTTATAAACTATATCTAATCGTCGCCTTTTTCCATAGTGCGGTTTAACTTTATGTTGTGCCATGATCTCTAGTTTAATAAATAGTTTTCGTACCGTGAGGACTCCCAGTTCTGAGTAAAGCAGGTCTGTCGGATAAGTGTACGTTTTGCGAGAAATAACTTTAAGTACCATGCGTTGGGCTCTTTCGACAAATAACATGGTGGTTTTTGAAGTTCCACCCCATATATTCAAGCCGTATATCAGTATAGACTGACATAGTGCTAAATAGATTTTTATTAGTAGCTTAATGTCACATGCATTTCTAATAGTTTTAAAAATATAAATCAACTTTCTTGCGCGATTACTTACTTTCATGACGTGTTCTTTCCAGTTTAAGTTTTGGTCTACTACCACACCGAGATATTTTATGGAGTTAGTTCTCGTGATTGGGTTACAATGACAGGTACTTGGATTGTTGCAATTATGGGTTTGTATAACTATTGAGTTAGGAGAAGGTTGAGTTCTGCAGCTAATTGTGAATGTAATAAATTTAGTTTTTTCACGGTTAAGTGTCAACAGATGATTGTCCAGCCATGAGGTTACTAAAGCAAAACCTTCATTTGCAGCTTCGGTTACATCTTTCCACGTATTGGAGCTGAACAATAATACTGTGTCATCTGCAAATGTTATTATTTGACCTTTTTGTAAAGGCAAATTGCAGAGGTCATTAATATATATTAAAAACAGTGTAGGACCCATTACACTGCCTTGAGGTACTCCGAAGGTAACATTTGCCTCGTGACTTACACTATTATCGATTTTAATAACCTGTTTCCGGTTTGTCAAATAATCTTGGAAAAGTTGCAGAGGTATTCCTCGAATTCCTAAGGATTGGAAATCATCAAATGACCCCTCCCGCTCAGGATGGAGCAGGAGGGAGTGTCAGACTCTTACTGACTAAAACCCACCCGTGTTCCTTCCTTAGCCCTTTATGTTCCGGGGCAGCGGTAACCCTTTCGGACAATCCCACTGCCCAATGTATGAAATTAAAAATACTTTCTTTTAGTACCTACTTACTTATTTAATAAGTTCAGGCATTTTATAATTTTCCTTAACATCAAGATGTGATATCAGGACCAAAAGAACAATAGGGAAGGTGCGAAATAATTTGGAAACAACTGACGTAATTTAAATATATAATTTACATATAGAATTCACTTGTTGTTAAGCAACTGAGATGTTACAACGGAGAATGTATCTTATGCAATGGCGGGCAATCGCGATGCTTCATACGGCTGAGTGTACAACGAAGTTTGTCGAATAACGACGAAGATTACGAGAGGCTCCATTCTCTTCTTCAGATTCTAAGGACCAAAACTCAAGAGGCTTTCTGGGTGACACGCTAATCGTTAGTTTTAGACTTTCATTTAATTTTTCGCGTACCCACTGAAAATTATCTACCATCATTAAAAACATTTCTTCTAAAACAAATACATCTTCGTTTATATAATGTGGAAATTCTGTTATCAATACCTTCCAAGTCAATTGTTTTTATTTCGATTTCCTTAAAATTTACTGTTACAGTTTCCTTGAGATAAAAATATTTTCATTGAAAAATCTTGCATTGTTTTGTCGCAACCGAACCCATTCAGAATTTATTCGCATTTTATTTAACTTTAATATTTTCAGTTGCTGTGTTCGCTAATTCTACGCTAATAGCAAATCGATAAACTCGTCATTGTTATTGCAAAAAGTATGCGGGTGTAATCGCGGCAATCTCTCTTTAATTTATTCGATGTAGTCGTTCACCGACTTTCGACATTCAATAATGTACTCGCGGCCTTAGAATATTTTTTCTTTATAACAATCTCTGGCTACTCGTCTTTTTTAGAGTTCCGTACCCAAAGGGTAAAATGGGACCTTATTACTAAGACTCCGCTGTCCGTCCGTCTGTCTGTCTGTCCGTCTGTCACCAGGCTGTATCTCATGAACCGTGAGAGTTAGACAGTTGAAATTTTCACAGATGATGTATTTCTGTTGCCGCTATAACAACATATACTAAAAAACAAAATAAAACAAATATTTAAGGGGAGCTCCCGTACAACCGACATGATTTTTTTGCCGTTTTTATAGATAATATAACGGAACCCTTCGTGCGCTAGTCCAACTCGCACTTGGCCGGTTTTTTAGAGTTCCGTACCAAAGAGTGGTGCCAACGGGACACTATTCTTAAGACTCCGCAGTTCGTCCGTCTGTCACAGGGCCCTCCTTATCTTTTTAACCGGAATAAGTACTATACAACGTGTTTTTTTTGATATCCATAACTCTAGGGGGTCATTGTACTCATCATTATGAACAACTTTTACTATGGGACCAAACCCGAAATCGCGAAAAAAAATCTGATGTTCCCTACATTTTGACGAGTTATGCGAACATAAATGTAGGGAACACCAGATTTTCTTTTTTTAGTTATGGGATATAAAAAAAAAACACGTTGTATAATATAATAGTGTGTAGGTACCTACTACGCCGCTATAACAACAAATATATAATAAAAATAAAGTTAAAAATAAAAGGGGGATCCATACAAGAAACATGTTTAAAAAGAAATCATCATCATCCTCTGCCTAGCCTTTTCTCAACTATGTTGGGGTCGGCTTCCAGTCTAACCGGATGCAGCCGAATACCAGTATTTTACATGGAGCGACTGCCTATCTGACCTCCACAACCCAGTTACTGGGTAATACGATACCCTTTGGTAAAACTGGTTGTCAGACTATCGGGCTTCTGACGACCCGTAACGACTGTCAAAGATCCACGAATGACAGCCGGGACCAACGGCTTAACGTGCTTTCCGAGGCACGGAGGGGTCTCGATATGAAAAAGAAATAAAGTATTAAAATAAATATGTAAGTCGTAGACGATGGTAAGTACGAATCCGACTCGCACCTGACCGCTTTTTTCCTTTATAACAATCTCTTTGGCTACTCGTCCGTTTTCAATTTCGTAATTTAAAGTGACTTGTTGCAGTTAATATTATCGTTTCTGTGTCAATTTGTTACTATATCGATTTTGAAGTTCTACCTACTTGTATAAGGTAGGTAAAGGTCGTGATTACGTCAGTTGAAAGGTATTTGGATTGAAAAGTTGTTTAAAGTTCAGTTATTGACTAACTTGTGGAATAGATAATGAGACGTTCAACAATGATTTTGGAAATATGTTGAAAAAGTAAGAATCATTGCGAAAAATAAATTGTAATGAAATGAAATGTTTATTTTCTGTAAGTAGGTCTTTTACGCGTCAGTATTTAGTTGGTCAATATGTTAAAACTAGATGGCGCTGGCATCCTAGCTGCCTGAACCTTTTTTAAAAAATAAAATTCGTTATTACATGAGAAAGTGGTTAAAAATTCCATGATAAGAAATGCTGAAACAAACTCAGAAGTCCAAAAATTATATTATTAGGATGTTAGTCTAATGCAGACCCTAAGTCTAAGGCTAAGTCTAACCCTAAGCCTAAGGCTAATGGATTTGTATGAACAATAAGATTTAAACGTAAATGTTGCGATTGGGGTAATTTTGACGTTCATCATCATCATCTGCCTAGCCATTTCCCAACTATGTTGGGGTCGGTTTCCAGTCTAACCGGATGCAGCTGAACACCAGTGTTTTACATGGAGCGACTGCCTATCTGACCTCCACAACCCAGTTACTGAGTAATACGATACCCCTTGGTAAGACTGGTTGTCAGTCTTTCGGACTGCTGACTACCCGTAACGACTGTCAAAAATCCACAAATGACAGCCGGGACCAACGGCTCAACGTGCTTTCCGAGGCACAGAGGGGTCTCGGAATATAAAGATGGTCACCCATCCACAGATCAACCGCGGCAAGCGTAGCTTAACCTGATCGATCGACCTGTGCGGCTGTTATTATTTAGCCACAATAAGTGCTAATTCTGTGCCTAATTTGAATAAATGACTTTTGATTTTGATGAAGTTTGCCTTGAAAGGAAAGGTCGCGAATTGACTAATGTTATAATAGTTTGTGGCTTAATTGAATATAACTATTTCCATTCTTAAATGAGCATCACTTAACCAGTACAAGAGGTAGCTAACGGTTTATACTAATTTAATTTTCCTGGAAGCTCGTCCTGAACATTTCTTAAGAATGCTATCGAAACATTGGACCGTCTTCACCCCGTACTGGCAAAAGTAGATACAGAAAAAATTGGAAAATCCAAAAGTGCACAACTCATAATTCTCATTTGATTGTATAAAAAAACCATAGATAAATATGAGATATTATATTACTTAGTTTTTTTATTAATTATAATTAAACTACTTTGAATAAAAGAACCATTTTCAATAGGGTTCCTTTAAGGGATGAAAATAATCTATTAAAAAAAAAAATTGACTTTTTAGCAAGCTACAATGTTTTCAGGTTTCACATTTTATTGACGGGATTTTTTTTAGAAATATATTGATGTTTTTTTCGTTTCTACTGCATTAAATATATTTTAGAAAAGTAGATAATTAAATTATCTATACAATGGTATATAAATTAAGTAGGTTCTGTGTCTAGCAGGAGTATATTTTTCGATCGTAATTCACCCTCTAATGCTTCGCTTTATGAGTCGCGCAATGTGTATCACCCAACTGAACCCAATGTAGTATATAAATGTTCTTGCTGTACCAAGATTTATTTCAAGCCTGTATAAGCAAGGGGTCTTGTAGGCAAGCTTAACACCTGGGGTGATCATATTGTTGAAGTATTTTAGCCACTTTCATATCAGATACTGTGAATGGTTATCCCATGGAATTTATGATTTTCGTCTGAGCCAGTTTGGGTTTACCGCATGAAATTAATGTTACAGACACGCAATGTTTTCCCCTGATTATTGATTGAAAGCCTCTGACACTATTCAATTCCATACAATTTGATATGATATTAGGCTACAGATCAAATTGATTAGGCGTCAGTATAGCAGGTGGTATATTTTTGCACGAAATCAAGCATTGTTCTAACTAGCCTTTCTGAAACGTATTTTTTCAGTGTCAAACTCGAGAACTTGAAGACCTCTTGTTTAACAATCCTTTTGTGTTCGACCTATAAATAGGACATTGTTCAGTATTTCGGGACAATAGAACTGCTTCTACTTAGTAGGGTTTTAGTAGCTCCTGTTATTTAGATGGATCTTCAAAACATTGTTGTTTTGTGAGAAGGCTCGTGGCTAAATAATAACAGCTGCACGGGTCGATCGAAGACTAAGCTACGCTTACCGCGGTCGGTTCGGGGATGGGTGACCATCCATTCAGATCACCTACATATTGAGAGCGCTCAATGTTTCGGACAGCAAGTTAAGCCGTTGGTCCCGGCAGTGATTCGTACATGATAAATAATTTTATTTCTGTACTAGCTGCGCCCCGCGGTTTCACCCGCGTAAGTTTTGATTTCGTGGGAATATCGGGATAAAGAGTATCCTATGTATTATTCTGATGTATAAACTATATTACTATAAAGTTTCATCAAAATCCGTTCAGTAGTTTTTGCGTGAAAGAGTAACAAACATCCATCTATCCTCACAAACTTTCGCATTTATAATATTAGTAGGAAGTAGGATAGTAGGAAGTAGGTTTCTACACTTTTACACGTCAATCATATTTTTAAAAGGTAGATGAGGTCGGCGTTTCCTATCTGACTACTCTGAGAAGAAAGGCGTAAACAATCTCAGAGGTCACAGTCTCTTTTAAAGTCCAGACATAATCTTGCTCAGATCATGTGGAGACCATGTAGATTGGTGTCTGAAATGGTCTTTGAGGAAAGAACCATACGAATTGAGTATATCTGTCCATTCAGTGCACGCATTTGTCAGTAACTGTGCAGCTCAACTCAGAACTTAAGGAGCTCAACGAACAATACCTTTCGTAGATCTTTGATAGTCGTTAGGGTATCGTATCACCCAGTAACTGGGTTGTGGAGGTCAGATAGGCAGTCGCTTCATGTAAAATACTGGTATTCAGCTGCATCCGGTTAGACATGAAGCCAACCCCAACATAGTTGCGAAAAGGCTTGGCAGATTAATCAATGGCTGTTGTCCCTATCATTCTAACATACGTGGATATCCCTAGGGTAAGTGCAGTACTAACAAGTGTGGCAATTAAAGTTCTAGTGTGTATTTTTAGTGCAAGCGGGCCTTAAAACTTGTTTGTATGTCTACCAATAATAAAATTCGAGAAATGTTACTCAAACTCAAATGGCACAACGCAAATGTTTACCGCGGTGGACGTTGCCGGAAAGGCCACCACGCACCAGAACCAATCACAGCGCTTGCTGGAATACAACGCTTTACGCGAGCGCAGCTGATTGGCTTCTTTGCATGTGTGTTCTTTCGTTCGAATACTCGACGTATTTTGTCAATGTAGTGAAGTTTGGAGCCGAATTTTCGTTGATTTTGTTATAGTTACGCTTCCTGACTTTATATTATTACTGTTATTACTGTTAACTGTTACTGTAACAACTATGTGTTTTTTCACAAACAAAAATCTATTTTGGGTAGCGTACCTTTTACGTAACATCAAACCCTTGTAATACTGGAATGTTTACGTACAATTCAGTAATTTAATCAGTTTTTGTCATCAATTTAGACTAGTCTGTCAAGGTCCGTTGCTGATATTCAGAAGCCGAAAAGCCTGCCTAACATTGCCCAGTAACTGGATTGCGAATGTTAGATATTAGTCGTTTTATGATACACTAGCGACCCGCCCCGGCTTCGCACGGGTGCAATGCTGATACTAAATATAGGTACTTCAAGAATGTCAGCACGCGCCGCCGCGGCCGGCCCCCGGCCGTGGCCGGTACCGCAGCAACCGCTATGTCCCTGCATTTTAAATCTGTAATATCTTCGAAAATATTCATTTAAATTACATGCTGTAAAGGGCCATATTTATCTATATTAAATGAACGATGTATTTAAGGTACTTAATTGGATAAGGATTAATGCTGTATTGCTTAAAATCGCTTCGTAAATAAGCCATTATTTCTCGTAAAAAGTATAGGATAAAAAATGATTATTGTGGGTTATCCCTAAGAGATAGACATATACCATCGCGGACTTTTTTGTAGACCTTTTTAAGGTGTACAATACTGTAGCACATTATTTTGACCTATCTCGTAGGGTTCAGCCAGCGTTTGAAAAGTAAGCGCAAAAATAATGTGTTTGTTTACGACATCACATTAGAAACCTCTAAAATTATCAATGTTTCTCTACTATACATGCATGCATGTATTATATATATAAACCTTCCTCTTGAAACACTCTATCTATTAAAAAAACCGCATCAAAATCCATTGCGTAGTTTTAAAGATCTAAGCGTACATAGGGACAGAGAAAGCGACTTTGTTTTATACTATGTAGTGATACTAATTCCACCGAATTAGTATGTCTCATGGGACGACTACCAGACTTCACTAGGTCTGTTAGGTACTCATACACGTGGAGCACAACAAGATTATCTCGCAGTCGCGCTGAAAGGAGATTTGGCCAAGTGTATTATACTCATGTGTTTTTTCGGCATGAGAAAGTGTAATGGCAAAATTTTGTCGCTTTAGCCTCGGGTGAACAGACTACGAGGCAAGGCCCTAAGGCGTGGGTGGTAGATAGATTAACTAGAAAAATGATTGAACTATTCTCTTTTCCTTTCTACAAAGAAGCCTCACCACGTGTAGGTACTAGCGATATAAATAGAGATCTGAAATAAAAACAAGACTTTTTGTTTTTAATTTTACATAAGTACAACATAGTTTTTTACTCAGCTAAATACGTTCTACTGTCATATTTTTTGCAGTAAAACGTACTAGTCTGTTCTTTAGATGAATGAGTGTTGGTATTGGAGTATGAATGATACAAGCTATACATAAAGCCTAGTGAATGTTGTTATTAACGTAATATTTAGTCTTTGGTACTTGTTAAATCTATTCTTATCATAAATTGAAGTCGCTTTTCATGTCTGATTGTGTGAGCGCGTAGTTCCACTAAACTACACCACGGATTTTGATGCGGTTTTCAACATCATTAATTAGAGAATTTACTGTAGGAGGTTTATTAGTATAATTCATTACCATGTAACTTAAATATATTAAAGGAATCATCATGTTTTTTCAAATTGTAAATATCGCAATAAATAATTAGCAGATTTCATTTGGCCTCATATCGTTTGCAAACATCTGTCTGTCTATGCCAGCATTTTTATGTTACTTGTACTAGTTTCGAAACTAGATCATGTATCACCTGCTAAGCTGCGGTAACATCAGCTTAATACATTTATAATACCTCATCATAAATCATCATTATCGCATCTACCTACGATACGGCCAATGTGTCAAAGGCGAGGTTGAAAAATACCTCAACTTTAGCGATCTTATATTTCTGTTTGTTGTTTCTGGAGAACAGTCTTGGCTCAGTAGCAATGGCTTCAACTTACGTGTTGTATAGGTCGTGGATTCGAACCCAGGAAGGAGCTTTACTTTATGCAAATAATTTCATCACCACTGCTCTCAAAAACGGTGAAGGAAAACATCGTGAGGAAACCGGCATGTCTTAAAACAAAAAATTCGAAGACATGTGACATCTACCAACTCGCACTGGGCCCGCGTGGTGGATTACGGCCCACTCCCAATCACAGGGAGGAGGCCCGTAACCCAGCAGTGGGAACATAGGTTGATCATGTTTCTGTTACTTCAGAGTTCCTTGAAGAAACTCCTTGTGTGTTTGTGGCCAAGTTTTTTTGTACAAAAATAAATACACTAAGTTGTTATTGCATTTACAATGTAGGTACACGTGCGTGGCCCATTTATAGTGGTCCAAAATTATTGTTTAGTGGCCACTTATTGTATTATTCTAAGCATCTGTAAACACCTTGGAGCGACAAATTGATGTTTGTACTTTATGATAATTACTAGCTGCGCCCCGCGGTTTCACCCGCGTAAGTTTTGATCCCGTGGGAATATCGGGATAAAAAGTAACCTATGTGTTATTCTGATGTATAAACTATTTTACTGTAAAGTTTCATCAAAATCCATTCAGTAGTTTTTGCGTGAAAGAGTAACAAACATCCATCCATCCATCCTCACAAACTTTCGCATTTATAATATTAGTAGGATTAACACATGGTCTTATTAATACTTTAAAGTTTTAATGAATTAGTTGTATGTAGTATGTACCCATCATTCAGTTCATAACGACGATCGTCATTTAGTTTTTAACAACATTTTTGTGTCAAATTGTTCATTATGTTTGTTTTTGAAGGTGACAATTCGAATTAAAGTTTTTGTCATGGGTTGGCAATGAAAGAGCGTTAGACTGACGTCATTTTGTAGTTAGCTAGCATACGAGGTGACAGATCAACGATACTGAACTGTTGGTAGCTGGCCTGATTCAAGGGTCTTTTTATTAAAGTAGTTAAAGTTTTTCGCAAAAAAAAAAATGATGGCGAGCATCTAATCTACTGAAAAAAATGTCTTCGCACAGGAAAAGGTTTTGCCTTCAACGTGCCTACTTATTTGCTCGATTTTGACAGTTGACTCGTGTTTTCTGTAGTACTTCTTTAGCTTGGCAGAAGTACCAACCAAATAAAAACACTTGTCGATCATCAAACAAATCTGAAGACAACTTACGGCAGATAAAACTGTTTTGAACCAAGTGTCTTATTGTATGGATATGCTAGTCAGACTTGCTTCGCCTGCCTTGTATTACAGCCTTTTTTATTAAGTATGCTGATATCTCAGAAGCGGTAATTGCATCCTCTCATTACGTAAATTAGGTGATTCAAGTACCTTTCCCGGTTAAAGCATCTGTTTATTTTCTCATTTAAATTGTAAATGTTTAACGAATCCGTGTAAATGAAAATGTAAACTACGTGCCAGTAATCTGCTCACGCGCATACACATACTTATTTATGTACCTTCGAGGAATTTAACGTAACATATTACCGGGACCTGACATTAACACTAGAGAACACTAACTCTTCTTCTTTTTATCGTGTCAATGACTTTTATTTTGTTCGACCAGTCGTACGGTCGTACCGCTCTGTCGTTTGCCTCATTTAAGTCCTATCCTATCTTACAAAAAAAAAAGATTACTCCTAAATTATAGGAAATTTTCTCTTATTTATTTTCATCGTAAAATGAGTCGGAAAGGAGATACTATCAAAATACGGCGGGCGGTGCGAGTGGCAAAGATATAATAATTCAAAAAGAGCACGTCGATATCAATAAAATCACCAATTTTCAAAACTCCCGGAAAACTATCCAGGTAAAACCAACCAACTTTTTGAGCACCAAATGACTGTACTACTTATCGAATTTTATTGAAAACTTTCTCAGAACATAGAACATCAAGTTGTGTTAAAACATCAGGTCTTTCGCCGGTCTAAGCTCCGTTGAAGGTCTCACTACTAGATGCCTGATAAAATCTACATAAATCGATACTCTGGAAAAATCCTCTTGCAAACGATTGCTATTTTCAGCTACTATCACGCTGTGAAAACGGTTCTTTGACCTGAGACGTCTCTATAATTCTAAAATAGCATAACTAAAGCTTGGGTAGGGTGCTTACATTTGATATATCGTGTTCCTTATTATAACTCTTGCAGAATAACCCAAGATGCGCAAAGCATGAGTATAATCAGCCTATAATGTACCCACTGCTGGGACAGGCCTCCTCTCTGTGAGAGGGAGTGGGCCATAATCCACCACGCAGGGCCCAGTCCGGGTTGGTAGACGTCACACGTCTTAGAATTTTTGGTTCTAGGACATGCTTGGTTTCCTAACGATGTTTTCCTTCCCCCTTTTTGAGAGCAGTGGTGATGAAATAATTTGCACAAATTATCGCCTATCTGGGTTCGAACCTAATACTTGTAATTCGCGACCGTTACCACTGAACTACCAGTTTTCTCTGATCAACTCTTGCAAATGCTCGCGATATGTATTGAGTATGTCATCTGTAGCTCCTAACATATTAGAACTATTAGAACCACCCGTTTTCTTTCTCCAGAAGAAAGGGAATAAAGGGAAAATTTCATCTAGATCTAATCTCATCAAGGAAAGTTCACCGACAAAAATCTTTCCTGCAAACAACTACTCGTAGGAATCGAATCTTACACAAGGTCATATGTTAGAGTACTAATACCTATACTTAATTACTGGAGCTCGGTCACAACTTAGTAAGTGCTATGTTATCTTATATACATCTTAACCGACACATTCTCCCCATGAAAAAATCTACTTTGTTCCTGAGTCGTAAGGTAGGTTTTCCCGTGAGTGTGAATGTAAGATAAGTTAGATGTTGTAACACAAACATTGTGGACAGTGAAGCCTTATTGTAAATGAATCTATGTACGTAAAAATCGATATTGCGTTGGCGGATGTTCGCTCAAGGGCGAAACGTATTAAGTACTCTTCAATCGAGCGGTTTGCATGCCCTATCAGTAGCCAACGTGCGTAGGTTTCCTATCAGTTCGATGTACATTACGCGTAAAGTTAGGTCTTTCGACAGTACTGGTCAAATTGGGCCAAGAAAACTAGTAGTGTATGAAAAATTCTGTTTATTGATTTTTCGTCCTATCGCTGTGTTTGGTGTTTCTATTTGCAGGTATCTTAGTGATTATCGTCGACAATTCGAGGTTATTTTGGGTGGAGTTAAATGTCCTAGAAGTTAAACTTATTATTTCACTTAGGATCATTATTGTTCACATATATACAGATGATAATAAAAGAACTAAAGAAGGCCACTCAATTGGAACAACATCAATTAGACTGCCATTATTTTTTCAATTTGGTAATGTTGTATTAAGAATATTTACCAGGATCTTCTTTATTTAAGTCTTCGATCACTAACTAAGATTTAAGTATAACAATTTCTCTTCGTCTCTCAAATTATAACCATGAATTCAGCACATGTTTCTAGATCTCTAGCGTAGAAATTTATCTTCGGTTATCAAAAAAAACAAAATCTGCTGCTTCATACCTACGAGGTCAAAATGTATGGAACAGCATTTTTTTTGTAAATAACCATCATCTGCCTAGCCCGTTCCCAACTATGTTGGGGTCGGCTTTCAGTCTAAACGGATGCAGCTGAGTACCGGTATTAAATGAAGCGATTGCCTATCTGACCTCCACAACCCAGTTACTGGGTAATACGATACCCCTTGGTAAGACTGGTTGTCAGATTTTCGGGCTACTAACGACCCGTAACGACTTTCAAAGATCCAAAATAGACAGCCGGACCAACGGCTTAACGTGCTTTCCGAGGCACGGAGATGGTCACCCATCCACGGATCAACCTCGGCAAGCGTAGCTTAACCTGATACATAATTACATCTACATATAAAATGAAAACCTGTTGTTGTGTCATCGCATATCTCGTATAGCAATACGCAGTATGACAGTCACTAAGGTCAAACGCTCGACATAGCGACCTCTAGCCAACAGAAAAATAATACGACATAATTCCGTAGGCATACGAGCAATTTATTTAATAACTAGCTGCGCCCCGCGGTTTCACCCGCGTAAGTTTTGATCCCGTGGGAATATCGGGATAAAAAGTATCCTATGTGTTATTCTGATGTATAAGCTATATTACTGTAAAGTTTCATCAAAATCCGTTCAGTAGTTTTCGCGTGAAAGAGTAACAAACATCCATACATCCATACATACAAACTTTCGCATTTATAATATTAGTAGGATCAACTTGATTAGTTTTTACGGTTTTTGGTCGAAATTACAATTAGTTTTTTGTTACATGGGATTTCCCATCTGCAAACATGACGAAATTCGATACAAACTGTCATTCCCTATTTAACTCCTTTATCACTCAACCTCTTTTTTTTTGAGGATGGGAAATCATCAAATGACCTGGGCGGAGCAGAAGGGAGTGTCAGACTCTTACTGACTAAAACCCACCCATGTTCTTTCCTTAGCCCTTTATGTTCCGGGGCAGCGGTAATCCTTTCGGACAATCCAGCCCGCTGCCCCGGGTCCCGCTGCCCCGGATCACTCAACCCGGTTCAATCAACTCAGCCTATCGCAGTCCACTGCTGGAAATAGGCCTCTCCCAGGCTGCGCCACAACACCCTGTCCTCCGCCTTCCGCATCCAGTCTGTCCCAGACTTCTACTCTAGGTCGTCCGTCCATCAAGCTGGGGGGCGTCCCACACTACGCTTGCCGATACGTGGTCTCCACTCCAAGACTCTTCTGCTCCACTGGCCATCGATCTTCGACAAACATGGCCAGTCCACTGCCACTTCAGTTTGCTTACTCTGCTTTGCTTACTCTTTATTTTATTCCTGATTTTATCTTTAGAGGATGCATTAAAAAAAAGGCTGCTTTCATTATGCAGAGGAACTCTTGTGCAAAATTTCATGCTTCGAGACCCAGCGGTTTAGGCTGTGTGTTGTCTGTAAGTGAATGAATTTGAGATTTTATTAATCTTCTTCTACAACAGCCGTCTCATTCGGGACAATTCAAACATTGGTCACTGTAAAACTATGTTGCAACCTTTAAAACTGGGAACTTACAGTAGGTATTTGGATGATCTAACCGACGAGTTAGTAAATGGCTGCTTTTACACCTTTTTTTTATAATTTTCCTGTGTAGAGAATCATCTCAAATACGTAGAAATGTAACTACGAACGAAGAGTAAAAAAGAAAGAGAAAATACGTTTATATGCGGGAAAAATGACGTAGAGAAAGAACACAAATACAAAAAAGAATAAGTTTGGGAAAATATGCGTCACATCCACGCAAAACGGCCATCGCTCAGCATAATGCTAAGACCGAAAACCAGCGCTGGTTTTCAGCGGTTGAGAGAAGACGACGTCACCTACTTGAAAAATTCATAAAATATAGGTACATTGATCAATTTCAGAAACCTCGGCTTCGTCAGTTCAAAATTCATTTCTATAATCCTTCTAAAATGAAATTGTATTAACGTTTCAATTTCACACAAGGCTATAGAACCTTTGTCAACAATACACCACACGATTATTTCGCAAAGAGACTTCCAATTATCATCCTCGCTGCGGTCCCCGATAACTGTGTTATCATTTCAAACCTCTTTTGTGACACAGAACGACCAACCATTTATTATATTTCATTGAAAAATAAAACCAAACCTTTATAGAACATCTCCGATGGAAATTAAACCCTGTTCTTCTGAAGTTAAGGTTGGGTTTCAGTTGTAAAGTGTAAAGGATTTAACGCTTATTAGAATTAGAGATTGATGTGTGCAAGTAATATAATGGTAAAGGATAGTGTGAATCACGACGTCTGCATTATATTGGACAGTTCGTGATCGAGTCGCTTTGATGAGCAATATTTTGCGCATTCAGTATGAGACTGCAAACATAAGGGATAGATGGCAATGCAAAAACATTGCTTTAGAAGAATAGACACACACAGTTGCCAATGCAGATTTTCGCTAAGCCAGTTTGCTAGACATCTTCAAAGTTATAGTAGTCATGACGTGCAGCCGTCGACTATCTCTGCTTTGTGCTCATGTATAAAGATATATATATTTTTTTTGTTTCGATTTAAATGATGTCATTAGAATTAATCATCTTTTTGTTTGCACGTGTTTCTGTGACAAATAAACCTATTTTTCTTTCTTTCTTTTCTTTCTTTCTAGTATATGTAGTTCCAGGGTTATATGAAAAAGCAAATAAGCAATGGGCTTTAAAGTTGAACTGCCCGTAAATTCTGGGAAGATTAAGTTGCGTTGTTTATAACAAGGAGTCTGCCCAGTATTATCATAGAAATTACTTTTAATCACGCTACATTTTATTCCCGAATACGGTCTACCACGGCTACTATAATTTAACCGAACTGTCTAGGAATACAATATCGAAAACAGACTATGACAAGTGGCCGGAAAAATGCTTAGTAAAAAACTATCTAACCTCCTACCCAAAAAAGTTAATGAAGAAATAATTTACACAAAGTAATGAACCTGCCTGGGTTCGAACTTAGGACCTGGGTGAATTTCCCAAATGACTTATTTTTTTGTCTTCGGTGAAATTAGTATTTGAAAAAAGGAATATTGTTCTGTATTATTTTTTTTAGTATTCAATAGGTAGTTATTGGGCTGTGGCAAAAATATCATTTGCCTAGGACTAATAACAAAGGTAGAAATAAATACATAAACCTCTATTTTTTTCAAATCGGTGCTGTCCCTCTACTTTTTTTACAAACAAAATAGCTTATACACTAATAAAAATAAGTAAGTTAAGTATATAACTTATTCTATATCATAGAATATTAGTTTTGTTATTAATATATAGGATATTTTATTACATAATTAACGATAATTATTACTGAGAGGCACAAACGTACTTGTCCTGCAAAATGTTCTCATATCGCTGGACAAAAGTAATTTAAACCTAACTTTACATCGACGAGTCCGACAGCGTCCCACCCCGATTGTATTTTCCCTGTTATTGTGTGCTAGTGCGCAGTCAGGATGGATATGTGTCAAATCGCTGCATATTCCCGCCAATAACGTAAGTACGCCATTTCAGTCGCTCCCGGACAATTATTTTATATTATCGGTGGTTGCATTTTTCTAGTGTAATGAGTAGTTTTATTATTGTTGTTTGGTTCTAACAGAGGTAGTAAGTGAATTAGCTTCATTGACTGTTATTGAATTTATCCTAGATATTATGCATTTTTTCAAATTTTCTAAAAAGTGTGTTATTTCTCACGTCGCTGTTCTCATATCGCTGTAATCGGTGGTCTTTATTACCACCGATGTGATAATTTACACCGAAATGATAAGAAAAAATCAATCGGTGTCTTATTTCTAATATCGGTGTTTTGATTCATGATCAACGCACAGTTCTGTCACAACGGTGGATTGCTTTATCATATCAGTGGATCATTTTATCATCTCGGTGAGTCGTTTTATCATATCGGTAGATCCCGTGTCATTTCGTTAAGTATACAAAGAAACAATGGAACATACAAACATAAATACAAACACATACAATATATACATACATATATACCTATATACAAACATTCATACATACATACATACATACTTACCTACATAGACTGCCAAAATCATTACCATGATACCACTGGTGGTAGATGTATAAATGTATCATTAGGGGAGGTCTGTATTCGGTAATGTACGTCTATAGGCTGAGATGATAGTAAATTGAATCAAGACATTCAAATGAGTTTCGAAAATATTATAAATTTAAATCTCAGCAAATATGCGATTTAAAAAAACAATTGGCAAAGGCTAATAAAGAGGAACTGATGTACAAAAAGAGATACATGAGACTACATCAAGAATTTAAGAAATTAAAATAGAGTAATTTAGAAGTGAGACAAATCCCGATTAAGCCAAATAATATAAGACCTGCAAAAACGTATCCGTAAGATTGTCGTTCAGTTTTTTGAGGATGATGACAATTCAAATCTTTCTCCAGGTAAAAAGGATACTGTTACACAAAATAGAGTAAAAAAACAGAAAAGGCTGATGATAGACATAATTAAAAATTTTGATGTTCAAAGGTGGATAGATTATCATATCGCTGGATATGTACATCATTTCGATGGATAAACTTATCATATCGGTGTACAGAAAAAATAATCGGTGCCGGTTTGCCATATCGGTGGAAACCAGAATTCAAACTGAATTTTTTCCTTAGTCTTAAATAATACGTTGGTGATATTAAATTTGGAGATATTTAATATCCTAAAGATTACATAAAACCTGAAAAATATACAAAAAAACCATAAATGAAAAAGTTCACCGATATGATAAAAAAACTGGCATTTGTTGAAATTCACCCACCTACAACTCGTAAGTGGCGGCCATTTCCACTGGGCATACCACTGCTCGGTTTCAGCAACTATTGACAAACAAAGACAATCCGCGTTCACGTTCACTTTCTGTATATACCTATCAGCCGTCACAGTGCTGCTTCGTGACACGTCTCATTTGTGTAATAGCCACACTATTTGGTAACAGATTGTGATAAATGCCTTAATATAGAAATTTGGTTCCATGTAATGTACCTTACATTACATGGAACCAAGTACACAAGGTGATTTTGTGAACTTTTGGTAAAACGATAGCTTACGATTGTAAAAAATACTTTAAAATTACTCATAATGTAGAAAGACTGATTGAAATATATGTAGATCATCTACATATATTTCAAATTAAATTAAACTTGTAAGAAAGGCCTGGACAGTGTAGCGGCTGTCGATAATAATGATGATGTCATGAAAATAATAGACAATCTGTAAATATCCGAAGCTGCAGTGAAAAGAAATAAACCAAATCCAAATAAGCTAAACAATTCAAACACGTAATGACCTACCTCAATGCAAATCGAATTCATACAAAAATATAACAGAGTAACTACGTAACTGATCAGTGTGCCAACGTGCTTGGCTAGAATCCAGATCTTCCAATCTCTGCCGCGTTGCGAAGTAGGTGCAGGTAGGTTAAGTACTAGCAATTGATATGCCGAAGAAATTGTAGCAATCGTTCGTTACTTAGTATATAATGCTTTGAAGTTACTACGTTTAAGAGTTGTTTCGATAAGCAGTTTTGCTTTAAACTTTTCAATTTCGCGTTCTATAGCTAACTTAGGAACTTTAGTTAAAGCTTTCTTAGTTGTGAATTAGATTTTTGTGTCATAGAATTCATTCCCCAGTTTTTCGTCACACAACGTAAACCTACCATGCCATCCTTTCCTCCGTTTGGCGTTCTTGTCCGGTTATTCCCGTTTCATCGACCCATCTTGCACTCTTCAATTTTTTGTTACCCGAATGAATTGTTTCAAATGAGTAATGGCATTTTACGTTTCCTTAGAAAGGTTATTTATAACTAATGTAATCTTGTGGTGCAAGGACTTCCAGGATTAGATTATAGTTGAACAACCTTTAGGCGAAATAATGATACAGTTTCACTGGTTTGCGAATGGACTGCGTACTCGTATGACTTATGTTGCATGTGTAGCACTGAAGGATTCTTTTACCCATCTTCTGAAAGTAATCTCTTAGTTGCCTTTGTGTATTTATGTCTCTTTCATCGAGAGGAGTCCCAGTAGTGGGAACATTATATGCTGATTATGTTATATGTTTAAGGAAAGAGTGAGGGCTTCCTTCTTGGCCTTGTGCATTCCTAATAGCTTTCTCTCCTACTCCTTTTCTGCTTGAGTTCATTTGACTTAGCATGAATCATCAATTTATTATTTACTAGCTGCGCCCCGCGGTTTCACCCGCATATGTGTCGATCCCGTAGGAATATCGGGATAAAAGTATCCTATGTGTTATTCTGATGTATAAGCTATATTACTGTAAAGTTTCATCCAAATCCGTTCAGTAGTTTTTGCGTGAAAGAGTAACAAACATCCATCCATCCTTCCTCACAAACTTTCGCATTTATAATATTAATAGGATTTATATATACTTTATTGTACACCACAAAATATACAACATGCAAAAGATGCATCAAACACTACAAAATATACAATGGGCGGCCTTATCGCTTTCTGCGATCACTTCCAGGCAACTTTAGGACAATTCATCATGATTATGAATAGCCTTTGTTATTTTTTGTATCTTTTCCAACATCAATCAATGAGCGCAACGTGACAATAAGTAATAAGTGTATGCAAGAACGGCTAGTCCAAAAATAGTGCGATTTAAATATATGAACAACCTTGACATTTGGCTAACGACGCCAATCTCATCGCGGATATTTCAAAGTTGTTATTATTTTTTTTTATTATATTTTTCATCTGCGTAACATTTGTATGTTTATGCTTTGCTTAGCTGCATTGTAAGCAAACGTATTTTTTTTTGTTTATTGGACATTTTTCCGGCCACTTGGCCTTACGTATAAAGGACGTAGTAAGTAGCAATAGGTAAGATGTAACCTATGTATCTCAAGCTGAAAGATAAAGAGTGAGATTATTATCCGTAGGACGGGTGTAACATTTATAACACAAACTATAAGTAGTTATTTTGTGTTGAAAATGTCATTCGTGAAAAATTGCATTTTCACGAATGACTTAGCACTGTTCCATTCTTATCAACATTCCGCTGCAAAGGTCAAAGAGCAAATGCCACCTCGATTTGCAATTAATATCAAATTTTCAATGGAGTAATATACCAAAATAGTTTACATTTTCACCTGATAATTTCCATCCAAAACGGACCCTCTTTTTCTAAAAGACAAAAAAATCACCTACGCGTAATGGCCTTCGTACTTACGAAATATAATACCTACATGTAAACGCTTAAGTATGTAAGTATTGAACGTAATACTCTTACAATTTTCCGGGTCAACAAACTTTGGTAAAAAAATAAGTGTATGCAACAAGTTCAGAGCCTAAGGACCTCGTAAGGTTTTGTAACTCGTTTCGGTTTATTTTTATGCTCAGAATAACTTATTGAGTAATGCGAGTAATATTTAGGATGGACATTGGTCCATCCTAAATATTATTGGAGGGACCCGTGGCTAAATAATAATAGCCGCCCAGGTCGATCGATCAGGTTAAGCTACGCTTGCCGCGGTTGGTCTGTGGATGGGTGACCATATTTACATTCCGCGACCCCTCCGTGCCCCGGAAAGCACGTTAAGCCGTTGGTCCCGGCTGTCACTTGTGGATCTTTGACAGTCGTTACGGGTAGTCAGAAGCCCGAAAGTCTGACAACCAGTCTTACCAAGGAGTATCGTATTACCCAATAACTGGGTTGTGGAGGTCAGATAGGCAGTCGCTCCATGTAAAATACTGGTATTCAGCTGCATCCGGTTAGACTGGAAGCTGACCCCAACATAGTTGGGAAAAGGCTAGGTAGATAGATGATGATGATTTAGGATGGACATTGACTGTAGATATTTATTACAAGGATTGATTGGACTTGTCTTTGAGTGAGATTAGCAAGACTAGTGATGAAATACAAGTTAGTTCTTCGTGAAGAATAATTATTATTTGCCTCAAAAGATTCAGATCGCCTCGTTGAAAGCGATGTACGCTACCTGAAGGCTAATTCTCGTAATTAAAAACGTTCAAAATCTAGTCGCAGTCTTATCTTTAATCGATCAATCAACTCAGCCTATCACAGTGCACTGCTGGACATAGGTCTCTCCCAGGATGCGGAGCACCGCCGTGTTCTCGTAGAGGCGATCGACAGCGGCGGCGACCTCTCGCGCCCGGCCCTGGTTCAAAACATGGTCCGGGGCGAGAGGGAGTGGGAGGCAGTCACCCTCTTCTGCGAAGCAGTCATGCTAGCAAAGGAGCCGCGTGACGGCTCCCGGCCACCATAGGCGCGGGCCTGCGGGCGGAGAGTAATGGGTAACTCTCCGTCCGATCAGGACCAGGCCCGTGCCGGACGGCGCGTACGTGTTCCACGCGCGCCTCAAAGAGATGTCTGCTTAAGGAAGGGGCCCGTATGGGCCGAAGCCTGCCGGGGCAGCGGGATTGTCCGAAAGGGTTACCGCTACCCCGGAACACAAAGGGCTAAGGAAGGAACACGGGTGGGTTTTAGTCAGTAAGAGTCTGACACTCCCTTCTGCTCCACCCAGAGCGGGAGGAGTCATTTGATGACTTCCCATCCTCAAAAAAAAAAAAAAAGGCTGCGCCACAACAGCCTGTCCTCCGCCTTCCTCATCCAGTCTGTTCCAGCCACTTCCAGTTGCCAGTCTTATCTTAGCGACAAACAAGTGTCAAAAACTTGTCAAATTGTTGGGGAATGAGAGGTATGTTTGACAGATTGAGACTGAGATCAGACTGTGAACCTTCTTAAAATTACGAGAATTGCTTCTCTGTACACATGCAAATTCGAAGGGCTCGTGTGCTTGTTAACCTCAGAAACAGGTTAAGTGTCTTCATAAACAGGGAACGCTGATTGGTGGCAAGAAAGGTACGATCTAGCATCGTACCTTTCTTGCCACCAATCAGCGTCCCTAGAAGAATCCTTTCATATGAAGTTATACTTTAGTGTTTTTTCATCTTTCATGCCACTGTCTTTTAAAGGGACATTATCTTGATTTATGTCATTTCCATCGATCATGTTCCAATCGTTAGGGATCTCGTGTCTTTCAATACAATCGACTTAGCTCTTTGTCATGTTTAGTGAGACATGTCGCTATTTGGTTTTGCTTCAGTAATATTAGTAAAAACATTATGTTATTTAAATTGTACTAGGACTAATTTATTAGTCATTGGCCCTAATTCTGTTCACAAACTAAATTAAATTTAAGTTCAGTGTATCTTTTTCTTTCTATTTCATTATGAAAAGGACAGAAGATAAATATTAGTTTAGTCCTTAACACCCCTTCCGAAAGGAAGGGGTGTTAAGTAGGCCCCAAGGAAGCTCCCTTTAAAAAAACTGACGATTTCGGCGTGACGATAAGTTGCGATGAATTTTTGAAAATGCAAAAAAAAAAAGTTTTTTTGAAATACTCGAGCGCGTCAGATTTTCATAGGGGAGGTTTATCTCGGTATCCTGAAAGCATATTTCCTTAATCTGACAAAAATGTTGGTGGGTTCTCTTAATCTGATCGAAAAAGGTTTTTTGGTTTCTTTTTTTTCCTTTCTTTCTCCTTGATAAAACGGGGAATTTAAGAATGACAATAAAGCGATAGATACAACCAACGTAAATGTAGATGAAATGTAGTACGAATTGTATTATTTATTGTATAAAAAAAAAATGAAATGAAATAGAAATTGTATTATAATTGTATTGTTATGTATGACCTTTACATTTTTGCTCAATACAATTCATCAAAGTTTCCAGCACATTCGAGAAATATACCGTCGGGTCTTTTCTCTCTCTTCAATCGTCGTTATACTGAGGGCACATAGGTCTACGGTAGGGGACCATAAACATATATATATATATATATACACATATATATATATATATATTAGGGTGTACCGAAAATTCCCTTCTACCGCTTCTTTCCCCACCATCAATGTTGCGAAATAAAGAAAAAATACTGGTAGGACGGCATATTTCCGCGAAGCGCTCAGTCTGTAAGTATTACATGTTTATGGCAAATTCCTCTGTTTTGCTTCAATTCTTCACTTCGTTTTGGTTACGGTACGTCCAAAAAACAATTTGAGGATCAACAGGCTATTGAATGATATATATGAAACTGTACATGTTAATAATACTTTTGTATACAGATACGCGTAGCTTTTTCAGAGTCCACGAAAATTGTCGAGAAGCTTTAGAAGAAAAAAAAATTGTGAGATATGATAAAAGTCACATAATTTAATTATCGTTATTTCATATCAATTTTCTTTAACACCCTCAGTTTTCGAGAAAAACAAAAAACCGGGAGTTTGAGTTTTTATGATGCTTCAAGTCAAAAAGTTTTAACTTTGGACAAAAATGTAAAGAGACCTTTTTTGTGTAAAATAAAATTACCTTTTTTGTTTATATAAACTTTTTTTTTGTAAGATGAATCGTTCGCGACTTACATGCAGCAACGCGTTTTTCGGAAGACGAAATGGCTCCTCCACACTTCTGGTCATGCGGAAACCGGCAGATTTTGTATTTTTAGTGAGTTTTAGATTATATTCTTCAAAATAAAAAAAATAAAAATCGCGCTCGAGAATGCCGGATTAACGTTTTTTTTTTACAAGTTCGCGACCCTATAACTCGGCGGCGTCAAGGACTTATCGTCAGATTAGTTAAATTTAGTCTTAAAACACTAAAATCAACCCCCAATATCTTAATCTGACGCGCTCGAGTATTTCAGACTATCGATTTTTTTTTACTAATCTGACCGTCTATCCTAGGCGCGCGTCACTACATATAGAGCTAAATACTTTACAAGGTTGTTCTATTAGGTCTAAGGTATCTCTCATATCTCAAACTGCCACGCTCGAGTATTACCGAAAATTCCCCTATTCGCCTCCCTAACTATAATGTATCTTATCGCTCAAAGGCTGGGAAATAATCACCTGTAATATGTCTATATTATTTGGAATACTAAACTTACTCTAGACTGTAGACAACATTCTGAGTGCTTTAGTGACCAAACTTAACAAGGCTACAGACATGAAAAAACTGTGACATTTCAATGACTGTGGTAATTTAAAGCACAAGTGAAGTAAGGTAGAAAATATTTTGAGATACAGTATTTTTATCTCACGAAGCGACGCGCGCTTTACTTGTGGTAACCAAGTGTACAAACCCGCCGTGAATGTGTGCGTGAAGACGAGTAGCGTCAGCACATAACACGCATACTTCCGACATCGCCGTTTTCTCGGACGACACCGAGAGCTCCTGCGCTTACACACACACATACTCACTTGGTTATCACAAGTAAAGCGCGCGTCGCTTCATGAGATAAAAGTACCAGGGCGGCAAGGTCTGACAGACTTACTGACTAAATCACCCCGGTGTTCCATCTCACACCTACGCCGGGGGTCGCGGGAACGTACGATCCTTCCGCAACTCCCGGCTGGAGCCGGCATCCTCCTAGCTTGACCTGCGTGATGCCATTTATAAAAATAAAAAATGCAAAAATGTTTTCGTTAAACAATTGTTCAATCATACCATGTAGCTGCATTGAATAAAAAGCCGTACAATATACGCACGATGCACTTGACGAAGGACGCTCTCGTCAATCATCGTAATGACAGTGGTGTGTAGCGGCCATCATGGACCGGACGTGACGTCGGAAGGACGCCGCGTTAATATCATGTAGCTGTTGTAGTGGATGAAAATGGACAGAAGAGAGGGTTGTATGATTCCATTCATATGCATGGAAGGGTGAGACAATTAGCTGAGATTTGGTGGCAATATTTAGATGGAAGGTTACTCCAACTTATAACTAGTTATATAGTTGAGAAAAAACTCGATAAAAACACCTGGGCTGCAACAGGGAAGATGATTGCATATAGAACTTTCATTCCGCTTTTTTTATTGGATCTTGGACCTGACGCTTGGCAGCAACGCTTGCGAAGTTGCGACTTGAAATCATGAGGCATTTACATCTCGTTTTTTTGGGGCCGGTAGTAAGCTTACTAATGTATGTAGTGGGTCCGTTAAAAAAACTTATCTTATTAATTAGTAAGTAATTAGTATTTTTTGGGGGAAGTGGTGCTGATGGTTAAGCCTTGAAGTGTCAGGTGTACTTAGACAAAAACGTGTTAATTCGACATGGATTTGGCGCCTATATGACGTTCATTTATCCGGCTGTAATTAGCAGTTAGCAAATATGTAACGTGGAACAGTGCTGGCCCAGTCATAACGCCCCCGACTTACGAGTTGTAGGCCCGAATTTCATCACCACTGCTCTCAAAACGCCGAAGGAAAACATCTTGATGTCCTAGAACCAAAAATTCGATGACATGTGACATCCAACAACCCGTACTGGACCCGCGTGGTGGATGATATGACGGCCCACTCCCTTTCACTGAGAGGACAGCACTGCTGTGTCCCAGCAGTGGGCACATTATATGCTGATTATACTAAATCAAAGACCCCACTAATCTAATATAGTAAAAATTGGTTGCAATATATACCGTAACGAGAGCAAGATAACTGACTTAAAATTTTATAAAAATAACCGTATAAAATTTGACCACTGATGAACACGTGCAAAAACGTCATAAATACGGTCACCTCCAAAATATTGGAGCAAAAACGTCACTGACCTTAAAGTTATGTATTAAAAGATGTAAACAGGAAAATTATTAATTAAAACGTTTGGTGTGTTATGAAATAATTGTCCGTTTTCACTTTTTGTTCGTGTTCTGCTCGTATTAATAGTCTTTGTTTTGTTTGAACGGAGTGCTTGTTGATGCGCGATTGTTAATACGTTGTTCAAGCGTGTTTAGGGGTGGTTTTTTTGCCGAATGATGACGAGGAAGAGCTACTTTTGGACCATCATGGACCTTTGGCGGTTTTAGTAGTATTCTCTTACTGAAAGAACTGGCTTAAAACAGTGGCATAATTTCACAACCATTGCTCTCAAAATGGTGAATGAAAACATCGTGAAAAAACCGGTATGTTCTAGAACCAAACATTCAAAGACATGTGACATCTACCAACCCGCACTGGGCCTGCGTGGTGGATTACGGCCCACTCCCTCTCACAGAGAGGATGCCATTTCCAGCAGTGAGAACATTATAGGCAGATTATGTTACACTTGCGTGTACTAATAGTTGCTATACCATACTTTCTCGTCCATTCACTAATTATGAAATGAATGCAAGTAAAGCGATTAAATAACAGTCATTGTATTATAACATTCAATTCTTCGAATTCTTTTCCCACGTCTCGTAGATATTCATGAATTCAATACGATTTCAATATTGTTGATGATATTTTAAAGCGGCTTGAGAATGCAGGGATAACTTCTGTATCGCGCTTTCCGCTTGAAAAATGTTAAGGATTTTCATATCGGAGACATTTCTGTGAGTGAATTTATTTTTATATGTGTTATGCTTGGATATTTCATTTTTATTGAATTATCTGGATGCTTTTTAAGGTAATCTCATCGGTATTATCAATTCATAGAACCTAATTCCATACGGTTAATCTTCATATTTTTCATAAAATTACTTTTAAAACTACACCTTCGCTCTGTGCATACACGCTCACACACATTTACAACCATTTACAATCAAACTGCACCTCACTAAGTGCACACATGCTTACATCGCCTGCTTTATTTACTGTTGACAGCGCCATGTCTTTACTTTTTATTTGATCTGAGATGCAAGTTGAAAATTTACCTCAGTTTGAACGACTTTGTTCTATAGGTCATTATGTAATAAGTGCATTTAGAACACAAACCCTACTTTCTACAGTAGATCAGACACACTTATCTGTTCATGAAGGTGCAACATTACCCAAGCGGTTACAAAACGGTCCGACACGTGTGAGCGATGGCGCTCTCCGCAGTGTTAGTAAAGTGGGTACTATAAAGTACACTCCTTCATATAAGTTATATGTTCGCGTTTGAAGACAGACATTGTGGAGGTAGGAAATGAGATGCTTCTCGCAGCATAGATCGATTAAGCCTAATAAGTATGGGATTTAATATGGATGCTTCCTTGTGGTGCTTCAAATTAAATATCCTCGACCAGTGGCGATGGTAAATTTAGTGTAATTTCGCACCCACTGCTACTATTTTGTTCGTTGGTTAGAATTAGAGATGAGACCAGTCACGGATCTAGGTTTTCGCTCAAGGTTTCTCCCTAAAGAAGGTGGGGGGAACCAGGGAAGTATAAAAAGGAGGACCTTTAATCAGCAGTGGGTGAAACAAAAGAACACTGCCGATGATGGTTATTATGAGTCAGATAGATCATTATGGGTTAGTAATAAAATAACAATGCAATGGCAGCCAAAAGCCGCGTACGCACGAACGAACAAAACATGTTAAACACGAACATTGATCACGGAACATTTGGTTCGTGCGTGTGGATTAGCAAAGTGAACACGAACACCTTGCGAACACAGTTTTACTTGTGTTCGCGCACAACCCCTAAATAACATGGATTCACCGTTGGAAGTGGTCGACAGTGAAGTAGCTTCCTCCGAAAACAGTCCAAATATAGAACAACCAAATTGGATCGCCACGAACATTTTTGACGAACACAATGTTTGATGTTCGTTAGTGGTACCATGTTTTTGTTCGTGTTCGTTCGTGCAGACACGGCTAAAGATACACAAGCAAAAATGAAACTATTTAAGTAAACCTAGCCACAACAAAACCAACGCAGACAACACATGTGCTCAAAGCATCACACATTCAATTCAAAACAAGAAGACGTCTTCCTTCTCAATCTTCAGGGATTACGACAATCCGATAATTACTGTTCGGTACAACTAACAGAACAAGGAAATAATAGACGACAATGATATTAACATAACATTAAGCACACGACGGAAATTTAGTTCGGCAAGTTGATACCGATCTCGACAGCGCTCGATATCGAAAGTAAAATACATAGGTAATATTATAACGAGTGGCAACGCCGGCGCACGGAATGTACGTCCAGTCTGAGTTATTGTTATGCTGCGCTGGATAGGGCTGGCTGGTTTAAAGTTTAGGGATTAGATATACAATCTATATTGTATTTTGAAAATTATGTTTTTATTTATTGTGTCTTCTTTGTGCAGAAATTTGGTAATAATGCTGTTCAATACCTACTCAAATGATTTTAGTGACCCGACCTTATTTCGCACGTTTTTTACGACTTGACAAAATATCGTGATTTCTTTGTTGACATGTCGAAATTAATTCTCTAAATTGTCAAAATAGTTGCGTAGTGTTACAGAAAAGCAGACAGACACAAAAAGCGACTTTATTTATCTACATGATATATACTTATACTAGCACTTCGCCCGCGACTTCGTCTGTGTGTATTCGTGCCAAATTTCAAGTTACACTTTTTTTTTACAAAATCAACTCAAGCAATAAGATTTTTCATACAAACAAAATCCCGCCTTAAAGGTCGAATTTCCAAAAACCCCTTCTTATTGCTCCCCTACATAATAAAAGGAAGCCGTATGCAAAATTTCACGTTCCTAGTCCTTGCAGTTTCGGCTGTGCGTTGATATGTCAGTTAGTCAGTCAGTTTCTCCTTTTATCTACATATATAGATTTTTAGTATAACTAGGTACTAATATAAATATTTTATTAAACATGGCTCTTTTTCAATCCTATTTTGCACAAAACAACCGGTTTTCTGTTTAGGTAAACATTTACGCGTGAAAGTACCTAATACGATACGCGTGTGTAATTGAATTGTTAAAAACGTATTGAAAAACCAACGCAATTTCGATGAGAGCGTACAAAAACAGAGATATCTCCCTGATGGCAATTTTGTTTGCAATAACTTTTTGTACTACAGCCTACGCAGCCAAAAGGTCAATTACAAAGTGGTTAACTGCGCTGAAAGTACTATTGTTTATGAGATGTACTTATATAGATTTTCGGGCGAATGATTTGATTCTACATCAGTTTGTTATTGTGTGTTATCTTTTCAATTAATATTTTATCTATGTAGGGTAAAAGGTTTTTCTCTTATATATATTATTTGTTTGCAATTTATTATAAACTTTGGGTTTTGATTTGTAGGTTATAGCTTACCCCAGTCGGGGGTGCGGCGAAAGTACAGTCAGCAAAGGAGATAAGTATGCAGGGTCGTCGAATATAGCTGAAGTTTAGTAAGAAACCGATTGATGTTTTCGAATAAAATTTAATTTTATTAATAGAAAACAAACAGTTCATTTATAAAATGGTACTAGAAGGAACAGTGGGGTTTTAGTCCGTTGGAGTCCGTCATAATCCTCCGTTCTTCCCAGACAGACGGTATTCATGAGAATCCATCATAGGGGGTTTAGAAAAAAAAGACAAACTTCATAATTTACATTGATAAGTATTCATGCCAAGTTTCAAGTTTATTACCTCAAAGAATAAGATTTTTCATACAAACAAAATCCCCCATTTTCACCTCCTTAAAGGTTAAATTTCCAAAAACTCCTTCTTAGTGCTCCCCTGCATTATAAAAGGAAGCCGAATGCAAAATTTCACATTCCTAGTCCCAGTAGTTTCGGCTGTGCGTTGATATGTCAGTCAGCTTCTCCTTTTATAGAATTACTAGCTGACTCCGCAATCGCCGTTTTGCAAAAAAAAAATAGGGGTATGAAAAATAGATGTTGGCCGATTGTCAGACCTACCCGATATGCACACAAAATTTCATACAAATCGGTCCAGCCGCTAACTAACCTGCAAACGTTGTTTTGCAAAAAAAAAAATAGATAGCCGATTCTCAGGCCTACCCGTTGTGCACACAAAATTTCATAAAAATCGATCAAGCCGTTTCGGAGGAGTATGGTAACTAACACTTAGATATAGATAGATATGAATGTCAATAGGTATACATACACAGACAAAGTATTGATAAAATGTAATGCCAAAATTTATAATTAAATAATTCATTAATTGAATAGAAACTCTTGTCTAAAAAAAAGCCAGGCAAATATTGTTATCCTGAATTTATAAGTGGGCAACACTCTGGTGCGTGGGGGTAAATTGTTAAAGATTTTGATTGCCATTCAATTGGAATTCCTGCTATACAAATATAATCTCTGGTTATGTGCAAGTAATTTATTTGGGCTTCTGATTTTCACTCTTTAGAAATGTGTTGATATAAAGCTATACCTATGATAGACCCTTGGGAGAATTATAGGCGTGATCTTATTAATAGATTATGAAAATAGATGAATTTCATGATGAAGTTTTGTGAGGATCAATATCGGCAGAGTTGGAGATGTTGAAAACTTAAAGGGTTTAATATTTACATCCATAAACTTTCAGTATATAGACCCGAAACTCTTTCCAAGTTATAAATAGATTTCTAAATCTGTACCAACGTACCAACCCTATGAAAGTGTGGAGGTGTGTTTTAGTATTTTGGAGGCGTTTGCATTTCCTTGGTGAGCCGTCAGACGGAGATATAATTCAGTTATGTTGAGCCAGCTGAGAAACTGCTTTGCGTTTTAAATACGGCTCGCAGGTTTTTAAATGGACGGAAAACAAAATTTATCTACCTACACAAATAAATAAAATTGAAGTGTCTGTTTGTAATATCAAAAAAACAGCTTTTAACTAAATGCATCTTCTGCCTAGGCAGATGATGCATTTAGTTAAAAGCTGTTGTTTTCCTAACTATGTATGTTGGGGTCGGCTTCCAGTCTAACCAGATGCAGCTGAATACCAGTATTTTACATGGAGCGACTGCCTATCTGATCTCGACAACCCACTTACTGGGTAATACCTACGATACCCCTTGGTAAGACTAGTTGTCAGACTTTCGTGCTTCTGACTACCCGTAGCTGCTTTTTACTGAATGCATATGAAAGTAGGTATATAAAAAAAAATTGTCTTTTTTTCCGGCCAAACTCCGAAACGGCTGGACCGATTTTGACGGAACTGGCTGGACTTTCACTGGCAGTTATCTGATGTTGTAATGAGTAACTAAGGCTACTTTTGTTTAGTAAAAAGAATTAGGGTCCCGTGCAAAAAAATTAAAACCCATGCAATCCAATTTGTTTTCCGACTTGCACGCGAACGAAATCGTGGGTACAGCTTATGCAATATTAGTTTCAGTTTTTTCTGAATGAGTGACTTGTAGTTTTCATTATTTTCCGTGACGTGTTTCTTTTGTTACTTTATTTACTTGCATAGTTTAAACGTTTTATTGCTTACTAATTATTTATGCAACTGTTGTATAATACGGGTATTAAAACACGAATGTCGGTTTATCACGTGAGTGTTTTAATAGCTAATTATATACACTTGCATACAAGACTATCTACACACATGATATGAATCCTCTAAGTATAAAAGGTTCTTAAATCATAGGGTGTTGTAGGTACAGTATTGCAAGAACTCTATGTAAATTCATGGAAAGTTTAATTGCTGAGTATCTAATACAAACAAACTATGTACTAATATAATTAACAATATAATTATTTATTACTGCTTTAGAAATATCTGGTGGTTATCAAAGCTTATCACTCATTTTTGTAAACAACAAAGTAATAATTTTTTGCAATACTAACATTGAACAAAAATGGCGGGATACGACGTGAATTCGAATAACCTATAAGTTTTTTTTTTTAATAACGGCGCTTTGGTAGTGAAACGCAAGTGCATTACAATGTTTTTTTTTTTTTTTTGAAAAGGAGTTGCTTATATGGAATTTAGTAAAACATTATATAACACTCGTTTGGATGATATTATGGTTATTTTGAGACTGGTCGTTTTAAAGTTGGCAATAAGCTAACCATTTCAGAAACTTTTAGGATTTATAGCTTGAGTGTAGATAATAATTATTTCTAGTACATTAGTATCATTACATGGATCTTAAACATAACAGGTACACCTCTACCTAACCCATCGAGGATACAGGCTTGATATTATGTTTAATTATACCTAGTCTGCTTATTGTATCATTTGATACCTCAAAAGCTTCGTCAAACAAGCCAAACTTTGTCAAATAAACTTTATCAAGACTTTTTATTTCAACAGCATCTTATAAAAAAAAAACTATCCAAAACTCGTGTCTTTAGAAGTAATAAGGCAAGTCAGCGCAACCCATAGGTGCAACCCTATACTAGTGTTAGCTAAGCCGATCGCCTTTCACGGAACTGCACACAAGGCCGCGCGTCGCGTGCGCGTGCGCCGCCGCGCCGCTCTCCCCGCGCCTGCGCAGCGCAGCGCGTTGACACTACTGTTGTTGTTGTTTAGCTTTTTGTTTGTGAGCGCCTAAAAATGTTGCATTATAATTTTATTTCATCAGCATAATTTCTCAAAACTGTGAAGGGAAACATCCTGAAGAAACCGGCAGATCATAGAACCAACCATCCCTATGTGCTGATGGTGACCACCGGGGTGGTTTTAATGAGGTAAAAATCCCACACTCCCCGACCTCCCCCCCTCTCCCCAGAAGTCGGATGTCTTTTGAAGGTTTCACCCCGAAAACAAAAAAAAAAGATCCTAGAACTAAAAATTCGGAGATGTGGCTTCTACAACCCGCGTGATGGATTACGGTTCACTCCTCACAGAGAAGAGCTGCATCCGGTTAGACTGGAAGCCGACCCAAACATAGTTGGGAAAAGGCTAGGCAGATGATGAGACGATGACTATGATTTAAGGAGTAGATGTTTCCTTTATTATTTAGCCTATTATAGAATAGCGGTCTGGGATAGGTATGCAGGGTCGTCGAATATAGTTAAAGTTTAGTAAGAAACCCATTGATGTTTTCGAATAAAATGTAATTTAATTAATAGAAAACAAACAAACAGTTCACATACCAAATAAAATTTCATTCGAAAACATCAATGGGTCTCTTACTAAACTTTAACTATATTCGACGACCTTGCATACCTATCTCCTTTGCTGACTGTACATATAAAATTTGACTGTGAAAGCATGTTTTGTAATTTTTTGAGGGCAAACTATATCTTTCCGTCTCTTTTTTGTTAATTCAAGAATCATTTGGCAAGGAAATAGATTACTTCCTGGAGATGGACAAAGGCTACTCGGTGGTACGTTCCCGTGGGATAAAGTTGGACGTACACGCGGGTAAAGCCGCGAGCAGAAGCTATAAATGTCATCTTTAAATATTTGCTCTACATAACTCACTCGATAACCGTAGCTAGATAAAAAACAAACCGATTTTTTTAACTACGTCGCAAACCGCAGTCATTCGACCACACATCATAATAATATATGAAGAGAATACATCCCATATACACACATACATTACGTACCTATATTTTAAAATAATTTCCATTGAATCATTTTTCAGTACGGTCAAACGCATATCAGTGGTAACACTAATTGCACTATGGTTTGTTTCAAAAGTATCTGATGAAAGTGTAAACAAACCCCGCGAGGTGATTGCGGGCAATGGCTTACGTTTTGACAGTTCAACAACATGCATTGCGTGTTTATGTTCAGCAGACATAATATTTTTCGAACATATGAAGCAATGATTAGCAACATCCACCAAAATTATTCAGATTGTGATTGATAGCGTGTTATTCTGTTATGGTGCCGTTTAGGTTAAATTCTTACGAAGGGAAAACTTCACTGAAGGGAATTAGTAACACATTCATCTGTATTTAGAAGGCTTCAACTTGATACCTTACCACTTATTCCAACAATTAAATTATTCTTTGAATAATGGCCCGTATTCTGTTGTTCACAAACTAAACTAAATTTAAGTTCAGTTCATCTTTTGCTTTCTGTTTCACTAAGAAAAGGACAGACGATAAATATTTGTTTAGTCCTGTCAAATTAGTCAGCGCCTGACGTAAATTGACGTATTTTTAGTAGCCAATTTGTTAATCACGTCTAAACTTGTCTATGGATTATTTAAATGGACAGGACTAAACTAATATTTATCTTCTGTCCTTTTCATAATGAAATAGAAAGAAAAAGATGCACTGAACTCAAATTTAAATTAGTTTGTGAACAACAGAATCGGGGCCAATATCAATATTTAATTTTAATTCTAATCGTCGACGAAAATTGTGGTAATAAAAGTAACCTCAATTATTGTCAATAGAAAAAGATCTTTAAAAGTAATTTCAAATTAGAATTATGGGTTAAGTATTGAAACAATAAAATCAAAACTTTCAATTGTGTTATGACACTACAAATATGCATCTACAGGTACGTTTTCTGACCCTTTTGTTTACATTTTCATCAGATACGTTTGGAACAAAACCTTTTAATAACGGAATGAAAGCGCAGCTAAAGTAAAAAAAGTCACCATAGACGTGCAGTTATCAGTACATCAGCAAGTGCGCAGGCAACGGGGGATTATTAACGTGTTCACAACCGTGACATTGTCAAGGTTGAGCGTCGAAGCGACACTCGATATATTTCGTGTAATCGACGATTGTTTATGTAATTGGAGTCGACATTGTCGGATGCGTTTCGTGATTGCTACTTTCACGTGTGGTTATTATTCTTTTTCGTGATTTTTTTGATTGACAGTTTACTATTTTGCTATTTTTAGTGTTATCATATGATTTGTATTCGTTTAATTTCAGACGGATAGTTTCATAAAACATTCGAGAATTATTAAGATACCGTCAGATACTTGTCCTTGATTGCTAATTAATAGTTTTTTTCATTAAAGAAGGTAATTAATGAAAAGTTTACAACCGCGTGCGATCAGTTTGATTACATTACATCTTGTCTATAAATAAAAAGCGCTAGTCACTATGATTTTCATAACTGAAATAAAAATAATTATTAATACTTACATAGTTTTTACATAGTATTTATTGTTACCCAAACCCATATCTGCTGCTAAGTGAATACTACGTTTCACCAATAGAAATTCATACGAATATAATAAATGCGACAATGTGTCTGTCTGTGTGTTACCTCTTCACGCTTAAACCGCTGAACCGATTTAGATGATATTTGGTATAGAGATAGTTTGAGTCCCAGGAAAGGACATAGAATAGTTTTTATCCCGATATTCCTACGGGATCGACACTTATGCGGGTGAAACTGAGGGGAGCTGCTAATACCTAACAAATAAAAACCCATACTTGCACCCTAACTGCGTAACACACTGCTAATCCTCATATTATTCTGTTCGAAAAAATCTGCTCAATAACGTAAATAACGCAATATATGTTGTTGAACTCAAAATGAAAGCTATTGCGCTAATGGTGTGTCACGCAATTACCCCGCGGGTGCTAGCTACAGTGTTAACAAAATTACAGGACTGCTGCAGCTTATTCGTCAGATTTAACTAGTAATAAATAAATGAAATTCTTTTGGTACCCATTCCATCTTCATCTTGATATTACGCCCCATCTACAAAAACTTTTTAACGTAATAATTGTTGGCTTATAACAACACCTATTGACCTAATACAGTAAATAACTTTAATAATAAATTAATTTGTTCATAATTGGCTGATTGAACCATAACGTTCAGCCTTCATCGACTGAAATAATAACCAACAATTAACTTCTCGTGTGCTAACTTGCTAAGTGTTAATATTCACTAGAAACTGTTGTTTTTTATATTATTATGTTTTCAGGAATAATAATTATAGCGATTATCGTGTTTGATTTAGAGATTAAGTTAAGAAGCCAAGCATCGTTTATTCGTATTTCATCCTATATTTATAATTTTACTAGCAGAGCCCCGCAGCTTTACCCGCATAAGTGTTGATCCCGTGGGAATATCGGGATAAAAAGTGTCCTATTTGTTATTCTGATGTTTAAGCTATGTTACTGTAAAGTTTCATCAAGATCGTTATGTAGTTTTGGCGTATGTAGGTATAATATGTTAAATAGGTAGTTTTTACAGAATCTACCTATGTGCAAGAGCAGTTGCTGAATGACGTCTAAAAACATATAAAAATTTTATAATTGTTATTTCTAGGAAAAATCCACAATGTGAAAAGATAAGTCTTGTCATCTTAAGGTATTTAATCATTGTAATAATTGTATTATTTATTTACAAGGAAAAGAGTAAAATATAGAACATCATCATAATCTTTGTAGCTATTAATTACGATGCACTTTTTTAACTTATCACTGACATACTTTACTGCACCATAATTGCGTAACAGACTGTCAATCTCAATCTGCAAATTTAAATCAATCTGAATCATTTTGAAGGATATTGGTAATCCATTGCTTCATATCTAGGAAAAATGTGTATGCTCAACAATGTAAATAACGCATTGAATGTTGTTGAAATGTCAAAATGAAACCCGTCCCTACCGATAGTGTGTTACGCAATTACTCCGCTGCTCTGGGAACGTAGGACTAACAACAATTGTTATTTCTCGAATGCGCTTAAGGACATTTTTTTGCGCTTATGGATTATCATTTTGTGTTTTTTACCATGAAAATTATCTCTCTCTGTCTCTTTCTATGATTTATAATAAAAAGTTTATGCGACTTTTTATTTTAATAACATATATCGCTTTTCGTTGCGTGACAATTTCTACCATTTTACTCCTACCACTACCACCCCAATTAAGATGTGGATACTTACCATCTTTATAATATGACGCGCCGCACGGTGTCTATGGGTCAATATATCTTTTTTTATCTGTTTTTTTTTTTTCTTTCACCTTCTTCGATGTTTATTTTTTAAGTACCTGTATTGTGTCTTTTGTTGCACTGAATAAACGTTTTATCTATTTATCTATCTATGTACCACAACCTCCGTTCGAAGATCTTTACTACGTTCCAAAAAAAATTACAGAGCTCCTGAATTGCGCAATTTATCAGTCAATACCGCTCATAAAAGCCAAACACAATGCAGTCAAACATCCCAAAACGCGCTAAAAAATGACGCGATACAAAAAACTACGTAAATTGTAAAGCAAACGTTATTATTTTGTTCGTTCAGAACACAATACTTAGTACAAATAATGGTGATTCTGTTCAAATAGCGGTCGATATAATCGTGACTCGCTAATCGTTATGTTTGTCGAGTGATTGTCATAATTGGAACCTCTTCTATTGACGCTGTATTGTGTTTCGGTAAAAGGATATTGTAAGTTGAATTTGGGAATAAAGAATTAGTGCTAATGGTGTTCTGGAAAATGAAAAATACTATGGGCGGATTTCACCAATGAAACAACACGATCACCACATGTCAACCACGTACAAGAGCTGTCAGTGTCATCAATTTTGTGGAATATTGACACTGACAGCTGCTGAACGCAGTTTAAAGGTGTTGATCGCGTTCAGTTCCATTGGTGAAATTGGCACTTAGTTTACGTTAAGCTTTGACTAGGTTTATTTTTTATTATATTCTGAAGTTTCTTTGACAGCTATGTTATGTAGTTCCATTAGGTAAATTTAATATAAGAGTTAGGAAAAAACATGAAACGTTTAATTTCTCTCGACTGTACTTACCTGTCAAAAAGAGTAACCTAGATAATGTGGATAAGACACGAGTTTAAAACAGAAGAAGAACTAGCGGGGCATCCAGGGGGGTGTGGAGGGGGCTGTTTCAGAGTGTATGAGAATAAAAGCTCGACCAAAACCTATAAGTATAGTAGGTATTCTTATCAAACGTCAGTGTATGATAATTAACTTTGTTTAAGTATATTAATCAAGCTACTTATCAACTATCATAGTTCACCGGACGCGACCAACTTGCACTTCAAATTATAAACCACTTAAATGTCCCAACAAGAATCATCCCAATCTTGGCAACTTGTCACAACTTGTCACACGACGGTAGATGGCGCCACGATCAATAGAACCTGTTGCGAAGGGTGGGAATGATCCACTGACCTCAAACAACACCTCCCCAATGCAAAAACAACTCTAACAAACAATTTATAAAGAACAAATTCCATTGGGATTTTCCCTAAGAATATGTCAAAGGATTGACAGGTAATTTTGTGCTATATGTCGGAGAAAATAGAGTTGGTTTTCTATTGGAGGATTGTTATCTTAATGTGAATAAATAGATGTCTGGAAAGAAAATTGTTCTGATATGGCGGCTAGGACATTTGGAGTCCCGTGGGTCGGGGACCCGCGTCTTGTTTGTTAGAGCACTTGTGACTCAATTAGGAGTTAATAAAATTTAAGGTGGCTCTGCGTTCCTTATTTATACTAATTGGAAAGTTGAACTGAAGTGGAACATACTGGATTGGATTTAAAAGGCTACCTATAAATTAAGGTTTGGTATAAGAAGGCCAATTCTCGTAATTTAAAACGTTCAAAAATCTAGTCGCAGTCTCATCTCGACAACAAACAAATGTCAAAAACTTGTCAAAATGTAGGGAGAATAGAAGTATTTTTTGACAGATTGAGACTAAGATCAGACTGTGAACGTTCTTAAAATTACGAGAATTGCCCCTCAGGAGTTTTGTAAGGAATAGTATAGATGAACGGGTTTCAAAATGGCACACTTTTAAAAAAAACTTTGATGCTATAGCACCTGTTAATGTTATAACACGCCATGTTTAATTAAAGCGTTCCAATTAAGGTAAGCCGAAAATGAATCAATACTGATTTTGGACAGTATTGGCCAAAAATTTTTCTGATAATCGGGTGTAACATCTCAATTTTGTTATTGCAGCAAAATTATAAAATTCTTATCCTACGGAACCTTTGCTTCTGATCGCATCTCGGTGGATTTTGAGCAGGTTTAGTTATTTTCTTTTTATTTCTGTACTCGCACACAAGTGGTGACCATAGCTTTTTCACCAGTCTATTTTTATTTAAAAAGAGTACTGACTGTTATTAGTTGTGGAGACAAGAGTTGCTCGTGGCCGCCCTCCCTAATAGTTACAAATGATTACAGCTTAGTGTTTATTATGTGGATGGTTGTCACACTGCGTAAGAAATTACTCTACCTCTTTTATGTTCTATGTTATACGTTTGGTTTCCGTCGTCTTCCGTCTCTTAGTACTTCAATAGGCTTGTCAACTGAAAAAATCTAATTAGTCCGTCAGTTAGATTATCAAAAAATATTTGACCCGTATTTTTTCTTTTGTTAGGTACGTAAACCAAAATTGACGGAGATACGACGCTTTTAAAATTCACAATACGTCACACCTTGGTATAATATTTAGTGCGTTCTGACGTCACGAGCCGGGACTCCCGAGTTTTGATGAGTTTTATCTTTGTCAATATTCATTGATTTACAAAAACAAAAAATACGTGTCCATTATTTTCTAATACTCTAACTGACGGACTAAATAGATTTTCAATTTATTGATGGTGGAAAGTAGCCTATTGGACCATTGTGCGTGGGCCATGGCGGTCGATGGTTATTCCAACCAGCCCACCTCCCTCCAGAAGCTGATCAGGTCTCCTAGTCTATTGAGAACATCTGTGTACGAACTGGGTGTCCCGAGGGTTTCTGATCTAATCTGGGTGACGCCTGTGCACTCAAAGAGCACATGCGTAACGGTTTCATCAGCCTCCATGCAAGCCCTGCACAGGGGACTGTCCGTTATTCCTATTGTGTGGAAGCGTTTATTTAGCGAGCAGTGTCCCGTGATGGTCCCCGTCTACGCTCTTCCTCTTTACTTTAACTCTGATTTTTAATTCGTTAGACCAAGGGTGACCTTTACATACCAAGAACCCTCCGTGCCGCGGAAAGCACGTTAAGCCGTTGGTCCCGGCTGTCATTCGTGGATCCTTGACAGTCGTTACGGGTCGTCAAAAGCCCGAAAGTCTGACAATCAGTCTTACCAAGGGGTCTCGTACTACCCAGTCACTGGGTTGTGGAGGTCAGATAGGCAGTCGCTCCATGTAAAATACTGGTACTCAGCTGCATCCGGTTAGACTGGAAGCCGACCCCAACATAGTTGGGAAAAGACTAGGCAGGCGAGACCAAAATTATAGCTATCTACTATATAAGTATATACTAAATAATGTAATTTATTAGATATATACTAAATAGTTGACAAAAAAGGTCGATCGCTGTCATTTGAGTCTAGCAAATTAAAAATCAGAAGAGTACGGAATTTGATCATTTGTTTAGTATAAATTGATATATTTTTTAACCTTAGTTGAACAATACATAACCGCACCGATGTCACGAAACCTCCTATAGATCGGTAACAATAGCAAAAATAATTGTATCTCATTAGTGACACTTGAGCTAATAACACAGTTAGTAGCTGTAAATAAATTAGTTCCTAGTTTTGGTCATTAAAATAATGCACTTATTTCATGGTTTATAATGCGTTACTAATAAAGTGTAACTAATAAACACAATAACACTTATTGATTACAAGAATAACATTATTGACCCTCCATTAACTTCTTTTCATTAACTGTTTCTTCACGCATTGATAAGCAAGATGTATTAATCAGTCTGTAATTCCATAGTTATTGCAACTGCTATTGTTACCGTTAGCCTGTATCATCCCACTAATGGGAAAAGACCTCTGCCCATGATTTCCTGCTCTTTCCATCCAAGAATAATGTGGACCAATGGTCGTCAGGTTTATGAAGATCGTCCCGCCCTTCTACAGCCTTCTACAGGGTCTGCTGCCTTCTAAATGCCTTAGGGCTCCACACAGCTCATTGGGTAGGAGGCAGACGTGGCCAACCCAATCCCACTTCAACTTTTTGACCAACGTCAGTAATCTGAAAAGATATGGAAGAAAAAAAAATACGTTTAGGTATTTGCGGTAAACAAGACGTAGAGAATGAACAAAAACATAAAAAATACAAGTTAATCTCCGTAAAACATAGCTTGATCTCTGCGACAGCTGTCAGTAAAATCACGCCTATGAAGTCCTGAATTTCATAATCAGACAGTACCTGTCAATGTCATACTTTATGGGCATGCCGACCTAATTAGTGATGGGCGATGATTCAACGCGACCACAGACTATCGATATTTTAATTAAACTTAATTTAAAATTAATTTATCTTTTAATTTTATTTTATATTTTAATATCATAACATTATTTACATTTGTATATACTTGATCTAAAATGATAGTGAGTAAATAAAATCTAATTTCTCACCTACTCATGTAACATTCCATCCGTCAACGTCCCATCCTTGGGTTTCTGGAGAAGACACGTTTAGCTCAAAGGCCGTGTTACCAGGCCATAACTAAATTAAACCCAATTATATGTTACATTAGCATGGATAAGAAACGTCGATAATTTCTATTGACAGTTATTTATATCTCTCCTGACAGCCCTAGGAATGTCAGTTTGACATATTTCGCAGAGATCAAGCTATCTTTTACGTAGTTTATGGGAAAATATGCGTCACATCCACGCAAAAAAGCCATCGCATCATCGCTTAGCATAATGCTAAGATGCTACGATCTTTGTTTTGGAGCGCAGTTCTACTAAATAAACCAATAAATATTGCCCAATCTCGAATCACTTTTTGACGTAAAATCTGTTCTATGTTTATTACAAAACTGAGGCTAATGTAATCATTGTTTAGTACCTATACATTTTTTGTAACACTAAAAACAAAGAAAAGTCATTGAAATTAGGTACGCTAAATTGCAGTGTTGTCTTATTGTTTAACGATTAAGGAAACCTAAGCATTGTTTGTTTTTGAATTAAAAGACCTGAATGGCGGCTGATTGATTAGGAAGCGTTTTGCCTAGTTTTAAAGACTGGGCTTAATTTTTACCACTGACGACGGTTGGCCAAGCGGGAGTTTGCCAGCGCCGAACCCATCCGTTTTACCAACCATTGACATAATTCACACCTATTAAATCATACTATAATTTTCTCAGTTCGAGAGGTCAACGATATAATAGGAGTAATTTAAAAACTCAACACTAATCGCTAGAAAAAAACCTTTTACGTTATTTTTATTTGAAATAAGCCTCGTCATTACTAACGTAATGCATAATGAGCGTATAATGTTCCCACTGCCAGGACAAAGGCTTCCTTCTCTGTGAGAGGGAGTGGGCCGTAATCCACCACCGACCCAGTGCGACAAAAATAGTCTGAAACAACCGAGATTTCTTATTTTTTATAAGAAAATAACCAAACGATTACATTGTAATCAATATGTCAACACATTTACAATCATTCTGCAAAGAAAAAAAAACAACAGAAAATGATACCTAAGTCCCTAATAAAGAATTCCTTTTCAACGAACTGCCATTTAAATTCGTAGAATTGTAATCATTTGTTGCGTTCTAATCGCATTCCGTTAACATTAATATGCAGTTATTTTATCTTTTACCTTTTCTAGATTCCGATAATAATTATGTCATCGACTCAGTTGTGATATACAATGTGTAACGAAAAGGGTATATATATAGAGAAGGCACGGCTTCTTTGGATGATATCAAACGATATAGGAAGGGTTTTTTAATCCTATCGCTACATGTTCGGAAGTTATGAGATTTTTTAATACATTGATACCAGAAACCGAACTTTTCAAATTGAAATAAACACATCACTAGCACTAAAACAGCTGATCGGTGTCAACGAACTATTTGTAAGTAAAGATAAACCTCCTACTCCTGGTATTTCTGAATAAACGGTTCCGCATGTTTATTTTTTATTCACAAAATATTATTAAGTACTGACTTTTCCTAAACTTTGATTATGTTTGTGAACTAGCTACCTACAATACAATTAATTGGTCTAGGTATCAAAAGTTAACGAAATATTTAGATACCTGCTTGAATTATCACGTATCATTTACAAACTTGTTGTTTTTTTACGTAGTTGTCCTTTTGTAGAAGATTACTTTGTAGATAATTATTATCTACCTCGTAGTAATCTTCCACCCGCCACCCACCTTTCCATCATACCTACAACACAGTAAATACCTAATTCAAAAACAATATTCCTGTAAATTTCCTAACATTATTTCTAACCTTTTATTTTGGTGGCCATAAAGATGAACGATTTTTTGCTTTAAATCGATTTTTCATTCGATTCACAGATCGAATCCCGTGCTCTTCTTACATCGATCTTCTAAAAATTCATTCAAAAATCGTAATGAAAAAATTTTAAACAACATTTAACACACCTCTATTTTGTGACATATTTACAGTTGCCAGTCAGGTAGGTACGTCAATAATATTTGATAACCTTTCCGGCGTAATTCAATGACTTTAATTCAGATGGATGACTAATATGTTTCAATCTTCGGACAAGTTAAAAAGTGTCGGCATACTTATGTAATTGATCTTGTTTGAAATAGATAAACCTACCTATTCGCTGTTTATGATTGTCAGCACAATGCTTTGGGCAAATATGAACTTGAACTATTAAGAGCCTTTATTTACACATACGATCCAAGAAATTCGATTCACGTTACTATTGAATCGATTTGCTTGAAGATCGCATTAAAACGATTTTTTCGAAAAATCGACAGCTTGTACAACCATTGAATTGATCATAAAAATCGAATCCTTACGTGCATCCTACCGGGAATTAATTGCTTAAATAAACATTATTATTTGCCATTAGTACTTAGAATAGGAAAAGGATTTAGAAACCATTTTTTTGTCCAACTGAACCCAAAACATCATTTCAATTCACCTCTTCGCAACTTATTCTTCTCCTAGTACAGACGCCAGCAGGTCAACCTACCCCAATCTGTCAAAATTCTTTGATAGATTTTCAACTTTAGCACAAAGGAATAAAGTTCATATTCAATTGGGAAAATCTGACAGATTGGGGTAGCTTGATGTGCTGGCCACCGTACAAATAAAATCACAGTGGGTTCCGTTCATAATTTTTAAAATAAGGTTATTTTTTTACTAAATAAGACGTAAACTATTAGCAACAAGTTAATCGTTTTTTTTATTATAAAATAATACCACGCACGCATAATTTTTGTGTGTAGGACTAACCGAAAGAATTATCGGAGTTCACGGTCTGTCGGTGCTGTTTGAGTGGTACATAGGTTTTATTAGTTTGAGCACGTTTAGTCTTTGTTATTATAATTCAAATAAAAAAATGTCGCAAAATTGCATCTAACTGTCGAAAGAAATTAATAAAAGTACTAGAAGCGCATGAGTAACAGGAATTTGTTATTTCCAAATTGAATATCGTTTGCTCACAGAACCCTGATTACGTCGCTACACACACAATGTAACATCGATGTGTGTGTAAACCTAATGACTTAGGGTTTTAGGGTACGTGAACCAATTGCAGTCCGTGTAGTTTCAATTACTCCTGGTAAATACAATTTTTATTTCAGACTTATAACGAGATAACGCGAACCCATATTATAATCTTTAATGGATTGAAATGAATGATTTTCCTGAGTTTTGGGAATTTCCGGGATTGCGGGAATATTCTAACGAGATAACCCGGAATGCAAGGGCAACTGAAGGAACAGGGTGGTATTTAGTCAGTAAGAGTCTAACACTTCCTTCAGCCTTCCGCCCCACCCAGGGCGGCAGCTGAGTCATTGATGATTTTCCCACCCAAAAAAAATTAATGATTTTTCAATTTTGAATTCGTAATTAGTTTGCTCGGTTGTGTTAGATTTACTTAAAAGTTGAACGGAGTTTAGTTGAAATTATTATTAGTATGTAAAATAATCTTGAAATCTTGAATAATATTTTTAACAGTAGTGGACACTAATAGGGACAGCTACCCTATAGGTATCAAATTTAACGAAATAATATTTAGGTACCAGGATAGCAGGGAATAGGAGCTTCATTTTGGGCATTATTGCTATTGCTTTGCTCGTCGCCGTCAGTCGACGTCTGTCCTGCGTCTAGTACACTCGTTTTTATCCCTATGATAATTATGCGCATCAGTAATTTGCGAGCTGCCCGAGAACTGTAGCGTCGCCGTTTTATTGAGGGTAGACCAGATGCTGAGCGTCGATAGATGACTTCGTCGGCATGTTTTAGTTTGATCTCGGATAGTACATCGGCTTGGTGCCTCTAACCATAGGTAATCTGGTACCTATGGCGAGTGCTGAGCAACGACGGTCAGCACCCATAGTGCGTGTGTAGTGTACGCAGTGCAGTGTGATACAAATTAAAGTGCGGATTGAGGCCGCTTTCAGGACAATAACACCAGACATGCTACGTAATGTGTGTCCATGAACAAGTGAGCGGCCTTGTGCATACAATACCAAGGTCACCACATCGAACCCCATCTTTAAAAATGTAAGTCAATTTACTAAAATAAGCAAAGCTTTAAGATTTTACTGTTTACTCGGTATAAAGTAATAATAAGGGATGAAACTAGTTAACCTAGGTACCTACCTAAACTTTGTTTCGATTGTTTACGTAAGTTTTGTTATTCCAGTTTTTACGTGCAATTTCTAGCTTAATAACGAGTAAACTGTAAATCAATAATTAGAATTACACATTAATTTTTACATCACGGTAAAGTAGGTATGGCTTATTGCGCGCTCGCGCGGCGGCGGCGGCGGAATATTCCGTCAGTTGGCGCCGACAAAGAACACCGCCTCGCGCCTGCGCAGTAGGCTACGGTACTAGGCGCGCAGAGTTACGGAAGAGATTTATCGTGATATTAGCAAGTAACTTAAAAAGTTATTGACCTACGTAGTGCGGTGACACGTTTGTTATGATTTGAATTTAAGAAACCAATGAAACCGAAAATTTGGTATCAATTCTTAGAGTATTTCATTTTGAGTTGAAACTATGTATAGTGACTCTATACCAGCTGTTATCCTTAATGCTTCAGGATAACTACTGGGTTTAAATTACACCCTGTATATTTTTCCACTCCGTCATTAAAGTTTATTCTAGTACTATTTCTAGCGAATTGAGATTGTTACATTAATTTCCCAACTCTTTACAATGCCTTATTTTTTTTTTTCTTTTTTGTGTGCTCATTTCTGTGTAAGGTTTTAAGTAAAGAGGAATGAAAAGAAAAACAAAAGAAAAAAAAAACGTAGGTATGCTATCGGGGGACCCCCGACAGTAACCAGGTTCCTTATGCGTCAGTCACACGATAGCCGCATGGTGGGGAATATCCACAGATATAGTATATCTGTGGGGATAAAGCTGTTTTGTTACGATGCTTTCTAACATAGTTTGCTTCACTAATTTCAAACGAAATCCCCTTAATTCATAAATGTTGCTTAAATTTAACTAGTGATAAGCGACTGTTTAACCATACATTTTTGACGTTTAAACGTCACTTAACTTAAATTAATCATCTATGTCATCTATCTATATATATAAAAATGAATTGCTGTTCGTTAGTCTCGCAAAAAATCGAGAACAGCTGAACGGATTTATCTTATCTTGGTCTTGAAATGTTCGTGGAGGTCTAGGGAAGGTTCAAAAGGTGAGAAAAATCGAATAATTCCCGGGAAAACCCTAAAAACAGCCCTTTTCTATTTCCCATACAAACGTTTTCTAAATAAAATGTAGAGTCAATTTGAACTTTATTGCAAAATAATAATAAATAACACTTCATGCTTCATTCAAAAAATGTTTTTTTTATTAAATACGTATTCGTTTTGTTTGTTTTAAAATTAATTTATACAAAAGTTTAGGTCTTTATTTATCGATTGAGGCAGTACGCAGTCTGCCGGGTCAGCTAGTCGTTTATAAATAAAACCCATAAATGTTCAAGGAAAACAGCATTACCTACGTTTCTGTGTAAAGACGCCTCAAATATTACAACTTTATCGCAAACCAATCTAAGGTGTTTTAATTCATGAATACTTTCTAATTACATTAATATTCACTATTCATGCAATAAATCATACACATCGTGTCGTGTCCGTATCGCTGACGTATCGCTAGCAAGGTCATCTAGATAGCATTTAATTGTCTTTTTTTCACACCTTCGTGATTGATGTCCATAATATTATAACACGGTTGCATTACAAATTGTAAAAACTACAACTTCAATGAAAAATGTGACGTTTGTATTATCTATCCACTACACACGAATAATAAAGCTGAAGAGTTCGTTTGTTTGTTTGAAAGGGCTAATCTCAGGATCTACCAGCCGGATTTGAATAAAAAAAATGCATTTGATAGCACTTGATGTGACCGGATCGGTCGGGTGAGCGAGAAACATCACGAGGACGAAGTCGCGGGCAGAAGCTAGTGGTGAAATATGCCTTATTAACTATACTGATTATGCTGCTATTAATAAGCTATGAAGCAGATAAAGGAGATGTTCCAAAATGTATGGAGCCTGGGCCAGGTCCTTGTACACTATACTTAAAAATAGGAAAATTCATTTAAAACAGTTCTCAACTGTCCAATTGCTGTAAAATAGCTTGGTTTTCTGGTAAACAGAAGAAATTACACTTGAAATTGCAACACACTAAAAACGTCATGGCGGTAAGCTCTCATTTTGATTGATTAATGACGTTTGACATGTTTTTGTTTATTTCGACGCTAGAAGAAAGTGACAGAAGTGACACTGTTGTGACAACTGACAGTTCTCTTTTTAACAACAGAGTAACAAAATCTGTGAGACGCCATGTTGAAAGTCGATAAAATTAATTGATAAATATCAGTTCACTACCACAACAGTACATATTTAATTGAATTATCTGTATTTTTCCCGAATTCTACGGATTTTTCTCTTTTCTTTGAGATACTGTACATAGACCTGGCCCATTTTGAAACATCTCCTTTTCAGGTTATTTCGTTGTACAAACAAGCAATTTTTAAAATCTTTCTCAATAATGTGTCTATATTGTAAGAGGAGGTCAGAGTAATAAATAATAATCTAAAACCATTGTGACGTGACTTTACAAAAGAAAAAAAATATTCTTAATTAACCAAATAGTGTTCTTATATCGCCTTATTACTAAAGTACAAATATACTATTCCTGAAATTATTGTTACAAGGCAAACATAATTTTAATATTTTAACTTGTGAACTCCACGCTTATAGGTCGAGCCGGTCTCGTGGAGGATTGGGGATTAAGTGGCATAACTCCGCTTTTATTAATAACAGGTAAAAGTTTAAAACAAGTTACGGTAGGTTTGAAGTTTCTATTACAGTGCAGCCGACGAGAGAAATTTGTATGAAACTCAAACAGGTGTCAGGAGACTCAGGAACGCTTCTGTCGGCGGCCATATTAGTAGATAACTTTTTTTTATTTGTAGATAATGGCCCCGATTCTGTTGTTCACAAACTAAACTAGATTAAAGATCAGTGCATCTTTTTCTTTCTATTTCATTAAGAAAAGGACAGAAGATAAATATTCGTTTAGTCCTGTCAAATTAGTCAGTGCCTGACGTAAATTGACGTATTTTTAGTAGCCAATTTTTTAATCTCGTCTAACTTGTCTATGGATTATCTAATTTGACAGGACTAAACTAAAATTTTATCTTCTGTCCTGTTCGTTATGAAATAGAAAGAAAAAGATGCACTGAACTTAAATTTAGTTTAGTTTGTGAGCAACAGAATCGGGGCCAATATCTTTTTAAATATTATAAAACAAAACCAGTCAGTCCATATTGCAACGTCAATGAAAGGGGAGGGTTAGCAGCACACTAATTTATTAAACGAGTTATTAATCTACCCTCTAAGTTAAAGCATAATCTCAAATATAAAATAAATAGGTAATTAACAAAGCATGTTAGTGCTCTGTGACTTCTCACCAATGCCGTCAGGCGTTACGCGCCCTCGAATGTGTCCTCCGCCTCCTCGTGGACCGAAGGTATAGGTAGTGCAATCCACGAAGACGCGCCCCACTCTTCTTCCGAATCGTTAATGGTTATCGCTAGATAATTCCAATAGTGTTTTAGTTTTTTCGATACACACTAATTAATTACCTACTTACTAAAATTAGTGTGTATCAACAAAACTAAAACACTAGCAGAATGTTGCACACTTGTTTTGTAAGCATTAGGGAAAAGAGTGGGGTGCGTCTTCGTGGATTGCGCTACTCTCGTTCTGGAGATAAATCTTTACTCTCGGAAACTAAGCTAGTCCGAGATAACGAGTGGCGATTCTTGTAATGCACAGGCATAATTTGATCAACTTGTCTACACCATTCCACGTCCAACGTCTACTTTGTCTATGGTAGGTTGTTTATGGTACACCACAGACTACCTCCAGTATTGTCTCTCCATCTCTCTATAAATTCACCGGAAGGTTGTTTTTAAAAGATCGCTTTTACTGATAACACCGACCATTGTGTCACCCTTTGTTAAAAATCTACATTTATATTTGTAATTCGTATGGTGCACATAATAAAGTGTATTATCTTCTAAGACTGTTGGCTTATAAATCCCTTTCTACACGACACGGTTTCTTTACGGTATGACCTATAAACCGCGCCGTAGAAAAAACGTTCCCGTCAACAAACTGCCAAGTAATCCATACAACACTTGACGATCGTGCCTACACACGGCGAATAAACCGTCGTCTTTCACGGCTAGAAAAACGTGTGTAAAAGGCATAGTTTGCCATTTCGTATTGATTTAAGCGGGTAACCAGGGCCTCAAGTTTGCTATTACAATAGTGTCAGAATGGTCTATCATTGATTTCATAATTGTTCATTTTGACAAGTTTGGTAATCTACTAATATAATGGCGTCTTTATGACTTTCCAATGATCAACTACTGACACTCCATTGAAAGGAATGGCATAAAATGGTAATCTCGTACATAATGACATAAGAATACGAACTTCGTACGAATTCAGATTGCAAACACTAATACGTAATATGTAAAAATGTATATTAAATGAAATCTATTATGAAAAGTAGTAGTTTTTCTCAGACCATTGACCGACCAATGATCGACCAATAAGAATTTAGCAGGTTACGAACTTTTAGCAAAATGACAATGGGATCTTGTTGGAATGATGAATTTATAAAAATAGCAGACTTGGGTGGAGTCAGCTTTCAACGTCCTTCTCTTCAGTCTTCAGTTCCAAATACCTCCATCTATATCTACGTACAATCTTTTGACATTTATAGATAATAGCAGATAATATATTTTGTTGGCACGGATATTATTCTAATTGATTACAATATTGACGCCATCCCTTAATCTTTATTAATGTCATCGAAAAATATTACAGATTTAAATACAAATTCCCCTTTGCGTCCGTAAAAGTAATTGGTGAACAATTATGTATCTTGGAGCGTTGTAAATAGGGTGTTACTTAGAGTTTAGTGATTGGTAAAGAAATGTTTGTTTAAACATACCTGTTGCGTAAAATGTGAAGGACCGACGGCCGCTCTCCGTTTCAAAGCTCTTACAAAAGGGCGGTGGTTTATTTTACGGCCCTATATATCTGCTGGTATTCATTAGAAGTACTAACCTACACTAGAGGTAAAGGTTCCGATGGTGACGCACGATATCGTTCATAAATGTTGTAATTAAAGTTTATAGTTGGTAAACTTGAATTTGCAATGGAGATCTGTAACTGGAGGACTAAGTTTCTAACTTTGATAGTGTGAATTTTAATTGAGTTACTCTTGATAGAGAAGACTCAATAGCTGTCTTTCGCGATTTAAAAATATTATGCAAAAATATGTACATTAAATAACGATTAGGTACGTACACACAGCTACGCATCAAGCTATTCATTTCCAGTTTTAGCTGACCTCGCATTGTATAGGTTTTTCTTACAATTAGAAGTCAGCTTATACTGGTTAAGTATAGCTTGATGTGTAGCCGTGCGTACACTCATACTAAATTATATAACATACAGATAACTATGGATAGTTTAGGTATTAAACCATAAATCAGATTAACACGTCAATAAGAATAACGAATAATACCCGCATATTAATATTTTAAAACACCCATAGTAATAAACAACAATAATAATTAGCCCGGTTTTACCATTTCAAATAACCTATGACTAAACAACCGTTTAATTTAAACATAGATTAACATCCGTTAAGACCTCCATATTAGGTGTAACTGGCACTTCATTATTCAAATACTTTTAAACTTAATTAATTATGTGTGGATGATTGGTCGAAATAAGCGTACGAATTATATAATTTGTAACGTATTGACAGCTGGTAAAACAAGTGACATTTGATGTGGGATATTATACACAGCTGCCTAATATGCTAATTTAGGATTTGTCATTTAGATCGTGTTTATTAACAGCTATTTTGATTATCACCTGGGAGTGGCCCGTTCTCTATCCTTGGTTTTTCCAAAGTTCGCAACTAATTGAAACTGAGAAACGCTATCCTTAAGTAAGATATCTATCACATATCCATGTATCTATCACATAATTGATTTACCAGTCTGTTATATTTTTAATTCTTTTACCATTTTTGGTAGACTAAATTTTATTTTAGGTGCATCGTCTTCACATATAATTATATAAACAATGTATACAAAAACTTGTAAAACATTTTAAAAGAGTAACGGTGGAGTTTCTTGCCCATTCTTCTCCACACGAAAACTACATTTTGGAATGGGCGACTAGAATCAATTCTATTTTTTTTTTTCATTTTAAATTTTGACGTTCAAAAGTGCCTTTTAAGTGCCTATTTGAAATAAATGATTTGACTTTGACTTTGATAATTTGTACATACAACCAAATAACTGGTCTTGCTTGTTAGCAGGTCTAAAATTTTTGAGTGGCTATCTAAGTTACTGGTTCCAGAATACAATCTAAATGGATTCGGCCCAGAATTCGGCTACGTGTTTGGCGCCATCACTAGCGTCCATCAGTTCCTGTGACGTGCAGTTGACAGGACACGCAGAACATGATACTGAGTGTCATAAATACTACTAACTGTTGTCATAAATATTTGTATGCTATCGCCTTCGTAAACGGAGGTTATACCGCTTGTGTCACTCATCCATACATTAATCGACGCAGATTTTAAACAGTCAGGGAAGTTTATAAAAAAAATAGTGTATATAGCTACTTGTTTACCCACCTCTGGTCCCGCAATATTTTTCCCGTCTGGCGAATTTCCATAGCTCCTCTAACTAAACAAATTATGAAGTCAGCGATGAATAATAACAGGCTACGATACCCGCGATCTCTTTGATTCTGCGCATGCTCGAATTGGTTTCATAAAGTTAACTAATTAACGTAAACCACCGAATCTTTGCATTGACTTTTAAGTGGATTCAAGTATTCATTGAACAGTTTTAAGTTGTTGGAGCAGAAATTGTAAGAGAAGGTAAGATGCCCGAAGCAAGCCAAAAATAGATGCCTGTTTTTGTTACTCGAAGTGGATTTGTCTAAGGAAGCTCCAGTTTTAAACCAAGAACTTAATTTAGTAATATCGATAAATTATCAAGTTACCTACCTTATAACAACGGACCTAAAATAGTTAACACGCTTATTAACATCACCCTAGGCCTCTTAGGAGCCGAGCAAAAAGGAAAAACACGTCGGAAGGAACTCGCGGGCATACGATGCTATGCGACGGGGTAGATCGGGACGAAGTCGCGGGCAGAAGCTACTATAATACCTTCATCTGTAAGTTTTTTTTTCGTAATGCTAATGACGATTCTTACTTGTTACAAATTGTGCTAGATATACCGAATACATACAGACTTACCTCTATCTTATAATAAGGGACCTTCAATAGTTGGCGAAACTAGGGTGTGAAGTGTGTACGTATTGAAGTTTACACCCTCATCTGCCAATATCTTTCTAAAAGAAGTCGTAATGCTGATGAAGGTATCAGTATTTTTTACAAATTACGCTAGATATAACGAATATTATGTACCTATTGGCAAATGGTGGGGTGATTGCGTAACTCGCTAACAGAAGTTTCTTTCATTTTGAAAGTTAAACAATATTGATTGCGTTATTTACAAATTTTGAAACGTTTTACAATAACATTAGTGGTAACGGAACGAAATTCATTTCGTTTTCAAGTCCCTGCACCCTAATTGCGTAACACACTATTACTCTCAATTTGAATCATTTTGAAGCATATTGCTAATCCATTGCTCCATATGTTTGAAAAGTGTGTCTGCTCAACAACGTGAATAACGCAATGAATGTTGTTGAACTGTCAAAATGAAACCCATTGCTACTGATAGTGTGTTACGCAATTACCCTGCTGGTTCCAAGCCAGTTCCAAGTAACTACTTGTTACTTCAACGTCACAAAAATATAATACGTTTCCACGTACCCAAAAGTACGGTCTTCATAATAAATGTCCAAATATACTGAATTACCGAATATTTTCTGCGAAATACAATTGTTATTTTCTATTATGGTATCATTATTGTTTGAGTAATCAAAAGGCGATTGTGGCAGATTTGTTATGAAGTTACGAAGGTAAGATCAGACCAGAAATCGCAAAAAAAAAACAGCTTTTCCCTACATTTATGTTCGTATAACTCGTCAAAAATATAGGGAACAGCTGATTTTATTTTCGCGATTTCAGGTTTGGTCCCATAGTAAAAGTTGTTCATTATGATGAGTACAATGACCTCGAGGTTGTTAATGTTTTTCCAATAACCCTGTATATAGGAGTAAAGGTGTCGTAATCAAAGGGTGCCTACGGAACCCGCTGTCGGTCCGTCCGTCTGTCACAGGGCTGTATCTTTTGAACCGTAATAGGGTAGACACTTGAAATTTTCATAGTGTGTGTAGTATTATGAGGCAAAAGGATGTAAGTAAGGATGTATGTAAGAATCTTAGCAGGTGGCGTTCTGTAGTTTCTGCGTAACCCATGCAGAAGGTGTGAGTTTATGTATGTACTAGCTTTTGCCCGCGACTTCGTCCGCGTGGGTTTCGTACTTTCCTCAAATAAATTTAACATCCTCTCCACCTCCCCCTGAAAGGTATTTCGAAAATGATTGATTACGATCTTTATACAATACTTTATTTAAAGAAATAAGTATTCGGGCCAATATTTTAGTTAAACTACCTAAGATGTTTCAAATAAACTATCGTCCCTTTTCATCACGACAGCTCTTGTTTTTGCATTTGGTACGTTTCCATTTTTATGATATAAAGATTATTTATACCCATTTTCGTGTTAATGGAAGTTGAAGTTTCTACTCCTTAAACTTTATTACCCTTTTCTACCCCGGTAGGAGTAGAATAAGTAAAACCCTAAAACTCATACTTTTTTATTTTAAGTAAGTAAGTAGTAAACCCCTAAAAGTGACAATCTTTATTATTTACTGATGCAAATGTTGAACAGTTTCAAGTTTCTTAACCAAACGAATAAGACCACATTTTCACCTTCACAGTTTTTATCCCCATAGGGGCGAAATATTGAAAACATGTATGGGATGTTTCCATATCTTGACTCAAAGATTATTTAGACCAATTTCCCATTGACTCAAGCCATGCAATAAAATACTCCTCTGTGATATGGACTACCCCCGTTTACCCCGTTAGGGTTAGATTTTCGAAAAACCCAGTCACACTTTTTTATTAATTTTGGTCTTAAGTATACTGAGTTCCGAGTTTATATTATTGGACCGCGCGATAAAATTCTTCCATAAACTGACACCCTCAATCTCCCTTTAGAGCAGAAAAACATAAAATGACAAACTATAATTTACTTAGATAAGTATTTGTGCCAAGTTTGAAGCTTAAATTTATTCATACCATTTTTTTGGAGTAAATCAAGCTACGCACTATAATACCGGCCTTAAAAATCGAATTACCACTTTTTTACCCGTCAGGGATCTACTTTCGAAAGACCCATTTCTTATTACTTACTTAGACAAATATTCCTTCCAAGTTTCAAATTTATTAACCAAATGAATAAGATTTTTCGTATAAAGTTTTTCCCCACTTTTCACCCCACACAGGAGGAATTTTGAAAAAATGTTTGGGATGTGTTCATAACTGGACTCAAAGATTATTTCCAACAATTTTCGAGTTAATCAAGCCACGCAGTAAAATGGAAAATTAACTACTCCTTTTCACGCCGTCAGAGGTAGATTTTCGCAAAACCCTGATACATGTTATTCTTTACTTTTGATCTTAAGTATAAATACTGAGTTTCGACTTAATCGGACCGCACGTTAAAATTCTTCCATACAAATGTTGACACCCCCTAATCGCCCTTTAGGGGGTAGTTTAGAAAAGCAAAAAATGCCAAAATTCATAATTTACTTAGATAAGTATTCATGCCAAGTTTCAAGTATATTAACCAAATGAATAAGATTTTTCATATAAGCTGTATCCCCACTTTTCACCCCCACAGGGGTGGAATTTTGAAAAATCGTTTGGAATGTGTTCATTACTTGAGTCACAGATTATTTATACCAATTTTCGAGTTAATTAAGCCAGGCAGTAAAATTTGCCCTATAAAATTAACTACCCCTTTTCTCCCCGTTAGGGGTAGATTTTCGAAAAACCCTGATACACGTAATTCTTTATTTTTGGTATTAAGTATAAATACTGATTTTTGAATTAATCGGACCGCGCGTTAAAATTCTTCCACACTTATTTTGACACCCCCCAATCCCCTGTTAGGGGGTAGTTTAGAAAAACAACAAATGCCAAACTTTATGATTTACTTAGATAAGTATTCGTGCCAAGTTTCAAGTTTATTAACCCAAGGAATAAGATTTTTCATATAAGCTGTATCACCACTTTTCAACCCCCACAGGGGTGGAATTTTAAAAAATCGTTTGGAATGTGTTCATTACTTGACTCACAGATTATTTATACCAATTTTTGAGTTAATTAAGCCAGGCAGTAAAATTTGCCCTGTAAAATTAACTACCCCTTTTCTCCCCGTTAGGGGTAGATTTTCGAAAAACCCTGATACACTTAATTCTTTATTTTTGGCATTAAGTATAAATACTGAGTCTTGAGTTAATCGGACCGTGCATTAAAATTCTTCCATACAAATTTTGACACCCCTCCATCCCCCTTGAGAAGGTAGTTTAGAAAAACAAAAAAGTCCAATTTTCATAATTTACTTAGGTAAGTATTCGTGCCAAGATTCAAGTTTATTAACTCAAGGAATAAGATTTTCCATACAAACTTTCATCCCCCATTTAACTCCCTTAGGGGTTGAATTTCGAAAATTCCTTCCTTATTCCTCGTCTACATTATAAAAGGAACCTCTGTGCAAAATTTCAGCTTTCTAGGTCCAGGGGTTTGGGCTGGGCGTTGATGAGTCAGTCAATCAGTCAGTCAGTCAGTCAGTCAGTCAGTCAGTCAGTCAGTCAGGACTTGTCTTTTTATATATATAGATGTTCTTCTATAACAACAAATAATATCAATAAAAAACCGGCCAAGTGCGTGTCGGACACGTATACGAGTCCGACACGCACTTGGCCGGTTTTTTTTTTGTTGTTTTAGGTAATATTGGGTCTTAAAGAAGTCCTAGATGACATTATCCTTGTGTGTTCTGTGACTGGTGGGGTTATAATGGTCTTGCGAAAATCTTCACTTTAGAATCCAAGGCCTTTAGTATAATCAGCCTATGTTGCCACTCCTGGGGTACAGACCTCCTCTCTTTGAGAGGGTGTGGGCCGTAAACCACCTCTCAGGCCTAGTGCTTGTTGTTAGATATCTGCGGGGCATTTTCCGTAATTTTAACCCTTTGATCGCCACGGTCGTGTATAGCCGACAAATGAAAACGTGCCCAACAAGCCACCGTCGGCTAATGCCGACAAGAAAACACCATGTTTTAAGTATAAAATAAATAAACTAAATTCAGTTTTCTGTGTTTATACTTAAAACATGGTGTTTTCTTGTCGGCATTGGCGTGTTGGGCACGTTTTCATTTGTCGTCTATACACGACCGTGGCGGTCAAAGGGTTAAGAACGTTCACAGTTTGAAGGCCAATCAATTCTCATAATTTAAAATGTTCAGAATCTAGTCGCAATCTCATCTCAGCGACAAACAAATGTCAAAACCTTCTCAAAATAGACTGTGAAAGTTTTTAAAATTACGAGAATTGCCCCTTATAATATAATTGGCCAATTCTCGTAATTTAAAACGTTCAAAATCTAGTCGCAGTCTCAGCTCGACGACAAACAAATGTCAAAATGTAGAGAAATTAGAAGTATTTTTTGATAGATTGAGACAGATCTGAAGGCCAATTCTCGTAATTTAAAACGTTCAAAATCTAGTCGCAGTCTCATCTCGGCGACAAACAAATGTCAAAATGTAGGGAAATTAGACGTATTTTTGACAAATTGAGACTGAGATCAGACTGTGAACGTTCTTAAAATTACGAGAATTGCCCCTCTGATGTCTTCAAATTTTTCGTTCTAGGACATGCCGGTTTCCTCATGAGGTTTTCCTTTTTAAGGCCTTTGCTTTGTAGTAAACATTAACACGTCTTATATTAGCGTATTGACATACATTTTGGGAAATTAGACGTCGTGTTATGTTATATTCTAAACTATATTTATCTAAAGCACGTCATCTTCAGATAGTAAATAAAATAAATCTAGTTCTTATTCTAACGCGTGCTGAAATATCTTTCACTTCAACGGAATCCACTTGAGAGCTAAAAGCGACTGTTGAAATGTCACAGATACTAAATCTTATTTTTGAAACATTTCAGTTTCTTTAGAGCCGCTGATGTGAAAGCGAAAAATGAAATATCAAATACTTTTCTCCGAGGATATTGAAAGAGTCTGCCGAGCAAAATAGCTGGCTAGATATTTACGTTATTCTTAGATCTGAGGTCGATTTTGTTTTGCTAAATAGAACCCTAATTGCGTAAGACACCTTCAATCTCAATCTGAATCATTTTGAAGCATATTGCTAATCCATTGCTTCATATGTTCGCAAAATGTGTCTGCTCAACAACGTAAAAAACGCAATGAACGTTGTTGATCTGTCAAAATGAAATCCATTGCTTCTGATAGTGTGTTACGTAATCAGCGCGCTGGGCTTACTTTTAAAAATTGACGGATAGAGTAGGTACGGACGCCAGCACGTCAAGCTACCCGATACTGTCAAATTTTCCCAATCAACTTTGAACCTTATGCTTTAGCGAAAAAGTTGGAAATCTGTTAAAGAAATTTGACAGGTTGTAGTAGCTTAATGTCTGTACATAATTATCTATAACGCCAACAATGATGTTGATTGATGCTTTGATGACTTTGGGACAAAGTTGGGTAGTCTTTTCTGTCTCTAATTCCACAAGCACATTATCATCTTCATCATCAAACAAACATTTTACGACACCTAAATCAATATTATTCAAGAATAATCATACATTCACGTAATCCCAAAGATTTATTACAAATTATGACACTAGCGTCCAGTTGAGAATATAGCTAATTATTCAAATGATAGTGACAAGTATAATTTACATGTATTAATAAATCCACCAGCACCCAATAATTGCGACGACCAAGACCGGCCAGTTTTGTAAGATAAGTCGCAATGAGTTTGTTCAAGTACTAATAACTGTATGGAAATTGCAACACTTGTTATGAAACTTTGCCTATACTTAATATAATACGTGAATAATTTCCAGGTATAATATTATTTGCAGCTGGTAGAATGATATGTTAATAAAGCTTGTGTAGCTACCCAAACCTGTCAAATATTCCCAATCAACTTTAAACCTTATGCTTTAGCAATAAATTTGAAAATCTATTAAAGAGATTTGACAGATTGTGGTAGCTTGATGTGCTGGCGTCTGTACAGAAATGTCGTTGGCATAGGACTGGTCGGAGGCTAACAAAACGTATTTCACTTTACTGTCAAATGATAACTATCTACATATATTTTCATCAACTCGATATTTTATTCAAAATTGAGGATAGATAGAAAACTCTCAAATCAAATATTTTTATTAGTCAGCTGACTAAATAAAAATATTTGATTTGAGAGTTTTGGGACACGTACAGGAAATAAAAACAGTAAAAAAGGAGGATTTAAGGGCCTATACTACCTCAAATGGCTTAGCATGATCCTCCGTTATGTCGAAAATCCTGCAGCATTAATTTTGAAATAAATATATGGTAAACTTGAGGATTAATGCTAGGTCTTATGTTAGACGAAAACACGATTTCATAAAATTTTCTCGATAGAAAAAAATTCCAAAGTTACCTCCAAACCGGACAATAAACCGCTGGTATTCAAAAAATACTTCAAATTAGATCATGAAACTTTGTATACTAACCGAACTAACTATAAAGCAGGTCTTATGTTATTTACTTTTTTTTAATTACCATTATTTTCACCGTAAAAAGCAAATACCTAAACTATTGGCGCTGCCTGCCGCCTAGCACTGCACTCTATCTCGCTCTCACTCAGTCCGCGAGCAGTATCGTGCGAGCGAGATAAAGAGTGAATTTTAGCTGAGGTAGTGTAGGCTCTTAAGGCTAATAGAATTACATTAAAATCAACGAAAAAATAAACCACACACACACAAACACAGGTGTTATTACCTAGCGTAGGAGTCAGGGCTTTACTTTGTTTGTACACTTTTTTAAGCCAGTAAATTATTTTTATTAAACGAGAAAAAACTTCGTCAGTTCAAAAAGATTACCATTTTGTAAAAAAAAGTGCAAAATTGACTGTTTCTTCTTTTTCTGTTTCTGTTGATTGCCAAATAAGAACCTATGACCATTATTACAGGTAGTCTGTTGCCCGGAAACCTGTAAAATTGTCTAACTTGCACCCTAACTGCGAAACATACTACCAATCTCAATGTAAATAATTTTGAAGGATATTCCTAATCCATTGCTTCTTATGTTCGAATAATGTGTCTGCTGAACAACGTAAATAACGCAATGAATGTTGTTGAACTGTCAAAATTAAACCGATTGCTACTGATAGTGTAATAATCACAACGTATGCGACTGTCCCTTTAAATTAATTTTGAAATCTTTTATCACCGGTCCTTTGGAACGTAGACGATTTTTGTTTACGGTCGAATTGCCAGCGGTCCATTCGCTTTGGGCCGTTCAGACTAAATACCCATGTTGCGCAATTACACCGCTGAAGGTATCTTCTGATCACTTGGAACCAATTACTGGGTCATAGGGTATCCTTTGGCCCAGTAATTGGTTCCAAGTGATCAGACAGCATAGGTAATATTCTCTGCAGAAAATACTAATATTGAGTCATTAATTTCGTCAGATTGGATGCCAACCACAACTTAGTTCGTTGCGCGACTTGATGACGGTTCGATTCCCGAGTCAGGCAGTGTTATTGAGTTTTTCCATCAGGAATTTCTTGGTAACAGCCCGGAGTTTGGAAGTTGGCGGTGTGATACCCCCGTACCTCGGAAAGCACGTTAAGACGTTGGTCCTGCGCCTGATCTCACTCCGGTCGTTTCGGATTGCCATCCCATCGGACTGTGAAAGTGAGGTATGAGGGAGTGCACCTGTGTCTGCGCGTATACTTGTGCACTATAATATCTCCCGCGCCGAAGGCTAGTACAGAAATACGGTCTAGAGCAGTTTATTTCGTTCGTTGAAACTGTTGATTATTTAGGTACTTAAATGAACTCTAATGGGCTAAAATCGCACAATAATATCTAGCAAACCATCAAGACGTTACACGCATACGTACACGCATGCCAAAGTATTGTAATATTAACCTTTGAAGTTGCGTTATAGTGCTTAACACACATACCTGTAGTAATTAAGTGAATGTTTGATTTGAAGCATAAAACTTAACTATGTTTCTGGTATTAGTAATATCGTTAAACTAGAAAACTATTGAATATACTTAGGATCTTTTATTCTTGCTGCTATTTCTTGGTTCAAAACCTTCCATAATACAGTTTTATACTGCCATTATCATTTATTCTTCATTACAATACGCTGCGTGTTGTTAGTCAGTCAGGGAACTGCTTTCGAATGATTGATTTTGATCTCCGATGAGTTTGTCAACATCGACACTGAAAAAAAAAATTTTTTACTACACCACATTAAAGCGATTTCATTAAAACTTACTGACTTGATATAGTAAGAAGAAATATTTGTAAACCAATAAAAGACAAAACAGTAACGTTTAATGATTGAACATGCCCTTTACTGAAAAAAAAAAACGTTAAAGTTAAAACGATAAAATGTTAAAGTTTAAACGTTAAAATATTAGAGTTTACCTACTGTCGTGACGGTAACATTTTGCCCAGTAAAAAATACTGTTTTGAACATTAGGCTCATTTGGAATTATTTAAAACATATCTGAGGGGCAATTCTCGTAATTTTAAGAATAGTCGCAGTCTGTAGGCCAATTCTGCTAATTTAAAACGTACAAAATCTAGTCGCAGTCTCATCTCGGCGACAAACAAATGTCAAAAACTTGTCAAAATGTAGGGAAATTTGAAGTATTTTTGACAGATTGAGACTGAGATCAGACTGTGAACGTTCTTAAAAATTACGAGAATTGCCCCTCAGATCTCAGTCTCAATCTGTCAAAAATACTTCTAATTTCCGTACATTTTGACAAGTTTTTGACATTTGTCTGTCGCCGAGATGAGACTGCGATTAGATTTTGAACGTTTTAAATTACGAGAATTGGCTTGCAGATCAATGTTTTTTCACTAATATTTACTGCTTATTTCTTTCAGCACATCTAGGCAATCCTTGTCTCCTATGGAGCAGGTACGAGTATTTATCACTACTCTTGCTTACTACATGTTGGCGTTTTCAGACTATTTATGGTAGGTCCATATTTTCTCACGATATTTTCCATTATTATATCAATTATATTTTCCTAGAGGTCTCGCTGGTATTGAAAATACCGCATCTTATAAACTGTCTTTCGTTAAAATTCATACGAAATTCATTACGAACGCGTTTCGCTTGACATTTGTTACATGCAATTCTAGGAACTCTTTGACGCAGTCTACGTTTTCTGCTTATTATAAACTAGAAGTCTTCTAGACTCGAATAAATAGGTAACTTCTGGGTCAGATATAATCTTACCACGAGCAATATTTTTGTAGTTCCAAGAACTTCAATCTATAAATAAAGGTTATGTCAGTTCAGTTACTGAACGCACTTTATAGCATAAGTTTATTCTCGAACATGTCATGTGCCTGTTTATACATTTTACGCATCAACTGTTACGATCTTACGCACGCTGCACCCACCCACGCACTCTCTATGCTAGCGTAGACTCGTACTGCCTTGTACTTAAGTTGAGATTCCTTCAACTTGAATGCAACTGTAAGATTGTACGACAGAAGATTAAATACCAACACCGTTTGGCCCACCTGCTTCAGTAGTCTCTATTTGCGTATAGATCATGTTATGTTTGTCGTATATTTTATGAGTCATAGTGCATTGTTATGGTAGGACGCATGCAACGAAGTCTTACATAATGAGGCCTCAATGAGGGGGGGGGGGGGGTGTCTTCTAACAAGTTTACCGAAGACCTTGGCCGGGTCACGTGGTTGTGGATGACACGCGGTTTTTTTATGCCCACAGTTATGACGATGTTCTTGACAATAGATTTCAGTGTTTAGGAGCGATGCTCGTTTGATGACAGATCGTTCGTATTGCGCTGACGCCGCTTAGAGCCAGTGACACAAAATGGTGGCTGCGTTTAGCTGACATTGGCCTCGATTTTTGCCGACTTTGACGAAGTTGCGATGTTTTTCTTTCAAGTTAAACTAGGAAGAGACGAAGGAAGTTTTCAAGCGCTCGAAGGTTATTACTAAAACTTCCAAACAGGTTATGGTAACTGTTTTCGCCAAATATGGTACTTAACCGCTAAAGTTCAACATGTGAACTATGTAGGTAGCTGGTCATAGCGATATTCTTCCTATAGACTAGTATTTACCATGAAGATATAGTCTGTTGTATCGAAAGGTGTATCATCAGTCGTAAACTAGGTCTCAATACATCTACTTTTATACTATTTCTAAATATGTGAGCACCATGTATCTATCACATAATTAATTTACCTGTCATTGCTTTATTCCTAATTATTTTTACCTATTGTGGTATAATAATTTTATTCTATACTCCATTTGATTAGGTAATTTAATAAAGGTAAAAAAACACATGACGTGGTTAACCGACTAAATGTAATACTAGTCTATTCATTGTCCTGCTACGTCACAGTTGTACTCTTCAATTTAGCAACGTTATTAATGAATTATGACGTTGCAAAATTGAAAAGTACAACTGTGACGTAGTATGACGATTGAAGTGACTGGTATTAAGTTTAGTCGGTTAACTAAGTCACGTGGGTTTTTTTGTTTACCTTTATTTAATTACCTAAACAAATGGAGTATAGGTGCATCGTCTTCACATGTAATTATATAATTTACTAGCTATGCCCGTGACTTCTGGGATAAATCATCATCTGCCTAGCCTTTTCCCAACCATGTTGGGGTCGGCTTCCAGTCTAACCGGATGCAGCTGAATATCAGTATTTTACATGGAGCGACTGCCTATCTGACCTCCACAACCAAGTGACTGGGTAATATGATACCCCTTGGTAAGACTGGTTGTCAGATTTTCGGGCTTCTGACTACCCGTAACGACTGTCAAAGATCCACGAAAGACAGCCGAGAAAAACGGCTTAACGTGCTTTCCGAGGCACGGAGGGGTCTCGTTATGTAACGATGGTCACCCATCCACAGACCAAACGCGGCAAGTGTAGCTTACCCTGATCGATCGACCTGTGCGGCTGTTTCTATTTAGCCACGAGACTTCTGGGATAAATATGCCGAAAGAATCCTTTGTCCTAATGGTCATGGTCTAACTGTATGGCGCGATCAAAATCAATGATCGCGATCCAGATTGATAATTTACGAATTAGATTGACGGATTGATGCATCTGATTTCAAAATATCTAGATATTTTCGCGATCCGCGATCATTGATTTTGATCGCGGATCGCGATCGAGTATGACTGTGTACGGGCCGCCTATGCCGCCAAATTACATCGAAATCGTACAAACATTAAGGCAGGTAATTGACAGACACTATAATATAGACTATAGTATGGATTACTTTCGGTTCGTAGAATTATGTAGAAATATCCCTAAGCGCACATACCTTTCGCGCCTAGGCAGTTCACCTTCGTGGCGGGTGCATCTAAAAGTGCAGTCATAACCGACATCCGATGTTCGCGTCAAGGCTGACATCTCAGGAATGCGGAGAGATCGTTTCGTGGCGCAACTCTGTTTTGCAAACCCTCCTCTTGCTTCGAACTTAGGTGTAACATTTGTGGATGTAATACCTACGTTTTTTTGTCTGGTTGGTTGAGCACAACGAGCTTGCTGCAATTCAGGAAAATAATTAATTGAAATACCTATTTCGATTACCTACAAGATCTTTTCTTTTGGGTGTAATTTAGGGATCTTGATCGTGTCGATGGCAATCTAAATGGACTTAGAATTCTAACGCTAGCGTCCATCAGTAACTATAACGTGAAGCTTACCGGACACACAGGACCTGGGGTAATTGTTTCAGCAGAATAGGTGTGAGGATATTTCTTTCTGCTAACAACATACCTATTGACTGCAACCACCAATTCATATGACAACCGTGATAATAGGCTAGTTTTTACCATCAATAAATTGAAAATCTATTTAGTCCGTCAGTTAGACTATTGGAAAATAATGGATACGTATTTATTGTTTTTGTAAATCAATGAATATTGACAAAGATAAAACGCATCAAAACTCGGGAGTGGCCGCTCGTGACGTCAGAACGCACTAAAAATTATATTAAGTTGTGTGTGACGTATTGAGAATTTTAAAAGCGGCCAGCCTTTTTGGGCACTTATCCTATTGACAGCGATGCGGACAAATTTTTTGATGCCCAATGAGATCTTCCAATTTCTTTTATTTTTTACTAGGGGCCTGTCCCGGCTTCGCACGGGTGGACATTTATTTTTAAACATTTTATTTTTTTCTTGCAATTATTAAAAAAGCCTATATTAATCAGTGATAATATAGCATTCAAATGGTGAAAAAATTTTTAAAATCGGTCCAGTACTTTTTGAGCCAATTCGTTACAAACATACATACAAATCTTTCCTCTTTATAATATTAGTATAGAAGTATAGATTAAATACGTCAATATAACTAAGTACTTGTTTAATGATAGCTTTTCAAAGAAAATTAAATTAAAATAGCATTAGAAGATCATCTTCTTTCAAAAGTCTGCTCTCAAGAGAAAAATGTAATGAAATTTCTCAAAGTTCTCTGAATCCCTTAGACTCTGTTACGCCAGACTACCACGTAACGAGCTGTTCTACACTTAGCCGGGAACAAGTCGCAAAACGAATTTAAAGCAAACCATAAAAGCAGCGACTAATCAAAACGAAAACGCAACAAATGCAAAATTCAACGAACATTTAAAACGCAATCATTCACGACAGTCTGATTTATACTATTCCTATTTCCATACTGATTGGAAAATGAAACTGTTTGTTGCGACTTTTTTGATGTTTTACTACTAAACGTTAGTTATTGTGGGACATCCGTCATTAGATGTTTCGATGAGGTTTTTCCTTTGAGCCTTGTTCATATTGCTAGATGAATTTTAATATGTACATTTTTAAAGCGTGCTGCGTCCAACACGATTGGAATTAACCACTTTGTGCTGTCATTTTAGTGCAGATATGTAGTTCTATTTACAATTTTATGGCTTTTGGGAAGCATTTTTGTTGTGATTTATTGACATGCAAATCAGAATATAATTGGCTGTATTCTGTGAGGCGTTCATTAGATTATTTCTTGTTACTTTAAATAGCAGTTTTTTATTTTGTAGATTGTCTTATAGCATTACGATAGCCGTTCTTTTTTATCTGTATTGATATATCTCTCTTTTAGGGTGAATATCACCAAACTTTTATACCTAGAATAATATAATGAGATTATATTTTGAACTTTTGACAGTTTTTCCATACCAGAACTGTCAGATGTTAATTATATTCCACGAACAAAAGATATCTGACTTTGGTACAATCGGCCCTTAATCGCATTGTATTACATACTTAGATCTTCCAAAATAAATAAAATAATTAAAGCTTTTGTTCTTAACAGTCAGAAATTCTATCAGCATTCTCCACACGACTTCCGACAAATTAGACGCGTGTTCGATGTCCACCCTTATGCAATATACAGGGTGGTATCGGATGAAAATTTTCAATTATCGAGTCGCACCGTCCGTGCTAGTTTAATTAAGAAACGTAAAGGTTCCAACGTTACCTAAGGAGGTTCATCGAATGAAGTATTTTTCTTTATTCATTTTGAAATTGCTTTTTTATGGATGGGAAATCATCAAATGACCCCTCCCGCTCTGGGTGGAGCAGAAGGGAGTGTCAGACTCTTACTGAATAAAATCCACCCGTGTCCCTTTCTTAGCCCTTTATGTTCCGAGGCAGCGGTAACCCTTTCGGACAAACCCGCTGCCTCGGCAGGCATTTTGAAATTGTTGAGCTGTTATTATAGTCCGTTCAGTTACCATACCTCTACATTCGCATCACTGTCAAAATCACAGTGATCTTTATTGTCGTCAATAAGGTTGCTATTTAGTTGTTTCCATTGCCATTTATGTTAAAATCAGAAAGATCTTTATTCACATTGCAATAAGTTTGCTATTTAGTTGCTCCTGTAAAAAAAGTCATCAAATTTTGTGTTGTAGAGGTAAAATAAATTTTAAAGGGCTATAGTAGCTAAATGTTAGTCTTTTGTTTTTCTAATTTTATTGTATTTCTATGGCGAAGCATACAGAAACCTAGCGAATTGTATTGTTTAGAGTAACATAGGGAAACTTTCTGATGAAGTTGTAAAAGTTCGAAGGCTATTTTTAGGGAAGCAATTCATAGAAATTAAATTATGTATCCTCTTCCTGAACCGCACATCTTTGAATTTGTTTGTACATGTCTGAATTGAAGATATTTTAGGCGTTTGGTCGTAGTTCTTCTCTTACAAAGGAAGTGTACACGTCAAATTTATATATATCGTGTAAATAGTAGTATCATGTATATAGTATAATATTATGAATCTTATTTATTTAATACTTCAGACATTGAAATGTACAGAGGTGGACTTAATGCCGTAGGGGGTTAATCTTACCTTTGTGAATTTTATCATGCACTTAGTTTAAATATAAAACTAACTTAAATTATCTCTAAGATGATCTTACGCCAAAAATTAATGTACTTCTGCACAAATAGATTCATAGTTATTTACCGAGTTTTTATAGTCCTATCTAGTCATGAAACACTTTTTTATGCTGGTGACTATGTATAAAGCGTATAGTAAGCGTAAGCGCAAAGCGTAACGCGTAAGTAGCGCGGTGCGGCGCCGGCGCAGCTCGCCCTTTGTGAGCGCTACGCGCCGCCGACCGCACATCGACGTATTAGGCTTTTAGACAGGCTGCTCTTTAGGAGACAGGTCTGACAAGGAAAATAACTGTTAAAACGTCTGGTAGGTATTCTATACAGTTTTGAAAGGTTAGGTTTTTTGAGTTTCTGATTTTGTCAGGTTCGTCCTGTATTACCTTCATGAGACTTAACGAAACTGGTAAAACGAGGGTAAACTATATACTTTTGCCTACGATAATCCTATCCAGCGTGTCGCTTGCTCCCCCAGCGATGACGTCCGTACCCCACAGGGGTGCTCTTTGCGTGAAGTCACGTAGTTTTAAAAATTTAAGTCCTGGCTTTCCAGTCAGGGCTTAAAAATTTAAGCCATAATTTATTGAGGCACCCACAGACAAGACCGGTCAAGAAGTAGACAACCTCCTAGGTTGACCTGCGAGATGTCATATCTAAAAAAAAAAAAACCTTTGCCTACCTCTTTGGGGATAGCAGGGGGCGTGCAGTCATTCGTAATTTCAAAATGAATAAAGAAAAATACTTCATTCGATGAACCTCCTTAGGTAACGTTGGAACCTTTACGTTTCTTAATTAAACTAGCACGGACGGTGCGACTCGATAATTGAAAATTTTCATCCGATACCACCCTGTATATTGCATAAGGGTGGACATCGAACACGCGTCTAATTTGTCGGAAGTCGTGTGGAGAATGCTGATAGAATTTCTGACTGTTAAGAACAAAAGCTTTAATTATTTTATTTATTTTGGAAGATCTAAGTATGTAATACAATGCGATTAAGGGCCGATTGTACCAAAGTCAGATATCTTTTGTTCGTGGAATATAATTAACATCTGACAGTTCTGGTATGGAAAAACTGTCAAAAGTTCAAAATATAATCTCATTATATTATTCTAGGTATAAAAGTTTGGTGATATTCACCCTAAAAGAGAGATATATCAATACAGATAAAAAAGAACGGCTATCGTAATGCTATAAGACAATCTACAAAATAAAAAACTGCTATTTAAAGTAACAAGAAATAATCTAATGAACGCCTCACAGAATACAGCCAATTATATTCTGATTTGCATGTCAATAAATCACAACAAAAATGCTTCCCAAAAGCCATAAAACGTTCAAAATCTAGTCGCAGTCTCATCTCGGCGACAAACAAATGTCAAAAACTTGTCAAAATGTAGGGAAATTTGAAATGTTTTTGACAGATTGAAACTGAGATCAGACTGCGAACGTTCTCAAAAATTACGAGAATTGCCCCTCAGAAATCGCGAAAAAAAAATTAGTTGTCCCCTACATTTTGACGAGTTATGCGAACATAAATGTAGGGAAAAGCTGATTTTTTTTTCGCGATTTCAGTTTTTGTCCCATAGTAAAAGTTGTTCGTAATGATGTGTATAAGGGCCTCTTTTCAGATCCGACAACATTTACATTACACCTTGTATATTAAACAAATTGACGCCTTACATCAATTTGTCGTGTTACTATAGACATTTCATAAAACTGTCAAAAACATTATTTTAATACACGGACAATTTAAGTAGTCAATTAGATAAACAATTATCATGTTCATCTGCGATCTTTAGACTTAGCTTTATCTCTGGTGTTAAAAAAAATTATAAGAACTCAATGTTTTACAAATTGACGAAATAAACAGTTCAAAAAACCGAAAGTAAACCAGCTAAGAATAAAACAGGTATTTCAAGTCCTTGATTCAACACTCTATAAAAGCCTTGAATTACGTAAGTGAACAATTCCTTAATCTCGAGATAGATTCGTCTCCAACGCCATCTTGTTTTATTTAAATACTTAAATGGATTAAGCAACAAATCTAGGTTTCAATGTCATTTGAACAGGTTCTTTCGGCTTAGTACTTTTTATACTTTTATGGGTCGATTCAAATTGGCGGTTACATCATTTTGGTTGGCAACAGGTTGAGAAAGACAGTATGACAGTAATTCTGTATACTAGGTGCTATAAATATTTGTCCTGTCAGCAAGTTAGCAATCATTTATATTGGAAATTGCATTCATCTTGTGTGTAATTGATTGAATGAATAATTGATTCTCAGACGTAATTCAGAATTTAAAATTCAATAGAGATTGCCCATAATATACGGTTTTGAAAGGGAGAATGCCTTTAGCTAATAGACTATTAGTTATTCTGTGCTAATAGTAAAGACCTGCACGATTTACGGTCGCAATAAATAAGTAGTGGGCAAAATACTCGGTCTAACAAACAAAAAAACAAGACCTACAATAATATGATCTATAGTTTTTCCTAATTACATATTTACCAATTCCCTTAATTTTTTAGCGTTTTATATTTTATTTTATTTAGTGTATATTAATAGAAATATAATTCTTTCTTAGGCTTTCAAAACAAACGTGTATAACTTTTTTATAAAGTAATTTTCTCAGACTTGAAAAATTAATAAGAACGAACTTGACTTAGTTCTTTTTTGTCACACACGGAATCAATCTGTCAACCATAAGCCTTTTATACAAACACGGATGTTGTGACCCATTGAGACCATAAAACAACCAATTACCATACGTCCTTGTCCGACCTTGAGAAACAAAAAATAACAAAGTTTATGAATATATTATTAATCTGAATTCATATCAAAACAGTGACTGTGCATGTTAACTTGTTAACAAATCGATTGAGATTTTTTCTGGGAATGTCACCTAAGTTTAGTTTTTGTCACTGGCAATGATTCATTCTATGTTTAAATAGGAAATGTGGATTATCTACGGATATTGATGATAGTTACATGGAATTCAGTACTGTGAAATTGTGGAGGAAAAACGTTTAGGTAGTTCCCGATTTAAGAGGCTGTAAATTCATAAGGTCATGGAGTTACTATTCAATTACAGGCAAAATTAAATGTACAGACGTCAGCATATCAAGCTACTACAATCTGTCAAATTTCTTTAATAGATTTTCAACTTTATCGCTAAAGCGTAAGGTTCAAAGTTGATTGGGAAATTTTGACGGTTTCGGGTAGCTTGATGTGCTGGCGTTTATATGACTAAACCAATAGAAGATTGCTCTGTTATGCATGTATATATTCTTACAAATACAATTGATTGGGACTTAAACATAATTAGCGAAATGTTGCTGTAACATCGACGCGCGGAATTTTACCATTCAGTAAGTACATAATTGTAGACGTGTTCTAGACCCACCACTTAAGAAAAGGGAAGGGAAGGGTTTTGAATTGTTTCCTTTACTTGTGCTACAATGAAATTGCTTCGATTCTAGGTCAACGGGAAGTACCCTATAGGTTTTGATTTCGGAGCATAATTATACGCCCGTATCTTTTGATTGCGTTGACTTAGAAGTTTGATTTTTTCACTGCTTCAAGGAAAATTTTTTCGAGTCCATTTAGATTACCATCGCCACACTGAGAAGAAGAAGAAGTAAAAGAAGAAACAAAAGCAAAAACCCAACAGCTTTTTCAACACAGAAGAATAATCAACAAACTTAATAAAACAATACCTCATTCACCACCAACGCTACCAAGAAATAATAAAAACATGAACACTTAGTAGATTTTTTCAGTAAAAACGCTACAAATAACAGAACATTGCCACTGTTTAGTCTGTGGATTATTCTAAGAAGTTTATTTGAAGTGAATTTAATTTTATATTATTGAAGGAAACGTGTTGCGCGGAAATTGTGTTATTAAGTTTGTTAAACACTAAGTAGATAAAAAATAGAAAAACTTCACCTCTGTAGGGATAAACCATTTTAAAAATGAACACCCCTCCACTGTTGGTTGCATACACATTTCAAATGTTTGTATAGAGTTTTTAGTGGAGGGGCGTGCAGTTTTAAAATGGTTTATCTCTAGATATTCTTCTGTTTTTTTCTTCTTGTCTGTTTATATAACGGGTTGGAAAAAGACACTTAACGAAGACGAGAGTCACTTTATTTTATTTTACTTTTATTCAGTACTAGCACTCCGCCCGCGACTTCGTCTGCGTGTATTCGTGCCAAATTTCAAGTTTAATAACTCAAGCAATAAGATTTTTCATACAAACAAAATTCCTCCTTTTCACCCCCCCGTGAAAAGGAGGAATTTTGTTAAACTTAATAACATAATTTCCGCGCAACACGTTTCCTTCAATAATATAAAATTAAATTCACTTCAAATAAACTTCTTAGAATAATCCACAGACTAAACAGTGGCAATGTTCTGTTATTTGTAGCGTTTTTACTGAAAAAATCTACTAAGTGTTCATGTTTTTATTATTTCTTGGTAGCGTTGGTGGTGAATGAGGTATTGTTTTATTAAGTTTGTTGATTATTCTTCTGTGTTGAAAAAGCTGTTGGGTTTTTGCTTTTGTTTCTTCTTTTACTTCTTCTTCTTCTCAGTGTGGCGATGGTAATCTAAATGGACTCGAAAAAATTTTCCTTGAAGCAGTGAAAAAATCAAACTTCTAAGTCAACGCAATCAAAAGATACGGGCGTATAATTATGCTCCGAAATCAAAACCTATAGGGTACTTCCCGTTGACCTAGAATCGAAGCAATTTCATTGTAGCACAAGTAAAGGAAACAATTCAAAACCCTTCCCTTCCCTTTTCTTAAGTGGTGGGTCTAGAACACGTCTACAATTATGTACTTACTGAATGGTAAAATTCCGCGCGTCGATGTTACAGCAACATTTCGCTAATTATGTTTAAGTCCCAATCAATTGTATTTGTAAGAATATATACATGCATAACAGAGCAATCTTCTATTGGTTTAGTCATATAAACGCCAGCACATCAAGCTACCCGAAACCGTCAAAATTTCCCAATCAACTTTGAACCTTACGCTTTAGCGATAAAGTTGAAAATCTATTAAAGAAATTTGACAGATTGTAGTAGCTTGATATGCTGACGTCTGTACATTTAATTTTGCCTGTAATTGAATAGTAACTCCATGACCTTATGAATTTACAGCCTCTTAAATCGGGAACTACCTAAACGTTTTTCCTCCACAATTTCACAGTACTGAATTCCATGTAACTATCATCAATATCCGTAGATAATCCACATTTCCTATTTAAACATAGAATGAATCATTGCCAGTGACAAAAACTAAACTTAGGTGACATTCCCAGAAAAAATCTCAATCGATTTGTTAACAAGTTAACATGCACAGTCACTGTTTTGATATGAATTCAGATTAATAATATATTCATAAACTTTGTTATTTTTTGTTTCTCAAGGTCGGACAAGGACGTATGGTAATTGGTTGTTTTATGGTCTCAATGGGTCACAACATCCGTGTTTGTATAAAAGGCTTATGGTTGACAGATTGATTCCGTGTGTGACAAAAAAGAACTAAGTCAAGTTCGTTCTTATTAATTTTTCAAGTCTGAGAAAATTACTTTATAAAAAAGTTATACACGTTTGTTTTGAAAGCCTAAGAAAGAATTATATTTCTATTAATATACACTAAATAAAATAAAATATAAAACGCTAAAAAATTAAGGGAATTGGTAAATATGTAATTAGGAAAAACTATAGATCATATTATTGTAGGTCTTGTTTTTTTGTTTGTTAGACCGAGTATTTTGCCCACTACTTATTTATTGCGACCGTAAATCGTGCAGGTCTTTACTATTAGCACAGAATAACTAATAGTCTATTAGCTAAAGGCATTCTCCCTTTCAAAACCGTATATTATGGGCAATCTCTATTGAATTTTAAATTCTGAATTACGTCTGAGAATCAATTATTCATTCAATCAATTACACACAAGATGAATGCAATTTCCAATATAAATGATTGCTAACTTGCTGACAGGACAAATATTTATAGCACCTAGTATACAGAATTACTGTCATACTGTCTTTCTCAACCTGTTGCCAACCAAAATGATGTAACCGCCAATTTGAATCGACCCATAAAAGTATAAAAAGTACTAAGCCGAAAGAACCTGTTCAAATGACATTGAAACCTAGATTTGTTGCTTAATCCATTTAAGTATTTAAATAAAACAAGATGGCGTTGGAGACGAATCTATCTCGAGATTAAGGAATTGTTCACTTACGTAATTCAAGGCTTTTATAGAGTGTTGAATCAAGGACTTGAAATACCTGTTTTATTCTTAGCTGGTTTACTTTCGGTTTTTTGAACTGTTTATTTCGTCAATTTGTAAAACATTGAGTTCTTATAATTTTTTTTAACACCAGAGATAAAGCTAAGTCTAAAGATCGCAGATGAACATGATAATTGTTTATCTAATTGACTACTTAAATTGTCCGTGTATTAAAATAATGTTTTTGACAGTTTTATGAAATGTCTATAGTAACACGACAAATTGATGTAAGGCGTCAATTTGTTTAATATACAAGGTGTAATGTAAATGTTGTCGGATCTGAAAAGAGGCCCTTATACACATCATTACGAACAACTTTTACTATGGGACAAAAACTGAAATCGCGAAAAAAAAATCAGCTTTTCCCTACATTTATGTTCGCATAACTCGTCAAAATGTAGGGGACAACTAATTTTTTTTTCGCGATTTCTGAGGGGCAATTCTCGTAATTTTTGAGAACGTTCGCAGTCTGATCTCAGTTTCAATCTGTCAAAAACATTTCAAATTTCCCTACATTTTGACAAGTTTTTGACATTTGTTTGTCGCCGAGATGAGACTGCGACTAGATTTTGAACGTTTTAAATTAGCAGAATTGGCCTACAGGTTTGGTCCCATAATAAAAGTTATTCGTAATGATGAGTATAATGGTCTCTTTTCAGATCCGACACCATTTAATTACACCTTGTATAATCAGCCAGCAGCCTATAACGTTCCCTTCCTGCTGGGACACAGGCTTCCTCTCTATGAGAGGGAGTGGGCCGTAATCCACCACGCGGGCCCAGTGCGGGTTGGTAGATGTCACATGTCATTGTATAATTTTTGGTTCTAGGACACGCCGGCAGGACAGACCGCCACCACTGGCCCACCACTATTCCTGTCTATTTGCTTAACAATTTATTTTCCTGATTGTATTAATGATAAAATGTGTTATTAAGAGCTGCAATCGAACAGGTGCACATGAAAACTATTCGCAATGGTTGGTTGTTTGTCTACAAAGAAATGCGTGGGTCCTAGAAAGGCTTTCAAAAGGTCAATGTACGTTATTTATACAACAGGTGTATTATCACTTACTTTGACCTTTGTTTCTGTTATTTGTTTTAAGCAGTTTATGTGCACAGTTGTGCTTAAAATTTGGTTAGAACATTTTGCTAAAGCAGTAATACCCACACTATTTCATTCTGTGGCTATTTTCGAATGTTTTGTTTGAACAGCAGTAGGTATCCTTTTATCCATAATAATCAGCATATAATAAGCTGGGACACAGCTCAACTCTCTTCGAGAGGGCGTGGGTTGTCGTCTACCACGCGGGCCCAGTGCGGCTTAATATCCTTTGGTCGTAAAATAGGAAGAAATTATGGAATCGATGGGTTTTTACCACAGATATAGATACACCTAGGTAACGCAAGAGCAACTACTTCGCGTGCCAAAAATCGCACCAGCTTACGTACAAAAATCGTAAGCCGCCACTTTCGCGCTCAGTCCTGTGTACTGCTGGCTGGGTGAGCGTGAGTGAGAAAGAGCGCTTGTGACGTCATAGTAGGTAGTCAAAAAAATGGCACGCTTGGTTTTCATACAGATCGTGATACTTGCGTTATCTAAGTCTATCTATATCTGTGGTTTTTACATTATTAAAAAAAAAACTAATCCCATATGATTAGGCTTTGATAAATATTAAAACTCTTATTATAGTTAAGACACGCTTAGACGTCAAAAAATTATGATTAAGTGTGCATAGACACGAGAGCCACGCATCAACAGCAGAGGTAACTACAACCGTCGACGCAAGTCGATGGTAGCCGTCAACAACGTGCCGCTCGGGTATTTGAGTACGGTGCTCAAGGGCCGCAGTTCACGTGTCGCCCCTAAGATAATATATGTTTAAACTGATAGATAACTTTAATGTTACACAATGTTTTATTTACAAAGAATTTGCTATCAATAAAAGCTCCAGCTAGATGCATTTACTAAGTCCAATTTTCCACCTAAACATGAGCTATGGAACTTATACTTACGCCTTACCATAAGGAATAAAAGGCAGTACTTATCCGGTTTCTGATTCGTACATAATGTTCACAGGCTTTTAGTCAAATGGAGGAGTGAGATCATTAGTTGACGGGGATATGAACCTACGGCCGCGTTATTGCTCGGGATAATAGCTATCGTTTCTAGGCTGTGTTAACACTGTTTGTTTTGATAAGTATCTTGTATTTTTGGACTAAGACTTGTGTTGTGCTATTTTAAGTATAAGAAAGAGAGAAAATACGTTTATTTGCGGTAGAAAATGACGCAAAGAAAACACAAAAAAAAGATCAAGTTGAGGGAAAATATAATATGAGCTACATCCATGCAAAACGGCCATCGCTCAGCATAATGCTGTGACCCTATGCGAGATAGAACTACAGCGCTGGTTTTCAGCGGCTTAAATGAGCTGATGTATGATGCGTTCGCGATTAATTTGCCAAAAATGTAAACAAATATGAGTTTATGGAAAACAACTTTAAATCAATTTACGCAACAACTTCAAACATTTTTGTAACTTTTTCAAAAGCGCTAGTCACTCTAAAATCTACTTAATCACTATTGAAATAAAGTTGATAATTGTTTAACTTGAAATAACATTAAATGGAAACAAATTTGAGTAGGCCTTAGGTGCCTATTAAACTTTTCTAAATGGTTATTTTATAAATGTCAGATCTATCTTTATCTGAATCTATAAATATTTATAGCTTTGTACGTTTTAGTAGCTCTACAGCTCTACTATTGGAAATTAAATGATTTATTAAATGTCGGTTAATTCAGCGTTTTAATGCTAAAAAAAATTATGTAGTTCATATTTCACAGAGTTTATTTGGCTTATTAAATTTCACGAAGTTTCAGACAACTTTCAGCTCCCACTCGGTCTTCAAGCGACCTTTAACTAGACACACAGTTTGAGTCGTTTCAGTACAATTTAAAATTTATTTTTTAAAAGTAATCTGGATTAAGTAGGTATATTTCTTCCGTATCTGATGAAACAGGAGAAATTCTAATTTCGAGTACATACACATACATAAACTAACGCCTTCGTCTCATGAGGGTAAGCAAAAGCAACAGAACGCTATCTGCTACAATCCTTAAATCATCATCTGCCTAGCCTTTTCCCAACTATGTTGGGGTCGGCTTCCAGTCTAACCGGATGCAGCTAAATACCAGTATTTTACACGGAGCGACTGCCTATCTGACCTCCACAACCCAGTTACCGGGTAATACGATACCCCTTGGTAAGACTGGTTGTCAGACTTTCGGGCTTCTGACTACTCGTAACGACTGTCAGAAATCTACGAATGACAGCCGGGACCAACCGCTTAACATGCTTTTCGACGCACGGAGGGGTCTCGGTATGTAAAGATGGTTACTCATCCACAGACCAAAAGCGGCAAGCGTAGCTTAACCTGATCGATTAAACTGTGCGGTTGTTAACGATCCTTAAATCTGAAGTAATTTTGTGAAAATTCACTTACAAAAACCACACACCAGCACCCACGTGCTTTTACAGACAAACTTCCAATATGCACAAACCCTCTAATGTAGGTATTCTATAGATGGAAAATATAAAGTCCTCCAAACTGTATTTTGGCCACGGCGGCCAATCTCAACGGAGACTAGACTTCGGCGCGGGAGATATTATAGTGCACAAGTCTCCCCTCACTCTCATAGTCCGATGGGGCGGCAATCCGACACGACCGGAGAGAGATCAGGCGCAGGACCAATGGTTTAACGCACATTCCGAGGCACGGGGGTATCACACCGCCGACTTCCTAACTCCGGGATGTTACTGAGAAATTCCTAATGGAAAAACTTAAAAACACTTTGATCGAGCCCAGAACCCCACGCTCAGCAGTCGCGCTTGCGATCACGAGACCAAAGGGGCAGTTAAAAAAAATATATATACAGGGTGACGCGCTAGCTATTACCAAAGATTCAACACATGATTCTGAACTTCACTGCGTGGAAATTCATCATCGGTTATTAAAAAAAAAAACATTTTGACCGTGTAGGAAATAGCAGATTTTTTTTTTTGATAAACGACTAAAATTTTGTACGCTAGGGGGTCTAAAGTTCGCGCAAAATAAGTCTGCGCGCGGCTGAAATCAGAAAAACGTCCATGTTTTCTAAAGTAAATAATTGCCATTATTATGCCGTGAGTGATTTAAAAGTGCTATCAGGTATATAATCTTGAAGTCAAACGTCGCGCGCAGGTTACAGTTTACCCTGACTCTGTTTCTCTTTAAGATTTTGTTTCATCAAACAAAGCTTTTTGCAAAATCTCTCAAACGAAATTTGTGTGAAGTACACAAAGCTTTATAAGATCACACATGCTTTTCAGACACAGGGCTGAAAGTATAAAGGCCCGCCCACTCGACGGCGGCGCATCGGATCACATGCAGGATGGTCTCACTGTATGCATATTTATAGCAAATTTTCCGCCGAACGCCTTTGTAGATTCGATTGAGTTGGATACATTTTAATCCTAGTTCGTAGGAGCAGATTTATGGGCTTCAATGGGTTAAGCTTTTCATTCTTGGGATAAAAATGAAAAATGTTTTCTATTTCTCAATAAAATTGTTTGTTATGTTTGAAACGTGTGATACGGTTCTGTAGAAACTTGATACGCTAGAATAGGTACGCATCTTTCTCGTTAATTTTTTTTTTCTCTTTTTGATATTTTTTAATGGAAACCTAACCTAATATTATAAATGCGAAAGTGAGTTTGTTTGTCACGCTTTCACGCTAAAATGGCTGATCGGATTTTAGTGAAATGTCTAAGGACATAGGACATAATTATCCTTTTCCTTCTGGATTACAGACGGATCCTTAAATCACGGATATTCGAGAGTGTAATTAAATAATTATCGTCAGAAAGGTGTTACTTGGGTTAACCGCTTGTCAAATATATTGTGGTTACAGTGTAACAGCATACTACAATTTGGTATCATGTTCTAACTAAACTATAGGTCGACCGCTTAACTGAGACGTTGCCTGAGGTAGCTGCGCGGTGCGGGAGGGGTGATACTTGTCACAAATTGACGAATCATTGAGCTCTCGCATCACGTCAGCACACCCTTCTCTCTTTCCTCCTCCTTGGTCTAGCATAGGGTCGCAGCATAATGCTGAGCGATAGCTGTTTTGTGTAGATGTTTTTGTTTTCGCATGTTTCCCCCAACCTTTTTTTTTGTGTTTATGTTCTTTTTTGCGTCATGTTTACCGCAAATAAACGTATTTTCTTTCTTTTCTTTCTACCTCAGGCGACTTCTCAGTTAAGCGGTCGGTCTATAGATAATAGATACTCAGGTTCTTACATTTTCGGTGATTGAAAGTTATTATATTTAGGTACTTAATTCTTTTGTTACAGACTACTACTACTTACACCACATGATTCTAGACTCCTGAATTTATGGTTTCAATTTGCGCGTCGATGTACAGACGCCACCACATCGAGCTACTACAATCTGTCAAATTTATTTAATAGATTTTCAACTTTAGCATTAAAGTATAAGGTTCAAAGTTGATTGGGAAAATTTGACAGTTTCGGGTAGCTTGATGTGCTGTCGTCTGTACCTGCCACCCTCTGTAGTTATTAGTGATCATGTCTTTTGGTAATTAAATAACTTCTATAGTTTTCATTTCGTACCTGATGAAGACAGACCGTCGGGGTATACAAACTAGAACGTATTTTTAACTTAACTTACATGAAAACTTTTGCTTGTCAGTTAAATTAAAAACTTCTTTGAAGTATCATATCGCACACCTAGATCTAAAGAGAGCTAACTGGAAAATCTCAATTTTTGAGATATGTGTAGGTACCATCGAATTTCTTAACTCACTACCTACACGAGTAAAACACAAGATTTTTATAACATCATTCTTCTAACTGCATTTAAAAAGCATTGATCAATACAGAAAACTCCTCCAGTGCACAGGGAGAGATGGTAGTCAGTTTTTCATCTTTTCTGAAAAAAGTGTTTTTTTGAGTTGATTGCTGTTTAGATCTAGAAATGCGATGTATACTCGTAGTTGGATATCGCCAATACTCGAAATATGCATGTGAGTGAGTTGTTTACAGTTATAAAATAAAATGAAGGGGTTTATTAAAAATGATCTGGGTTTTAACTATTAGTAAAATGATTCGCCTCTTGCCATTTGCTTTTGATTTTGTGCGATATTTATGTATTATTTTCTTGTTTTCAGGTATGTTTGCAGTCTATACAAAATGTTGGGTCGCACACACCGTGGATGTCTGGTAAGTTAAGCATATAATATAAAATGGTTAATTAGAAAGAAATAAAATAATTTATTTTAATAACACGACTTATTGGGTTGGATCGAGGAGGCTCTAGAAAAGGATATCAGCAGTGGGTCAGTTTAGGCCAAGTAAGAGAAAAGTAACACTACTTGTATTTTCGAACTCTTTTTTTGGTGCAGCCAGGCACACTTTCTTGCTAATTTCCTACATCGGACTTTTCATTTTGTTTTTATCTGATGTATGTATCTGGTGTATTGTGGGTTTTTTAGTCTGTGCTAAATAAATGTATTTCCTTTCCTTTTCATTTTAAATCCTAGGTATATAAAGACTTGGTGCACCAACATCATGTTTGACCATGACCTTTTGCGCAAAAAACTTTCTGAATCACCTGCAAACCTACAGAATACTTCCAGCAATCGTAGTTAGTTGACGCAGCTTATAACTTTCAAACTTCGCGAACAAAACCGCGTTGAAAACTTAGTTCGCAGTTCTATCATCCTCCCTTTGACAGTTCACAATAAAAGCTTTCCTTGGAACAACTTTGTAACCTATTTATGTTACAAATACATAGGTTGCTGCAACAGTTTTTCGACGAATAAGATTGCAGGCGTGGATTGGGCAGCGGGATTGTCCGAAAGGGTTACCGCTGCCCCGGAACATAAAGGGCTAAGGAAGGAACCCGGGTGGGTTTTAGTCAGTAAGAGTCTGACTCTCCTTTCTGCTCCACCCTGAGCGGGAGGGGTCATTTGATGATTTCCCATCCACAAAAAAAAAAAGGCGTGGGTTCGCGTGAGCCACGTAGTCTAAATTATGCATTTATTGTTTGAATTAGCTAAATACATGTTGGAGAATCACCTCTGAAGTTGAAAACTTTAGGTGCACTTTACACTTTTAGAATAGTGAACAAAACTGAACCGTGAAAGTCTGGTCGGTGTCGCTGATTCGGGTAAACTCGGCTCCAGTCGTAAGTTTTTTTCTCTGTGCGTGGGTCTTACTATATTTTTTCGTATGGGAGTAAATCTTGTGTCTTTTCTTATCATTGAAATTTCAAGGAGTTTTTATTTATTTTATTATTTATGTACACACAGTAAAATACATAGGGATATTTTCTCTTGACTGTACTTACCTGTCAAAAAGAGTAACCTAGATAATGTGGATAAGACACGAGTCTAAAACAGAAGAAGAACTATCGGGGATCCACGGGTGGTGGCGGGGGGTTCAGGGGATCAAACCGGAATAAATCATTATAACTTTCTCTCAAATAAGGTTTTATTTTGTTAACTTACTGAATTCCAGAAAAGTTGTCATTTAAGACAAAGTAGTCAGAGTTTCCTCAATTTAGATATTATATTATTTTTCAAAGCAAAAGATGGTTCAATTATTTAAATTTTGGGGTTCACTTTTAAAACAATGGTTTGTTTTTCTTTTTTGATATTTGAAAAGACTTAATCTTTAATTTTATTTGAAGTCGTCGAGGAAAATAATAAGTGCCTTCAACATTTTCAATTCAAAACTCTTCAGCAGCACCAACATGAAAATTAATTCTCCAAAGTCATATCCACACTCGGTGAAGTCTACGAGTACGTTTCTAAATAACAAACGTAAACCGTAACGTAACGTGTGTTGTTGTTGTTCAGCGTATTTATTAAAACTTGGAGAGCAGATTAACATTGTTACCGGTATGCTATTATTTGTTGTTGGTTTGTGTATTTTGAATAATACATCTGTAATTATTATGAAAATTCGGGTAGTTATATTTGTTAGTAAAGTAGCGCGCTTGTTTTCAAAACAAAGGCTATTTTTTATTTTCTAACTTGCATTTTATTAAGGACTTATTTGTATGCTGTACTTAATGAAGAGTACTTATTCTATTTTTTTTCAATTTGCAATACATAAGGCCGCTGCCTGGAATTTCGCGGGCAGCGGCGCGGCAGCGGCGGCGGCGCGGGCGGTCGCCGATTGCCTCGAGTTGCCCGCTCCCGCGCCGCTGTTTTCGAGAACCGGTCCATATAAATGTACGCATAAGATCCTGCCACTCCCGCGCCGCCGCCGCTGCCGCCCCGCTGCCAGCAAAATTCCAGGCAGCGGCCTAAGACAGTACCACTATACCCTAAAAACACACTACATATACCTACACTATTTATTTCAATCTGAACCATTTTGAAATATATTGCTAGTCCATTGCTTCATATGTTCGATTAATTGTTCTACTCAATAACGTAAATAACGCAATGAATGTTGTTGAACTGTCAAATGTAAGCCATTGCTACTGATAGTATGTATTCCCCGCTGAACAGACTCTGACTACTTAGCTAGTTACAGTACAGTTTGGTAACAATCTTTCTTCTAATATATAACATTCTCATGTCATAGTGTTAGTTACCATACTCCTCCGAAACGGCTGGACCGATTTGTATGAAATTTTGTGTGCATATCGGGTAGGTCTGAGAATCGGCTACTATATATTTTGTTTTTTTTTTTTTTTTGCAAAATGAGGTTTGCGGGGTCAGCTAGTTTACTATAAAAATAACAACTTACTTAGGTATAAATGTGAAAAAACCTACAACCCCGGAAAAAACACCCACACGAGATGACGACCTCGTTTCGTAAAATCTTGAACCATCTCGCCTATAAACGCTAAACAGTGCCTTGTCACTGCGAAAATTGCTTTCACATTACCCTAAGCTGTTGAATTCGCTAAACCGTTGACGCCAATCACGACCGCCCACGCCGAACACTTAAGTCGCGAGCGAGCGACGCGTAACAAAAACCTGACCCTTATTTTATGACTGAATTTTCTTTTATCTAATAATTATTTCATGATTTATTTTTTATAAATAAAAATAATTAACCATAAACATCTCTAATGCCACACGCATTAGAGATGTTTATAGTTAATTATTTTTGGTTCTTTAAGTTTTGGTTCAATGTAGCACAAGCATTGATCACCAAGTTTGCTCAAGGCGGATTGGCGATTTCTGACAAGATTTTTAATTACTAGTGCCCTTGCTTCGCACGGTTTTTATGACTATTACAGGGTGACAAGTATATCGAACCGCTAACCGTTACCATGGCTTCAGTACTGGATTTTGAACACCACTGCGTTAAAATTTAAGATGGCTGTTTAAAAAAAAAATTGCTGTTCCATTTTGACCGTGTAGGTATTGCACTTTTCTATGAATCAGCTGATTTCGATAACTGCCGCAAAAAACCAAAATTTCTGCTCTGGAATCATGAGCTGAATTCATGGTAACTACTTCGCGTGCCAATAATCGCACCAGCTTACGTACAAAAACCGTAAGCTGCCACTTTCGCGTTCAATCCTGAGTGCTGCTGGCTGGGTGTGCGTGAGTGAGAAAGTGTGCTTGTGACGTCACAGGTAGTCAAAAAAATGGCACGTTTGGTTTTCATACAGATCGTGATACTTGCGTTATCTAGGTCTGTCTATGTCTGTGCCTGCCACCCTGTATAAGTTGCCGAAAACTGGTTCCTTTAGTTCTCCTTGGTTTTAAATCACACTAAATATTACAAAGGCGAATGTTTACGAGTGTGTTAGTATGTTTGTTACTTCTTCACGCACAAACTACTAAACGGATTTGAATGAAATTTGACACACATATAGTTTATAACCAGGATTAACACATAGGATAATTTTTATTCCGATATTCTTACGAGATCGAAACTTATGCGGGTGAAACCGCGAGGCACAGCTAGTTAAAAATAAAATCACAATTTATATTTTATTAAATAAAAGTAGGTACCAAATTAATTTAAAATATGTCCAAGTTCGACTGATGTTAAACTTAACAGTAAACAATTATTATAATTTTATCGTAAGTACAAACAAAAAGTATAATTAAGGTGAAAAGTTGTTTACAAAGTCTTCGAGCGCCATAAAACCAATTTCCCTGTGTCGTCCAGCAATGGTACCAGAAGGACAATGCTCGTAATTTAAAATGATCAAAATGTAGTCGCAGTCTCATCTCGGCGACAAACAACTGTCAAAAATGTGAGGAAATTAGAGTTTTTTTTTGACAGATTAAGGGCCTATACTACCTCAAATGGCTTAGCATGATCCTCCGTTATGTCGAAAATAATGCAGCATTAATTTTGAAATAAATATATGGTAAAGATGAGGATTAATGCTAGGTCTAATGTGTAGACGAAAACACGATTACATAAAATTTTCTCGATGAAAAAAAATTCCAAAGTTACCTCCAAACCGGACAATCAACCGCTGGTATTCAAAAAACACTTCATATTAGATCATGTAACCGAACTAAATATAAAGCAGGTCTTATTTTATTTACTTTTTTTTAATTACCATTATTTTCACCGTAAAAAGCAAATACCTAAACTATTGGCGCTGCCTGCCGCCTAGCACCGCACTCTGTCTCGCTCTCACTCACTCTGCGAGCAGTATCGTGCGAGCGAGATAAAGAGTGAATTTTAACTGAGGTAGTGTAGGCTTCTAAGACTGAGATCAAGACTGAACGTTCTTAAAATTACAAGAATTGCTCCTCTGATGCCTATAAGTACTTTCTGTTAGTCACATTCCCTGGTGAGTTACGTAAAGGGAAAGATCGATATTCCTATAACTATACATCGATATTCCTAATATAGTAGTCCTGTTTGCGAGTATACCCTCGTGTTTATTAACGTCGAGAATGTTTGAATTTTTCGAAGGATTCCAAATTTTAGTTTTGTTTAGTCTCGTGGTTATTACTTGATTTCCCGATTTCGGAACTTTTCTTGATGCACCATCTGATCTTTTTATGGTTATATTATAATGATTTATAAATAAAAATATTTATTCATCCACTGCCTCTCCCTAACACCTCCACTTCGACCGGTTCTGTGCTTCCCGAATATTTATTAGATAGAAAAAAAATTATAAGAGGCTTCTAAATTACCAATTTACAAAATAATTACCGAAATTTTAATTGAATTTGACTGTTGATGAATCAAAACTTTTTAAATGTTTCCAAAGTTACACAATTTTTAACAGTCGTTGGTGAAATTCAAAGTTCACGTTATTTTTATTATTACCATTTTTTAAATTAAAATTGATTGAGTTGACAGCTGTCTTTTGAGTTTTCGTTAGTAAATTGCTGAGACAGGGTGATTCTATTTTGTAAAATTTAAGATAATAAGTTTAATAAGAATATCTACATATGTAAAATTCAAAGTACTGACTGATATATCAACGCACAGCCTAAACCGCTGGTCCTAAACACATGAAATTTGGTGGGTATATTCTTTGTTAAGAGTAGGTATCCATCATGAAAGGATTTTTCGAAATTCTACCCCTAAGAGGGTGAAATGAGGAGTTGAATTTTCTGTGAATAATTTCCAAACCACGCGGGCAAAAGCTAGTTTTAAATAAACATCAACATAGTTGGGCAAAGGCTAGGCAGATGATGATGATTTTAAATTAACATCATCAATGTTTGTGGCCTCACCTAGATACATACACGTGAAAAACAACTCTGTCTTTCCGTTCCCGCAGTCGGGTAGAAACAGCACCCTAATTGCGTAACACACTATCAATCGGAATCTAAATAATTTTGAAGCAAATTGCTAATCCATTGCTTCATAAGTTCGAAAAATTTGTCCGTTCAACACGTAAATAGCGCAATGAATGTTGTTGAACTGTCAAAATGAAACCGATTCCGATCGATAATGTGTTACGCAATTGCCCCGCTGATCCGTATTTCAAATATATTTTTCTATAACCTTGCCCTCACGTCCTTAGACCTAATATTTTCCTTATTTCTAAACACACGCCTCTCTGTCTTCCTCCATCTTCCATTAGGCGGAAAGGGACAGCAAGTGTCTATAAAGCTGAAGATTAGTATGGTGAGTGATGAAGTCTCCGTACAGGCGTCCAAGCCATTAATTACAATGTCCTCTGTTAGTCGAATCACGTACTACGAGCTGACAAATGGCCATAAGGACAGCGGTTGAAATGTAATTATTGGGTTATGGATGTGGGGCTATGAAACTTAAGCGAATTAGTAGTGAGATTACCTGGATCTGATGTCGTGATGACCGTGGGTTCAAATCCGACAAGTTTTTCAATTCATATGTGCTTGCTCTATGTACCTCGTGAGGAACTTACAGTTAATTTAAGTCTAAAATCGCCAACTCGTCTTAAGCAAGCGTGGTGATTAATATTCGTATATTCTACAGAGAAGGTAGAGATACAGGTTTCTCAGCTGAAATTACCGCAAGAGTTTCTCTTTCTGTAGTTGAGTAATTGTGCTCATTTTTATTAAGAGATTTGCTCATATAGGCTATAACTACTTCTTTATCGTCCTTAGTTTGTGTTAACATACCACCGATGCCAAAGTTAGAAGCATCACAATGTACAGAGAAAGGAAGATCATAGTTAGGACAAGCTAGTATAGGAGTAGTAGTAAGAGCTTCTTTGTTCAGATGAGAAGAGGCCTTCATCTTGCAGTGAGACAATAATAGGCTGGTATTTTGTTATAATAGGCTAGTTACCACCATCAATAAATTGAAAATCTATTTAGTCCGTCAGTTAGAGTGTTGGAAAATAATGGACACGTATTTTTAGTTTTTGTAAATCAATGAATACTGACAAAGATAAAACGCATCAAAACTCGGGAGTGGCTCGTGACGTCAGAACGCACTAAAAATTATTCCAAGGTGTGACGTATTGAGAATTTTAAAAGCGTCGTATCTTCGTCAATTTTGGTTTACGAAACAAAAGAAAAAATACGGTCCAATATTTTTTGATAAAGTAACTGACGGAGTAATTAGATTTTTTCAGTTGACAAGCCTATTACCTGAAGCTTTGTGTATCAGAAATGTTTTTTTTTTTTTACCGAATTAATGATTATGGTTGAAGTATGTCGCGACTAGCGAAGGTATCGTTTGTTTGTCTATCAATCTTTCTTTAATTCAGAAAGAGTTTTTTTTTTAATTAACATTTTGTAGTTTGCATTAAAATGTATTACAGTAAAAACTAAAACAACACGAAGACATTTACAGATAAAAAGACAGGTTTTAAAACAATCTTCAAAGTATAAAAAATATTCTAAATATTTTGCAAATCGACTGTTATGTAGTTATATAAAAAATACAACACAACAATTAATAACAAATGTCAAGAGAGAAAAGAATATTAAGTATATCATGTTAATAAAATATTTAAAAAAGGTTAATAATTATAACAGTTTAAATATATACATTACTGAGAAACTCATCAATTGTATAAAAACATTTTTATAAAGCATGATTTTTGTATACTCTAGGTAGGTAAGATAATGAAAGTATTGACTACAGTCGTAACAATGACCTATTTATACCGTTTTATTACACAGATACTCTGTATTACCTACTTTCAAAACTAAAATTATATAACGTAATGGGAAACGAAGTACGTTTAGTTTAGTTTTTGTTAAAATTAAACGGTGCATACTTCAACTTTGATTGAGCGTGGTTAATACGTCATCAAACCACATTTATTATCAAAACCATTTAGTCACAGTATACTTGGTACATTAATTATGACGTCAGAGTAACAGTCTTGTGCATCACTTGGGAAATTCCTGTGCTAGAAGGAATGACGTAAGAAACGTCATTAGCAGGATAATCGTTTCTGATTGGTCGTCTTAGGAAGTGCGTAGCCAATGAGGTTATCTGTGAATGACGTTGGTAACTGTATATTTTAATAAAAGGAAATGTAAATTCAATTATGTGTAGACTTATATAGTACAATGACCCCATTTGTTTTGAATGTATTTTTCAATGCACGACAAGATTCGAATGAATGTGTGAAATCTTTTAAGATTTATCGTCTTTGTCTCTTTAAGGCACCCCTTTTCGTACCTGGATAAGCTCAACTCGTATTGGTTTTCCGCTTGCTGGATAGATATGAAATAAGCAACTGTAAACTACATTGGACAACACATCAATTATTTGAACAGCCCCTTTACTTTGATGCTAACTTTATTTATATAAAAACTAGCTGACCCCGCAAACGTCGTTTTGCAAAAAAATAAATAAATAAATAAATAAATAGTAGCCGATTCTCAGACCTACCCGATATGCACACAAAATTTCATACAAATAGGTCAAGCCGTTTCGGAGGTGTATGGTAACTAACACTGTGACACGAGATTTTTTTAAAATTAGAAGATAGTATTTTATTTCCGCTTTATAACAAACTCAGTGGTCCCATGCGACTTAGCCCGAAGAATGTTACGCTCGACCGTGAGGTTGTTTAGTGACGTGAAGATGACATTTAACAAAAAAACAGAAATCACGTCTTCAAAATATCTACTCTAAAAACTGGGTTTTTACCGCAGAATAATCACGAAAAGAAGGGCCATTCTACGACAAATAACCACTGTTTTTAACAGAAACGGGAAAACACTATATACTTATATACTTACAGGATGAAATTTGATAACTTGCGCAAACTTGAAATAGGAGGCAATGCAGTAACTGTTACATAATTATAAATTGTCATTTCCCAAATCTAAATTCTTGAAAAAATCGTGTATTGTGTCATAGATAGTGCAAAATAAGTTATTGCCTTCAAGTATACCTACATGAATTATCAGCTATCCATTAAAAAAAAACATAATCTACCAAAACAAATAAGAAAGTTAAAGTATCAACTCTAACGCGCGTCTGATAAGCAATTCATCGCAGAGTTCACAACATGAACCAAGTTGACAACGCGTTGTAAGCAGTACTTTACCTAATTTTGACCGTTCCTACGAAAGTAGGCGCGCGAAGCACCTTTTCAATTTCTTCCTGTATATATACAACCTATCTTTGTCATGTCATTTCGACCTCCTAGGATGAACTGCGAACGCCATACAAAAAAAAAACCATCATGTCATTGAAGTAGGTACTGTCAAAGCCTGAAATATGAAACCACCTTGTCCCGTTAACCGAACGTAACCCGTTATTCTTGAATAAGTACGAGTAACTTAAAGCAGATTTTGTCCGATGTCTTTTCTCTTTGGGTTTGAATGTTATGAATATATTTTGTTTGTGCATATACTCGTATTATTTTTTTTAATGCATGTCTATATCCATATTTTTGTCAATTAGAGTCACCAATATCAAATTGTTGAATATAATTGGCGAAAACTTTGTTATGTAGTTATATTTTTTTTGCAATGCAATGGCAATTAGTAGAATGTACCTACCTGGAACCATGTATTATTTTTTAACAACTGACCTGTATACCTAGCTACATTCTAGAGTTCTAGACAAATAAACTATGGGCGCTTTTTTGTCGTGGCGATTTTTTTCGTGCACTGGATTTACAACGCACTGCAAAGCACCGAGAGTTGAAAATCCAACAGTGTGTTTTTTTGACGCGCTGTGGTCCGGTCTGTTGAATTCTCAACGCTCTCGGCTCAACACCGAGTAGAAAATCTCGGGCGATACTTTTACGCCCGTGCGACTTGGGCTTAATCTTTTTGCCTGTTGTATAAAACAAGCTTTCTGTAAGTATATTTTTCTGCTTGACTTCTAAAGAAGCGTGATTAATTGTCGCAGTGTCAGCTCGGCAACAAGTGGGGGTGTTTCTATTTCACAGAAAACTGCCTTTGCTTCGTTTGGCGACGTTTTTTTAGCACGAGCCATAATGTTCCAGTTCCCTCGATTTAGACTAGATAGAACAATTTTATGTTCCACTGAAACAGTGAAGAATAAATTGAAATTGAGAATTTAGAGTTTAAATTTTTAAAAACTTTTTTATCTGTACTAATGATAAATCTGAAGAGTTTGTTTGTTTGAACATGCTTATCTCTGGAACTACCAATCGGATTTCAAAAATTATTTTTGCATTTGATAGCCCAATTCTTGATGAAGGATATACAAATATATACAAAGCTATTTAATATCACGCTAGAACCCTTAGGAGCCGAGCAAAAAAGTCAGAATAAACGCTATTCGAAAACGAAGTAGGTAATAGCGCGGGCGGTCGATGGGATGCGATGCGGTGGGTTGGCCGAAATTTCACGCGGACAAAGTCACGGGCATAAGCTAGTAGATAATATTTATAAATCTTTTCCACCTTGTTAGTTAGGATATTTGTATTATAAGTGAAAAAAAAAATCTGATGTTTCATACAAAAGTGGAATACCTACGCGATCGCGGATATTTTTTAATAATTCATAAATATCATGTGGTGAATTCATGGATACAGTTTGCGCATTGGTTAAAAATTTATTTATTTATTTATTTATTTATTTATTTAGTACATGGAGGACTTACAGCTACTAAAAACATAAAAAAAAGAAACTATAGTCACCAGGAAGCCAATTACAAATCCTCACGAATAAATACATAAATACGTCACTAAATGGTGTGAGCACAATAACAACGCATTATCACGCATGTTGTTTTTAATGGCAAAGATAAATCTTCCCTTCTGAAAGTTAGATACCACAGAGAGTCATGATTACCTGTAGCAAATACCCATTCATTCCAAATAAAGATCTAGAAGTCTGAAAAAGAAAATTAGCTCTCAATCTTCATGTCCTAATATTATTAGGTCAACACGAAATCGAAGAGGCCAACGTTATACTTTTACACGTGTACGCTGAATGTATTGAGACGAATATTGGCAAACAATTTGTACGTTATTTCACGTCGTCAAAATCCCACAGGTGTTGGGAGAGACATGAAATGGGTGTGGGGTGGCGTCGATTAACCCTGTGTATAAGTCTCGAAAGGATATTAGATCAATTCATCAGCTGCCTAGCCTTTTCCCAACTATGTTGAGGTCTGCTTCCAGTCTAACCGGATGCAGCTGAATACCAGTATTTTACATGGAGCGACTGCCTATCTGACCTCCACAACCCAGTTACTGGGTAACACGATACCCCTTGGTGGTCAGACTTTCAGACTTTTGACTACCCGTAACGACTGTCAAAGATCCACGAATGACAGCCGGGACCAACGGCTTAACGTGCTTTCCGAAGCACGGAGGGGTCAACTGTCATTATGAATAAAAAAAAAACATAGATAAAGTTGTTGTTGTAGTGTAGTTTTTAGGGTTCCGTACCTCAAAAGGAAAAATGGAACCCTTATAAGATCAGTTCGTTGTCCGTCTGTCTGTCCGTGGGTCAAGGCCTTTTTCTTAGGAACGCGTAGAGTTATCAACTTGAAATGAACATTAAATATCCAATCTGCAATCCCTTGAAGCAGTGAAAAAATCAAACTAAGTCAACGCAATCAAATGATAATAAAGTATAAACGTACCATCCGATTTTTCTACTAATATGTCAGAAACAAAGTCTGTTTTATGCCGATTACTGTCACTTAACTAAAATAAATGTATCGATAATCGATATAAATTGGCTTCTAGTTTTAAAATGGCAACACGTCCCTGCCGGTGTTTTGTTGATCCAATAATACAATCATTTCAAAACTTCATATTACGTTAACATATAGCTTACTCCTATGATAAAATGTATATATCATCTGAATCATCTGAAAATGTATCATCTGAATCTGAATCTGAATCTATAAGTTGAGAATTCATATTTAATTAAGATGTTTTTTAGCACAAATCTTTTTCGTGTGAGTTTCTTGGCCAAAAATGGGCAATTGCCTTTCGTTGATTTCACATGTGGACTAGTGCGAAGCGCGGGCGGTTCTCTAGTAATTTTATAAGCGAACTAGCTTCTGAAATTTCTTGTTATCCCGACCCACCCCGTCACATCGCATCACTTTTCTACCACTATAATTTTACCCGGCTTCTCAGAGTCATAGCGTGATTTTAAATAGCCTTCCTCAAAAATTAGGCTATCAAATGCAAACAGTATTTTTTAAATCCGAACGGTAGTTCCAGAGATTAGCGCGTTCAAACGAACAAACAAACAAACTCTTCAACTTTATTATTAGTCTAGATAGATAGATGTTACGAAGAAGGACACCACCAAATTGCTCTATGAATGAGAAGTCCTCTCCCGTTACACGATACCTTATAATAAACATAATACAACATTCATGTCGTGGGCGTCTTATCAATCAACACTCGCTGACGACGTCTAGGTAATCACGTTCAAAGAAGTGCGGTAATCATCTTATTTTGTCGCCTTTTGCTTCGCAAGTTATTTCCGTCTCAGACAGAAGGAAGAAGAAGAATTGGACCCAGTAAAGGCCATAGTGTCTCTAATCTTCTAATATGTAATCCTATCCTATCCTACTAATATTATAAATGCGAAAGTTTGTGAGGATGGATGGATGGATGTTTGTTACTCTTTCACGCAAAAACTACTGAACGGATTTTGATGAAACTTTACAGTAATATAGTTTATACATCAGAATAGCACATAGGATACTTTTTATCCCGATATTCCCACGGGATCAAAACTTACGCGGGTGAAACCGCGGGGCGCAGCTAGTCTTATATATAAAATTCTCGTGTTACAATGTTCGTTCCCGTACTCCTCCGAAACGGCTGGACCGATTTGTATGAAATTTTGTGTGCATACCGGGTAGGTCTGAGAATCGGCCAACGTCTATTTTTCATACCCCTTTTTTTTTTTGCAAAACGACGTTTGCGGGGTCAGCTAGTCGTTTTATAAATGTTCCTTAAGTTAATGTTGGTCTGTAAAAGATCTTTATGTTTTCATTATTTAGGTTTGCCGTTTGATAATCAGATCTCTCACAGTTGTTTTGGTAAGCCCAAATGCCCAAAGGCCTGATAGCCTGTCTTACCAAGGGGTATCGTGTTACGTCGCTCCATGTAAAATACTGGTATTCAGCGGTATCCGGTTAGACTGGAAGCTGACCCCAAAATAGGTAGTTGGGAAAAGTTTAGGTGAACGAACGAACGAAATTTGCTGTTTATATGAAATAATAGCTTTAATACCTTCAATTATCGTTTTGAAAAGAGAATAATCAAAGTTGGTGACTAGCATGAAATGTTTTATTGAATTTAAGACGTTGCATCTACAATTGCCAAAAGAACGCAAGTTTGACAGTTAAATTCTTATAAAATTGACCATAAACAAAATATTTGAAAATAAGACCTTTTTGCGAGTATTCGTTTAAGCAATTTTTTTCATTCCTTCTTCACCAGAACACATACTCATTATTTATTTATTCATGAACAAAACTCCGAAATTGATGAATCACTTACGGGTCTGGAAAGGGTCGTACCCACGCACAACTCGTGACAGACCCTTGCCAAGCCAACACGTGTTCCTGTTAACCTATAAACGACAGAAACCCGTAACTGAGCACTGTCGCCGGCTATCATTTTACATGAAGTGAAATCATATCTATTCATAGTTCGCGGACGCAGAAAGCGTATACGTACGGGTTTTTTGTTTGTTGTACATGTTATGTCGTTCGTGTTGGATCGTGTGAGGGTGTTGAAATTGCGATGTTTATGTGTGTGGCTGAGTAATAACAGGTGTACGGATCGATCGATCAGGTTAAGCTACGGGTGTCGCGGTCGGTCCGTAGATGGGTGACCATCTTTACATACCGAGACCTCTCCGTGTCGTGTCATTTAACGGCGTGGTCAAATAGTTCGATGAGTATTCTTGAATGGATATTGTAATCAGTCTGATTGGCAAAGTGTTACTGAAAGAACTCACGCAGCGTATTTTTAATCATGTGGGCGAATAGAAATCGATCTTATGTCAAAGGTAATAATTATTGTCTGTTATAAGAATGATAAAATGGTGACTTTCCAGATCAATAATTATAAGTATAATTACGTCAAGAAGCGCAATTGTTCTAAGTCATAATAGAAATGTTCACAACAGCGAAGAATCGGGTTCCAGCGTGATTTCAGATAGCCATAACCATCAGTTCAAGCAATCCTAATTGAATATCCCATTCATAAAGAGTACATAAAACCCACAATCTAAACACACATAAAAATGTTAATAACATCAATTCTCTGAAGGAAAAGGGGAATAAAAATAATTACAGCCGTAAGCACAGAAATACGTCGGACTAAGTAAAACTAAGTAAGCCCATAAAGTAACAATACGGTAATGTGACAAAGGGAACCATTACGTTAGCAGTCCTGCTATATAAAAAGTAACTGGGGAGAGGTTCCGTATATAATACTCATTTGTTTTTTTTGTAGATTATTTTCTGTGTGTTTGATTTGTGCCTAATTGCGTCAAGAGTACAACGATTTTTCCAAGAAAAAAATTGTACCCTTAAGTATGATTAACATAATTTAAGGCCTTTGTTTTCCTGAAATTGCAGGCACAATATAGTATTTTCCTATTTATCTAATTATTTATTGGAAGTAACTAGGGAGAGGTTCCGTATGTATTTTTTTTGTAGATTATTTTTTGTGTCTAAGTAGTAACTTAGACACAAATTACACACACAAAAAATGGAAAGGGAACCTTTTTCTACGATTTATAAGTTCAGCCCTTTAATTTCCTGACGGAGTAGGCACATGTGTATAGCATTTTTCTGTCTACCTAATTGGATTAACATCAACGGTTTTGGTAGAGCTCGTGTGTGTTTGATATTTGCGTAGGACGAATTTGCCGCCTTTGATTTCATGTTTGGGTCTTGTTCCGGGATGCTTAGGCGCTTAGACAGTAATCAGTAGAGACAAAATCACAGTGATCATTTCTGGCTTTTTTGATGATGCAAAATCAAAATATCCTTTTTCTATCGCTTTGGTACAGGCTTTGATAGACCAGTCAGTGACACTTTTATTTACTCCTACAAAAAGAGAAAACTTTTATTTCTTGTCCACTATTATAAAATCACGCTCTCGCTTTGAAATCATAAGTTTAGTTCACGGTAGTCTTGAACAAAGTTTAAGCCGATCCTACAGTAAATATTGCAAGTTTACTGCCTCGAGTTTCAGCTGACTCGGTCCTCGTGTTATCGCCATAGTTTAAAGTTCGCAAACTAGTTTATATTGTGCTAACAGAAGGTTGAACCAATATTTATGATATTTTTAGATTAAATTATATTTGGAAACTTTAACTTTGGAGCTTGAAGTAAAATGTTTAAACGAAAATTATTATTATTAATTAAGTATTATTTAATATGCATCACTTCATTTGTATACTCCCTGATCTTTAGTTTTGTTTTCTTTTTTTATTATTTACTATGTATTAAAGAGCTACAAGAAAAGTTTTTTTTTAACATTTCGCGGTCTTATCACTTTCACTGCGGAACCCCAAACTGGCACAACGGAACGCGGCGGAGTAATAATAAAAATGGCTGATATAAATGTGGACAGTAGGCCATACTATCACGCTTCTGCCCATCGGAACTGTGCAGTAACTTGTATTAAGTTATAAATATTGTCGGCGTTGAAAAAAGGTTTATACGCTGATATTATATTAAACAGAGGAAATCCGATCGGAGAGACTTTTGAAAAATCCTAAGTAAAAAGTCATAATTCAAGGTTTGACTAGCCAATTTCCTCCTCCAATATTGGACCAATTTAAAAGATATTTCATAAACTGAATAAGAAGGATATATACTGTATCCCTATATTTTTCTTTTTTCATAAATAGTTGTCAAATTTGTACACTAGTCCTCTGTTGACAGCGGTTTAAATCGGCATTTTTTGGGGGTTCTAGTGCTTATAAAAATAATGTATCATCAAAATGGAAAACATACGGACACACAAGTATTTAATATGTATTATTCTGTAAACAAATCATTGCTTTATGGTTATCAACCAGAAATAAAACAAGCGAGAGTGTTTCTATGGAAAATAAACCACCCGCATTTCCTCTTAAGTGTTGAAAACACAACAACGATTTCAGAAGATGATTTTACAGTTCGTCTCGCAAACTTGCCTTGTACTTTACTTTGATTACAAAAATAATCCGTGAACATAATTTTAGATGTCTAGAAGATTTTGAAATAGGTGGACATTAACATGGACACAATAAGGGCAATCCAATTACAAGTTGCTAATTAATGGGCTGTCAGTCACAAGCTGATTCAAACGCACTTTAATAATGTCCTCCACATAATAGTGCACATTTATTTACTTACTATGAAATGTAGGCCTCTGCCACTCATTTAATTATGCTTTTACAGTCACTAGGCTTGATTTTTCGGGCTGATCCGTAGATGGGTGACCATCTTTACACACCGAGACACGTCCGTGCCTCGGAAAGTACGTTAAGTCGTTGGTCCTGGTTGTTATTCGTGGATCTTTGAGAGTCGTTATGGGTCGTCAGAAGCCCGAAAGTCTGACAACCAGTCTTGCCAAAGGGTATCGTATTAACCAGTAACTAGGTTGTGGATGTCAGATAGGCAGTCGATCCATGTAAAGCATTGGTATTCAGCTGCATCCGATTAGACTGGAAGCCGACCCCAACATAGTTGGGAAAGGGTTAGGCAGACGACGGCGAGTCACTAGGCTTTAATTTATTCAGGATGAGATGACTGAGATGTTCCGTGTTATGGTCAGGACCATAACACGGAACATCTCAGTTTCTTATTAGAGGTACCACAGTTGAATGGGGAAAAAGGGTTCTAATTTTTGGAACCCACACCTTTAATTTGCATACCGACGAGATTCGCGTTACTCTAAAACTCCCGCAAGTATTTGAAATAAGTACTTTAATACGCAACCCTTTTGCCTTAACAATTAAATTCATTAGAGCCATTTTAAACCTCATCCTAATTTCTTATTATTCAAATCTGGCTTCATTTTGAATAAACTAATAATAAAATTCAATGTATTTGCTGAAAAATTGTTTTATTTGTATTTATTCAGTGTCATTATGAAGCAAATTACGTCAGCCATTTTAAAATACACACAAAACAGATAAAAAAATAAACACATTAGATATAATATGGAAACAGTAGGCTTTTTTCAGACATAATTTTTTGATTTCCAAGTGATCAATGCTCTTTGAATTGTCCACCACGGTAGACAATTTTATGTCGGCGATTTTAGTACTCAATAATAATTCAGATCTTCTTGCGGTTTTCTTTTAAGTAAACAAGACGAAAGAAGAACAACGTAAGGTAAGGCATTACTTACAGTTCCTACAGAGAGATGCAATAAGTGGTTTCTCACATTAAGTACAAAAATGCTTCTAGAAAAAAAAAATAGCCCTCCCCGTATCATTACCACGCCTTACATAATAAATTTTGATTGGAGTGACGAATTCTAGGCCGACGACAACATTATATTACGCACTGTTGTGGAAATAAATGGAAAAATCTACATAATTGGAAAGTGGGATCCAATCATCGATGTCGGGGAAAAAGTAAATTGTACGCAGCTTGCGTGAGTATAACGTGCCTTTGCGTTTTTTTTTTCTGTGAAAATATATTGTCGTAGTGATAATATTTATAATGTAAGTATAGAAAAATTCAAAGCCGTCAAAGCTTTTTGTCTTTTCTTAAAACAGTTTAAGTATCGAGGGATCGGGTTGTTTTTTTTTTTTGCAAATAAAATATAAACCAACAAAATATTTGTTCAATAATACGTTATAACACCAGTTTCTCCCAAAAAAATCTGATTTCTTGCCACTTTTCTTTAAAACTCAATAAATAAGGAAAAGCAACACGAATAATGCCAAAATCTGTCATAAACAATATCGTTTTTTTATGCGTACTTTTAACGAAAAACATGTAATTTAAGTCGGACCCAAGAAAAAAAAACAGCTATTTCTGATTGAACGCATACTGCATGCGATATAACATTTCACAAACCTCTTAAAGATTTAAGACACATCATAAAATCTTTCCATTTATGAAGGAAGATAACTACGGGACATGACCCATTTCTTTTCAGTTTTAGTCCCCAGTTAAATATTTAATTCAGTTAGGTCCCTGCGAGACGGTCGAGTAGTTGAGTCGAGTGGTCGAGTCGAATGGTCGAGTGGCGAGTGCTCGAGTGTTTGCTACCCGTTTGGAGGGTACTTCCTATGAGACTAGTGCTGTAATGTCTGAGGGCAAGATTAGTGTTCGTAGACATTTCGTTTGTTTGTCTGATTGAAAATTGACTTGACTTGACTTGACTTTGGGAGTTTTTTAGGCTGAATATTTAATAATAATAATAAAATTTAATTCAGAATCACTTCCATATTTGTTAGTAACAATGTAAATTTATAATCTAATGTTAATAACATGTATTCAACTATAGCTGCGTGAGGCTCGCCGGTCCTGGGGAGTGTCTATTTGACTGCATGCAGTCTCACCTATCAGCCAACGCTCTAAGAATGGTGTTGTGCTGGTGCGAACACGGCGTAGCAGAGATGAGCATCTCTTGCGCATGATGGCCGAAAAACTGTCAACGTTCACGTCGGCAAACATGCCGGACGCACTGCAAAAACGCGGCAGCCTCATCAACACCCGGAACGTATTGTTATATTGTGTGCGCAGGCCACTATATGCTCTTTGCGTAAAGTTCACCCACAGGCTGCACGTGTAAAAGGATTGGCAGTAGGCTTTGAAAAGCGTTACCTTAACCCGAGCCGTAAAACGTTTAAACCTGTGGGCCAAAATCCCACATCGAACAGCCAGCGACCTACGCTCCCGCTCCACATCAACGTTATCTTTTAAATAGAACAGTATTCAGCCCCTAGTAGTAGTGATTGCCGTACCCTAAATCCCACAATCTTCTAAGCCCAATTTGCACGGGTACTTTTTCTCGCGGTGATTTTTTTCGCATAGTACTGAATGTTCAACGCACTGCTTAGCGCTGAGAGATGAAAATCCAACAGTATGTTTTTTTGAGGCGCTGGGATACGCTCTGTTGGATTCTCAATGCTCGGCTCAACACCTAAGGTTGTAAATCCATTGCGCCATAAAATCCCGCCGCGATATTATTACTGCCGTGCGAACATAGGCTAAGAAGCTAGCATTTTATGACTTGCTGTCTAACTTCGCAACATAAATCTACTAAAAGTACGCTGCTAGCCGACTAAATTACGACAAAAATACGGGCCACCCGAAATGCCAAAGCACTACCTTGCTTTAAAACCTTCTTGATCGAAGTTTAAAACCATTAAAATTTTGCCAAGCTGACCTTTGCCCAACCCGAAGTCACCTAGCATAATGCTAATAAATAACACTTATACATAGAAGTTGCTACCACAGCCACTGTAGCGAACTTCGGGTTGCAAAGCTGTTGCTTCACAATCGGTAATCCCCTGTGACATCGAACTAGCGTGTTTGTGTTGCTGTTCTATGTACAACTTTTGTTGTGATACTAAGTTTGGAGTTGGTGAGTTATGGCTCATTTGGTTGTGTTAGATTTGATGTGTAAATCTTTTTTTATTGTAGAAATGATATTTGTCGAGTGCGTAATATAATATAGGGTCAGGTGGGGTAATTGCGAGTACCATAACTAGTATAACATATTTAACCATAGATAAAATTTTACCTTATAACAATATATAATAATTATCATGTATAATAACCATTTAGTACGCTAAAGTTTTAAGTGATTTGTTGATTAAAATCACTCTGATAATAATAATTAAGGTAATCAAAGTAAAAAAAAAATGGCTCACTTAGGTATTACATTTACCCGGTGTTCCGGGGCAAATGTAATAATGTTGGTCAATTTTTTGGGACTGTAGAATTAGATAGTTTTAAATCGGGGGTAATAGCAATAAAATGCGAAAATCGAATTAACTTTAACTTAATAACTTTCATCAGTCCCTCAAAAGCGTGAATTGGTCGGTGAGTAGTTCAAAACGTCCTTTACACATATCAGAAATAGCAGCACCAGTTTTCTTTAGTAGTTAAACTATAAGCACACCCTATTACTTATACCCCGCTATTGCAATTACCCCACCTGACGAAACTAAATGCGTTTTAAATGCGAGAGTAACTCTGTCTGTCTGAATGAATTATCCCAGTAGTAGCAAGACCTACGTTCCCGTGGGATAGTTGCCGAGCTCTGCGCGGGGAAAACCGCTGGTAAAAACTAGTGCGTTATAAAATTACGTGGACTGTAATCTTCCGAAGGTTTATCTGGATTTACACTAGCCTGATTAACACCACTAGATGCTTGATGGAGTACCAGCTCCAGAAAGAATGGGCGGGGCACCGCCGTGTTCTCGCAGAGGCGATCGGCGGCGGCGGCGACCTCTCGCGCCCGGCCCTGGTTCAAGCCATGGTCCGGGGCGAGAGGGAGTGGGAGGCAGTCACCTCCTTCTGCGAAGCAGTCATGCTAGCGAAGGAGGTGGCGGGACGGCTGAGGGAGAGGGCCTCACGTCCCAGCCGCCGCGGGAGACGCCCCGGGCGTCGGGAGCCGCGAGACGACTCCCGGCCACCGTAGGCGCGGGCCTGCGGGCGGAGAGTAATGGGTAACTCTCCGTCCGATCAGGACCAGGCCCGTGCCGGACGGCGCGTACGTGTTCCACGCGCGCCTCAAAGAGATGTCAGCATAAGGAAGGGGCCCGAAAGGGCCGAAGCCTGCCGGGGCAGCGGGATTGTCCGAAAGGGTTACCGCTGCCCCGGAACACAAAGGGCTAAGGAAGGAACACGGGTGGGTTTTAGTCAGTAAGAGTCTGACACTCCCTTCTGCTCCACCCAGAGCGGGAGGGGTCATTGGATGATTTCCCATCTACAAAAAAAAAAAAAAAAAGCTCCAGAAAGAAAAAAATATAACGTTTGAAGGGTTGCTAAAATCTTTTGGATATTGCACGAAAATAGGGTTTCTCGAGTCCAAGATCTGCATAGGTTTTTAACGCTTGTGGCTGAATATCTCACAGTTTTTATATTAGTTGCGCTTTCTTTCAATAGACCAGCAAGTCGACAAAAGATAAAAATGGCTATCATTAAAGAGAAAATGACTCGTCCCCCCTGTGTCCAGCTGAAGTCACACACGTAACACACCTGAAATCAACTGAAAGGTACGTTCGTTGCGATTTCCTCGTTTTCTTTTCATCCCATTTTTATTTGTTTCCTCCAATTCCCAGTTCAATCTCAACTTCAGCTTCATTAGAACGGTTTCGTTTATTTGTAAAACTGAAATGAGCATTTTTCGGATTGGTGAGGAGTTTTAAGATTATGTTCTGTTATGGCTTCTAAAGCACTTTCGTTAAGAGAAAATGCGGGTGGTCTTTTTTCCATAGAAACGCTCTTGCATAATTTCTTTCTGTTTAATGACCATAAAGCAATGATTTTTTATATAATAATAAATATTAACTACTTGTATGTCCTATGTTACCCTCGAAAAATGCCGATTTAAACCGGTGTAAACAGAGGCCTAGTGTACAAATTTGACAACCATTAATGACAAAAGAAAAACATAGGGACACAGTATATATCTTTCTTATTCTTTTTATAATATACCTTTAAATTGGTCCAATATTAAAGGAGGAAGAAATAGGTAGGCGAGAGCCTAACCTCGAATTATGACTTTTTACTTACGCATTTTCAAAAGTCTTTCCGCCTGCGTTTCCTCTTAGGGCATTGAAATAAGCGAGGATATACAACGTGTAAATTAAATGCGCAAAACCTTATACACCCCAATTAGAGCATTGAGTTAAAAGCATAATACAATGACCAAAACAATTTTTTTTAAAGCTAACTTTTATTATTAAGAAAATCCTTTTGATCCTACCATTACGTTATGCATTCAAAATTGAGTCATTGCCCTAAAATAAGACTTAATTTTCTTTGGCTCAATCGGCGGTTAGTATGGCAAAATACATAATTTTTGAAAAAATAACCTATATTAAAAATTATTGAAATCAATTCAGTAGTCAATTATGAACAAACTATTTTCAGGTCTTGCGCATTTAACGTTATACGTTGTATATACAAATCCCAAACGATGACTTGAATCTCGAAAAAAGTGTAACTCAAAGAATTTTATTTCAAATAAACTAATTACAGGCATTTTTAAATTTTCAAGGGATCAATCAGAAAGATGAAGCTAGTTGCCCATTCCAAAGCGTAAAAGGTACTTTGACTTCTTTACGGGGCCTCTCAGCACCGGGATGGATAAATTAATCGGAGGTTTGTCATTTAACTTCGATAATTATTCCTAGAAAACCGTTCTACGTTTTAATACATTTTTATTTTTTTCACCTTGTATAATAGGCTTGTCAGCTAATCTCTCGACTGTTTTTTCTCTCTTCTTAATATGAATTAATGTTTGTCTCTTATTTGTGCCATCTGTTTATAACGAATTCGTGGAGGTTGTATGCTACAACCATGTCAGTTGCCTGTGGAGAAAAATGGGCAAGAAAAACCACTCTTTTATATCAAAATAAAATCACACTAATATTATAAAGGCGAAAGTTTGTGAGTATGTGTGTGTGTTTATATGTTTGTTACTTCTTCATGCTCAAACGGCTGGACCAATTTTGATAAAATTTGGTATGGAGGTAGCTGACATCCTGGATTAACACATAGGATACTCGATATTCCCACAGGATCGGGCGCTGCTAGTAAAATATATTTTGAAAAAGTTACTTGCATTGGACCTTTGACCTGTATTGCTAGTAGGCTTTATAGGAAAAAAATATATATAGCAGCCTTTACAACGCTTCAAAGCTATTAGAACATCTTTATTTAGTTTCGTGCCATTTATGCGGGCTGGTAAATAATAAAGAGAGTCTATGACACTATCATTTTAATAACAATTGTGTAAAGTATCTGATGTGAACAATTTCCAGACCAGATTTGCTACATTCACAACCATATTATCAATTAGCATTGTATATTTCGCTATGTTCGATTGTGGCTTACAAAACGGCTGAAAAAACAATATCTAATATACAAAATTCTCGTGTCACAGTATTAGTTACCATACTCCTCCGAAACGGCTTGGCCGATTTTTATGAAATTTTATATGCATATTCAGTAGGTCTGAGAATCGGCTACTATCTATTTTTTTTTTTGCAAAACGACGTTTGCGGGGTCAGCTAGTATTATTTAAATTTATTGCACTTTTCGCACACAATTTAAACGGGAGTGATTATAGGCATTAGCTGTTTGTAATAAAGATGGCTTTACATTTTGACGCGCAAAAAAAAATTAAGGATGTTTAAAGATAAGTGACGATCAAACGTCAAAAATGTATAATCAAACAGTTGCTAATCACTTCTTAACTTTAAGCAACGTTTAGAAATAAAGGGGTAATTGTACAAAAGAGGATGGTTTATAACTTGCGGTGTGGAAGCTCGTCTTTTGATTCCGTTTATTTGTAAAAGTACCAACCCCAAATTCACTTTTATGAAGGAAATAGACGATTCAATAAAAACTACTGATACTTGAGCTGCACCGAAAGATGAATAAAATTAAAGGCTACGTTTTGAATTATTTGTTATTTTATTCGCCGAAATATAATGAGAAAATAAGCTAGTAAATCTCACATTAACATATAAATGTAGAAAAAAAAAAACTTATATTAAGTAAATCTATACTTACTAATATACTAATAATATTAATTAATTAATTAATATTATTAGTATTAGTATAATATTAATTAATTAATTAATATTATAAAGAGGAAAGATTTGTATGTATGTTTGTAACGAATTGGCTCAAAAAGTACTGGACCGATTTTAAAAATTCTTTCACCATTTGAATGCTACATTATCACTCATTAATATGGGTTTTTTTTTGCCACCCGTGCGAAGCCGTGACGGGCCGCTAGTTAGTAAATAATCACGAAGGTTTATTTTCAGCCAAACATTTGTGCAAATGTTTGCACAGAATTGCGCATGTTGGTTATTCAAGGTCATAATAAACATATTTCATGGTAAATAATGGTTATTACTTGCCTGGTTAAAGAAGACATTAAGTACGCTAAATTTTCCCTCCGTGCCTCGGAAAGCACGTTAAGCCGTTGGTCCCGGCTGTCATTCGTGGATCTTTGACAGTCGTTACGGGTAGTCAGAAGCCCGAAAGATTGACACTCAGTCTTACCAAGGGGTATCCTATTACATAATAACTGGGTTGTGGAGGTCAGATAGGCAGTCGCTCCATGTAAAATACTGGTATTCAGCTGCGTCCGGTTAGACTGAAAGCCGACCCCAACATAGTTAGGAAATGGCTAGGCAGATGATGATGATGACATAGTTTTCTTTTAAAGAGAGGTGAAGAATCACCTGCCTCTCCTGTAAACTCTTTAATATTTCAGAAGTTTCTACTGTCAAATTAATACATTTTGTTTCAGGTTTCGGCACCAAGTTAAATAAAAATAGAAACATTGTGCGCGAATCCTCTTCGTATAAAGTTGGTGTAATGCGGCCTCATTCATCAATCATCGTTTATTTATTTTTGTGCAAGTTTAGCATGCCCATTAATCATTGTAAATGATTGCTACTTGCTAGCTTGTTTTAAATATTTTTTGCATAATCTCTTAAAAGGTACATTTGTATCTGTTCAAGATTTTATCTTTACTTTGTCGAAAGCGTAAATAACTTTTTATACAAAGTAAGTAATTTAAATAAAAATCGAATATATCGAGCTCAATCCATTTAACCAAACGTTTAAGTTAACGTTGGTCAAAGTTTATTACTACAATCACCCGCAGTATACTTTAGCCAGATTTGTGGAAACCGAATTATGTAATACCAAAATGTGCGTGATTTTATTAAATCATTATTTTTTAAAAATCTATGAATTCAAACGCCTCGTACAAATACAAAAGCCCACATCAATCATCAGAAGCGTGGGTTATGTGATAACTGACAAGTGATAAGCGGCGAAATTGATTGATATTTATCACTGGGCTGCTGCGGTGACGCCACGCTACTTGAACCAATGACGTGCTGTCTGTGGCAATGACGTCACTAATTGTAGCGCCTACGAAGAATTACTAGGTTGGGGTTATGAAAATAAGATAATAGGTGATGCGTAGGTGGATTTGGTGTCGTAGAGAGAAAGAGTTATGGTTATCACAAACAAAGAAATTAAGATGGAAAACAAGATATTTATGAGATAGAGAGATCATCGATCAATGGCTATCAAATCTAGTAGAGGCTGACTTTCAAATCGCCACCAAAATCTTCCAAAATGCACTTGGTACTTTAACAAAGCGTTTGACTCCAGTGAAAGTATGAAATTCATTTTAATAATAATGAATGGGTGGTAAGAGACTTCCGTTTTAATAATTCGGGTAACACGTACGTATCAAACGTAAAACCTAAAGAAAATTTCCATGCCGAACATTTAAACAACGTTCCATATTAGAATGCCACAAGCTTCTATTCTAGGCCAATTTATTTTCTCAGAACACCCGACTTTGTTACTATAGCTTTAGGTACGGAAAAATCCAGTTATCAACAGCAAATTGAGATCAATGCCCCATGATCACAGCCAAGCGTTATCTCGTTCATCCCTACTGGATGTGTCACATTGCAAATGGCGGCTGGCGCCATCACGTCGCACCCCTGATTATAGGCAACATTGAAACAACGACAATTAACTACATTCTCTATTATGTATGGTTTTTGTTATTTACTGGTGTTGGTATATAATGGAGATATATGCTCGATTGTATGGTAGATATTAATACTTTGTGTTGATTTAGGCGTATATAAAAACAAATGGGACCATCTTAAATCTCAATGCGTAGAAAGTTCTATTTTTGTTGGTTGATAAAGATACTACTACTTACAAAGCCATAACAATAAAAGTAAGTAGGTGCGTAAAAATGTGATATAAACAAGTATAGTTCAGACAGATACTTGTTGATCCAACAATCAGAAATCGTGAAGAATCAACAAGTCCAGAAGTTGCGAAAATATTCCAATGTCACATGTTTTCGGTTTCGAACTCGTGATTATGGCCCTAGGGATTGTTTTGCATATTGGAAAATGGTCACGAGTTTGAAAACTGTTAGAGGGTTATATTTTTTGTTTACTTTCGAACTAATCAATCCTCTAATAAAAGTATTAACTGTTGCGACCTTCACCAATTTTGCTTGCGTAAGAGCTTTTTAAGAAGCCTTTAAATATTATGATTAAAATATTCAAACTCCCTCGTCCCTTACTCACTTTATAGAATAAACTCAGTTGAATTTTCGTCTAGTCTGGTAGTAGCAAGATCTGGGTCATCGCAGAATTAACGTATTTTCATTAATCTAATGACGCTAATGTAAACTTATTACTAAAGTATGACAAGGGTTGAAATATTACTATCTATGGTTCCGAGGAAGGAACTGAAAGCGTTTACGGTAAAATACTTGGAATTGGCACAATAAGGAAACATTAATTATATTCTAGTTCGTATTCTAAATAGATTCGAATATAAATAATCAGTAGGTACGATATAGAATTGTTCTTGAGCAACCTCTTGAATGAAGGTGACAATATTATCATTTTTGGGGGTTGCCATAATCGCCACGCTTGAAAGGCTAAATTGGTACAGGAAGACGTTTTTCGGCTGAAATAATGAGGATGATAATGTTCATTGGTAATTTAAAAAAAGAAACCTTACATGGCTTTCGTAGCACTATTTTCCGACCAAGAAATCCCGTAGATATAATGTAGTTAAATAAAGAAAATTAGGCTAACAGTCAGTGAAAGATAAAGAAGAAGATGCTCCCGATGGTCCAATATTGATGATAAAATAATACGGAACAAAGGCTAGTGAAAAAGATGATGCGATGTTTGTAGCTCGCGACTTCAATTCTCCTCGCATACACGAGACATTATTATCTTACCGAATTATCATTAACACTAACTTAATAAATCCGTATTGTCTCTTACATATTCAGTTTCGCAAACTTACTTTAGTAATCTAGGTCATGTGACAGAATTAGTACTACATAGTTAGAAGCACACCCACGCTTTCTGAAAACACAGAGATCAGTGTTAATGAATGGCCTATATCACCCTACGTATGCAGGGTGTATCCATACAAAATCTATATACAGGATGGTCAAAAAGTCGTGGATCAAACGAAATAAAGAGATAAAGGAGGTCATTTCCAACAAAAAATCTTTCTACAGCACGGCCATAATTCAATTGCCATAAAAGTTATGAATATTTTGGTATACCGAGTTCTTTTACAATTAATCTAATTTAAAAAAATGTGATATAAAACAATAAAATAAACGGTGTTGTATTATTACTAGATAATGTATCAGCATTACAAAAGTTTTGCTGCGGCTCTGGGTACCAAATTTCAAGAGCAAATAATATTTTTCCAAGAATTTTCAAGCGTTACCAAAAATTATTTCTCACTTTAAAAGCGTTGGAAATGACCTCCTTTATCTCCCTAAATCGTTTGATCCACGACATTTTGGCCATCCTGTGTATAAAATTCAAAGTCCTGACTGACTGATATATCAACGCACAGCCTAAACCGCTGGTCCTAGAGACATGAAATTTGGAGGGTTGTGTTCTTTGTGAAGAGTAGGTATCCACTAAGGAAGGGTTTTTAGAAATTCCACCCCTAAGGGGCCGTCTCGAAGGTGGTAGTTGTTGAAGGTGGTAGCCATAAGGCTGATCCGAGGGTACCGCACGATCTCGGGCGAGGCGGCAAGTGGACTGCCGCCGTGGGATCTGGAGGCGATAGTCCTCGCGCGCCTGTACGAGTGGCGGGCGGAGGCACTACGCCGGGGGGAAACTCCGCTTCCGCCGCAAATCGCGGTGGAGCGGACCGACCTCCGGCGCGATCTCATGGCGGCATGGAAAGAGCGACTGTCGCAACCCAGCGCAGGGCACGCCACGATAGTGGCGGTAAGACCCCTCTTTGAGGAGTGGCTAGAGAGGCGCCACGGCGCCCTCACCTACCGCCTGACGCAGGTCCTCACCGGACACGGGTGTTTCGGAAGGTTCCTGCACACCATCGGGCGGGAGGAAACGCCCGGGTGTCACCACTGCGAGGGTCGCCCGGAGGACACAGTGGAGCATACGGTGGCGGTATGCCCCAATTGGGCGGAGCACCGCCGTGTTCTCGCAGAGGCGATCGGCAGCGGCGGCGACCTCTCGCGCCCGGCCCTGGTTCGAGCCATGGTCCGGGGGAGAGGGAGTGGGAGGCAGTCACCTCCTTCTGCGAAGCAGTCATGCTAGCGAAGGAGGTGGCGGGACGGCTGAGGGAGAGAGCCTCACGTCCCAGCCGCCGCGGGAGACGCTCCGGGCGTCGGGAGCCGCTCCGGGCGTCGGGAGCCGCGTGACGACTCCCGGCCACCGTAGGCGCGGGCCTGCGGGCGGAGAGTAATGGGTAAACTCTCCGTCCGATCAGGACCAGGCCCGTGCCGGACGGCGCGTACGTGTTCCACGCGCGCCTCAAAGAGATGTCAGCACAAAGGAAGGGGCCCGAAAGGGCCGAAGCCTGCCGGGGCAGCGGGATTGTCCGAAAGGGTTACCGCTACCCCGGAACACAAAGGGCTAAGGAAGGAACACGGGTGGGTTTTAGTCAGTAAGAGTCTGACACTCCCTTCCGCTCCACCCAGAGCGGGAGGGGTCATTAGATGATTTCCCATCCACAAAAAAAAAAAAAGGGGCCGTCTCCACGAGCGAGAGAATTGCGGCGATGGTCATGCGGTGCCATCAAATTATCGTCGTCTGGAGATTGATTTATACAGTTTCTATTGAATTTAATGGCACGACGATAATATCGCCGCGATTTTCTCGTTCGTAGAGACGGCCCCTAAGAGGTGAACGGGGGGAGGGTGAAATTTCACACGGACGAAGTCGCGGGCAGAAACTAGTAATATTATAAATTTGAAAGTATCTCTGTCTGTGTGATTGTTATCTTTTCAAGCTTAAACCACTGAACGGCTTTAAAAAAGGCAGTGAAAAGTAATTGCTCTACTTGTTCATGCATGAATGTTCCAGCTTTTTTGGTCTACTCTAAACGCTCCCTTATTGTAATACAACTTGTTTAGAATACGCTTTCTACGTATACAGGGTGGTATAATCGAAGGGTGTCAGGGTGTGAGTTTAAGGTCGAGTGGGCGTAATTGGTGGCTGTCGCGTTCCCAGCGCGGCGAGGCGCCGAAATGTTGTCGCCGTGCATAATGGCCGAAGAATAAATTATTTTCTACTTAGTTCAGCTTTTGATCATGACCTTTGCTGTTCGCTGATAATTGATGCCTGTGACATGTAATTGTTTCTTCTTGGCCGTCGGTTGATAGATTGTTTTGTTCGGTGTGTTTAGGTGGGGCTGTGATTTGTTACGTTTTGGTTGGGATAAGTTTTGTTGTCTGAATAAAAGCGCCGATGTATTTAGTATTTTGGCGTGTTTAGAACAATAATGGGTTAGGAAGTGAAACGAGATCGAACATTTGAATCTTCTTTTGATATCTTTTCTCAAGACCTTTAAAAAAATTAATGTGAAGTTATTAGAGATTATTCATTATATATATATATATTTTCTGTATGGAGCTAGAGATTTTTCCAGCTAGATGGACGGACGATCTTAAGAAGGTGGCGGATACAGACTGGAAGCCGAAAGCGGAGAATAGGGTATTGGCGCAGCCTGGGAGAACAGTAGTGGACTGCGATAAACTGATCTATTGAGCTATTATGATGAAGAAAGTTGCTATGTATTACATTTAAAACGGGCATTAGTAATTAACTTATCTCCTCTAAAAGAGTAACGGTGGAGTTTCTTGCCCATTCTTCTCCATGCGAACACTAGGAAGGCCTACCTTTAGGAAGGGGCGACTAGAATCACTACATAGTATAAAACAAAGTCGCTTTCTCTGTCCCTATGAACGCTTAGATCTTTAAAACTACGCAACGGATTTTGATGCGGTTTTTTTTTAATAGATAGAGTGATTCAAGAGGAAGGTTTATATATATAATACATGCATGCATGTGATGTCGTAAATAAACACATTTTTTGCGCTTACTTTTCAAACGCTGGCTGAACCCTACGAGATAGGTCAAAATAATGTACTACAGTATTGTACACCTTAAAAAGGTCTACAAAAAAGTCCGCGATGGTATATGTCTATCTCTTAGGGATAACCCACAATAATAATTTTTTATCCTTTACTTTCTACGAGAAATAATGGCTTATTTACGAAGCGATTTTAAGCAATACAGCATTAATCCTTATCCAATTAAGTACCTTGAATACATTGTGCATTTAATATAGATAAATATGGCCCTTTACAGCATGTAATTTAAATGAATATTTTCGATTGATTTACAGATTTAAAATGCAGGGACATAGCGGTTGCTGCGGTACCGGCCGCGGCGGCGCGTGCTGGCATTCTTGAAATACCTTTACTTAGTATCAGTATTGCACCCGTGCGAAGCCGGGGCGGGTCGCTAGTCAATTATATTTTATTGTAATTTTTGACGTTTAAAAATGCCTTATAAGTGCCTATTTGAAATAAATGATTTGACTTTGACTTTCCTTTTTTGACATCATTATCATAACAACAAAATACTTATTTGAATGTTCTTGAAACATAATGACGTGATCCGGATGTTTTCGTAAACAGTTTAAATAACTGAGAACTACTTCCTAATATACTACACTTAATAGGAATCTTATTACTTGTAAGTTAAGTAAGGAAGTAGGTAGGTATGTCTTCATTAAATTGGTTGTGATAATATTTTTATTGGAACATGATATTGAAATTGAAATTCTTTATTGAAATTATAGATTTTAACATTATTTTTATTAGAACATGATATTTAAATTGTAATTCTTTATTGAAATTATAGATTTTAACAATATTTTTATTAGAACATGATATTTAAATTGAAATTCTTTAATGAAATTATTAAAATTATTTATTAAAATTTCAATTTTAATATCATGTTCCAATAAAATTATTATCACGACTTATATTATGCGACATAGTCATGACGTGATATTTATTTTATTCAATCTATTCACAATAAATTAACTAACTAACTTGATGATGACATTTCATGTTGTTGTACTATTTGGATTTTTGATCGCATCTTGCAAGCGACGCAACTCGCATAAGTACTTTTTGTTACCGACTTTTTTATAAAAGATCAAATATTTTTGTTTTTTTTTTAGCCGTCAAATTGATGTGCATTTTTTCATGGTGTCTATCATCGTCAATAAAAACGATTGTACTATTTTTCTGTTATTTCTGCTAATAAAGTTATTAATACGTCCACGTTATTAAAAAAAAATGCACATCAATATGACGGCTGAAAAGAAAACAAAAGTGTTTGACCTTTTACAAAAAGTCCATAGCAAAAAGCACTTTCGAGTTGCGTCGTGTCGCTTACTCATGTCGTAAAATAACTTCAGCCAAAGATTGATGATAAAGGTTTAATGATTATATTCTTCAGATTTCATCTTTTTGTGGCAGAATACACAATATAGTATACTGGGTGTAATTTTAATCACCGTTATCCTCTTAAGGGGTCATAGTACCTCGTAAAAAAAAATCAGATGTTCCCTACATTTTGACGAGTAATGCGAACATAAATGTAGGCAACAGCTGATTTTTTTCACGTTTTCAGATTTGGCTCCATAGTAAAAGTTGTTCATAATGATGAGTACAATCATAGTTTTGGTCATTAATTTGTCCAGTATACAGGACACTGGACAAATTAATGGCCAAAACTTCCACACTTCCGTAAAATTAATCCCCCATAACATGACGTCACCTAAACTAAACTAAAGCATATTCACCCAGTAACCTTAAGAGCTAACACCAATTAAGCGCCAACGGCACATTTTTATCGATACTACTCACCCACTAAGATCTCTCCTCTCCACCTCGCACCCCACCGCGACCGATCACCAGTCAATAAAAAGATACATTAATATGTCCATTAGACGTCGATCAGTGGGTGCCAGGCGTTAATAAAAATTAAGTGGTTTCCTAGTAAAATGGACAAACAATATTTTTTGTATACAGCCGTAAGGTTGCTGCTTCATACAAAATGATTTTGCCTAACAGTGCGTTTTGACATTAAAATAAACAATTTTTTTCTTATGTCAAATAGCCACTAAAAGGCACTTTTGAACTTCAACATTTACAATTATGGGTTGATTTTACCAAAGGCAGATATCTTTTATTCGTGGAATAAAATTGACGTCTGTCAGTTCTAGTATGGGAAAACTGTCAAAAATTCAAAATTTATTCTCAGGATAACACTTACTCTAGGTATAACAGTTTGGTGGAATGCACCCAATAGAATTGATGCTAGTCGCCCCTTCCAAAAGGCAGTTTCGTATGGAGAAAAATGGGCAAAAAAACACAGTTAAGTACTTTTTAATTTTTTTTACAATATTTTGTATCCATTAATTATATAATTATGTGTTATAAGACGATGCACTTAGAATAAAATTACTATTATATCACAATAGGTAAAGAATTAACAAGCCACGACAAATAAATCAATAATGTGATAGATATCGTGGTGCTCACATATTTACAAACATCTTTTCCTGTAAAAACGAATTTATAGAATAACCGCGGCCCGGCCCGGCTTCGCACGGGTAGAAAAAAAAATGCCTGTATTATTCAGTGATAATGTAGCATTCAAATGGTGAAAGAATTTTTAAAATCGGTCCATTACTTTTTGAGCCAATTTGTTACAAACATACATACAAATCTTTCCTGTTTATAATATTAGTATAGATAATGAGCTTTGTGTGTAGTTTTTGCTTGTTCTGATTTTCCCATTGGTAGAGAAAGTATGTTAATAATTATATTAAAGAAAGAGGAAACCCTATATTTTAGTCTCCTTCGTCTTGTAGCTCTTTTTTGACAGGATGTTTACCAAGAGAAGTCTATCCGTTCCGTAAACAAAATCATGTAAATATTTTTCAAGATTTTTACCCCAATAAAAGCTACTTAGGAATATATCATTTTGTATGGAACAGTGTCGAAAGACGTCTCTAATGGAGTGTTAGGCTGTTAGGTAATAGTCTACATTCTAGTAGCAAGATTAATGGCTTTATCCGATATTTTCTTACGAATAATGGAGGCGCCGTGTTTTATGGCAATGTACGGAGGGAAACGTCAGAAGGTTGTACTCAAGTTTGTTTATACGGGAAAAAATTAGAATATTATACCAATCTGTATCTGTATCAAACTGAAGTGGCAGTGGGCTAGCCATGTTTATCGAAGAACCGATGGCCGGCGGAGCAGACGAGTCTTTGAGTGGAGACCGCGTATCGGCAAGCGTAGTGTGGTACGCCCCCCAGCCAGATGGACGGACGACCTAAAGAAAGTGGCTGGGACGGACTGGATGAGGAGGACGGAGGACAGGGTGTTGTGGCGCAGCCTAGGAGAGGGTCTATGTCCAGCACTGGACTGCGATAGGCTGAGTTGATACCAAGCTGTTGCCTGTGTTAGTATAATAGTGCGTTTTTAACAATTGCTAGTTTTGTTTGCACTTGCAATAATATTGTTAACTAAACATAACTTATGCCCGTTTGCACCACAAATTAACTTTAGCATTATAGGTAGTACGCACGGCTACACATCAAGCTATACATAGCCAGTTTAAGCTGACTTCTGATTGTACGAAAAACCCATACAAGGCGAGGTCAGCTAAAACTGGAAATGTATAGCTTGATGTGTAGCCGTGTGTACATATCAAACAAATCACTATGTATCCGTTAACTTTAAAAAAAATAGACAGAAATTGAACGATGTTTTAAATTCCTTTAGTCCTGAATGTGTGTACCTAGAGATTTGTGTTGCATCCGGGCTGCCTTATTAGAACCGGGCTAACTTATGAGAGATCGTTAACGGTAGTTGTTGTTTATTTGTTCTCAAGTACAAACTCCCCTTAACAGCCAAGATTTAACCAGAAACGCCGAAAGGGTTTTTTTTTTATCCCAGTTAAGGTAATTCGTTTTAATGACCAGAAAAAATTTTCTTCTCATTATGTCCGCTTTCGTAATACCTTCTTGGTTACAAGACTCGAACTGAACCAGTTTTATTATCCTGTCTCATTATTAATAATAGCATGGATTGCCGTTAATTACCAAGTAATAATTACGTTTATAGGAGTAATAACGATTTAAAAGTAATTGATAATAAGGTCGGTTGACCAGTTCGTGAGAGACTGGAATTTATAGCTTTGTTAGCGTTAGTACTATTAGTTATTTTGTGGTTATAGCTTAATAACTGATATTGTATTTATATGCTAAAACTACTGTTATGAAATAAGGTGCTCTGATTTGAATCTATTATGCTGCTGTAATACTAATTGTAAAACCAGGCACTCCTAATCAATACCCTGTATGTGATTTTTTTATCTATTTAGTACGAAATTAAAAGTTATTTTTAGTTAGGAATTTAATTTGTTTCAGCAATTTACATCTCTTTGCTAGATCTTTATTAACAAAACTTCTGACGAATGCAAAACAAATAAACCAAGCCAGATTCTCGATTTATAAAACAGGATCTAAATCTGGCCCTGAAATTCAACTTATAACTGCTCGACCTCTAAGTTAAAACTTACCTATTTATCTAAGAAAATACCATTTAAAGAAATTGAATAGAAAAACGCATATTTCCAATACAAACACAATTTCCACTTAATTTAATCCACAATAAACAAGAAACGCGGAAACTAGCATAATCCACTACCAACATCATATAAATGTGCTTGCCAATACAAATGGCACAATGCGCCAGTTATCGGGATTACCAGCTGTGAGGTCAATGGCCTGGCACCAACTTATCTAATACACCTACGACCTGTTTTAGAGTTGTTTTCTTGCCAACGTAAGGATGAGTTCAGTAGTTTCAATTGTAAGTTTTCTTAATTAAATTAAACTTCCCACTAAGTATTTTTTTATTTTGCTTGCCTGGGAGTCTGAAACGAACTGATGTGTAAGAAAATAAAAAAAATCCTTTTAAATTTAATAGTTGTTCGTATCACAAACTTATTACATTATATCCTACTTCATACTATATAATATTTCCTACTAATATTATAAACGCGAAAGTTTGTGAGGATGGATGTTGTTTGTTACTCTTTCACGCAAAAACTACTGAACGGATTTTGATGAAACTTTACAGAAATATAGCTTATACATCAGAATAATACATATAATACTTTTTAGTTCGATATTTCTCACGGGATCGACAGTTATGCAGCTAAACCGCGGGCGCTGCTAGTTCAAAAATAACGATGAAACTGAAAATTCTTCGTGTACGTATGTACCAAATTTCTTTTGTTGCAATTGCTATTGTTTGCTAACATTTTCTTTTAGTAGCATTTTCATATTAGTTCTTCTAACTGAACAGACAGCTGTGCTGCCACTTCTTCTTCCCAGTTAAAGCACTAGGAAGTGGTGAAGGGCGGGTGTTTTGGGGGACGTTCTTATTTTTGACGTTCAAAAAGTGCTGATTCTCAGCCTAGTTTGAATAAATGACTTTTGATTTGATTTATCTTTCAACGGCACTGCCAATAAAGGTATCAACAGGTAATATTGTTACTTCAGAACCAGACACTTTAATTTTATGCTAATATTAGTCGCTGAAGGGTTAAGTTAAAACATACACATCGTTACACTTGCTCAAATAATTTAACAATAGCTATTTACTGCGGCCCCCGTAAATATATCAATATTATATTGATGGTTGATAGATTCCGTTATTGTTGGCAGGAAATTACATACTTCCAAATTTTCCTGAAGATATTTTGTAAATACGTGGTTTCAGCTGAATAATTAGCAGTGAATGTCACGCATTCGCAAACTAACAAATGAAAATATGTGAGTCTTCTCCCCAGCGAAAGCACTAGGAAGTGGTGAAGGGCGGGCGTTTTGGGGGGACTGTCTTTTGTAATGTTGACATTCGAAATGTGCTGATTCTCAGCCTAGTTTGAATAAATTACTTTTAATTTTGATTTTGACTGGATTATTGTTAAGTTATTTCGGTTGTGTTTACCAGCACGCCCTTTAATTTTTCAACGCACTGTCATTAATATTTGTCTGACCGTTCCAAATCTCTACTTCAACAAAATCGATGTCACATCACACATTAGGTACACATTTCCTATCTCAATTCGCAATCGATCGTAACACTTCTGTAGATTACCCACAATATCAATAAAGGCATATTTCCATTACATCTGGAACATTTATAGCATCGCTTGCTGTGTAATGACTTCCTGAGGTGATCTCGTTCGCGACGAGATCATATCACTTTGTGGAATTCCAACAGTTATTGGTTCAGGAAGAACTTCTAATATCAAGGTCTTTTGGAAGGCCGTATATTCGTATGCTCTAATTGAAATTGTATGTTTGTTTAGTTTTGAATGAGGTCTTCGCGGATAATAAATATAGATGGTTAAACAGGTTTTTATTTTGTATTTTTGGTATTACTAGTTTGATACATGGTTTTGACACAGCAAGCACTCTTAACAGAAGTAGGTATTTTCAGAGGATTTCGTGTCATAAAAATATTATGACCCTGTATTGTTCTACTTAATGGTTTTTCAAACATCTTGCGGCGATTTCAGTCTATTCAAAGTAGGTTTCCCTGTGTTGTTTTCTTTCCTGAAACTTATTATAAGTTAGTGTTATCTAATCGGCATAGGAATGAAAGCCACAATATCTGTGATGCTTTCAACCATTGACACAACTGTTCTGTTTCCACATTTTTTTATTGATTTCCGTTTAACCAATACCTATCTGTTGGTTTGTTTTATTTCAATCTCAAAGTTCACACGAATTCCAGGCTTTGCAAAACTGCGTAAAATAGTACACGCCTCAAAACTTGGATAAATTCCTGTCGCAGTATAGGCTATGAAGAATTTCAAGGATTTTGTTTTTAGCGCCTGTGAACTGTGTGCTGTTGTGGTACCCAAACACGAATTCGAGTAAACTAACTCGGAGCGAAAATGGAAAAGACAACGGGCAATCTGCGTTGATATTTTTTGAGCCAGAATTTATGTCTTTGTAGTTTTGAAATGCTTTGTTATCGCACAAATAGGTTTTGTTTGGGTTAGGGGTACCTACTATTTCACTTTAAATAAAAGAATAGAAATTGTACTCGAAAGAAATGGCATTATGTCATCTTATCGCGCAATACGATATTTTTTTAAACAAGCTTTGGTTATTAACATTTTTAAGTTGAATTAACTTAAAAAAAAAAACGGTTAAGTGTGTGTCGAACTCGCGCACAGAGGGTTCCGTACAAAGTAGATAGGGTAGGTAGGTAACTTCAAATTTATGGTTTTCGGATTTTTTCCTTTACTTATGTACTACATGACCTTGTTTCTTGCCAAATTTCATGATTCTAAGTCAACGGGAAGTACCCTATTTATTTTGTTTCCCTTGAGTGTCGAAATATACGTTTTTTGCGACATGGCCGTTTCTTTTTTTTACGTTAACTTAGAAGTTTGATTTTTTCACAGCTGAGTAGGTATATATCTAGTTTTAATTTCAACTGTATATCTCCACGCGTTCCCGAAATAAAGGGTCTTGACAGACAGACGGATAACAAAGTGAACGTAAAAGGGTTCCGTTTTTCTTTTGAGGTACGGAACCCTAAAATATGGGATATCGGATTTTAACAGATTATAATTAAAACCTCAGTTAATATAATGAAGAACAGTTGCCTAAGGCCGTTTACACATTATGCCGTAGCTGCAGCGGCACCGCCGCCTCCGCGGTGCCGCTGTATTAGTTACCCTTGGATTTGTATGAACCCTTACACATGGCACCGCGGCGGCGGTGGCGGCGAGTTTTGATAGGTCAATCAAAACACAAAATCAAAAAAATCTCCGCCGCCGCCGGCGCCGCCGCGGCGCCATGTGTATGGGTTCATACAGCTACGGTATAATGTGTAAACGGCCTAAGGGCACGGTTTCAACAAGTAATCTATTTTAAGCTCACAAATAATTAATGTGTGTGTCTAATTTTAATTAGTTTACTGTCACAAATATAATAATAATTTGATTTACAGCCGCCATTATCGTGTCGCAGGATTTATTATCTGGCAATATTAATAAGGAAACACTAATGTTGAGTATGTTTCCTATTTAATTACTAGTGTCGCAGTTCATGACTCAGGCGCAGCTAAGATTGAGTTATGAAGGTCGAGGTGGGAATGTGTGATTGGTGATTAGAGCTTTAAAAGTCAGTAAAGAATATAGTTGTGCGAGAATTTTTTGGCGTGCGGCCGACATCTGATCTAACGCGGCCATCTTTTTTTTTCAATACAATTTCGCTAAACCATTTCTCAAATATTTACCAACAATGTCCAATGTCATTCAAACGCCCGAAGATCGTTCTAGCACTTTAGGCCCTTTGTCGTGTACGTAGGCCTAAAGTGCTAGAAGGATCTATAAGGCCCTTTCTACACGAGACGGTTTTTTTACGGTACGGCGTATAAACCACGCCGTAGAAAAAACGTGTCTATCAACAAACTTTCACAGTGAACCATTCAACACTGACGACCGTGCCTATACACGGCTAATAAACCGTAGTTTTTCATGGCAAGAAATACGTGTGTTTTAAAGGGCCCTAGGGTGTTTATTATCGTTATTATCTAAGGTTTAACCCTTACCTAGCCTAGTCAAGTATGTATATTTCTCCAACGTGACCTATTTCCGCCTTTTACTTCAAGGTGTTTAGTAGGATAAAATGTCAAATCTAAATGGAAATGATAATCGCATGAAAATCCGTTTCGTAGAAAAATAACAATGCAGTCACACGATGTTATCTTAAAGGTGCTTTTTATTTATTTTATTTTTTATGTAGGTAATACGCACATATTGGATAATTATTCTAGTTTTTCTTTAATCACAATACAAAACATACACACATACATGTATGTCACAACATTTAATTTAATTTTGTATGAGCTTTTCTATATTATGACATATAATTAATAGTTAGTTAGTTAGTTTTTAGTGTAATTATAATGGTTTATGTATTTATAGTATTTTTAAGTTATATTAATATTGTATTGTATGTGTTTGTATGGGCCTTGATGCCTGAAATAAATAGATAATAATAATAATTCTCTTAATATATTTTAACGGACACACACTTCCCTATGTGTTTGTTATTCCAGCGTATGGCACTCGTGGGTTGCAGCTGAATCAGCGTCAGGTGGCACATCTTGTGTTGTCATCTGACGTTATGCTGAGCTAAGGCCCTTTTGGCATTATTATAATCTTTGTTTTCTGTTTTTATAGTTTTAAAGTGTATTTATTTTGCTGTAATGCCAATAAACGCATTTTTATTTCTTTCTTTCAAATTGACGTGAGCATGCTGTTCATCCTTTGTCTAATCTGTACTTGCGATTTATTTGCCAAAAATTTAAACAAATATATTATGAGTTAATGGAAAAATAACTTTAAAATCTACACAATAAAGTTCAGTTTACGCTACAACTTCAAACATTTTTATAACTTTTTCAATAGTGCTAGTCACTCTGAAATCAAGTTAATTACCGTTAAAATAAAGTTGATATTTGTTTAACTTGAAATAATATTAATTTGAAACATACGTTTGAATAGATTTTACGTGGCTATGATTACCTAAGTTAACTTTTCTGATAGTGGAATGCAGCACAGTCTGTTTGCCTTTGATTTTTGTTCGTATGTATTTGCTATTTCACCAAGAAGGATCTTCTAAACTAATATTATGTTTGTTTGTTACGCTTTCACGCTAAAACGGCTGAACGGATTTCGATAAAACTTGGCACATGGATAGACCATGACCTGAATTAAGGCATAGAATACTTTTGATTCTAATATTCCAACGGGATCGAGACTTATGCAGGTGAAACCGTGGGGCGCAGCTATTCTTTCAATAAATCTGAATAAATATCTTGTGAAAACTTTAAAGCTTGCCAGTTCGTTAAGGTTTGTTTCGCAACATTTGGTATACTAAACGCTTATTCCCTACACGAATATTTATTAGGTGCCCGTACAGCCTAATATAAACAAGTCATAACATAACTCCATCAATAAAACATTCAATTCCGTTTATTTTACCGCCATATTTTACATAATCCTGTACTTATCTCTGTATTTATTCCGAATTACTAGGTACTAAGTAATAATGTACAAATCGGTGTCAAATTGCCTATCTCATGCGAACATAGGTCCCAGACCAATTACAACTTGAGATCTACTTGGGGGAGGTGGCACTTTGCGGTTTAACTGTAGTTTAAGTTAATCACAGGAATGTAGGTAATGATTGTACTGAACGATGGGCGAAGAAAAGTCATCCTTTTTAAGTTAATATTATGTCAAGCTGCACCCTGATTGCGTAACACACTATCAATCGGAATCTGAATCATATTGAAGCAAATTGCTAATCCATTGCTTCGTAAGTTCGAAATATTTGTTTGCTCAAAACGTAAATAACGCAATGAATGTTGTTGAACTGTCAAAATGAAACCGATTCCGATTGATGATGTGTTACGCAATGCCCCGCTGGTAATTATATTAGTATTACTATTCAACAATGTTTTGTGGAAATTATCAGAACTATCAAATTAATCATCATTCTCCTGAACTTGTGCCAATAATTGATTTGGGGACGACACAAAATGTCTTTTTCTTCCATACTTCTCTATTAGATGTCATCTCGGTAGTCACCCCTTTCCAACCATATCATCATCATACACACAATCCATCCATCGAACTATCAAATGAACAACACCCATTATATGAGCTACTGCAAACTGACACTGAACTCTAATATTCATTGTTCATGTATTTAAAAACCGTGCATATTCAATTTAGATTAAACTTCAATTAACAAAATCAAATTAATCCTAGAATTTACTTTAAAACTTAAGCGCAGTTAATTTGTCTTCGTTTGCAATCTGAAACTCGTTTAACTGCGCGATGTATTAATCTTAGTTTAAACAGTATTGTGTCGACAACCCTCCAAGATGGTATCAAGGGCGAATGGTCGTAGACTTAAATGGCCTAATATTATGAGTGGAATCGTCTTGTGATTAATAGAGGGTAAATCGAAAATTGGGTTAAATGCCTCGGGAGTTAATATTTGTCCAGCTGTTGAACACAATATCTATCTTATATCGGTAAAAATTTAGTATCGTTTGGCAGGAGGAGGGGGGTGGGGGGTGGATGGTTTACCCCCTTTCCCCTGGCACCACACCGTTTTTTAGAAAAACAAATTATTGAAACCTAACCTCGAAACACTTTGAAGTGGCATAAAAGGGGCTCAATGGTTTAAAAAAGATAACCACGACCTCGACTGCGCTCGCTCACTAGACCTCGCTTTCCCCTACGAAGCTAAACTGGTCGAGTCAGGGTGCCCCAAGTCCCGAGCTCGCTTCGCTTGCTCTTGCATCCTAAGTTCTCTTAGTAACAGTAGGTAGTAACATTGCCTTTTGTACACACATACGATCAGTGGGGGTACACGAATTAACTTTCTTCTAAGCAGAATTTCTAGGTTGTTATAAAAACAAATAAAACAACAAAACATTCATAATTTTTCTTTTAATTTTCGTCTAATCCATTTCACACGACATTTTACATCACGGACAATATACTAGGACTGATTTGGTTGTCAATCGCCCATTTTAACTTTTTGTTTTCGCTTCTTATCTGATTTAAGGTTAGATTTTTTTAGGAGGTAATTTCTCGAAAAATATGCATTAGGTACCTTTTAATAAGAGTGGTAGCATTATATTCGGGGACCCAACCCCTACCAACTTTAACTCCTTTTACCCCCAAATCCTGCCAAATGATACTAGATCCAACACCTTCTATCTATGGTTTAGATTGTCAAAGGAAGGGCCGTTTTAAGAATTTCAATAATATCTTTAGGTTTCAGGGATTGCTTATTTTTATTTTATTATTCAAACGATTTTAATATGCCACTTTGTAAACATAATGTAGGTTGCTAAAATGTTTGAATCCCACTGTAAATTAATTTGCAAACGGTTTTGCCGACATTTTTAACCGACTTCAAAAAGAAGGAGGTTAGCATTTTTTGTATATTTGTTATCCGGTAATTGGAAATCGATTTCAAAAATGTTTTTTTAATGGATAGGGTATGTCTCAGAGGTGCTCCCATATAAATTTGATTAACTTTGCTTGGGTTGTTTTTGATTTAGCTTACTCGGAAGTCGGTGGAAAACGACGAAAATGAACCCAATGACACCGACTTCCGAAATGAAAATTAGTCTTTATGTAGTGTCTTTTTTTGGAAGGCGGTTGTTTTTTTTTTTTTGTAAATAAGTTTTTATTCATGAAAATACCTACATGCTTTATTTATGTAAATGCGTGGCTGGTGATTTTATGACTATCTACACAAATTTTATCATAGCCCCGAACTTGTTATTTTATTAGTATTTTTCTTTCTTTATAATTGAAATAATCTAAGTACTATTCTGCTAATAATATTATAAATGTGTAACTTTGTATGTTTGGATGTTTGTTACTCAATCACGCAAAAATAGCTAAACGGATTTAAATGAAATTTGGCACACAGATAAACCATGACCTAGGCGTGGACATAAGCTGCTTTTTATCCTGGATTGCAGACGAAGTCGCGGGCAATAGCTAGTTAGGTGATACCTACGTACGCACGGCTACAGATCAAGCTATACATAACCAGTATAAGCTGACTTCTGATTATACGAAAAACCTATATAATGCGAGGTCAGCTAAAACTGGAAATGTACAGCTTGATGTGTAGCCGTGTGTACCATAGAACACATTACACTAAAATGAAATTGCCAATTTTCAAAGTTCATATTTTTATATCTAGCAGCACAAAATCCCTCAAGAAAATGTAAGAAAACGTGTGTTACGTACTTGAATCTAGAGCAAGTACTACTAGTTCTTAAGTAGAACAATATTAGTTCTAGAAATATGAAATTATACGTTGCGACCTACATAGTGGGTAGGTATGGTGGTATGGTAATATGGCCATTATTAGCTATGTTATCAAATGTACATTAAGTATAGAATTCCTATGTCGTAATTGTGTTAAAATGTATAAAACCCGGTGTCGGATTGCGTCGGTAAATTATAAGATTGAGGCTTTGAATTTTCATATTAAGTGTCGGTACCTCGGTACGTATGTACTGTCGGTGGGTAAAGTGTTATAAATAAATCTAAGGACTCTAAAAGCATTATCTTTTTCAAAATTTTATGTACATCAGAGAGTCTTTAAAATGTAGATATTTTAATGACAAACAGTATTTTTGTTGCGCGTCCTAAACATCTTTGAAATGTATTCGACCATTGTAGACTTGTAATTGGCACAGGAACTAATAACTTTACCGATATGTCAGTTTTCAGTTAAGTTATTGGCATTCTATCATTCTTTCATTCCAACCGCTAGATTGTCTAGGTTTTAAAGCTGTAATGGATGAACGAATTCCTTCATTTGTTTAGGTAATTAAATAAAGGTAAACAAAAAAACCACGTGACTTAGTGAAGCCTTTAGAATGCCTGTCGAATAGAGCAGGAATTTCTAATGTCGTATGGTCCCCGTAAATGAATGGGTATCCAGATTTTTCAGTTTCTTTCCGAGTCCCATTAAAAATAAATTATTTGTTAATGCGAAGTGTAGGTACTTTGCCTCATTTCCGGGCACCAATTAAAATAAAATCAATTTGCACATATTATTGGTTTCTAAACAAAAAAAATATGGCGTCTAGTATTGACTCGAACAAACGATCAATGAATCATGATTATCCCATAAAAAACAGACCACCTTGGGATTCCATTGGTTGTAATTGCCAAACAAAAAAAAAATACAAGCCTACAAATAATCGGAACAACATTACGCGCACGCAAATTTAAATAAACAATTCTCATTGCGAAACTAGTTCGGACTTTAAAATTAATATTTAATTTTTAACGCAAGGGAAATAAAAAATCCACGCGCGATGTAAATTCTTGTGCGCGATTGTACTTGCTAGGTCGGTCTAGTTGCAACATATGCGTACGTAGATTGTCCGGTCCTTAGCAAACATGTTTGGTGCCTAGATTCTATGGTTGCCTAGCAACAGTAAACGGCTCACTTGTAGATTAAGGTATTAGCCGTTGCTAAGTGTATTACTAGGGTACGGCTGATATGTGGAATTACTTCGTCTGTGAATTAATGGAATTTGACCTGCGGGGACTGAGCGCAATTAACCAGCCTTGATTGGTAGAGCGATATGTCCTTCTGTGGGCTTTGATAGGCCGAGTAGAAAGTTTGTTTTTGTGATTGTTAACTCGCTGATCGAGTGTTCTTTAATGCAACGGAGAGAGGGGTCCTTGGCTCAATTCCCAGCTCGAGTAAAGAGTCATTAGGTTTTCCTTCAGAAAATTCTCAGTGCGGTTTATGGCAATAAGATCACATCATCATACAAAGTGTTAACAAATTAACCTGTAAAACTTTAGGAGGTGCTTTAGACCATCGAACTGAATAACTTTCACTATGGGACCAACTCTGAAATCGTGAAAAAAAAAATCAGCTGTTTCCTACATTTTGGTCAAGTATGTATTGAAGTTTTGTATTAAACACCTGATTTATTTTTCGTGATTTCAGAGTTGGTCCCATAATGAAAGTTGTTCAGTTCGATGGTCTAAAGCACCTCTTAAAGTTTGTCGGGTTAATTTTTTAATCTATACTAATATTATAAAGCTGAAGAGTTTGTTTGCTTGAACGCGCTAATCTCAGGAACTACTGGTCCGATTTGAAAAATTCTTTCAGTGTTAGATAGCCCATTTATCGAAGAACTTGACCTTTAGAAGTTGAGCAAAAAGAAAAAAGTCTGAAGTTTTCGCTAAGCGAAAACGAAGTAGTAATAGCGCAGGCCGGCGACGCGTTGCGATGGGGTGGGTCGGGGAAACAACAAATTTTACGCGGACGAGGTCGCGGGCAGAAGCTAGTTAAAAAATAAATAAAATAAATTTAAGGACCTTTATAAATAAATTGCTTAACACCTATTCGCTTTTATAAATAAGTTCAAAGATTGATGACTAAATTTAATTATGGCTATACCACACTGGGGTCATTGTGTATTTAAAACGTGAGGTGCTATGCATGTTTGTTAGGTCCACGTTAATTATTATGACGTTAACACCGGTCCTGTTCCGTGTAGGGCTTTGAAAGCGGCGATTACGTAATACAGAAAGAACTCAGCCTTTCCATATTTTCTATTTTTATATTTGTCGGTCTTGGAAATAGTCTCATCACACCCATTGACTAGAAAGATGAACATGTTTTGTACTAAGTCTGTGTCTCCTTCTATTTCTTCCACGACGTGACTCGCTTCATCTTTTTAGATTTAAAGTACCTACAGTGCGGCTGATGAGAGAATGTGTTCTTAACATCTGTCAGTTTCTTATAAACACATACGCGTAGGTTTATGCTTATCTATAAAATTAAAATATTTATTCCTCAATTTTCATGATTGCACCTTTATCTCTGCATCACCCAAAGGTTGACTGGTAGAAAATGACTATGGCATTAAGCCCGCCTCTGTACATTTATATGCTTGAAGTATTAAATAAATAAATAAATACGTGATTTGCGACTTTGATCTATATTAGCTACTAGAATATTGTCGCATTGACATAAATGTCAGGAATGCTTTCTCTTGACGGCTGGATTTTGATTTACCTATGTAAAATGGGAAGTTCTGAAAAAGGTGTTGCCTAAATCACGCTCCGCCACCGCTAACCACCCCGCGTTTTTCAACGCTACACATAAGGCTAGTAACTCACTAATTACGATATCGATATATTGGTATCGTATCGTGTTGTCGCGAGAGGTTCGCGCCAGCCGCTCGCCTTGGTCCGGACCACTTTCGTTTGCTGTATGCTGTGAAGTAATTTAGAGTGTATAGCGTTTTTCAAGGCTTTTTTCAACTAAGTTTGTTGGTATGGGAAAAAGAAAATTGAGTTGGTTTGTTTTTTTTGTTGCGTGTAGAGGTTGTTTAGCATTTTTAACTGGTAGTATAATTATATTTTAAAATTGTAGATCTATAATTTCGGCTTTATTTAGGAGTCATTCATGGTGCAGGATTATTTAAACAGAACTTTGCAAACGCTTACAAATCAATTTTGTCAATAAAATTAAGCATTTCTGTTTAATAAAACCTATCACCTCTTTGGAGATTTTTATTTATTTACTACACGTTTTCATTATTTTGTAGTGTTACTCAAAGATTGCTCGTTTACGATAACTGTAGAAAAATACAAGACGATCAATTCTATAACGATGGATCACACGGTAATAATTAAGACAGGGTATAATAAAGTTATAATTTATTAAATAATCAAGTTTATTTATTGTACAGTAACACTGTAACTTGTCGTTAAAGCTAAACTCTAATAAAACTAACAATACTCGTACAGCATAATAAAACGCAATGAATCGTAATGGTCTGTACGTATACTCTAACATAGTTTCTTCTTAGCAGAGTCAATGGCAACCTAGACAGGAAAAAAAAATAACTATAACCATGAATTTAGCATATGAATTGAGACCAACTAGCCATAAATCGGTAATAAAAAAAAAACAGCTGTTATAAAAAAAGTGCTTACGCCGTCAAAATGTTTAATAGCCAACGAAATATTTTTACGCGGGGCTCTAGAATCATATGGTAAATTCATGGTTACAATTTGCGCACTGGTTTTTTTTTTCCTGTATAGAGTCAGCTCGGAATTTGGCTACGAGATTGTCAGCTTCAATAGCGTCCATCAGTTACTGAAACGTGCAGGTAACAGGACACGTTAGACACATTATTAAGTGCCCATTGTTTGTGGAACAGCACCACATTTACTGTCTAGGGTGGAACCATCCGTGAATATCAACTTGAGTAAGTTTTCTTTACTTTAGAGCCTACCTGGGTCTGAAGTATATTTAAAGACTTCCAGGTAAGCCAAGGAAACTTATGCCGTTAAAGTTAGATTAGAGAGATGATGATTTGAGAGATTTGTGATTAAATTTACACTTCACTCTGATTGACAAGGCTCTCTTATTGCCACCGCGAAAATATGGTAGTAAAAGATAATATACATGGCGAAAATGCGGTCGGAGAGACTTTTGAAAAAGCCTATGTAAAAAGTTATAATTAGAGGTTTGGATCTCGCCTGTTTCCTCCTCCAATATTGGACCAATTTAAAACATATCTCATCAAGGGCTGATTTTACCAAAGTCTATCTTTTATTCGTCGTGGAATAAAATTGACGTCTAAAAGTTCTAGTATGGAAAAACTGTCAAAAATTCAAAATCTATTCTCAGGATAAGACTTATTCTCGGTATAAAAGTTTAGTGGAATGCACCCTTAGTTAGAAGGATATACATATACTGTGTCCGTAAGTTTTTCTTCTTTCAATAATAGTTGTCAAATTTGTACACTAGGCCTCTGTTGACAGCGATTAAATTGGTATTTTTTGAGGGTTTATAAAAATGTGTGAAATTAATTAGAGGCGTGATGTTTTGTATCACTACATAGTATAAAACAAAGTCGCTTTCTCTGTCCCTTTGAACGCTTAGATCTTTAAAACTACGCTACGGATTTTGATGCGGTTTTTTTTAATAGATAGAGTGATTCAAGGTTTATATATAATTAATACACGCATGCATGTGATGTCGTAAATAAACGCATTTTTTTGCGCTTACTTTTCAAACGCTGGCTGAACCCTACGAGATAGGTCAAAATAATGTACTACAATATTGTACACCTTAAAAAGGTCTACAAAAAAGTCCGCGATGGTATATGTCTATTTCTTAGGGATAACCCACCATAAAATTTAAATTGCAGGGACATAGCGGTTGCTACCGGTACCGGCCGCGGCGGCGCGTGCTGGCATTCTTGAAATACCTGTACTTAGTATCAGTATTGCACCCGTGCGAAGCCGGGGCGGGTCGCTAGTGATGTTATATAATACAAAAGCTCTGAAAATTCTCGTGCACGTTGTAATGTGTTGACACCCTAACAAGCACCCTTGTGCAAGAGTGAATGTAAGGCACTAATGTTGAGCAAAATTATTTATTTACCAAACATTGTATAAAAGCGAACGCGAACATTGTCGATCATCTTTTGAAATAGGTATCTACTAGTATGTTTTTAATTAATACATTAACAGCTTGAACAGTTAATAGTTGAGCAGATAAATTAATAATATACTTCACTGAAATCTTTTGGACAGTTCCTACTTGTAACCTTATAGCAATCAGATCTTCATGCTTGACACATTGTTGTGAATATCAGACGGGTAACTCTCGTAATTTTAAGAACGTTCACAGTCTGATCTCCGTCACAATCTGTCAAAAATACCTATAATTTCCCTACATTTTTGACATTGTCGCTGAAATGAGATTCCGACTAAATTTTGAACGTTTTTAATTACGGTAATTGGCCTTCTGGCCTGAAATTTTATTTACTTAGACGGCACAATTAGAGCAGTATTGTCTCTCCTTCTTCCTTGATCCATCTATACGTCTTTAAAAGGTCGCTTTTTAGATAGCTAAAACCTTTTTTTCGAACGTGTCCCTAATGTATAGATAAAAAAGAAAGAAAAAGATTTATTGCGACTCGTACAGAAAGATCAAAAACTAAACTAAACACAATCTAAATTAGAAAACCAAATTATATTTTTAAAAAAGTAACAAAAAGAAAAATGAAACAGAAAGTCCTATACGAGGCCAAAAGGCTCCTATCTCAGCATGATGCTGCGACATTTAAAAATAAATTTTGCAGCGCTGGTATTCGGCCGACTGTACTAACTCTTAAATGGTGTCAACCATTGCACTGTCAACCCGGATTTCTCTCAGATCCTGTTTAGCATGATTCACTGTAAAACTAATTAATAAATAATTAATCAGCACGCACGACCTTCACTTACGCAATCCATCTTCATTTTTTTTTTTATCTATGCTTATGCAAATCAAACTATTTGACGATAGCACTAATAAAAAAAAAACTAGAGCAAACGAATCACAGACAATTTGTTTGCGTTATAACTGGCTGTTAATAATTATAGTTCAAACGCAAATTGTTAGAAAAAAAAATACTCGTTAAAACAAGGATGGTCGCTAGTTATCGAATCAATCGGTAATTATATTGCAATTAATCTGGTTGACAGTAATTGTTTTCGATTTATTTTTTCTCTTATCTCGTAATGAATGATGGGTTTCAATCTGGTTGTTATCTGTGGTTTTAATCTTATTTTTTTATTGGGTGTCAATTGTGATTTGATTCAGTTATGAATAGGGCTGTGTTCTTAGGGTTTGACGTTAGAAAATGTACGCTTGTAATCAGAACGAAACCTCAGAAACAGGGGCTAATTCATGTTCATTCATTAATTCATTCGAATTCATGTGCCGGGCACGGATTCGTAATTTAAACATACTTTTTCTTTCTACCGTGCTACAGATGCCACACAGATTGGCATAAACTACCAGGGGGTAGTTTATACCAATCTGTATCGCATCTTTGACTAATAGGTACAGTCAGGAAAATAATTTTTAAGCAAATAAATTGACAGTCTACATCAATTTGCCGTGTTCAGCCAGTTTATACAACTGTCTAGGTATGACTGTTGTGATTTGAATATACGGACAATTGCTAGTCAATTGCCTTAAGGTGATTGCGCAGTGTTTACCGCGAATTTTTTTTTTTTACGTTTTTTGCAATTTGCAGGTCTGTTTCAGGTTGTATCTTGATCAAAATTTGATTCGTGATTATAACAGGTACGTATCTAAAGAATTAGAATCATTAATACATCTTCCTAACTTAGATTTGTACCACAAGAAGAAATCTCTCATGGAAAAGTGTTTGTGGTACAAATCTCACTTAGGAAGATGTATTAATGATTCTAATGATTATAATTCTTTAGATACGTACCTGTCATAGTCGCGAATCAAATTTTGATCAAGATACAACCTGATACTGACCTGCAAATTACAAAAAACGTAATAAAATTTGAATTTCGCGGTCTACCACTGCGCATTCACCTTAACAATTAACCCCTGACTTCTATGCTACTAGTCTCTTAGGAAGAAAAGATAAAAAAGAAAGAAAAGACGTTTATTTGCAGCAAACATGACGCAGAGAAAAAACACAAAAAAGACAAGTTCGGGGAGAATATGCTTCTGTTTCATATTTTCGTTTCATTATTCGAGTCCACACTAGCTTCGTCGATGAATAGATAGAATCATAGAACGCTCATCGCCCCACTCCGCTTAGGTCTCAAGACGCAGGCATAAGAATACTCGTGTAGTTGACAGATGAATGATGACAGATTGTCATCTGTCAATCATCATGTAAACTGCTTTGTTCCTTTATTGTTCGCAGTTATTCATTTTTTTATAGGAAACTCTTGGAGTTGTAAAGGAAATAATTAACATAGATTACCTACCATATTTTTTGCAATTTATGTTAAACAGCATGCTAATATAAGCACAATAAAGCTTTAGAATCGTTTGAAAATTTGATTTTCAATTAGTTCTTACCCGCGGCTCCGCCCGCGTGGAGATCAGCTAGATCACACGGGATCCTACTACCTTCATAAACTATCTATGTGCCAAATTTCAACCAAATCTGTTTAGCCGTTTTTGCGTGATTGAGTAGCAAACATACGAAATCTATAAAGATCCAAAACATATTAACTTTTACATTTATAATACTAGTAGAATTCATCCTAGATTTTCTATAATATTATTATGTTTTGGAACTCAATTATCTAGACCCAATTATCTAAGAAGCTGGGAGAATATATCATTATAGAAAATCTACGATGAATTAACAAATACAATTTTTCAGCTTAACAGCATTTAGAAGATGCATTCACGGCCATTTATCTAGCTATAAAGATCAGTTTTGTTTATCGATTGCACCATACAATCGCGTATCAGTCAAACCGGGTCTTAAATCTCCGATTCTGTAGCTTGTATGTGCGAAAAGAAACAAAACATCGCCATATTTCCCAAAGCTTGCAATCAATTTAGCTGAAAATCGGCTTCTGATAAAATCCACAGTGATTTGACGTAAGTATGATAGATTATAGATAGAGGTGGTGCGTTTAAGAAAAATAAATTCACGAATATCTGCGATAGTGTGGTGGTAGATACACATTGTTTTACAAACGTACAGTCAACGTTGATAGTACCTATTTATTTGGAAATTACATTTGAATGTACACATCATATTGCAATAGAATGTACAGATCTTTGGGGCCGTCTTCACGAGTCAGTGCCATCAAAGTCAATAGAAACTCTGTGAATTAATCTCCAGACGGCGATGTCATCGCATCAATTTATTTGAAACAAGAAAATAGAAAAAGTATTTATTGAGACTAGCACAGGAAAAGTAAAAAAAAACGGTTAAGTGTCAGTCGGACTCGCGCACCGAGGGTTCCGTACAAATTTGTAGTTATGTAACTACAAATTTACGGTTTTCGGATGTTTTCCTGTACTTGTGCTACGTGAAATTGAATCTTGCCAAATTTCATAGTTCTAGGTCAACGGACAGTATCCTATACATTTTGATTCCCTTAAGAGTGTCCAAATATATGTTTTTAGCGGCATAAACGGCCGTATCTTTTTTTAAGTTAACTTAGAAGTTTGATTTTTTCACAGCTTAAAGGGACTGTAGACCTGAGTATATGGATTTAATTTCAACTCGATAACTCTACGCGTTCCCGCGATAAAGGGTCTTGACAGACAGACAGACAGACAGACGAATAACAAAGTGATCCTATAAGGGTTCCGTTTTTTACTTTTGAGGTACGGAACCCTAAAAACAGTATACAAATAAAGTTATGAGGCCCCTATATTCGCAGGTTATCTCCTGCACACATTCTAGAATAATAATAAAAAAATGTCTCTATCTCTAGTGAGGACTGTTTTTCTACTTCAAAATTGATTCACCTAGCTTTTCCGTTTTCCCCGCCAGGTCGTTCCGCAAACAGTACAAACTCAGGTTAATAGGACAAGACGATGCTAACTGCCTTGACATATTTCCTTGAACAAGAAGTTACGGCTTGTGTTGCAGCCGACCCTAGAGTAGTTAGGAAGAGTCTAGGTCACCTGTGGACTGTCAGAGTAAATACGTGGTGTTTGGTTGCTAATTTGCATACAATCAGGCATAAACTAGGCGTTGTCTTTTTATTATCTCAGAAATCTGTCTTTGGTAAAACTCAATTTTGACTTCACACATCACATAGAAAGAAAATACGTATAATAGGCTAGTTTCCACCATCAATAAATTGAAAATCTATTTAGTCCGTCAGTTAGAGTATTGGAAAATAATGGACACGTATTTTTTGTTTTTGTAAATCAACGAATATTGACAAAGATGAAACGCATAAAACTCGTGAGTGGGGGGCTCGTGACGTCAGAACGCACTAAAAATTATACCAAGGTGTGACGTATTGAGAATTTTAAAAGCGTCGTATTATCTTCGTCAATTTTGGTTTACGTAACAAAAGAAAAAATACGGGTCAAATATTTTTTGATAATCTAACTGACGGACTAATTAGATTTTTTCAGTTGACAAGCCAATTGCGGTAGGTAAACATGACGCACAGAAAGAACACAAACACAAAAAAAATGGGGGAAAATATGATAAGATATTATTTTTCACTTAAAAAGTAAGTTTTTTTTAAACTTTTTGTTTCTTTACTGGGGCCTCGTTTATATTCTGATGAAAAAAAATTGGTTGTCAGTAAGGTTGATAAATCCGACCACTTGCATCGTCACTCATGGAGACTCCTTAATGTTTGATATTAGCTTTTGCCCGCGGCTTCGTCAGCGTGGTGGTCGGAAATTATCCCACGAAAACGTACTACTGGAACAACATAAGAAAATACTAAAAAAAAAATAAAAATAGTGAAAAAAATAATCTTTTTTTTTCATTCTTTATTTTTTTTTCTTTTTTTTTTCGATTGTGCCTCTTTGTCGCTCGTTCCGCGCTCTCGCTTGCACTTCAAGCCTTAAATGGAACGCCTCAGAGCGAGGTAACGCCGCATGACGTCATGTTTTTTCGTGCGTGCAGCCAGCTTCATCGAATTATAAGACGTTGTCACGTCAAAAACTGTCCTAATTTAGGTAACGGTCTGCCTATGTGCCAAATTTCATAAAAATCCGTACTGCCGTTAAGGCGTGAAAAGGGGACAGAGAGCCATAAAAAGTTATTTTAGTGTGGATAGTATGGATTTGTACCGCATTGCCAGCCCTAACATTATTGGTAGGTACCACTATTTAGGTGTCGTTTCTCAAAGGTATCCGATACGAATTTATCTCGTCATTTACATGGTCCTCGGATGAAAGGATCTGTTTACACTTTTACAGGGCGTATCCAAATAATAGCGTAATGCGTATCACATTGATTTTAGAAATATGCAGAATTAAATAGTAACTGTAGGTAGGTATAATTTTAGTACTTTTTGATAACGATGAAGTTTTGAAAAATACATTTAATATTATAGTAATAAGTATACATAGGTAACAACACAGATTATTAAATACAACGTCTGTACTTAAAAACGAAGTTAAAAGTTGCGTCAACTAGTTTAAAAAAAAAACTATCCACTTTTCAAAAAACGCTGGAGTATTTTCAGTGTTAAAGCTAACATTTCATCAACTTTCAGGTTTTTTAACTTAACTCATGATATCATTGATCCAGTACTCTTTTTAACCGACTTCAAAAAAGGAGGAGGTTCTCAATTCGACGGTATGTTTTTTTTTTGTGTGTTTGTTACGCGATATATCGGGCAATTGTAAATCGATTTCAAAAATTATTTTTTTAATGGATAGGGTATGCCTCAGGTGTGGTCCCATATAAATTTTATTAACTTTGTTTGGGTAGTTTTTGAGTTAGGTTCAATAATACGTATTTTTGCCCCTTAGTTTATACAAAGTGTTAATGAAATAACCCAAAACCTCGGACACCCCAACCGATTTTTATATTAATAAATTGATATGACGTATAATTATTTATTTTCAAAAATTATAGTAAAAGATATTTGTTAATGTTGTTGTCGCGCTACTTCTTACAGATTCGTAGTTCTATCGCCGCCGGCGCGCTTTCCGGCCTTGGCGCCAGCTCTAGCACCCCTTATCCTCACCCTCGCCCGCGCTGTTTGTTTTCATTGCGTTGGACAGTAGCGTACAGCGTCGTTAAAAAATATTAGACACAAATAATTATTTTTTGGAAAAAAATAACCCATATTAAAAATTATTGTATTCGATTTTGCTGCCGATTCTAAACAAACTAGTTTCAGGTTTTGGGTTATTTCATTAACACATTGTATTGATGCTGATAAAATAGCTTCCTGTCAATGATATTTACATAGCAACACATTTACTACTAAAAAGTGTAAAATTAAAACTTTTTACAAAAAAAAATACAACCGACTTCAAAAAAAAAACACTACAAAGTGAAAAATAACTTTAATTTCGGAAGTCGGCGGCAAACTACGAAAATGCGAACCAAACAACACCGACTTCCGAAATTAAAGTTATTTTTCACTTTGTAGTGTTTTTTTTTGGAAGTCGGTTGTATTTTTTTTGTAAAAAGTAACAATTTCTTGTCTTTTTCGCACGCACATCGCACAAAAAAACCGAACAATGTTTTCTTTATAAAAATATACAATATTATCGGCCCATAGTGATGTACAGTATTATTTGAAAAACATTTATAGCTCTTTTAGGCCCGTATTACAGAACGTCACTCAATACTCAAGCATTATTTAAAACTAGATTCAAGCCATTTGATTAGTTGAAAATAGTTTTAAGTAATGCTTGAGTATTGAGTGATGTTCTGTAATACGGGACTTAGAGCCTGTACGTAAAGAAAAATAACGTGAGAAAATTATTAATAAGCCTTACGGTTTTTCTTTAGAAACTTATTTTTATTTATCTTTATTTATATTTATATTTCACATTGTATTTGTATTTCTTAATCTATCTACATAATCAGCCTATAATGTCCCCACTGCTGGGAAACAGGCTTCCTCTCTATGAGAGGTAGTGGGCCGTAATCCACCACGCCGGCCCAGTGCGGGTTGGTAGATGTCACATGTCTTCGAATTTTTGGTTCTAGGGCATGCCGGTTTCCTCACGATGTTTTCCTTCACCGTTTTAAGAACAATGATGATGAAATAATTTACACAAATTAAAGCGCCTGACGGGGTTCGAACCTACGACCTACAACTCGTAAGTCGCGCCCGTTACCACTGGGCCATCACTGCTCAATCTCAAATATAGGTATCTTTCAGACTTAAAATAATAATAATATGTACAAGTATATAAAAAGGAGGGGAAATAATCAAGGGGCATCAAAAAATTTGTCCGCTGTAAATAATATTTATAATATTTATCTTGGTACAATATAACCCATGTAGGTTATGTTATTACTTAGTCATTTTAATAGTAAAACCACGGCAGAGGGGCAATTCTTGTAATTTTTAAGACCGGTCACAGACTGATCTCAGTCTCAATCTGTCAAAAGTACTTCAAATCTCCCTACATTTTGACAAGTTTTTGACATTTGTTTGTCGCCGAGATGAGACTGCGACTAGATTTTGAACGTTTTAAATTACGAAAATTGACCTACTGTTGTCTGCTGTTTTGAATATTTTTGCAACTACACACGGACTACCTATCTGGCAAAATTTTAATATCTGAAACAGAAAAACTAATATAATTTTACTTTGTATGATCCGGAGATCGAATGTAGAACCTAGCAATCAAATATGCAAGACCACAGTCATGTTGTCAAAACCAAACGTAATCATCATCTGCCTAGCCTCTGACCTCCATAACCCAGTTACTGGGTAATACGATACCCCTTGGTAACACTGGTTGTTAGACTTTCGGGCTTCTAACTACCTGGAACGACTGTCAAAGATCCACGAATGACAGCCGGGGCTCGGTCTGTAAAGATGGTCACCTATCCACAGACCAACCGCGTCAAATGTAACTTAACCTGATCAATCGACCTGTGCGGCTGTTATTATTTAGCCGTGGGACCCTCTAAAACCAAAAACCAAACAAACATGCTTACATATTCCTTTTATTTCGCTTACTTTCATATATCCACCCTGCAATTGCGTAACACATTATTACTCTCAATTCAAATCATTTTGAAGCATATTTCTAATCCATTGCTCCATATGTTCGAAAAATGTGTCTGCTCAACAACGCAAATAACGCAATGAATGTTGTTGAACTGTCAAAATTAAACCCATTGCTACTGATAATATGTTACGCAATTACCCTGCTGGTCATGCACGCCGGTTGCGAGTTCTACGCGCCTGACCTTTCTCAAGAACATCTTAAAGAGTATTCTATTCTATTCTATCACCCAAAAGTATATGTCCATCTAGGGCGTTTCTACTCACGTCTTGTATCTTTTGTTAGTCACCCTTCATTCATCTTCTCAACATGCTCAAACCGTCTTAGGCCGGACTCCACCAAAGCGGAGATGTGCGGAGCGGAGCGGAGACGTGCAGGCATCGTCCAATCACAAACGAGACGAGTGACGCGATGAGGATTTCAGCCATTGTGATTGGTCGATTCCTGCACGTCTCCGCTCCGTTCCGCACATCTCCTCTCTGGTGGAATCCGGGCTTTAGAATGGGTACTCTTTACAAGAACTCAAAATACATTGTAATTAAAAATGTTTTAGTTAGTTATATAGGTTGACTGGTAATTAGTGAGCGATACCTAAACACGTGATTGTACTCATGATAAAAACAACTTTTACTATGGGACCAAACCTGTAGGCCAATTCTAGTAATTTAAAACGTTCAAAATCTAGTCGCAGTCTCATCTCGGCGACAAACAAATGTCAAAAACTTGTCAAAATGTAGGGAAATTAGAAGTATTTTTGACAGATTGAGACTGAGATCAGACTGTGAACGTTCTTAAAATTACGAGAATTGCCCCTCTGATTTCGCGAAAAAAAAAATCTGCTGTTCAGTACCTACATTTTGACCAATTAGGCGAACATAAATTTTTGAACAGCAGATTTTTTTTCACAATTTCAGGTTTGGTCCCATAGTAAAAGTTGTTTGTTATCATGAGTACAATCACGTGTTTAGGTATCGGTCACTAATTATCAGTCACCCTATATTTGTTTAGTTTTATTAAGTGAATTGCTTATAATTTTATGTATTTTTTTTGTGTTCTTTACTCTTCACACGCTGTCTACATCTCTCTATTTATTGTCCTATCGCAGGTATGCTGGATCAGATTTCTTATGAAAAAAGCATCATCTTTGTACCTATTTTTCTGTTCTGTTTTTTCTTGTCTTATACATGTAAGTATGTGGGTAACCCTAAATGGTAAAATAAATAAAATTTCTATATAATCATTTAACACTTGACTAACTTTCCAAGTTACAACATTACTGCAAAACCGTATCACACAAACCTACCTCGTACTGGTATCATTAAACAGTTATCAGTTACAACCGGTCTAATATCCTACTGATAACACAGTAATTATCACCTCAGAATAAGGTTGATGGGTCTTTGAATTGAAATGACAGGTGAGGCAATGAAACGTAAGTTTTTATGGTAGGGTTGGGTGCCAATTATAATAATGACAGTTTTAATAGTAATGGGTTGGGTACTGTGTGAGTAGTAATAGTAAATTAACGCCTTTATAACTGCCACAAGCCTTCCTATTTCAATAGTTATTGCACGGTAATAATTATCTATACAGTATTGTGACTCGGCCCTGTTCTAGAAATAATTACCTACAGCCGCGCGGTACGTAAACACGCGATAGGGCTGCCCGCCTATAGAATTTTAACTTCATCAACCTACTTGAGTTTCTTTTTAGTTTTTTGATTGTTTGGGTTAATATTATACTTTTTATTTAAAAAAAAGAAATTCATTGTGAATGAAATAGGAAGAGTTCAATAACAATACATGTTGTATTTTTGAATAGTAGATTTAATAAAAATAACTTATTGACGAACTCTAGCAACCAAAAACAGCACAATATAGGCTATAATTGCTCTTTGTCATAATTAAGTAAGTACCTGTACTTATTTCAATGAATATTTGTCACAAATTGCACGCTTACTGGTTACAAAACCATCATACCAGCGTCTGTTCGTCACTGCGGAGCATTCGAGACTGTTTACCGACTGTAAACCGAACTCAAGGCGCGTAGGCATGACTCGCGTTATAATACTCTAATAATATTACAATTACAAAAATCAATCAAAATATTTTTTTCCTTAAAATTTTCAGTTTTTTACTGTCAGTCCACTTTGTAATTACCAATAAAATAGAGATATTTATTTAAAATAATTTTTTCTCGAGTAGTTTTGATCAGTAGGCCAATTCTCGTAATTTAAAACGTTCAAAACCTAGTCGCAGTCTCATCTCGGCGACAAGCAAATGTCAAAAACTTGTCAAAATGTAGGGAAATTTGAAGTATTTTTGACAGATTGAGACTGAGATCAGACTGTGAACGTTCTTAAAATTACGAGAATTGCCCCTAAGGGCCACCTTCTGATGCCTACTTATCCTTGAATTTTGGGACGCGTTGTATATAGGAGCACCACCACTATTTATTTGAAACTCCAAACAAGTTCACATTGAATTGTCAAGCATTTCACTTGAAAAGAAATTAGAATTGTTTTTTTTAAATGTCAGTGAACAGCAGAAACTAATTTGTAGTTTGTCCCACGGAGTTCGCTAAGTTGGGTAACTATAAAATGGAATATGTAAAGTTACCGCGTCTGACGTCTACATAGTTTTCAGTGTGTTCAGGCATTACGTGGAAACTGAAACTTCAACTTAGATTCGGGAATGTACTCACACAATAGAAAGGTGTAGAGGTGATGTATATTTCGGTGTTTTGAGAATCAAAAGAAGGAAAAGTATCTATAGTATTTTTAATTAAATAAAAACTCGCATAAATCCTACTATCCTACTAATATTATAATTGTGAAAGTTTGTGAGGATGGATGGATGTTTGTTACTCTTTCACGCAAAAACTACTGAACGGATTTGGATGAAATTTGGCACACAGATACTTTATAACCAGGATTAAAACATAAGATGCTTTTCATGCCGATATTCTCACGGGATCGAAACTTACACGGGTGAAACCGCGGGGCGCAGCTAGTAAATAATAAAACTAAATTAAAAATAACTTCCATGGCTGTCATTATAATGTGGACGTAAAAATAAAAACTACAATTTTGTTTTGTATTTTTTTTTTGTTTGATCTGGTTTTGTTTTGACAGCTCATCCAATTGTCCTGAAATTCAGCTATGTAATTAAGGGCTGATTTCTCCATCGCCAGATAACTTTTATTCGAGGAATAACATTGACGTTTGTTAGTTTTTGTACGAAAGAACTGTCAACATTTCAAAACTATTCCTCGAATTTTTCAGATGATTGAAAAATCAGCACTTAGATAAAGTAGCGTAAAATGATTTCCGTTTAATCTGATAATGACGAAGATAATTATAGGCTATACTTTGTGTCATCATACAAATGTAAATGTATATGGTGAATTTCGGTGTAAGTGACGATTGTGTCAGTGTAGTGCTGAAACATGAAAGATCTCAGTACGATGAATTCAAAATGGATTCCTTAACAACTAGTACACAATGATATCAGATAACACACATAAATTTAAATCAACAGCAATAATAAAGTGTAAATTGTAAAACTAAAGCGAGGACACACGGTATACATAATTCAGTGAAAGATTCATTAACTACCATTACGTGTAAGCCCCGCTTTGTTTCAGTCGGCGCTAATATGGGACTTAGGGCGGCTACACAACTGCTACTATGCAACATGTTGCTGGGTTTAGTTGCACGTTAAATGTAAAATAGTGTTGGTATTGTTGATCGAAGAAAATAGTAGATTGGCCCCGATTCTGTTGTTCACAAACTAAACTAAATTGCAACTCAGTGCATTTTTTTCTTTCTATTTCATTATGAAAAGGGCAGAAGATAAATATTTGTTTAGTGCTATCAATTTAGTCAGCGCCTGATGTAAATTGACGTATTTTAGTAGCCAATTTTTTAATCACGTCTAAACTGGTCTATGAATTATCTAATTTGACAGGACTGAACTAATATTCATCTTCTGTCCTTTTCATAATGAAATAGAAAGAAAAAAATGCACTGAACCTAAATTTAATTTAGTTTATGAAGAATCGGGGCCATTGTCTATGTTGTAGTAATATTTGAGCTTGCCTCCGCTTTCAGGAAAACAGAACTCCATGCATACTAGTCTAGGTTGTTTACATAACAGTGTAATTTTTTATGATTAGAAATGTCCTGATTCAGGTACGGTTCATTAACTTAACGAGTGTTGATATCTTATTTCGCGGTCATAAGAATGTTTTCAAGTTAAAAGACAGCCATGCTTATCACACAAACTGGAGGTACGAATATCGCAACACTACAGCCGCGTCCTAACCAAAAATCCTAATCCTAGCGCGAGTACGCCATCTTTAGGATGGGAAGTAGGCTATGTCCTTGCCCAGGTCATGATCTATCTATGTGCCAAAGGACAATGCCAGAAACTCTATAGAATTTTGCCCCATTGAATACAACCATGCAATATGCAGCACCTTAATGCTTTACTGATAACTAAACATTTTTCCTAATGCCTGTAGAACTTGCGGTTTCTGAAATGTTTGTATCGGAAATAGCGAAAAGGAAATTCAGGGGGTTGAATTCCATTTAACATTGATTTGTAATCCGCAGATCCTAAAGATAAACAATATATTATGATAAGGTCCTATATTCATTACAATTATTTTCAACTAGCTTTTGCCAGCGACTTCGTCCGCGTGGAATAATGACTTCCGGAAATTGAGGCACTAACTCTCATAGAGTTTAACCGATGTGCTCTTTCTTCTGCCGATTCTTGAGAACGCGTATTTCTCATTCAACGCGTTTTTCAAGACAATAGCGGGCGGACGCCGGCGTCCGCTTGGGGCTTGAATAACTAAAAATATATAACTACGTCTAATATATAAAATAATATATAATAAAACCTACTTCACTTAAAACTAAATACCTATAACTACTATAATTAATAATACCTATACCTATAATTAATAAAAGTACCTACGCTTTTACCTACTTAATATTAAAAAAAACTGAACATAAATTAACCAAAACTTACCTACTACTAACTAACTACTACTAACGTATTACTACTTCACCTAAAAAGAAATCCTGTTTTCCCAACATTTCCCTTCACTGCTCTGCTCCTATTGATCGTAGCGTGATGAAAAGTATACTATAACCTGCCCAGGAGTATGAAGAACAATTGTACCAAGTTTCGTTGAAATCCGTCGAGTGGTTTTTGTTTCTATAACGAACATACAGACAGACAGACAGACAAAAATTTTACTGATTGCATTTTTGGCGTCAGCAACGATCACTAATCACCCGCTGATAGTTATTTTGGAAATATATTTCATGTACAGAATTGACCTCTCTACAGATTTATTATAAGTATAGATAATTTACATGTTCTGTCAATTGCTGGGGCAGGATCTGGCATTGTCCTTTCATCCAAATCCATTCGACCTCTTCAGCGTGAAAGCGTAACTAACAAGCTCAGTTTCGCATTTATAATATTAGTCAGGATACTCGCGCGATCAATCAAGTCGCGTATGTGCATCACTTTTTTTAGGTAAACGATCGCGTAGACGCGTATACATATGATAGCCGCTTTAGGTTAGGACATAGGGTACGCACGGCTACACATCAAGCTATACATAACCAGTATAAGTTCTGATTGTAAGAAAAACCTATACAATGTGAGGTCAGCTGAAACTGGAAATGTACCCACATATACAGCTTGATATATTGTCGTGTGCGCTGTACGTCGCAAAGTCGCCACTACATACAACGCCTTAATGACGCGAGGCAAGATCCCTTGGGCCCTATATTCCGTTTCGTTGTTCTAAATCATTTGCATTTCGCGCTCGCTCCACGAATTGAATCATAATAGTAATAAAGGGAAATCCCTCGTGAAAAGATGGATTCCAGCTGGATTTGTTTCGTACTGAAATTACGTTCTAAATTCAAGATTGCTTTGTAAATGCAGATTTTGACGTGGGTGGTTAGAACTGGCTTGCGTTATTTAAAAATGAAAATGATTTAAGGAAAGTCTTGGTTGATTGGCGTTTCAAGAAAGCGGGTGTTTGTTTGTAAGTATTAGTTTTATTTTCGGGATAGAAATAAAACACAACACTCACGCGCTCTAAAAATTACACACACTAATAATGAACTAAAAGCGCACTACAAATGTACCCAAAGTGAACTAAATGCACTTAGATTGCACTAAAACTGCACTGAAGGCGTACTTAAAACACACTCCAAATGCACTATATTATGCACCAAATGACCAAGTGCGCACCAAATATGGAGAAAGATGCGTTTACATGTGCGTAAACTCTTACGCACCATACGCAATATAGATTACTGTAATCTCAGAAGCGTACAGCATCATAATCGTTACTAGGTATACAGTGTTTTTCTACCTACAACTCATACACGCGCCATTACATTTCAATCTATAATAAATCATCGCAGACTACTTTTTCTAACAAGTTCATCAATAACTGGGGCAACGCAAGAGATGCGTGGACTAAAATTGTTATTGCAATGTGACGTCATTGAGAGGTAATCGTTGCCAATAAAGAAATATACAGAAGGTTCAGGAAAGAATATCGCTGTGATAAGGTAATTGGTGACTGTTTTTAGTGAAATATTTTCTACCAAATTTTTCATTAGGCACAGTAAGTGCCTAATGCGATAATTTGTTAGAACAATTTAATTCTACAAAATTAAAACAATTTAAACCTCGTGGTTTAAAGTTAAGATAAGGTGGTAAAGTAGCCTAATACTATATCAATACTTTTGAAATTATTTGTATGTGATCACAAAGACATATAATCATATCACAGTTTTGTATGCTGTTTTAAAAAAGTCCTTTTGGTTCTTAACTCTTAATGTGTCTTCACACTGCAATGTTTTTCAATCAAGTGTTTAGTGATGGACCACTGATATCGATAATATTCAGTTACGTAGGTAATACGTATATATAAGTGACGTTATTAATATTATGGTTTTTATGCAATGGTGAAATGGCTTATACTTACATATGGTGTTTATGAATTTTATTTTAATAGGGATTATAATGTTCCATTGTAATACAGGGTGATTGGAAGATGGGTGCAAAGCTTTAAGGCAAAGATAGTACAGATAATTTATAACCATTTTAAGCCATGTTTATCTTAGATGAAGTCTTACCAATTTTTTTTTAAGTATAAACTTTTATTTATTTTTTCGAATATTCCCAAAATTTTAAGTAAACTGCTTATTTATGACCAAATTGAATGATAAATGACTTCATTTTTATTTTATTTAGTTAAAGTAATGTATAAGCAATCTAGCAAAACATGTTTTAGGCCTCTGTGTCATTAGACATAAAAATTACACACACAATTAGGTTATTGTAATAACAATTAGGTTATTTTGAATATTTTCGAGGAAAGCGGTTGCCTGGAGAATTACCTACTTCAACCATTTTTTATTTCTGTCGCTATGCACAATTGCTGTATTCTGTAAGTAAAGGAGCCGAAAACTTGCAAGGTATATGAAAAGACATCGCAATTTTTCTCTAATTTGGAAATTAATGGACCTTTGTTACCAAGGCGTATCGTTTTATCAAATAACTGAGTTGTGGAGGGTAGTCGCTACATGTAAAATACTGGTATTTAATTGCATCCGGTTAGACTGGCAGCCGACCCCAACATAGTTGGGAAAAGGCTAGGCAGATTGTTATGGGGTGACCTTTTCAAATAGTTAGGACGGTAGGTATACCATTCTCTAACCTTTAAAAAAATAAAAATAAAATCATGTTTTCAACGCTCGCAGCAAAGGTTACTTAATTACCTTACTCAAGCAAAGTTCTTTCTAGATTTAAATAAGCATTATCTTTCTTTGTACTACTGTTCTTTATAAAATTACAGACTGTGTTGTGTAAACTGCATTAAAAGATAAAGACTGCTTGGTGCTCGCCTTTACGGAGAAAAATAATGCAAAAGATAAAGAAAATTTCTACTCATTATCCTACCGGAGTTGTGTAACGAACTATCACAGCTAACAATCCCCACCCTGATAACAGAGAGTGTCCTAAACGTAATTATTTTTAAATCTTATGTCAAATAACTACTTCGAGGCTTAAGTGTGGGTTTACAAATCAGAAAATACCAGGCTTTCGGTAACCAGGACTAAGAATATTCATATTGGAATATTATGCAAATAATCTTACTACAAGCAAGGCCCGGCCGGCTGAGCAGACGAGTCCTTGAGTTGAGACCGCGTATCGGCAAGCGTAGTGTGGGACGTCCCCCAGCTAGATGGATGGACGACCTGAAGGAAGTGGCTGGAACGGACTGGATGAGGAGGACGGCGGACAGGGTGTTGCGGCGCAGCCTGGGAGAGGCCTTTGTCCAGCAGTGGACTGCAACAGGCTGAGTTGATTGATTGATTGAATCTTACTAAGAAAATATTAGTAACAATGTACTTTAATAACAGACAAAGATCAGTTTTTTGGCTCTCAACAGAGACAAACAGGGTCACAATTTCTTATTTATTTCCCCATTATATACGGTGTATCCCCAATGGTGTAGGCTTGCCTAGAAGCAATTTGATCCAAACGTGAATTGGAGATTTCCATGTTCTAAATCGACGACGACTCACAGGAGACCTGTCAAAGAAAATTCTTTCATTTTCAAGGCAAAACTAAAACTATTTCTAAAGAACTAAATCCCACGTGTAAGAAAAACCTGTTTAGCTTACAGATTAACAAAGGCGTGATAAAAAGAACGCATTTTTCTAATTATATTAGCGCCGTCGCCATTCAATCTCATTAATTGCATTTTGCGTAATACCTGCTGAGTGATTAATTAAATTATTATACACAGATGAAAGACTCTGATTAACTTACTAAGCAAGTTAAGTAAGCTACATAAATAGTGGAGTAGATACACTTAGCTGAAATATTTGATTAAATCTCGGATCCTTTGGTATGAAGACTTGTGATTTGTGATGCTTTAGGGAGTATAATTAGTAACTAGTCTTGCATCTTTGAGATAAACAGGGTACAAATTTGAGAATGGGCATTAAGTTACATAAAATAATAAACTAAGCTGATTGAGAGCATTTGGAGGAGACTTTTGATAGATGATTTTCGACTTCTGATACTCGTATTTTTTGTAGGTCCGTTTTTTATTTCGATGAAGACCTTAATTAAGGTTTAGTTAGGGTCTTGAAGAAAAAGGGTAAAAGACAATTTTATTTGTCAGTATTTTTTTCTCACTTTAATTGCTGTTTGTGACAGTTACTTTAAAGTTATGGGCAGTGTTTTCGTAACATTTTTGAGTTCCAGCCCTTTACTTAAACCAGCTTTTAGCACTCTTAAGGTAACATACCAAATAGGTATTTTCTTTTAATTAGACATCCGTAGGAAGAGAATCAGACACCGAAATTTTCCCCATAACTCTATGACTCGTTAATGAATCAGTTAGATTAAGATATAAGAACCCAGTCCATTTTCGGACATATTTATCAACCACGCCAATAAAAGTATGTGGAATTTGGCAGGATACAGTAATTGATACAAAATGTCTGGTAAACCAAGTTTCGAATATCTTAAAACAAGCCTTATTCCGAACTTCCGATTGTAATAAAAATTAAAATCTTAATAAATTATCATTCTGTAATTGGGTATCTGGACCACTCCTTTGTTAAAAAAAAAAACTATTTGTACATTAAGAAATGTCAACTACACGTTCATTGGAATAATTGATTAGCATACTTTAATGAAGAAATCATATTTTTTTATGTTTTTCGGAGGATATTTGTATTTCTTGTATATTATTATGTTTCTTGGTAACTTTAGTCTTGAGGAAAATTCGTGAGAAAAGTTTTAAGTACGAATGTCGATGGCTATAAGAGTACGGGGAAGACCAAAGAAACGATGGATGGACTGTGAGAATGATGATATGGTTAGAAAAGGGGGTGACTACTGAGATGACGTCTAATAAAGAAGTATGGAAGGAAATATTACTAGTAGCGCTGACCCCAAAATAAATTGGGATAAAGGCGCGGGCCCACCGGGGCGCACGGAGAGGCTACGCATGAATTGACGTCATTGATACACGCGTGGCTTGCTCGAATAGGCGGTTTCATAGCTCAACGCTGTCGACGTGGGTCTACGTTTCCACTGGAGTACACGAATATGACCCAATAGCAATTGACAAAATGGCGCAGGCGTCGCTCGCTTCCCCGCCCGTCCCACCTCCCGCAGTGAAGCCCGTGTCCGTGGATTGCAGTGGCACGTGCGTAGCCTCTACGTGCGCCGTGCCACGCTATACATAGTCGTGGGTCGTCTTCGTGTACTCCAGTGGAAACGTAGACCCACGTTGTCAACCAAATTAATATACGCAGCTAAAATGCGCCGCGTGCCCGTGCACAGCATGCGCCGCGGTGGGCCCGCGCCTTTAGGGTGATGATTGATGATGATGGTAAACATCGTATTCGTGACAATATAAAACATCTTAAAGTAGGGGAAGGCCTGTGAAACTATGGATGGATGTGTAAAAGATGATATGGCTAGAAAGGGGCTCACTACCGAGATGACGTCTGATAGAGAAGTATGGAAGAAAAAGACGTGTTCCGCCGACGTGTTTCTTGCCGGTACTTCTCCATAGGAAACATAGGGAACGACCAATTGGAACCGTGCACCTAGCTTCTGACGTGTCTTATGTGAAATAAAATATTTTGATTTTTTTTATTTGATTGACACCAAATAAATTGGGCTAAGATCAAGAGAATGACAATGATAATGATCTAAAAGTCTTAAAGAGAGGATCAAATGGTCTTTAAAAACAAATATGCAGTGAGTAAGCGTTATAGTGATACCTGCTGCTGTACCTTTCGCGTCTGCATCACTCCACGACAACTGAGGAAGTGGTGCAGTATTTGAAGGTGAAGACCAACTGGACTCTGAGGGTCGAAAGGTTGGAATCGCGCCACAACTTCAACTTTAAGTCATTCGTAGTACGAGTTCCAACCCAACATCTGCAGACCTGCCTGAAAGAGGACTTTTGGCCGAAAGGTGTCGCATATCGTCGTTTCCGAGGACGGTTACGCGACACCACGCAGCGAAACACGACGCCGACATTACGTGTATAATCATAGTTTAAAGGTTTTTAATATGTATTAGTTTATTATTGTTTATGACTATTTTGTGTATTTTATCTATGGGCCTTAGTAGCCTGATAATAAAATGATTATGATTATGATTATGATGATTTACCAATCCGCACTGGGCCCGCGTGGTAAATTACAGCCTACAGCTTCTCTAAGAGAGGACCTGTGTCCCACCAGTGGGAACATTACAGGTTGATAATAATAATAAATAATAAAATAGTTTATTGTCACAAGAAATGTACATTAGTATACACTGTTTAACATGAAGCTAATTAACGCTGCAGTAGTTTGTATACAGATATTGTGAGCCCTGCCTCACAAACTAGGATAACCTGTATCTTAAGAGACAGTGTTCAGCTGTGAGGTTACTTAAAAATAGGCATCAAACAACTGCGGACTGTGCCAACTTATAGTAGGTACACACGGTTACACATCAAGCTATACATTTCCAGTTTTAGCTGACCTCGCACTGTATAGGTTTTTCATACAATCAGAAGTCAGCTTATACTGGTTATGTATAGCTTGATGTGTAGCCGTGTGTACGTGTTGATATTCAAGTGTAGCGAACTTCTCTATTTAAAAATTGGTGTAAGTATGCCCTGATATTGCATTTAATAAATTATGTATATATATTTTATCAAAGAGATACATCATAATAATAACATCTTGATTAAGTTTTAGGTAATACGAACACAAAGTTCATCTCACGTCGAGACCGTTAATAAACATAAGTTCTATGTAGCGGTTGCAACTGAAGGAAAGCGCTTTCGACCTTTACTGAAATATAATGAGTTAGAAGAAAAACAAAGTAAATACGGTTACTTGCGGTAAACATGATGCAGAGAAGGAACACAAAGACAAAAAAAAAAACACGTTGGGGAAATACATTTAATAAAATAAAAATATGCCTCACATCCAAGCAAAACGGATATCGCTCAGCATAATGCTGACGCTAAGTTTTAGTGACGTTGACTTAGTTACGAATTTTATGCATTTTTAGTATCTACCTTTTGTCGTAAGTTTATTCATCAAAGTTATGAGAATTGAATGTTTATTTATTATCTGAGGAGTGGACAAGTCGCAAAATTCGCTCAAGATTTTCTCAAAAATTAAAGCATTTTGAGAAATTATTTTTGGAAAAAAAATTTAAATGTTGGTGTTCTAGCTGCATAAATAACCCTTCAAAGAATACAAACGTGATATTATGGTATGTTACAAGTTTTTACAACGACGACATCGTGAGAGTCGCGGGCAACCGATGGATGCAAGTGGCGGATTGTCGTTCGGCGTGGTGGTCTAAGGGGGAGGCCTTTGTTCAGCAGTGGACGTCTTCCGGCTGATGATGATGATGCTGATGATGATGATGATGACAAGTTTTTCATTCAAGTTTTTCTTTAAATTTAAAAACACTACATATTTTGTCAATGTTGGTACAGAGTCGCCTAATATGATTATTTTCTTTTAAAAAAAAATAAGGCGAAGACCTTGTTGACGACAACAAAGATGAGCCAAATGTAATTAATTATCGATAAACGATTTTCCATCGACTAATATCCCCTCACTACGCTCCAGGAGGTTATTACCGCCCGCATATCCGGTCAACGAACTCAATGTGTTGGTGCCACTTTACCAACATTTGTGCCAAATAAGTACAGCCAACCTATAAACAAAACTGCTTCAAGTTGAACTAATGAGCCTATTGGCTCAAATGTTGGATATTGGATTGGTATAATTCGAAGTATCGCGAATCCACCCACATACTCAATTTACCTAAATTGCACGCACACTGCGAAAATAAAACCAACTTAAGAAAATCCCTGAAGGTTCGATGAACTACCCTCGTCTTGGTAATATTTTGTACCACAGTGAGGAGCAGGGCAGGTCAATGTAATTCAGCTTGATTAGAATAATATTGCAACTTGTTTTCGTTCATTGCGGTAATAAAGTTGCAACTTTGTTTTGGAACAGGTTTCCGATTGTATACTGATATGTTTTCGTTCAAGTAATATGTATGGCTATGTTTATAGCATTTAGTCGACGTCGTTTTAATCATTATCTTTCATCACCAATCCCTTTCCCAAGCATGGCCATTGGTCATGATGCCAAACGTTTAACTACTGTAATGTATTTAGCTATCGTTGGTGGTTTGTTTTTAGCACAGCGGGGTGATTGCGTAACACACTATCAGTAGAAATGGCTTTAATTTTGACATTTCAACAACAATTTGTGTTGTTGAGCAGACAAAGGACAATGACCAAAAGTCGTACCAAAAAGTCTCATGCATCAAGACGCTTTTCGTAATTTTTTACGACGTTACGCGTCGGGGATTAGTTTTTTGAACAAGGAATTTAATTTAAAGTAAAAACGTGTTGTTATTGTTTTATTCCTTTTACATGACGTTCCGTTTCAAATGATTTGATTAACATAATCTTGAATTTAGAAAGTGTCATGATCACGTCTTTCAATAAATATTTAAAAAAAATATACTTTGCCGATTCTACATTAATTAAAAATAGAACAGAATAGAAATGATTTTTTAGAGCAATGATGGCCGTTCTTGTATGACATGTCAATAAAAAAAAATCTTAATAACCTAAAAACTAGGTAGGTTACCTAGTTTTTAGGTTATTAAGATTTTTTTTTTAAATCTCCAAAACCCGGGTTTTATTTACAAAAAGAACTTTTGTAGGAGTTGATGATACGAGTAAGTGTTGTGTTTAAAAAATAAAGTTTCAATTTGATGCAACATGGTACGGGATTCCATACATCCATGAGCATTGTCCTTTATTATGAAGCAATGGATTAGGCATTAGCCTTCAAGATTCAGATTATGATTGATAGTTTGTTACGCAATTAGAGTTCTGGTCATCTATCTTCTTTTATGATCCCGAAAACTTAATGAAATCGCCGACCTTTCATTCTTCTCTCGTTAAAATTGGAATGGAATCCCTAGCTCATATAATGATGAAAATCTAGAAAAAGGTACCCACATAATAATAGTTCTTAGATACTATTTTAAGCACTTATTTTCGAGTTGCCTAGCCATACACACAGGCGTAGATGGCGAGACGAGATATACGCCTACTCAATAACATACATACATATTTAAGATCGAGAGTGAAAAGGGAAAAGATTGATTTGTTGCGAAGACGCCCCAAGTTTTCGTCCTAATTTCCAAAAAAAAAGTCCTTATTCGTCTCACGTTAAATTCAGGATGTCACCCATCGACTCGCAAACTGTATCTATTAATTCAGCACATAATTCTAGACCTCATTTAAAAAAAAGTTATTGCTGTTTCATTGAAAAGTGTACCTACGCGGTCAAAATGTATGAATCAACAATTCAACCTCTGCTTTGTGCTGGTGGTGTATATGTATAGATATATTTTGTTTTTATTAAATGCTGTCATTAGAATTAATTATCTTTTTGTTTGCACGTGTTTCTGTGACAAATTAACCTATTTTTCTTTCCTTCTTTTTTTTAATAACCTTCGAAATTTTTCAACGGGATGTTCAGATTCATGTAATGTATACATCTAGGGTAACAATGTCCGATTCCACCCTTTATTTCTTGTTTCGTCCCACAAATCATTTGTTACTTCAAGTGCAGTAAGTAAAAATATGTTTTAGATCTCATCATTAATCCCATCTAGTTTCGGATTAGGATTAAAACCTGCTCCAAAAACGTTCGTTTCCTATCATATACCTACACCAGCTTTCTCAACTGTCAATATCACGTGAACCTCAATACCACGCGGCACCCCGCTGCGATTCGACCCCATCGTGAGACACGTTTCAGATCAGTTTTATCTGTAGTGTAGCGTGCCCTTTCTATTTTACGTAGAAAATTTTATTGTTACGTCGATGGTTTCAGGGTTATTTATAGACTTGGATTATAAAAGATTGAATTATATTTTTGTAGTTGAAAAGGTCAATAGAAGACTAGAAAATTGTTCTATAATTGTTGTTCTTTATTTTTCACTGAAAGCCCCATACATCGTGATCCGTAAAGCTGATAACCGACGCTCCATTCGTGTGAATGTTCATACGAGTGAATCATTCCATATTCACAGGACGCCGACAAAAACTGCAGAAAAATGAACGTTTACCTGCTCAATTCATTTCATTTTTCAATCATTCGGAGTGCAAGTGAAAGATGCTGAATGCCGAAATAAAACATCACTGGATTGGTTCAATAAAGAATTCATTTTTCACTAACGTGACCGTGACCGTAAGGCGTCTGATATCAACTATAGAGCAGCTAATAGCGCTCAAATAGAAATTGCTGCATGACTTTCTATTGAAAAATCACGGAGCTGGTCAAACACGAATATCAGTAAAAAACCTAAACCTTTCAAACGTCGAGCAATAAAAAAGATAGAAAAGAAACCTCTTTAGAGACAAGGGAATGAGTTTTTAATAGCCATCTCGCTCTGTGGACATAACTAGATTTTAGGTAAGGTTCATAAGCTTTCAATTTTTCAACGATTTAGAGTGTTTTAATAGAAAATAGTATGTATAAAAATTATTTAAAATACCATCAGTGATAAATGATTTTATTTTTGTAAGTAGTTATGTACAGTCTGAGAAGAAAGGCCGAAACAAACTCAGAGGTCTCTTTTAAAGTCCAGACATATTATTGGTCAGATCAAAATGAAGAGCATGTAGATCGATGTCTGAGATGGTCTTTTGAGGACAGGAGCACACAGATTGAGAGGACCTGTCCAGTCAGTGAACGCATTTGTCAGAAATCGTGCAGCTCAGCTCAAAACTTAAGGAGCTCAACGATTCGACGAACAATACCTACCAAAGAAAGGACATCGCGCTCGCATTTCTTACGAGCTAGGCAGAGTTTATAGATCACCCACACCTGCCAATTATAAATTTTTAAGTATTGTGGGCGAGTCTATTGTTAAAAACCATTAATTTTATTGCGAACTCCTCACACTTGTACACATTTGGGATATATTGGTATACCTACTTAATTACAATAAGCTAAGGTGGTATGCAAATAATGCAAGTTTCTGTACATTACTTAACCTGCCTCAGGAGTTTGTGCAAAGTTCATCAACTGTACAAGATTATCTACACTTCTATAGCATGCACATTGTGACAGATATTTTACAAAATCATGCATATGTATGGCATATAACTGAAACTTGGCAGAACGCAGAAGGCTATAGCGTCGCCATGCAATATACAATGCTAATTTGTCTCTCGATACACAATAAATCCTGTGTTTAGAGGACAATTTAGGACTTAGTGTGGCACCAATTTTGATAGACACTAATTATAAGCACTGTATCGATTGCGTACCGCTGTATACATAATCTGTCGAAATGTGGTATTGTAGACTTATCCAACTCCCAGTGCCAGTGCAAAGTCAAAGCATTTATTTCACATAGGCACATAACAGGCACTTTTGAACGTCATAATTAAAAATATAATAGAATTGATTCTAGTCGCCCATTCCAAAAGGTAGTTTCGTATGTAGAAGAATGATATGAAACTCCACCGTTACTCTTTAAAAATGTTTCATAATTTGTTGGTAACTAAACGGCTAATTTAACCAGTTGGCTGCGACAGATATACGAGTATGGTGTTCACAGTGCTGTGCTCCTGAAAAAACTATCTACCCCAATCTGCTGGAGTGTCCCAAATATCCGTTCACCTGCACGGTTGACGATCTGAACTACGCCTTTGATAGTGCAACTGCAATCATCGTGGCCACCTACTGCACCCAAAAAATACCCAAAAGCTACGGGTGGGCCTTAGCCTAATCAAGCATATTTCTCCAACGTGACCTATTACCGGCTTTTTCTCTCCAATTTCTCACTCCAACACTGCTTAAATCTTAGCCTACGCCATCCCGCCATCTGAGCTAGGGCCGGCCTCTACTTATCCGACCATTTGGTTTACTATCAAGTAATTTTTTGTGTAGTCTGGATTCTTCACTGGAGTATAGCTTAGGAGTAATCAGCCTATAATGGTCCCACGGCTGGGACACAGGCGGCCTCCTCTGTTTGAGAGAGGCAGGGCTGTAATCCACCACGCAGCCACAGTGCGGGTTTATAGATGTCACATGTCTTCGAATTTTTGGTTCTAGGACATGGCGATTTCTTCACGATGTTTTCCTTCACCGTTTCAAGAGCAGTGTTGATGAAATTATTTACACAAAGTATAGCACCTGCCTGGGTTTGAACCCACGACCTACAACTTGTAAGTCAGAGAACCGTTGCCACAGGGGTACCACTCCCGTGGAGTATAAACTAGAGATGCACCGAAATTCGTTTCACATTCGGTATTACCGAAGTTCGGTTTTTAGCTTTTACCGAACTTCGTCTTCGGCTGAATTTCGGTTAGATCTGCCGAATGTCGACCGAAATTCGGTAGCTTAAATTAATTTAAATAAGAAACAGAAAAGTGAAAAGAAATTTATTTTATAATGAAATCTAGATCAAATGATGATTTATAAGTAAATAGGTAACGTGGATGTTCGGCCGAACTTCGGCTTCGGTACATATTTAAACCGAACATTCAGCCAAATTCGACATTCGGTAGGACCCACATTCGTTGCAACACTAGTATAAACTAGTCTAAACCAAAATACTTTTCCTATTTTGTTACCTAAATTTTCCTGTTCAAAGTTCAGCACACGTTTCGCCCAGTTCACGATAACATCGTAATGCGGGCGCCGAAAACGTTTCTATACAGATGTCCACTTAACATAACAAACACCTCAATTTTTGATCGATACTGAGGTATTTGAGAACGTGGGGCTTATTCTCCCTGATGGAGACTGATGTTCTTGTGTTTGGTGCGAATCGATTACTGGCAAGCCTTTACGAGAGGCAAAACTACTTACTTAAGGTGAATGAGCAGTGGTAGACCGCGAAATTCAAATTTACTTACGTTTTTTTGCAATTTGCAGGACAGCGCCAGGTTGCATCTTGATCAAAATATGATTCTCGACTATAAAAGATATGTATTTACAGAATTATAGTCATTAAAATTACTAATTCATCTCTTAAGTTTGATTTGTACCACGTTTCCATAAGAGACTTGTTCTTATGGTACAAATCTAACTTAGAAAGGTGTATTAATGATTATAATTCTGTAAATACGTACCTGATAAAATCGCGAATCAAATTTTGATCAAGATGCAACCTGACACTGACCTGAAAATTGCAAAAAACGTAAGAAATTAAGTCTATCGTACCATGTCCATTCAACTTTATTACCAACTTTTCTGATTGGAAAATCTTTTGAACCTACGCCCTAAGATGGAGGTCGGTTCCCTACAGGGGGTACCCTTAGTGTGTAGCCGCTTAGTTTATAAGTGTTATGCCCTAGCTGGAGGCCTTAATTTACTAAGGCATAGGATAGCCCGGTTAAGCACCCCACATCCTGATAAGTTGACCTGCGGGATGATATACGTACCTAAAAAAATGGCACATCTTTTGTCCTATGTAAAGCTATTATAACTCTCGATAGGAGTAGAATATTTGGGTAAAAAGAATGGCATACAGTTTTGTCTTGGACTCAGTTGAAAATCAACTGGGAATACTTTGCTATGGCAATTAGAATCAGTTTGTTTTTAATATTGCTTTTTTAGAGATAATTCTTTTGGCCACATCTTTATAATAATTTTAAGCTTATAATATTTAAATATTACTATCAATATCTAATTTAAGAACGTGCACAGTTTGATCTCAAAAATACCTGTAATTTCCCTACATTTTGACAAGTTTTTGACATTGATGGTCACTGAGATGAGATTGCGGCTAGGTTTTGAGTGTTTTTATCTACGGGAATTGGCCTTCTAGTATAGAAGATTTATCAACAACCATTGGTAACTAAATATCCACCGACACAAACATAATATTCCCAATAAATAAATTCCACGAGTTTAACATTTCAATTTCAGCTCAATTACTTCCATACGCCTCGTTATTTTACACAAACCGTACAATATATTTTTTCAAGCATAGCCCAATAATTAAACACTCCAGGTCTAATTAATTGTTCAATACAAATTGAGAACAAACATTGAACATTATTGTCACAGAATAGTACCTACAGAAGGTCGACTCTGTACAACAAGCGAAAACTCACGCTCACAAAGGCACACAAATCTTGTACAGCGAATGTACCGTGCAAGCGCACTGGCATTCGTTTGATATAATAGCCTTCCCGACCGATTTCGGTCACGGTGACCAATCTCAACGGAGATTAACCAGGAGATATTATAGTGCACAAGTGTGTGCGCACACAGACACAGGCGCACTCTCTGTTCCTATACTCTCATAGTCCGATGGGACGGCAATCCGACACGACCGGAGAGAGATCAGGCGCAGGACCAACGGCTTTACGTGCTTTCCGAGGCACGGGGGTATTAAAGCGCCAACTTCCAAACTCCGGACTGTTACTAAGAAATTTCTAATGGAAAAAGTCAATAACACTTTGTCCGACCCGGGAATCGAACACAGGACCCCATGCTCAGCAGTCGCGCTTGCAACCACGAGACCAAAGGGGGCAGTTATATAGTTTGTTAGTGATATAGTTTGATCTCAAACGAATGCCAGTGCGCTTCGCAGAGCATGGAAATCTTCTGTTCCTACTAATAATAAAGTAGAAGAGTTTGTTTGAATGCGCTAATCCTTGGAGCAACCAGTCGGATGAGAAAAAAAATTGGCATTTGATAGCTCAACTCTTGAGGAAGGCTATTTAACATCACGCTAGGACTATTAGGTGCAGAGAAAAAAGAAAAAAGTCAGAAAACGGAGTAGGTAATAGCGCGGGCGGGCAATGCGATGCGACGGGGTGGGTCGGGGAAACAAGAAACTTCACCTGGACAAAGTCGCGGGCAGAAGCTAGTAGATCGATAAATTATGCTTATGCTTTTGATAAATGCTGCATGGTGCCAGCGTCTAGGGACTTCAGTAGTAATAAAATTCGTAAGCGCACAGCTTCTGTCATGGACCACCTCTAAAGCTGTCAGTTTCTTTACGTCATTTGTATAAAGCTCTTGGTTTGTATTGAAAGTGTTCACAATGCCACCTCTAGCAACGGTTACTAAGGCCCCTGGTCTGTGGTTTGAGGTAACAGTATGGACGCTACATTGCGTTGCTTACTTAAATGATAAATGATTGATTTTCTTTAGGTAGGTTTGTACAAATACTTTTACTCGTCAATCTTATTTACTTACTACTTGTGTGAGTTCGCCTGTTTTCATTCGTTTTTAACCGACTTCAAAAAGGAGGAGGTTATCAATTCGGTTGTATTTTTTTTTATGTTTGTTACCTCAGTACGCCGTCATTTATGAACCGATTTGGAATGAAAAGGTTCTGACGAAAATGGTACCATCAAACCGATCTGATGATGAAGCTGGAAGGTAGGTACCGGAACTTCGTAATAAAACCATGTATTCTAGCCGTGTTTGGGCTTATTGGAATTGTCATGAGATGCACTCTGACTATAAAAAGTAAAAAATAAAAACTTTTTAACAAAAAAAAAAACAACCGACTTCAAAAAAAAACACTACAAAGTGTAAAATAACTTTAATTTTAATTTTGGAAGTCGGTGGCAAAAACGTAAATACAAAACCAAAGACACCGACTTCCGAAATTAAAATTAAAGTTATTTTACACTTTGTAGTGTTTTTTTTTGAAGTCGGTTGTTTTTTTTTGTTAAAAAGTTTTTTTAATGGAGCTGATCTTCTGTTCGCATCTATTACGTGGTATTGTTACGTAAATCGTGCGTGCTTCATAGACCGCGGTGTTACTATCGGTGATTATTGTCCGTTTTGTTACTATATTGGTAACGGTTCAATGTCCTGGGATTATTAACGTAGTGTTTAATATTTTTTGCTAGTTTTGGAATGGTTTATTAAGTTATTTGAAGGGTACTGTGGTCTGAGGGTAGAAGCTATAAAAGAAGGACAAGAAACCCCGAATAAGGAAAAAGACTTAATGAAATCCACATTATGTCTTTTTAATTATTCAGGGTTCACACTTCCAAAAATTTACCGTATTCATATAAGTGTGAAACATGGCGAATATCATGTGTTAATATTTGTGATGTTTTGTATAACAACTTGAATGCTTATTTTAGAGCTGTCAGATTCACCATAAGACGTAAGCTTTTTATTACATTTCCAAAATTATTTTAATACGTGATGTCAATACCGATTTACCCCTTTGAAAGTGCATGACAGTATTTGTTGTGAATGTGTCACACAAATCATTACGATTGCTCAGAAACTGTTCATAAATTCATAATGAACTAGCTAATGTTGCCATGCTCGAATAACGACACCTACCGGGTGCAAATGTGAATTTAAACCACACAGGGATCCAGCTGCCAGGGAGCCAGAGCCGTTTAAGAGGAGTTCATTGACATAGACGTACAGAAGCATTATATTTATATCAAGATGATTCAAGATAAGACGCTATGATATCTACTTACCATAGTGTCCTACATTGCATCATTCATCGACATTACTTTCGTATTTCTTAGTATTATTATATCCCTCTATAATCTTTGTTTTGTTTCAAATGCTTAATACTAATGCTAATAATAATTTGTTGCAGGTAATCACTATAATGCGTCGCCGTCACCGCTTGACATTTTAGAAATGTCAAAAGCGAATAAAATGAGGTAAACTGTATCTAATTATAGTATTTTATTATTCTAGTATTATTTTATACAAAAATAGTGATGCGAAATGTTCTGTCATAGTCTTTGACTTCTATTAATTAAGAGCTTCTCAATACGCCATTTTTTTCCGCCTTTGTTACTAAATTATTTCTGTCAATTTCGAATGGAATTTTTCAAATTAAACCTATTAGCTTAGAATTGAATAGACATTTATAAATATGGGTAACACAAAAGGTGTTATGATACATTAAAGAACAGATATATTTCAATAAAAAAAAATTGTTACTTTCATATTCGTAGACAATAAAATTTTATGAGATGGTTTTCTATAGTTATATAACCATAATATAGAAAAATAAAATTGCAAGATTATTTTACAAAAACAGTGTTATTTTATCTGAATTATTTCCTTTTAATAAGTCCATTGAGATGACGTTTTCATTTTAGACAGCGCCCTGGGCCTCAAGTCTGCTATTACAATAGTGTCAGAATGGTCTATCATTGATTTCATAATTGTTGATTTTGACAAGTTTGGTAATCTACTAATATAACGGCGTCATTATGACTTTCCAATGGTCAACCACTGACACTCCATTGAAATAAATGGCATAAAATGGTAATCTCGTAAATAAATTTAATGTTTTTTGCTATTTACGAACTTCTTACTACTTCAGATTGCAAACACTAATACGTAATATACCAAAATATATATTAATAGAAATCTAGCATGAAATTGAGTAATAGTTTTTGTCAGACCATTGACCGACCAATGATCGACCATTATGAATTTAGCAGAATACAAACTCTGAGTGAAATCACTCTCTAAAGCAATGCTGAGCAGCTTATAACTCTGACAAGGTGCAGTTTCTCAATAATATGAATAATTGGTACCTACTAGCTCTTAACTACTTATGAGTCCCATAAACAACTGATGTTTCCTAGTTTAGCATCACAACTTACTATACATAACTTGCAGCTAAAGGTTACACAGTAATAACGTGCTGTGTTCGGTTGATTTATAATTACTGTATGGACATAAGCTGGAAGCTATGTTTGTCGTATAAATATTAATATGCATTGGCTGTGGCTCCCAGCAAAGAGTTCTTAGTACCTACAGATATGCTTATCCCTTATTACACCTTCCTTAAACGAAGTATATACAGGGTTACTTGAAAAACACCAGCAACCTCTTAAGAGGTCATTGTACTCATCATTAGGAACAACTTTTACTATAGGACCAAACCTGAAATCGCGAAATAAAAATCAGCTGTTCCCTACATTTTGACAAGATAGACGAAGATAAATGTAGGGAACAGCTGATTTTTATTTCGCGATTTCAGGTTTGGTCCCATAGTAAAAGTTGTGTTGTTGTTATGAGTACAATGACCTCTTAAGAGATTGCTGGTGTTTTTCAAATAACCCTGTATACTGTGTAAATCTATTGTATTACCCAATACTAAATGTATTGTATAGAAACAACTATCCAGGTGAATATCCACAGAAAAGCCATCTGTCTAAATGATCATTGTCATTAATACTCCAGCTTAAGGTCCCCGGGAGGCAATAAACATGTACGAATGGTCCTAATCTCAGCGAATGTTCTATTACCGCGCTGTCAAATACGAGGTCCGAGCTCTGATGTCCAGCGGACCTCTTGGCACAGAGAAGAAAATTGTAGAAGGTCCATTCATAATAAAATCACGCGATATTGAATCTAGTTTCTAGAGTTTGTTTCGGTCTTTCTTATCAGAGAAGTCGGATAGGAAACACCAAACTTATGTAGTTTTAAAACATAATTTATTGACGTGTAAAAGTGTTTATTTGATCCAATTTACAGGAATAAATATTTAATATACTTTTGTTTAATATAACGATGAAATTATATAATGAATATTGATATGATTTCATAGGTTAGGTTAGATCAGTGACCAATTTTAAACGCCTGCCATTTTCGTTAGGTTAGGTTAGAACAGTGACCATTAACGCCCAAAGGCGAGCGTGCCACGGCAGCGGCCGCCGAGCGCCAGATCCCCTCAATTTTTGGTGAATAATTTGTCTTAAATGAGGTTATAATTATGTTTATATCAGTATGATGTTTTCAAAATGAAAAAAAAAGGATATTTTAAATCTATCTCTATAACATCATCATGTTTTTAAAATGCATTTCTCGAGTTAAATGTACAATTTCGGCTAATTAGAGAATATAACATTTTGCGAATATCATATTTTGAGAATATGATATTCTGAGATGGAGCGATTTTGCCATGCAGAGATGGCATGTAGATATTTAATGGATATTAGTCAGTTAAACAGTAACAGTAAGTTGCTAGCAGGGCTTAAAGGGGTTAGTTTTTTAGTGCAATTATAAAGGTGTATGTATTTATAGTATTTTTAAGTTATATTAATATTATATTGTATGTGTTTATATGGGCCTTGATGCCTTAAATAAATCCTACTAATCCTACTATCCTACTATCCTATCCTACTTCCTACTAATATTATAAATGCGAAAGTTTGTGAGGATGGATGTTTGTTACTCTTTCACGCAAAAACTGCTGAAAGGATTTTGATTAAACTTTACAGTAATATAGTTTATACATCAGAATAACACATAGGATACTTTTTATCCCGATATTCCGACGAGATCAAAACTTACGCGGGTGAAACCGCGGGGCGCAGCTAGTAGATACATAAATTAATGAAAGCCTAGGACGCCTTAGCTTAATAATTATTTATTTATTTTCAGTTCAAGACACAAACATCAGTGTAACCCTGGCTCTTGTACTAGGAGGTCCCGTATCACAAGAGCCATATACATATAGGGTATGGTGGGTATTGTCAATACAATAGTAGAGAGTATTTTCGACATTTCTGTATCGTGAAGTATGTAGCACATCTAGCTTAATGTCTGTAGTGACGCTTCTGTGTCTCCTTGTAATTTCGGCGTGCACGACACGTCACGTTCACATCCTGATTTCCCCCCGGCTCTGAATTCTGAATCCAATGTCGTAATGTTTCTAACTTGCGACAACGTGTAGATTATTCGTTTAGTTGTTATTGTATTGTTTATTTTCTCTGTTATTTTGAAAATTAATTGGTTTGAAAGTGTTCGTTATCATTGGAATTTTCCGTTTGATACCTATTTTTAGTTTCTCATAGTCAAGTTTCATTAGATACCTAAGTTTTCGCTTCTAAAATGACACTAGAAAGTACTAAGCACTCAACTAATTAGTAAAAAGAGTGAAAGATATGCGAATGTACCAAAATAAAAACATTGCACAGCGATAACTTACCTATCAACAATGCACAGCAGGCACTTAGCACAGTTAGCACTGTCTATTTAAAACTAAGTACTACCTAAATTTATAAATATTCGTATTTCGCTACTAAAATCTTCGACAAAAATGGCTCGTTAATTTCACAGCCAACCTCTAATTTTTACGTAAACCACCAACTATGAAACACAAACTCAACGGACCCAATAATTATATTTTAAAAAATCATTCATTGTTCCGCTCCAACACTTGCTTTTAGGAAGCTTACAACACGACCGTTTTATAATCGCTGTTGTGAGATGTTCTGGAATCCGAAGGTCGGAAGTTAGCAACAGACGAGACGCTCTCTTAAAATCGCAGGCAAGGCCGGATGTAAATGCCTAGCTTTGCAGTCTCGTCGATTGTATTGAGCGATCGCCTTTCTTTGGTAAGATCGTGTACAGTCGAATAAGGTAGTTGGTGTACAGGTAGGCTAGCTCACTTCCAAATACTTAAAAAAAAATCCTGACGATTTACATCACTCTTTTATTTTTATTTTTTTAGCTTTAAGGGGGATGCGTTAAGGTAGCCCTCGAAATTCAAATTTTCTTAGTCAGTTTCAGTATGTTGATTTAAACATGATTCGCGACCTATATATGAACTTAGAGGGTTGTATTAATGATTATGATTCTAAAAATAAATATTTGCCACAGCCGCAAATCATATCAAGACCGAATAGTGCGTTGTGTAGGTATGATGACGTTTCCTCACTCACCGCATAATATGTATCGCGGAATCTCTTTCTCGTAGGCACTGGCCGGCCGTTGGGAGCTCTTGAACTGCTAGATTCTGTGTATATTTGTTTCATAGAAAAAAATAATAAGGAAATTATAAAATGTGTTCTCACCAAGCCCTAAAAAACAATGAGGCTTATCTTTTGGTGTAACTTTCACATGGTTTAACGATGTAATCTCTTCAAGGTACACGTTTTAAATAGCGATTTAGTGTCACCTTTATATTTTTTTTTATCGAGCTAATTATTTTAAATCACGTTTCTATCTTCACACAGCGCTTGAAAATATGTTCAATTTCGATTTTGATATTTTTTTTTTTTTGTTTTTGGAATATTTTATTTTTGCACAAAATTTAATATTTTGCTAGATTCACAGAGGTTTAAAAAAGTTGAAGAGTACTGCAACCTCGCCTTAAGATCAATATACAAGATACTGACCTGCAAATTGCAAAAAACGTAAGAAATGTTAATTTCGCGGGCTACTAGGAAATATTCCGTCGAAGTAGCCACCTTACCAGGTTGGAGATACATCTTCACAATTGTATCCGGAGGCGGTTCAGGGACTTCCTTTCGTGTGGACCCTGCAAGGAGATGCTCCGGTAGGATGCGGCAGTAGGGTGTGGTTGTGAAGCTATGTAGCAAACCATGCTCGACGGATATTCTCGTTTGACGATTCAATGTGTATGAGCCAATATGTTGGATGACTTCATTTTAATGGCAACCTTTAGATTTATAATGAATTTAAAGGACATTTTAGTTATAGAACGTTTATGAATACGAAATTTTATCGAAGGTTTTTTAGGCTTATTGGCTTTTAACGAATGAACGTCTTAAACCTTCTATAAGCTGTTTTATGAATAAGACCGCAAATAGTTTGTAAGACTGTATGTATAGTCAACAAAAGAGATTAGTTTAGTAAGAAACCAATGGATGTTGTCGACTGAAATTTAATTTGATAAATGGGCTGTTTGTTTTCTATTAATAAAATTACATGTTATTCGAGTACATCCACCGGTTTCTTACTAAACTTCAAACTTCTGATGATCCTGCATACTTAGGTATCTCTTTTATTGACTGTACACAGAATGCGTTTCAGGTGATAATTTATTCGCGCGTAGATTATCCATTGGGTTCCTCATTTGGTATTAATTTGAAATTCATTAGATTATCATTAAATTTTATACTTGGACTGTAAAATAGAAATGTTAGTTGGATATAAATTATGGAAATGCCAGCTTCACAGCGAGTGGTCGAAGCCTACACTTCTTTAGCCGAACTGCCAGAGGTGACGTAGGGTTAAATGGACAGCACCTTCTTGTATGCTGATAATATCATAATGTCAATCGTTATTTTCCATCTGTGTAATAAAGTAAATACCTTTGTGAAAGTTATTTCGATTAGTTAATCAATTAACTATCTTGCTTCATTCTTACTTATTTACTTGAATGTGAGTATTTCTCCGTTCGGTACGTTAGCCTAATTAAAACTTATGTAATAAACTCTAGTTAACGAGGGACAGTGGGATAACGAAGAACTTTTACTATGGGACAACCCTGAAAAAAATTTGCTCTGTAACGTAGGGACCATTTTTTTTTTCACTAGCTGACCTGCTGACAATGTACTGTCAAAATTTCAATATGGTCTTGAAGTCATACAAATATCACAAAATAGCACTTTCAGTTTTTCTCGAATTTTCCGGGCAATTTTTTCATAAAAACCTGATTCGGACTAATGTTATGAACATTTTAAAACAAAAATAGCCAAATCGGTCCAGCCGTTTTCAAGTGATCCGCTTACCAACGAACAGCATTTCATTTTCTAAACCAATATTGTAAAAAGAAAAGACTAGATGTTTCTTTGTTACGCTTTCACGCTAAAACGGCTGAACGGATGTGGAAGAAATTTGGCACATGAGTAAACAATGCCCTGGATACTGTTACATAGGTTACTGTTTATCCCAATAATCCCACGGGATCGAGACTTATGCGGGTGAAACCGCGGAGATCAGCTAGTTATTCTTATTTATATAGATATAAAAAATACTACGGGTTATTTGTTTAAATTATTTGATCAATGCACAATACAAACAAAAAGGGACCATACAGTGGCAACATCATCCACTGAAGCAGAGTATATGGCTCTATATGAAGCAGTAAAAGAAACTGTGTGGTTAAAGTCATTAGTAACAAGTATTTGCAGTGTATAAAAGATTATGATCAAGACGATTTATGATGTAGAAAGATATTCAACGTCGTTGAAAATTATGTATTTCGTCATCAAGCACCGCTTAGCACACCCACTACCCAGCAAACCTAAACACAGTGGGTGCGCATTTTTTCCACAATTTGCAACGGTTTTCTTATTTCCTAAACCGAAAATTCGTCACAGCGAGACGTTCTGGCGTACCATTGTGACCATGACAGACCACAATGTAATGACAATGAATTTAGTTGGAACTGGTGACTTAGAAAGTACTGGGTTGCGAAAGGTGTTTCGAAGATGTAATACTTTGGTCATAGCTGGTAATGAGGTGTTGCTGTTTCGATAAAGATTTAAAGATAAAGCTTTTACCTCGGCAGGGAATCTTTATTTTCTGGGCTATAAGCCTACATAAGTAAATGCTTCCGGTGCACCCTAGGCAGTCACTGTGGTCATAGGCATCTCCACCTGCTGACTTGCTTATCTTTTTTACATCGCATGCCATTCTATGTACCTATACACTTTCTCGTATCGATACAGTGTTTCTTTTTAACCAACGAAAAATTTCAGCGCTGGTAGATCGAAAACATGTGCCGAATGTATGTTAATAGTTGCACGTCGACCCTTACATCCTGTATAGTTTGTGTCTAAACGTGAGAAGCCATAAACAATCCATCTGAATTTAAAACCTCAAGGGCAATTAGGCCCTTTGTACACGGCACGCTTTCTTTGCGGTACGGCGTATAAACCGTGCCGTAGATAATAAACGTGTTCGTCACCAAGATTCCTTATTGACCCATACAACACTGACGAACCGTGCCTACACACGGTGTAAAAACCACGCAGTAGAGAAAACGTGTCCGTGAACACGCTCCCATAGAGAATCTTACAACACTGACGACCGTGCCTACACACGGCTAATAAACCATAAGTTTCCACGAAAAGAAAAACGTGTGTGTATAGGGATTATAAGATTCCTTGAATTGCTTTGAAATGAAAGGATAAATGTAGAAATCAGTCAATAAAATCTATGATCGAGTCTAAACTCGATATACAACTCATATTTATCATGAAGAAATAGCCAAGTTTAATAAATACTAACTAACATGCAATACTACTACTACTACTAGCCGTCACTTTGGCATGATATAGCGGCGCAACATGCCACATAACTATTTGCCACGCTGACTGACCCTAGTTTAAATGTCTTTACGTACCCAGGGGGAACTACTTAGAACTGGGGAACTTTAGAGGTGAACCTAGAAGATTTGTGTGTCTGATTGAGATGGTATGGCTATAAAACAATTGTATCTTTGTTAAACCTTTCATTTGGGACGTTATTCTTCACTGTGTGGGTTCTTTCGTCATAGGCTGGTTGGTAAAAGTTGATACAATGGTAAATAACTTTGCATTTCGCGGTATAAGAACCAGATGAACGTATCTACAAAAAAACTATTTTTGATTTTTTTGTAGATACGTTCATCTGGTTCTTATACCGCGATTTAAGAGTTGTGCTTAGAAAGGCCAGCACCCTAGCTGCGCAAGACACTTTCAAACACAATCTGAATCATTTTGAAATATATTGGTAATTCATTGCATCATTATGTTCGAAAAAATTGGCATATGATGATGACCTGACATATCTTTCCACTACTCTCTGTCTTGACCTAGTGTGAACCAATCTATAGGCATTAAGCTCGTCCCGCCATCTTCTCGTTAGAGCCTCATATGCCGTTCTCTAGTCACACCTATTTATTGAACTGGATTCATATATTCCTATGTCTAGACGCCTCATGTCTTCAACGTCGATCTCTTTACATAATTTACATAAACTTCATCTATAAATCCTAATAGACCTTTTCAACAATGCATTCCCTTTATCACCTCAATCTGGTTGCGTCTCGCTTAAATATTATACCTACTGCAGAAATACCAATCCCAATCCATTGTGAAGCCTTAAATATCAGGAGGCATGCAAAAATTGTTACTTGCGCAATGAAGCCAGGTTGGTATGCGCAGGAACAGCGCAGGATTTTGCGCAGAAGTAACAATGCGATTGCACATTTTAATTGTGTGTGCGTTTGGTTATTCCAGTTTGTGTCCCAAAATCGGATACAACGCTAATTATGATCCAGTGGATCAGAAGCGCCATCTCAACGTGACACCTTAGTGGATCATCGTCATTAATCCTTACGATAATTCAGCCGAAAGACTTCCACTGCCGGTCATATGCCTCTCCTAAGCATTGCTACAAATCCACAATGAACGGACCTGTACATGAGTGTGTCCTGTATTATAGGATCGGAATAACTCTCTGCATTTTCTTCTAGTGTGTTCTAGAGTTTTTTTTCGTACAGTGTTAGCATGAAAAGATCATAGTACGATTTTAGCCATTTAGGCTCTGATTTCCATCGTTCTATTCCTATTATTCTTTTGGTGTCTAAGGCTAACTTCGAACAGAAAGAAGAAAAAAAAAAGAAAATATATTTATTTGCCGCGAACATGATGCAGAGAAAAAACACAAAAAAAAACAAGTCGGGGAAAAATATGCGTCACACCCACGCAAAACGGCCATCGCTAGTCTCAGCGTTAAACCATATCGTTCTATAAGTATTGTATCAACTATTGTTCTTCTGCAACAGTCCTGCGATACTAGCGCCATTGCGGTTGCAGTGGTGATTTATTGACATTTCGGTTCAGTCGGCGAGACGGCGTAATTATGGGCACGATTGAATGCGATTGGTCTATCGGCGGGTTGTAGAGCATAAAATATCAGTGCATTTAGTGCACTGCGAGTTTTTGAGCTGTGGAGATATAGGTAGGTAGGCATTGTGTGGTATCTACGTGTTTGAGTTCGTAAAGACTGTGGCGAGACAAAGCGTTAAAAAGTCTCCAATTCAATTCTTCATTGCATACCATATTTGAGGGGCTTGTGGCTAAATAATAACAGCCGCAGGTCGATCGATCAGGTTAAGTTACGCTTGCCGCGGTTGGTCTGTGGATGGGTGACCATCTTTACATACCGAGACCCCTTCGTGCCTCGGAAAGCACGTTAAGCCGTTGGTCCCGGCTGTCATACGTGGATCTTTGACAGTCGTTACGGGTAGTCAGAAGCGCGAAAGTCTGACAACCAGTCTTACCAAGGGGTATCGTATTACCCAATAACTGGGTTGTGGAGGTCAGATAGGCAGTCGCTCCATGTAAAATACTGGTATTCAGCTGCATCCGGTTAGACTGGAAGCCGACCCCAACATAGTTGGGAAAAGGCTAGGCAGATGATGATGATGATTGCATACCATATTTGTTTTACAAGATAAAATTAAATGTTGTCTTAGACAGCTTCAGCGCCTTTGAAGGCTCTATGATCAGCTGCCTAGTGGTCCGTGACCGTGTCAGGCTTCCAGCCAGGCTTAAAATTTTACGCAATACATGTTATGACCCTACATGGTGCAATGAAAATTAAACTCGCTCAAACGTTTGTTAAACCTTTGTGCAATCTTCAATATTAACGCTAGATTGATATTGTGCAATGGATCGTCTAGGGTCCGCCTTAAAGGATATTATTAGATAGCTACACCCCTACTTACCTCGTCTTTTTTAATATGCATGTGTTTCTGTGAGATTAAAATATGTTTTCTTTCATTCTTATTCTTCTTCTTCTTCTTGCTAGCCTCCTTTTTTTTTGTTTAATTATCTATCGTAGATTTTCGTAAAATCCATAACAATTGAAAAATATGATCACGCACTGGTTCATCCACCATCTTAAACGAAATTCTGTGGATTCAAAACATCAATTGAGATAGATACAATCAGGAGTACATTAAAAGTAAAAATGAAAGAAATAATAACGTTTATTTGGACACAGTACATGAAACACAAAATAAAAATAACAAAATAAAAAGTGAAAGTAATGTTTTAACAGCAATAGTGTGCCTCACGGCTGCGCATAAAAGGTTAATTTCCGCAGACATAGAGATGCTGTCTGATGCTGGTTTTTTAATGAACCTTTAGAGACAAGTGATTACAGACATATCTTCTAAAAATGATACCGACTTTTTTTAGCAGCTCTATGATTATTCTTTCTGTAGATAATTAGGTTTATCTAAACACAAAACGCTCGACTGTCTATTTCACTACGCATTCCTAATGTGCTAGCAATGAGAACTTGCATCGTAAAAATTAACAACTCGTTAAACACAACTGGGCTATACCAATGGTCGAAAGCATTTTATTATGATGATGTTCTATTTCGTCACTTCATATTCTACTTCCAACTGATTGTTAACTCAAGTATTGTTACCGTTTATTGCTTTCTGAAGGTTGTTAATGTGTAACAAATTAGGCTACATTTAGATCTTGTAGGTATTATTTCGTGGTCTTTAACTGCTGGCCTTTTAGAGAGACTGAGAGTCACTCAACGAGCAATGGAAAGAGCTGTGCTCGGAGTTTCTTTGCGTGATAAAATCCGGAACGAGGATATTCGACGAAGAACCAGAGTCACTGACATAGCTCTTAAAATTTGCAAGTTGAAGTGGCAATGGGCAGGCCACATCGCTCGTAGAACTGATACCCGATGGGGAAAAAAAGTTCTTGAGTGGCGACCACGAACCGGAAGACGCAGCGTAGGCAGGCCTCCCGCTAGGTGGACCGACGACATCGTGAGAGTCGCGGGCAACCGATGGATGCAAGTGGCGGATTGTCGTTCGGCGTGGTGGTCTAAGGGGGAGGCCTTTGTTCAGCAGTGGACGTCTTTCGGCTGATGATGATGATGAGGTATTATTTAAAAGTACCTATCGTGAACAAGTTTTATTCGTCATTCGTTTGCCCAAGATTCCTCTCTGTGAGAGGGAGTGGGCTGTATGGTAGATGTCACATGTCTTAGAATTCTTGGTTCTAGGACATGCCGCACTGACAGGAAGGAGGCCTGTGTCCCAGCAGTGGGAACGTTATAGGCTGGTTAAGTATTATTTTTCCCGTAACCAAATTTGTTTGGTATCGGTGCAACAATTATCTTTTTCTTCCATACTTCTCTATTAGACATGATCTCAGTAGTTATCCCCTTTCTAGCCATTATCATCTTTTACAAAGTCCATGCATCGTTTCTTTGGTCTTCCCTACTCTTATAGTCATCTACATTCGTACTCGAAACTTTCCTCACGACATATTCCTTATGAAGAAGTTTCACTATGAGAAATAATAAATCAGCTGTTCCATATTATTTGTGTTCACCTAAATTGAAACAAAAAATGGACCAGCAAATTTTTTATTGCGATTTTTTTTGACATTGACCCCTTTTTGGATTAAAGATAAACAAAAACTTTGCTATAGGCTCGATTTTACCTTATTGCCTTACCTATTCTTCCTATTTCCTACTATCCTACTTCCTACTAATATTATAAATGCGAAAGTTTGTGAGGATGGATGGATGTTTGTTACTTTTTTACGCAAAAACTACTGAACGGATTTAGATGAAGTTTAGCACACATATAGTTTATAACCAGGATTAACACCTAGGATACTTTTTATCCCGATATTCCCACGGAATCGAAACTTACGCGGTGAAACCGCGGGGCGCAGCTAGTAATTTATAAGTCCAGATTAAACCATCAAGGAAAACTAACGTTATCAAATTAGTAATCTCTAACATAATTTCAAATTTCTGCAAAAATATAAAGGGAAAACGAGTGCCATTTTCCTTCAAAGTTTTAAAACCCAACAAGATGCTAATTTAACTGAGATGAATCAACACTATGACTGTAAACAGAAGTAATTGAAGCCGAGGTAGTTAGTCATGAGTTTAAAGTTAAATTATGATGAAGTAAATACTAATTAACTACAGTTAAACTGTATGATGTCTTTGGCATGACGGGTGTTGTCTCGAATAAAATTGAAAGTCCGCTTGGGGTAAGAAGTAATTCTTTTATAAAAGGGTTGCCACATTCGATTCGGAAGTAGTGGTTGAACAACAAAGCCGAGCCGAAGCAATTAGGTACTACACATATTCGGCTTTCATTCAGCTCGTATGAATCGGAAAACTTCGTTCGGCATCTACCCTCGCTTATAAATGATCGGGTCGGCTCGACACACTTCAAGCTAAGCCAAACAGCTTTTGCCGAAAATATATACCTATGTGTAAGTATCTAAATATATGTATATTTCATTTTTCCGTCCGGCTTAGTCGAATCCTGCTGACCCGAATATTGTGTGGAGCACCATTCCATTGTAGCAATTACAGTCGCTTGAGAATTCCTAGGTATTAACCAATATCATTTAGTTAAATATATTTCCATTTTCCTCATTAACCAATTCTGAGTAGCGACTAAGATTCCATTAAATACTTACTTTAGTATGCAGCAGTGAAGAAATCCTAATATCGTCAGGTCAAAATTACAATGCAATTGAAGTGATTTCCCATTGATTGTCGTTTATGGCAAGAGACAGGATGCTATTGCTTTAAGATCACATCACGACTCAACTGTTACTGCTATTCAGAATTATCATATATTAAAGCAATGGTTTTTCAAAGAACCATTGGCTTCCGTGCCGTCTGAAATGATCATATAGCTTTTTTAATTAAAATAGCTCGAATGCAGTTTGAAATAGTGACAAAGATATCTTACATTTTATTTACAAGAAAATAAAATACTGTAGCAAAACACAGTAGCACTTAGATCAACATCTTATGCAGCCAAAAGTGAGAAATCCCAGATCATAATATTTTTTCACAGTAAATACCTACTTACAGGTTTAATGTTTAGTTTAGTTTATCGCCCAAAAACAAATATGGATTTTTGTTTTTCATCAATATTCACAAACTCCTATAAAAATAAACTCCCACAACATAATCCCGGATTTCACAACATCTCTCAATCACGATCACCCAATCAAATTCTCGTACTCCTAAGTACGACGCACTTATGTCATATAAATCTCCTTTAATCGCTGCTATAGTAATAAGTTGCGACTGCGCATAATAAGACGAGTCTCGCTATATTGAGTCTGCCGCTGTACATAGCGTGATCGGAATAGAGCTATAGGGGCGCTGCCTTAAACTATGCGAGAATTTGTTTGTGAGACTATGAGGCTAGACTGGCGAGAATTTCTGTATTATGTGGAGGCTGTAATTCTTGCATACTCTTAAATCAAGCAGAAATTAAAAACCACAAGAAGATTTATTCATCGACAAGCCGTGTGTCCGAGGGATTTTCCCAGAGGTAAAAATTGCGAACTTCCACACAAACTTTTGTCCCCTATGTAACTGATTTAGGGGATGAATTTTCAAAAATACTTCCTTGAATATATTTTTTAAGTAGATGAGGAGGAGTTTATAGCATTACATTTACAGACTACACACTGTCTGTCTGTAAAAATTAATGCTCATCCTCATCGTAAGTATACCTATTATGATGTCTGTGAGGATTTTCATATGCATTTGATGTACACGAATTAAAGCATAGCTGACTTGCAACAAACATCCGATTACTTTTTCATCGTTACCCATTCCCAAATGACTCTGAAGAAACTTCCTACAATATTTTGATCTAAATAAGTTTCTTTACGATGAAAATGCTAATAGTTTATGGCACAACCCTGAACGTTTGCGGCTCTTTGTTTAATGTTTACGGCTTTAAGGAAACGCCTGCACGGAATATTTTTAGATGAACTGAGATTATGAAAGCGGTCCTCTTCTCTGATGAAATTGTATTAGTTTAGTCAACTTGAAGACACTAAAGGAGATCATGGAGATCGTAAATACATACATACATTACTTATAAATAATACTGTAAATTGACTATATACAGTTATGTAGGTAAAAGATGTGATTTTGTCTCTAACGTGGGAGCGATAGAGTCTTGGTAAAAGTATGGGTCATGAACCAAAAATGGGCCTAGCATTGCACCCTGGGGAACGCCCACTTTAGAGTTCTAGTTATGTATTTAAAAGGTTGATTTTTCAGCTTGTATTACTTCAGATTACCATTTGTACCTTTGCTGGCCACTGTCGCTTAGTACCAATATCCATAATCAGACAGTTTTACGTCTATAGGATCAAAGGGTCATCTGCGCTAATCTATGAAATGCTAAATATAAGTCGATAATGCAACTTTGTAGATACAGTGAAACTTTTTAACTACTTCCAATGTAGCCTTATAATACCTGACCACTCACATAAGACACTAATTCTAATTGGTATCCAATAAACGCCTGGATATAGCACCAAGAAACCAATTACATAGGTCTAAATGACCCGACGACTCATCTCTACAAATATTCGATGTCCTAACCAGTCAGGGGTTAAAATGTTTATTCCAACTATGATTAGAAAGTTGCTCAGAATTGATTTGAATATTACCTATGTGGTCCTTATAAGGTTTTAGGTTATTTGAACAAGCCACGAATGAAGTGTTTGGGCATAAACGTTTCATGTATATTGTAATTGAATTGAATTGTTGGCTCTTTAATTAACTAAATTTATTGATTTGTGTACCTACTACGTTTAATTGAAACTGGTTGGATGATATTCGATGTGCCAACAGATGTACTATTTAGATTTTGGCAAGAAGGGATTACGAATTGTTCGATGATCGAAATAACGATTTGTTCACGAAAATTTGAAAATGTACGAGAATTAAACTTGTAAATTCGTACATCTTACTTTTAAGGAAAAACCGGGAATATTCCTTTGAGGTTCTGTTAAGATTTTTTAGTACGAGAACAGTCGATAAATTATTTGTTTCACCCTTCGCTGGGTGCATCATGTCAGTTTCAAAATAAATAAAACCCAACAACATGTAATATGTACTGAATAAAACTGTAAATCAAATAAAAGTAACGCAAGCACGTACATTCATCGGGGCACGTGATTAGACGTACAATTCCGCGACACTATAATAGTTTATAATTACATTTTTTTTGCAACAATAATTGTAATGGTCGCCTTTGTTTTATTGCCCGGGACATGCAATGCTGTGCATTTGCGTATGGCCGTACAGAAGCCAGTTATATAAGAATTCAAGGAATGTCTCTGATGGAAATGATAGAACCAATGTTAGTTAAGATCCTTGTTAGAAAAATACTTGTTTTTTTTATCGGTAAAGATAGTGTTTATTCCTCTGAACACCGAGATGCATTGAAAGGTATATAAGGACTATGGGTTCTGTACTGAACGCTACAGTAGTCGTTGATTTTCGCGTAAAATACACAACTTTTCAAACTCATAATCAAAATTTAATTCAGCAAAATCCCATGAAAATAACTTCAACAAGAGAGACCAGAGAAATAGAAGAAGAGAAAGAAATTGTAGTATGATACACGCAAAATTAGGAACTTCAAATTAGGCAACGATTACAATCACGTCAGGAAAACCTCAGGATTCGAATATTAATTAGGGACATAAATCTAGGTTTAGTCAAACAGAGGTGTTGGTACGCCGGTCTTGCTAACCTTCGCTTTCCCATCCTGCCGAACCGACGATAGAATTATATAGCAATTAGCATTATTGGAGGAGTAATTAGGGAATCAATAGCTTAGGATAGAGTAATTATGATGATAGTTGATTATGACGATGCTTCAATAGTTTTGTGAAATATAATAATTGTTTTAAATGCTTGTAATTTATATTATTGTCCTCATAAAGAAGTATCCAGACATTGATATGATTCATAAAATTCTGGATTAAAAGAGGCACCTCAGAAAGTTACTTGCAACACTTTTTCCTAAACAGCGTAAGATACAGCGGTTGAATAGTTTAACAATTGTAGATAGACCAATAAATAAGATGAAAAGGCTACATGTTACACATTTGCTAGGTAATAAGCGAAAAACATGGGAAGCAATTACTCAAGAAAAATGTTATGTATGAACAATTGACTCGAGCATGTCACGTTTTATGCAGAATTTATGATTCTAGAACTAAATTATGAGTCTGTCATAATGTGATGTTGATTATGAGTTACTAGCGTTACGTTAATGATATCAAGCAATTATTGTGATGCGAACATCGTGAGGACGAGTTCCTATAACTTGCCCACTGCTAGTAAGTCATTGCGTCATTGTATCCGTAACCTACCATCCGTTTGTAGAATTATATATATAATATATATATATTTCTTGTGCCCCGACCCCTCGTCGCATTGCATCGCCTATTACATAGCATCCTTAGCATTATTTCTGAATTGTTTGTGTTTTGTTTCTTGGCTCATAATGGCTCTTAATGGTGAAGTTAAGAAACCTACAGCCTTCCTTAAGAATTGAGCTATCAAATGCAACAAAAAAAATCAAATCCGACTGGTAATTCCAGAATTAGCGCATTCTAACAAAAAACAAACAAACTCGTCAGCTTTATTATTAATAAAGATGAGATTAGGCCCGTGGCTAAATAATAACAGCCGCACAGGTCGATCGATCAGGTTAAGCTACGCTTGCCGCGGTTGGTCTGTGGATGGGTGATGGGTGATCTTTACATACCGAGACCCCTCCGTGCCTCGGAAACCACGTTAAGCCGTTGGTCCCGGGTCTCATTCGTAAATCTTTGTCAGTCGTTACGGGCAGTCAGAAGCTCGAAAGTCTGACAACCAGTCTTATCAAGGGGTATCGTAGGTATTACCCAGTAACTGGGTTGTGGAGGTCAGATAGGCAGTCGCTTCATGTAAAATACTGGTATTCAGCTGCATCCGGTTAGATTCGAAGCCGACCCCAACATAATGGGGAAAAGGCTAGGCAGATGATAATAAGTGAGTTTAAGAACATACAAATGAACTTATAGATAAAACCAAAAAGCAGACTACCGAGGATGATGATGATAGCAAACCAAATCTGAATGTTTTTATTTGATAGGTATTTCGGCAATGACACAAATGCATACTGCCGGTAATCCTTTCCTGTCTTTATCATGTAAGTATCTAAGATGGTTTTAATCAATTTCATATCACGTCCGCCGCTTGTGGCAAAGGATTAGATCTTGGCTTTGAAGTTCATGATTAAAGCGCCATTTTGGAACTGAGGAAATGATTAGAGGTTTTCGTGCATGCAGTGATTTTGATTAAAAATAATTTAGTACCGTATAGTAGTAGGTCTGCAAGTATGTGAATTTTCGAATACGCTAACAGTTTCGTTGAAAAATATATGGTATTAGCTTTTGTCCTTACCCAGAAAGTAGCCTGTGTCCTTACCCAGTTCATAGTCTATCTGTGTGCAATTTCATCCAAATCCGTTCAGCCGTTTTAGCGTGAAAACTTAAAAAAACAAACTAACTTTCGCATTTTACAATATTAATCCAATCAACTCAGCCTATCGCAGTCCACTGCTGGACATAGGCCTCTTCCAGGCTGCGCCACAACACCCTGTCCTCCGCCTTCCTCATCCAGTCCATTCCAGCCACTTTCTTTAGGTCGTCCGTCCATCTAGCTGGGGGGCGTCCCACAGTACGCTTGCCGATACGCGGTCTCCACTCAAGGACTCGTCTGCTCCACCGGCCATCGGTCCTTCGACAAACATGGCCAGCCCACTGCCACTTTAGTTTGCTCACTCTGCAAGCTATGTCGATAACTCCGGTTCTTTTCCGGACAATTGTCTTCCTGATTTTATCCTTCAAAGAAACTCCGAGCATAGCTCGCTCCATAGCGCGCTGAGCGACCTTGAATTTGTGGACTAGCCCGCCCGTCAGTGTCCACGTTTCAGCACCATACGTCATGACGGGCAGGACGCACTGGTTGAAGACCTTACCTTAGTCTTCAAACACTGCGGGATAGGCGACGAGAAGACTTGACGAAGTTAGACTTGACAATATTAGTTAAGATTTTTAAACTAATTACTCTCTGCACTTCTTCGTCGTTCCCTAAGTGCTCAATGATCGGGATCACAAACGACGCATCTCCAAGTTATGCGGACTTCTGAAGTGTGGACCGCTCGATAAACTTAATGTAAAATGAGTTAAGTATGTTTAACTCCAACAGCCTTTCATCCAACGAATCAGTTGTTAGATTTAGGAAGAATTTTTTCAAAAAGAACTTAAAGAAAAAAAAGAAAAAAAAAAGAATTTTTTCCCAATTCGAATGTATGTTTTTTTGTATATTTGTTACGCGATAACTCCGGCCATTGTTTTCAAAAAATCTTTTTTTAATGGATAGGGTATGCCTCAGGGGTGGGCTTAAATAAATTTGATTAACTTTGCTTAGGTAGTTTTTTGTTTTAGCTTCAAAAATACGTATTTTTGCCACTTATTTTATTATATTGATGATGTTATAATGACTTCAAGTCACTAATATTTACATAGCAAGTAGTGTTATACGAATTTGTGACAGGTAAGTACAACTCAAAAGTGAAAACAAAAACTTTTTTCGAAAAAAAAAAAAACAACCGACTTCCAGAAAAGACTACAAAGTGAAAATTTATTTCGGAAGTCGGTGGCACACAACGAAAATGCGAACTCAACGACACCGACTTCTGAAATTAAAGTTATTTTCTACTTGCTCGTAGTGTCTTTTTTAGAAGTGGGTTGTTTTTTTTTTGGGTAAAAAAGTTTTTGTTTTTCACTTTTGAGTTGTACTTACCCCACACCAATTCGTATAACACTACTTGCTATGTAAATATTAGTGACTGGAAGTCATTATAACATCATCAATATAAACTAAGTGGCAAAAATACGTATTATTGAAGCTAACTGAAAATTACCAATACCGGACCACCGCTAAGGCATACCCCACAAAAAAAATTAGGTAATTGTGTTGTCGCTTCAAGGACAGACATACATATTTGCATAAGTTACATGTTTTAGATTTAATTATTAATTTATTTATTTGTTAAAATCATATTTAATTAATAGTCCTTTAAGAGTACGTTTAGCCATTTAAAATTAAATATATTGTCTGATTCATGTTTTAAGTTGGCAGCACTGGTGTCGCGCCATTATTGTTCCGTTACAACTTCCGGAGCAATGGTGGGGCGACACTTGCCGCACAATATTATTTGAAATTTTGAATAGGTGATAGGCAGTTGGTCGTTGGATACAGTGCGAGTAACATCTCCAGAGTTGTTATAAAAATAGTGTAATACTAGAAAATAAAGTTATAATTATTGTTTACGTGTGCAGTTTGATTAAAGTCATTTATATCAGAAGTGGTACGGAAACACGCCCAGATGCCGAGGAGCCGCAAGCTCACTCGAGGGAGAAAAAGTGCGTCAAAAGTTATTCGTACGAGTAGCTCATCATCAAGCTCTGGATCGCCTTCGTCCAGCAGCAGCAGCTCTGATGGACACAGGCGTAGGAAAAAGAGACGCACCAGGCGTGCGTCTCCCGCAGTAAGCCAAAATGTTATGTTATCTTCTGTGATTCCTAATTTTGACCCATTAGTGGACGATATTGAAATGTGGGTAAATGTTGTGGAAGCCAATGGTCGTGCTTTTCGTTGGTCTGACCGTGTCCTACAATATCAAGCGTTGCAAAAATTGCGTAATACTGCTAAAACATGGTATGACTCACTACAAAAAAATAAAACGTCTTGGACTACCTGGAAATGGAAGGATTGGCGAAATACACTATTAGATACATTTCAAATAAAGCGTAATATGTACTGTTTGCTAAAAGACTTGGTCCAAACGAAACCCTCGGATGGCCAGTCATTATACGAATTTTATTTTGTACAAAAAGGAAAAATTGACAAGATGAGATTGGCATTTTCTGAACAAGATATAATTTCAGTAATCGTAGGATCAATAGGCGATAAAAATATAATCACTGCAGCAGACGCTGGTAATTTTAAATACTGTGATGAGTTGGCCTCATTTTTGCACGGGAAAATTTATGTTGACCCGGATCAAAAGTCCGTTCAGAAGCATAAAAATTCAACTCGCTTCTTATCTAGTAATGTTGATAAAAAGACAGACAGTTTTTCCAACTCTAATGAAGTATCAATGCATAGTTCTGGTTCCAATGCTGGTACAAATATAACATGTTTTCGGTGTGGTGAACCTGGTCACAAAAAGACCAGCTGCAGTCAGAAAGATAATGTCAAATGTAATGTGTGTAATAGATTTGGTCATTTAGAGCTTGCATGTAGGTCTAAACCTAAAATGAAACCTGAAAAGGATAGCGAAGTAAAATTAATTGTTGAACCTACACCTAAGGATAAATTTTATAAGGAAATTGTAATTAACGGATGTAAACAACAGGCTTTTATTGATATGGGCAGTAGTTGTTCACTAATAACATCTTCTATGGCACGCGAGTTAAACCTTGCAACTTTTCAATTAAATAAACCTGTTTTATTAACAGGGTTTAAAACAGATTCTTTCTCTGAGGTCACACATGGTACGCAGGTTGACATTACGGTTGATAATGCTGAGCTTAATGTAGTCCTATATATTTGTGATGAATTAGCTGGCTGTCCTATTTTAATTGGTAGGAATTTTACGGAGGATAAAAGAATTATGTATGCACGTGTAGGAAGTAGCCTTTCTTTTTGCCCCATAAGTAGTTACCACGTCGCTTTAATAGATTCGTCTATGTTCAACCCTGATTCTGTTGAACACATCTCTGTGTTAAATGAAATATTTTCTAGATACCCTCGGGTTGTTTCAAAAGATTTAAAATCGTTAGGGCAGACTTCTTGTGTTGAGTTAGACATTGAACTAATAACTAATAAACCTGTATACCATAGACCCTATCGTATGTCTGAATCTGAAAAGGCAGCGACCAGGGAAATTATTGATGACTTATTAAAAAATGGAATAATTCGCGAAAGTAATTCTGCTTATGCCAGTCCGATTCTGTTGGTCGATATACCTTCGGGTGAAAAACGTATGTGCATTGATTATAGATCACTAAATAAAATTACTATCAAAGAAAAATATCCAATGCCCATTGTAGAAGACCTTATAGATAAACTTAGAGGATGTAAATGCTACACATCTATTGATTTAAAAAGTGGCTACTATCAAATTAATGTCAATGAAAATTCTATTGCTAAAACTGCATTTATTACTCCTGATGGTCACTTTGAATTCAGGAGGATGCCATTCGGGTTATGCAATGCACCGTCTTTATTCCAAAGGTTAATGAACACTGTCTTGGGTAAACTTCGCTTTGATAAAGTTATTTGTTACATGGATGATCTATTGATAGCCACAAGGTCAGTGGATGATAATATTAGACAGTTAGACGAAGTGTTAAAAATATTGCAAAATAACGGTTTGACAATAAATTTGGAGAAATGTCACTTTTTCCAGAGCTCTGTTAACTTCCTTGGGTACGATATTTCTGAAGATGGTATACGTCCAGGTAAAAAGAAATTAAGGGCAGTAGAAAATTATCCTGAACCTAAAAATGTGCACCAAGTAAGACAGTTTTTAGGCCTAATTAATTAATTTAGAAAATTTGTGAAGAATTGTGCTCTTATAGCAAAACCGTTAACAAAGCTCTTGAAAAAGGATATCACATGGGAGTGGGGATACGACCAGTAAATTAAAAGACGAGTTGTTACATAATGCTTCATTAAAAATATATGACCCCAAATTACCTACTATTTTATACACTGATGCCAGTCGTGATGGTATTGGCTGCATACTGACCCAAGTTACTGCTACAGGTGAAAAACCAATCCATTTTTATAGTCGACAGACTTCTAATAAGGAGAAAAAGTACCATTCCTTTGAGTTAGAGTTTTTAGCAATTATTGTTGCACTTCAAAAATTCCGTCACTATTTATTGGGATCTACTTTTAAAATTTACACAGACTGCAATGCTGTTAAATATACAATAAATAAGCAAGAAATTAATTCTAGAATCGGTAGATGGGTATTACTTACACAAGAATTCACGTTTGAAATAATACACAAACCAGGGGCTCAAATGCAACATGTTGACGCTTTGAGCCGAAATCCAGTTGATACAAATTCCACCCCCATATGCAATGACAGTGTGTTGGCCATTACTGAAGCAGATTGGTTATTGTCAGTTCAGTTACAAGACCCAAGTATTTGTGCAATAAAAGAAATATTAGAATCAGGTCAGGCCGAGCTAAATAAGAAAGTGTATAATGAGTATGAGTTGTTAGGTAATAAGGTATACCGTCGGACTGACTACGGTAGACAATGGGTTGTCCCTAAACAATGTATCTGGCAAATTATAAGAGCTAATCATGACGACCTTGGCCATTTTGCAGTGGATAAGACGGTTGAAAGAATAAAATCGTGTTATTGGTTTCCCAAAATTAAGAAAGTAGTCTCCAAATATATTAAAAATTGCATTAACTGTATTTACTATAAAAACATCCATGGAAAAAAGGAAGGCAAACTGTTTCCTATACCTAAATATGCAAAGCCCTTTCACACGCTTCACATAGACCACCTGGGTCCATTTGTAAAGACCACGCGTAAAAATACCTATCTCTTGGTGACTGTTGACTCTTTTACAAAATTTGTATTTATATCCCCTGTTCGTAACACTAAAAGCCAAGTTGTTGTTAGCGAGTTAGACAAAATATTTAAAGTTTTTGGTAATCCTAAGCGTATTATATGTGATGCTGGGAGTTCTTTCACGTCTAAGTTATTCGTTAGGTACTGCCAAGACAAAAATATACGTCAACATGTTATAGCTACTGCTATTCCACGCTCAAATGGTCAGGTGGAACGCTTTAATCGCACCATCCTAGATGCATTAAGAAGTATGGGTGCTAATACCAGCTATGACAAATGGGACTCTCATATTACTAGTATCCAACAAGGTATTAACAGTACCATTAATAAAACCACTTCAGCCATTCCCAGTGAAGTATTCTTTGGATACCGACTTCAAACTGATGCTGACATGTTGGCACAGGAAGACCATTCTGTTGACGTCACGTTATTGAGAAATAACGTCAATAGTCGCATTCAGGTCAGTGCAGACAAACAAAAGCAGGCTTTCGATTCCAAAAGAAAAGAAGCTCGCAGTTACAACGTCGACGATTTGGTAGTTATAAGAATTCCCAGTCAATCCAATGACGGGAAAAGTACTAAATTATTACCACTTTTCAAAGGACCTTTCCAGGTGATTGAAGTATTAGGTCATGACCGCTATAAAGTAAAGGATATGCGTGGCGCTGAAAGAACAAGCAAGTGCTATGAGGGGACCACGTGTGCTGAAAATATGAAGCCTTGGATCAAGTTGGCAGACCTAGATGTTGCAGGTTTGGAAATGGCCTAAGATGTTGTCAGGTATTTATTAACGCCAAATAATGATTCAATGTATTCTTCATAAAGTATTTACTACATTATTAACATAGTGTCTAGTGCATTTGCTTCAAACATATTTTGGTATTTGGATTATTTCAAGTTACAGTATTTATTCGTGTAAAATAAATCTGTGACAAACGAGTTTGGGGTTTGTAGTGATATGCAACTAGGGTTGGCCAAAGGCATCGCCTAGGGAAAACTGCAAACTCTAAACATAACTGACCGCTGATGGAACAGTTAAATACGTGTAAATACCAACATATGTAATGTAAACAGATCTTTTGAGTTGGGGTCTTTCTCTGCTGGCCGTTGATGGAATAGTAGAGTAGACGCTCAATTCAAATGAGGAGTAATTATTAGTAATCGCAGCTTTACACTATAGACTATTGTGACTTATTGTTTATATTTTGTTCTCAGCAATTGCACCAGACTGGGACGCTATCCGAGGACGGATGCGTGCGCAGGAGGGCCGGATGTTGTCGCTTCAAGGACAGACATACATATTTGCATAAGTTACATGTTTTAGATTTAAGATTTAATTATTAATTTATTTATTTGTTAAAATCATATTTAATTAATAGTCCTTTAAGAGTACGTTTAGCCATTTAAAATTAAATATATTGTCTGATTCATGTTTTAAGTTGGCAGCACTGGTGTCGCGCCATTATTGTTCCGTTACAACTTCCGGAGCAATGGTGGGGCGACACTTGCCGCACAATATTATTTGAAATTTTGAATAGGTGATAGGCAGTTGGTCGTTAGATACAGTGCGAGTAACATCTCCAGAGTTGTTATAAAAATAATGTAATACTAGAAAATAAAGTTATAATTATTGTTTACGTGTGCAGTTTGATTAAAGTCATTTATAATTGTATCATTTCATGAACATACTAACACAGAAACATCAATTTTTATTCTACAAACACAATATCATAAACATACCTTCGTATTTAAAACACCTACACAAAAAAAACACGCTTCCGAAACCTTTTCATTCGTATTTTATTAATTTTACAAACAAAAACCTAACAGTCTCGCTTTCTACATGGAGCAAACAGGTTGACAAGTACTCGTAAGTGTTGTCAACTTAAATAAATTAAATAGTTTGGTAGAAATTACGATGGTCCGTCTCACCCGCTGGTCCATCTCTCCTGGTTTAACCTATCCTTCATTATTTTCAAGTAGTAGTATCTAGTAGTTAAAGGGTTCCGTAGAAATTCACCTTATCATTTCCTTCAATCAATTTCTAGTTGAAAACCACATTTATTCAGAACATTTTCACTTAACTGCCTATAAATCAGTAAACAGGCGCCAAACACCAAATTATGGATTATTCAAACGCGGGCGGTTTGCAAATTAGCAAATGTAATCACTTAATTTTCTATTCATTGAAGTATAACTACGTCCCGGCGAGTGATTAACAAACTGTTTCCATGTATTCGTGATTATGAGCGTAAAGTTTTGAGGGTGGGTGGTAAAACTGGAAAATGTTCACAGATTTTAGGAAAATTAAAGCCTTAGAAACTTTGGGTAGCATATTAACGACAGATTTTACCGTCTTTTCGTCCACAACAGAGCAAAAGATGGTGGAAAATAAGAGCGTGGAGAAGGTTATTACTCCAGCTGAGTACAGTGACTTTAGATTTTATTTCCTTGCTGTCCACGACTAAACATAAGATAATGGAGACGTCTGCCCGACCACTCGTCATTCTCCTGTCCTTATCTCAATACATCATCATCATTTTTCGTCCATACATCTGCCCGACTACTAACTATTGAAATTCGGGTAAAGGGATGAGTTCCATTCATTTATACCACGACGACATTTGATGAATATACTCATACTCATTGCATTATGAGGAACAATCCTTAAGTATTTGTTTTCTCTATTATTACGTTCTTCTTACCTATGTTTACTTATTATTACGCTACTGTTTTTTGTCTCTAAATAAATAAATCCATGATTCGGGGAACTTAGGTACTTGCGCGAACGCTCAATGTACAGTCAGCAAAGGAGATAAGTATGCGGGGTCGTCGAATATAGTTGAAGTTTACTAAGAAACCGATTGATGTTTTCGAATGAAATTTAATTTCATTAATGAACTGTTTGTTTTCTATTAATTTAATTAAATTTTATTCCAAAACATCAATCGGTTTCATACTAAACTTCAACTATTTTCGATGACCCTGGATACTTATCTCTAGTTAAATTCAAACGATTTTTGAATCGAAAATACAAAAATTTTACAGTATTTTGGTTTCAATTTTCGCGACAAGCACAATTAGTATCACCCGTAGATATGAATGAAGCCTTAAATGTACGTAAATATTGTGTGCGAAACGAGTATTTTCAATTTTAAAATCGTTCAAATTTACCACAACATTTACTCCGTGCGTTAGTGTTACGACCACTAATCTATAGTTGTATAACCATGTATGTATGTATCTTCTTTTAAGAAGTATTTCCCTGTACAATGTCTTGAGAAGCATTTCTATAAATAGTCTGTAGATAAAACCGTATTGTAGTAAAGTATAAGTGGAATAAGTACGTTGTCTAAATCGATTTGTTTCCAGTTTCAACACCTGCGCCGTTAAACCTATTATTTCACTTTCGTCTCTTATAGCTGTTCTAGCGTTATTACAAGGGCTAAGTTTGGCAATATAATGTTGTAAAACGTCTGTATTTTTTTTTTTTTCGAAAGTAAACTCACATTTTGCAAGTTTTTAAATACCCCGTGTTGTAGTGGTCGAGCTTATGACCCTTAACCGGGCACTAATTCTAAAAGCTGCTATTGAGAACTTCTAAGGTAAACCACCAATATTATCAGGCAATATTTCATCGTCTGCTGGACTGGAAAAAACTACATTTTTATAGACCCAATCGGCATTATTACAAAACAAGGACTATATTTAGAACCAGGTTTAAACCATCGAGTCATTTTTGAATTTCGAACTCAATTCCGACAAAATTCTAATTATAAAAAACTAACGCCAAACTCAAGACTAAATTGTTAATTTTGTATTAAGAACCGTACTCTGAATTGTTAATTTTGTATTAAGAACCGTACTCTGAATAAAGTTTATATTACAATAACAAGCTTGAAGGTTTGGGCTTGGACCAAAGTTAGAACTGGTTTGGTGGTAAGACGGAAAGGTTTTAAAGTTATATCCTTACTAGCACTTTGCCCGCCACTCCGTCCGCGCGGCTTTCGTCCTACCCTAAAAAAAAAATTACTTTAGGTTACATTATTGCAATTTTCTTAAGGATCTCTAATGCTTTTGAAAATAAATTATAGCCTATCACTTCCTGGTAATTTAGCTTCCTATTGGTGAAAAAATGGTTAAAACCTGGTCCACTAGTTTCGGTAGGTACATTATCATCATCTGCCTAGCCTTTTCCCAACTATGTTGGGGTCGGCTTATTCGGTACAAACAAAAAAAAAACGCTTTCTTTAAAATATTAAGTATAGAAAGATAAGGTACGAATAATGTGTGGTCTAGTTTGTACCGGCGGTTAATGATGAAATAATTTTTCAAATCGGTCTAGTAGTTTCGGAGCCTATTCAATTCAAACAAATATTTCCTCTTTATTATATTAGTGTAGAAAATAGGCCTAACAAAATAAAACAAAACACAGTGTAGGCACAGGTAATTAAGAATGCTCGTCGTCAGGTGTTGTAATCTAAGTTTTTGCGTCGTTACAATGCGGCTATTAATGCAGTTGGCTCATTATTGCTGTACCTACCGGTGCGTGAACCACTTACTTGTGTTTATGTTGATTTTTCCAACGTTCATCTATGATTAGGATTTGGACACTGTGATAAAAATCGATGAAGATAATAAATTATTTTTCATTATTGTTGGATTTCTCAATAAAACTATCATTATGGATTATTCCGATCTGTATGAAGTTAAATCACAAGATAGATTGTTATTATATAACTGCAATATCTACTGTGATTTATGGCACTGTGGCTGATTGATAGAAAAAAAATAATTTATTTAAATTCAGATAATTATTAAACCCAAATCACTAGTCTTTTATTAAATTTAATGTTGCTTATGATGTGTAGCAATACTTTTAAGAATTAATTTATTACATTCTATGGGGACAAACAGGAATATAGAGTTTCATCTGTCCGCTTATCACTGATGGGACAGATATGAGTGAATAAAATTAGAACTGTCCCCTCGTTGCTAACAGGGGGACAGATCAAATTCCTATTCCAAAATTATCAACAAATCTGAGGGGTAATTGTCGTAATTTTAAAAACGTTCACGTGAACGTTTACGAGAATTGACCCTCTGCTCATAGCCCAAGGACCGATCGCAGAAAAATATAAGAAAAAAAAAACGTCTTCCTGTTCGCAAAAAAATATAAAAATACCTCCCTAGAAAATCCATAAAGCATAATATTTAGCCTTTAATGTTCTCATTGTTGGAACACAGGCCTCTCGTTAAGAGGGAGGGCAAATTCGAATAAATAAAATTATTGCAATCAAGCTATTGGCCCCGATTCTGTTGTTCACAAACTAAATTAAAAAGTTCAGTGCATCTTTTTCTTTCTATTTCATTATGAAAAGGACAGAAGATAAATATTAGTTTAGTCCTGTCAAATTAGATAATCCATAGACAAGTTTAGACGTGATTAAAATATTGGCTACTAAAAATACGTCAGTTTACGTCAGCCGCTAACTTCTGTCCTTTTCTTAATGAAATAGAAAGAAAAAGATGCACTGAACTTAAATTTAGTTTAGTTTTTGAACAACAGAATCGGGACCATTGTGAACCACCCTTTACCTAGTAATTTCATCGCAACAATTAGACGCCTGTATGATCAAATTAGCGAACGATTTCAATAGCAGACAGTTTCCCACAAGGATATAATGTAATTAATGGCTTCACGACTAATTATCGCATGCTTAATAGAATACTGACTTAATAGAGCTTGAGCCAAAAATATGATTTCTGGCTTTTTTTTTTGCACAGATCAATGGTTTTTGAAAAAGTAGGTAATATTATATTTAACTGTTCATTACATATTTATTATATTGGCTAATAAGCCGACTAGACCCCAATTGCAAAACATTAAACGGCGATTTCCCAAAAATCTACTTTTTTTAGTTAAGGCAGCGTTCTATTAAGCGTGCGTTATGTCATCACTCTGGATGTCTTTAATAGTTTCAGACTGGTAGTATAGAATTACTAATGATAATTCTGATCTTGGTAATTATGGATTTGTCTAGACTATAGTGCTGTTGATATTAATTATCTATTATAGCTTTGTCTGAATTTAATAAATAAATTAATTGGGAGAATATATCCAGCTCATACAGAGTTTGTTTTTGTTCAAAATCAGTCGCAAAACCGTAATAAAATGTAAAAGCACGGTAATAATTTGCTTCAAGTGTGCCCTCGTCCATCTTTTTGCGAACCTATAACTTCACAACAATAAATCAATTCGAAGAACCGTTTCACAGCATTGAAAATTCTTATAGAAAACCACTACTTCTTCACTCAAACAAACAGACATAAAAAACTGAATGTCGTAACAATGACCGCACGCATTTGAGGATTCCGCGCAGTTAAGTACCTCAATGTCATCGAGAAATGAACGGTAGTGCCTCAATATAAGGCACTTGTCACACCGCCGATGCAGAAGCGACTAAGTAGCTATCAACGATTTTCTTGCTCAAGAAACGTGCGAAAGATTGTAGGTCCCGGGATAGTAAAAGAGATATATATACTTAGTATTATTATATAATAAATAACTATGTAGGTATTATAACTAGCTGACCCCGCAAACGTCGTTTTGCAAAAAAAAAAAAATAGATGTTTGCCCATTCTCAGACCTACCCGATATGCACACAAAATTTCATAAAAATCGGTCCAACCGTTTCGGAGGAGTATGGTAAGTAACTAACACTGTGACACGAGAATTTTATATATTAGAAGATATAGTTTGTGATTTGTTTTGGTGACTGTTCACACCGCTGCCGGCAAGTACTCGTTTGTTGCAGCGACAAGAGCTAGCAACAAGAGTTCTCGCTCAGTAATGCTCGTTCGGCCGGCAGAACACTCTCTAAGAGGCTCATGCCTAGTAAATACGCATACCAGCGAGTTTTATTTGATAATATTTTACGTAGTTATTTATTTATTTTTATTTCTTTTATTATTTTTTTGTTTCTGTAACTGCCCGTGACATCACAGCGGGCCCTATCAGAATACCAGCGCTGCGATATTTATTTTTAAATATCGCAGCATCATGCTGAGATAGGAGCCTTTTGGCCTCGTATAGGACTTTTTGTTTCATTTTTCTTTTTGTTACTTTTTTTAAATTTTTTTTTAGTTTTTATTTTGGTATTTTAATTTAGTTTGTGATCCTCCTGTACGAGTCGCAATAAATACTTTTTCTTTCTTTCTTTCTTTCTTTCTAATCGCTTATCGCCGTCGCGTACTCGCTGCTCATTTCTCGCCAGCTCATTTTTAGTTGCAAGCTCTACTCGCTTATCGTTATTCGCTGGCGGCAGGACAGGTCCCTAAGTGTTTTAATGTAATGAATGAGGCTGGTCCTACGACAATAGAATGTTAGGTGAGCAAAAAGTGATTGGTTATTAAACGATTCATTTAGTAACTATACCTACAGTATTACGCGTCATTTTATGTTCGAGACTTGATGAGGCCAGTGTTACGTATCTGACTGTCGTTGTAACTTATTGTATTGTGATTGAATAAATTAAGTAGTTTTCTTCCACAATCAATATCAATACTTCCGAGAAAACTGCTTCACTGACCGCTTTATTAACGTTTATAATCATCACCAGCAGTCCTCTGCTAGATACAAGCCAAGAGTAGCATACATTATCATCATCCAGAACGCGACTTCACCCACTGCTATTTAGCCCAAGAAAAAAAAGCTTTTCTTGTGCTTTAAATCTCTAAATTGTTTCCCTGAATTTATTTCTCATTTCATTAGCAACAATGATTTATACATCCTGAGGCGAGAACTAACCACTATCAATGGCTGTTGGGCAATTGACCTACATATTCAGTAATAACCTAACATAAACAGCTTACTTTTATGATAATACCACGAAATCAATAACTAGCAAGTCGAGAGCACTATTGGTCAAATGTCACTTACTCGTTCCCCGTTCAGTTCCTAAGCCTCTGCTAAGTGGTTTTATCACATTTCCGATAAATAGGTACTTCCCTGATTGACGTCATCATAGCTTATGTTAGTGCTATGTAGTGATGGGCGTTGAATCAACGAACTAGTTGAATCAACCGTTGATCTCCTGTCAACGTATTAAAGTTAACTGTTTATGAATCAACTAGTTGAATTCCTCAACGACGTGTAGCTCGTTTAACAATCAACTAAACTAAATTCGAGAACGCAAACGTAACGAACTGAGCAAATTAAAAAAATTACGTTGAAAATAACATAACATATAGCGAGCGACGGTATACATACATTGAATCGGTATACAGCGTTGAATAAAAACAGTTCAATAAATGAACGGTTTACGTTCCAAGTTTATTTATTTATTTATTGAGGATCTCCAACAAAGGATACACATATACCATATAGATTTACAATTATAAAAAAAGTTTCCTTCACGAGTGCTCCTTCAATTACAGGAGACCACAGCATGCACATATAACTGACAATAGTTGCACGTTAACTCGTTAACGAATTTAACTAGTTGATTAAATAGTTGACGAACGTATATCAACGTTGATGTTACGTTAACGGAAAAATCGTCAACGATCCATCACTAGTACGAGTACCTACCGACTAGTCAATTTATCCGTACTTCGAAGAAATGTTTTTTTATAGTTCTTATAAGATCATCGTTTGTGTAATTTATTTGAATACCATCTTTACTTCTGACTTACTGGTAATACTGTACCGGATTTTTTTTTTGATTTCGTGCAATGTGAATATTATTTTGATGTGGTCTTTGCGATGAGGAAAATAATCGTAAGGGGCCGGCGGAGCATGCGTAGTTTATACAAACGTAATACCAAATTAATTTGTAAATCAAACATATTCTTAAGGTAGTGTGTATTTATTCCGATTGGATTACAGAATTTCTAGTTAAATGCGCAAAACCTCATGCACCCCAATTAGAGCATTGAGTTAAAAACATAATACAATGACCAAAACAATTTTTTTAAAGCTGTCTATTTTTATTAAGAAAATCGTGTTGATCCTAGCATTCGTTTATGCATTCAGTTTTTTCTTGAATTGAGTCTTATTACCTTAAAATAAGACTTAATTTTCTTTGGCTCAATCGGCGGATAGTATGGCAAAATACATATTTTTTAGAAAAAAAACCTATATTTAAAATTACTAAAATCGATTCAGTAGTCAATTATGAACAAACTATTTTCAGGTTTTGCGCAATTAACGTTACACGTTGTATATTTTGAATGGACACTGATTTAAAGATGAGTTATGAGAAAAATATGTTTTCTATGGAAATTTGAAATTTCTTATATCTCGTCTTTATATCAGTGTCCTTTCAAAATATATATTTGGGAACCTAGAAATTCTGTAATTCAATTAATTATATTTTTTTAAATTTTATTATATTTAGTGGATAGTGCTTATCCGGAAACTGTAATAATTATGCGGCTTTTCTGCAAATTGGTACAGAATATTAAAAAAAGTCCTCCACAACGAATTTCAGCCATGGCGGCTAATCTCATCGGAGACTATAGCCATCGGCGCGGAAAATATTATAGTGCACAAGTGTATGCGCTGTCTCAGGTGCTCTCTCTCTTCCCTCACTCTCAATCCGACACGACCGGAGAGAGATAAGGCGCAGGAGCGGCTTAACGTGCTTTCCGAGACTTAGAGGAATCTAACCTCTAGCTTTCAAACTCCGGGCTGCAACTAAGAAATTCCTTGCAGAGAATGTAACCAGATTGAGGACGTGCATCATTTGCTGATGGATTGTGTCCGCAACAGGCGCGAGAGGGAGTCACTTTTGAGAGACTTAGACTTGAATAGGCTTAACGTGGGATTAATACAATCAATTCTATCCCATCCAACTTCAGAAAGTGCCAAAAAGTTATGTCATTTAATAACAGTCCTTCCTCGGTGACTTCTATCTTGAACACAAAGTGTGTCATAGATTGTATAACTGTTTAGTATAGTTTATGTGTGTTAATGTTATAGTGGTAAAAGGCACGAAGGGGTTGACATATCTGCTTAGATAAAAACCCCAAAATAAATAAAGAGGAAAAAAAAAACTAAGAAATTCCTTATGGAAAAACCCAATGACACACGCCCGATCTGAGGTCCTGGTACTGAATATTAAGTTGCATTAAAACTGGTGCTTGTCACAAAATATCTCAGGCAAAATATCCCACACCTATAACACAATAAAATAACTCTTACCTAACACATATAAATAAAACCTTGAATATTCGTGTCACGTAGCCAGCTCATGCAGAACAGAAGCCAACTTACATCAGATCATTCTCAAAGGAGCCCGCTAGACGCTAGATGTTATCAAAAAATGTGTGGGCTTATCGTTTCTGTTCAAGTTGCTACCTTAATCGGAGGAGACAGGTTTTATTTTATAGTATGAAGGCTCCTATAATAAAATACAAATTAGAATCGAGGTTTTAGTAAGCGTTTACCTAGTAGACAGGCCTTACTTTAAAACCTCGGTTTCCTAAACGAGCAGAGAACATAGCGTTTCTTGATACCTTATATTCTATGGTATAGGGTTTGGTTTCCGCACTTAGTCCTTCAAGTGGACCATTGTGCGTGTTCTTCTTGATACTTTAACGTAAATTACTTGTGAAAATTACAGATTTTCATGACGACCGTTATAATATGATGGAACCGCTTCCATATAAAACCGTAGTATTTACAATAAGTTCTTAATCTATCTAAAGTCCCCGTCACGAGAAGCTATAAATTTTGTAAACATACATTCAGGGGATCACAAACTTTGAATCAAATGAAAAAAAAAACAGTTTTGCAATTATTTTTATATTGGGATAAGATTATGTTAACACACATCTAATTACTGTCGTTAGCCGGTTCGGAGTATTCTGTATCTGCATTCTGCAGCATTGACAACGTCAGCGTGAACTCACTTCAATATGGCGGCCCAAATGTTTACGTTCCATGAGTAAGACGCGTTCCAGCAGTGCTATTCTGTAAAAATCTCACCGTGACAACTAAGGTGAAGTGAGCTGTCATTCCGCCTGATGTTAGGGATTGCCCCTATTGATAGTTCACTTCACGCTCACTTCATCTAACTTATCACGGTGAGATTTTTACAGAATCGATCGGCAGTACCACAACACATTAGATGACAGCGCTTTATATCGCTAAAATAAAACCCGACCAAGTGAAATTGCTCGTTAGTTTCGTATTACTTACACGTAAGTTATTTTGAGTTGATTGAATTTGTGATTATTTGTTATTGATTGAATTGTCGCTACGTAACTTGGTAAAAGTTCTTTATTTACAAAATTTATAGCTTCTCGTAATGGGGACTTTAGTTAGATAATTTACATGTAAAGTTTTTATTATTTTGTACGTAGTTCATCTGTTAAATTTTGCCTATTCAGATATCGAAACAGGCTCTTATAATAATTAAAACGTGTCGTAGAGTTCCATTTCCATGCAAAATATAATAATATACAAAAGCTAAACTTCCTCAAAACAATTTAGATGTTCACTAACAAAATAAACCCGTAACTCTAAACAATACGTTTTATTATATTAACCGAAATGAACCTTCATTTTTACAACAGAATCCATGTTGCCATATTATTACCCATACGTTGTAATAAAGAAACGCATATACTGTAAATGACTGTCGACATGATTGCCGGCGATATTACCCGCGGGCCAAGAAACACGACAATGTTCCAAAAAATTGGTAATGTTAAGGTCAGGATATTTGCTATAACGTAGATACTGAACAACTTTTAGCTTCATCGAATTCTTATTTTGTTTCTTTTGAGATCATTATTGTAACATCTGAAGTGATGATGTTAATTATTTATTTACATACCGGTTCGTTATTTTATTATTTATTTGGGGTCGGCGCATTTTGTTTTCTTCCATTCTATATTAGTCATCACAGCCCATCCATACCGTCTTTGGCCTTTCCCTAGTCTTAAGTTTTTTTCTATTTTTGTGTCAATATTTTCTTTGTTTCTTTCTTAAAGCCCCGCATTTATACTCAAAACTTTCCTCACGACAGTTTATTTATATTCTTCATTTACATTATTTACATATCTACCACAAGAATGTTATTAAAACGAGTTACCAATACTTACTTAATTTCAAAGATAAACACTTTTTTTCTTTATTCAATTATTCATCTAAAATTCATTTTCGTCATAAAGTTTCCAAATTTTTTGTATATTCTGCCTCCCGGACACACACACTATGTATTGTGAAACTTTATAATATTTTTTATTCTATGCATTTTTTAAATTCTCATCAAAAGCGAACCCAGTTCTACCTTAATAAAGAGTGCTCTGAACGTTTACGTCTTACGTGGTTCACACCCCCCTCCACCCCCTTTACATTTGCATCCCTTTGAGTATCTCACTCTCTCACTTAACGTAAGACCTTTATTTAAAGTGAAATAAGTAACGCCCGTGTGAACCCGTGCCTTTAACGTGGATTAGGTGAAACAAGTTCGCGACGGTAATAGATGTCGTGACGCACATACGCGTAGGGTAATTATGTCGTGTCGTGTGTAAAGGCGGGTTTAGGTTATGTGGTGTGGTGTGGCACATAAAAAAGTGGTGATACTCTGTGGTCAGATTTATATGGTGTGTTAAGTTGTGAATCAGTTTTTAGAGAAATCATTTCACAGTTGTTACAAACTATAAATCCACATTATTTTGTGTGTTAACACAAGAGTCTTCGTCTCTGCCTACTTCCGGAAATAAATAATGCCGGCTATCATATGGATAAAAGTGACCCACTTTGTAGTCTAAAATAATATAAAAAATACCTAAAAGTCATTCGAATATAAGTACCTAAATTAAAATCTAATGAAAAAAAAATCAGCTGTTTCCTGCATTTATATTCGCATAACTGGTCAAAATGCAGGGAACAGTGTTTGTTTCCATAGTAAAAGATGTTCATAATGATAAGTAGAATGACCCCATGAGGAAAACGGTGATCAAAATTTCAACCTGTAGATTGATTACATATGACATTAGGATGACGTCACAGCACGTCACGACACACCACACCACACAATGTAAACCCACCTTAACTATCAAGCAGGAGTTGTCTTTGTTTGAGTTTTGTATGCAGAACGCCTAAGCGGTGTTGTTGGCAACTTTACGGCGCTCCGCGGTTGTGGAGCGTTTTTTTTTTTCATTTTGCTGGTGTGTACTTTTTTGTTTATGATTGGTTTTTAGACTTTTGGTTGATAAGTAAGGGGCACAGAGGCTTAAATTGCATACCAGGATACATGTTGGAGTTTTTCGATACATATTAGTAGGCGATTTTATAAATATCTCTTAGGAAATATTATTACGTGAGAGTAAATAAGGAGTTTCTTACCCTTGCGAAACAACATTTAAGACAACAACTAGAATCAGTTCTATTTTCTTGTTGTTGACGTTCAAGAGTGTTTGAAATAAATTATTTGACTTTGACTTCGTTAGTTGCATCATTACCATTACCTTATACTTCATTGACGAATATGTGTAACTACATAATTTGACCAATATTGTCAAGTCTCTTGTCTTACCTACACTACACTTTTATACGTTTTATTTATTAAGTACTAGCTGCGCCCCGCGATTTCACCCGCATAAGTGTCAATCCCGTGGGAATATCGGGATAAAAAGTACCCTGTATGTTAATCTAGGGTGTCAGCTATCTCCATATAAAATTTTAACTAAATTGGTCCAGCCGTTTGAGCGTGAAGAAGTAACAAACATATAAACACGGCCTCACACACTCACAAACTTTCGCCTTTATAATAATATAGTGTGAGAGTATTTAAACACAGTATTGCTGATAGTACCGAACTGTGAAAATGAAAGCTATTTCAATCTGTTACACAATTAGACTAGCAGTTTCAAAAGCCTTAAAAAAGGATTAAGTTTTTTTTTTTTTAATTTTTGGACATTTGATAATCCAATTCTTGGTGAATGTTATAGGCTACTTAACATCACGCTTGGACCCTTAGGAGACGAGAAATTTCACGCGGGCACTTGAAATGACTTTTTCAATTAATTATGTACTTTTTGAGTTTATTTTGGACATTACTGACAACTTACTGAAGGAAAACATTGTAAGAAAACCTTATAGTTAATGAAGATCTGAAATCGCCAACCAGTCTTGAGCAAGCGTGGTGATTAACGCTCGTACCTTCTCTGTATGATTAGAGGCCTTTTCAATGGGCTGGTATTTAGAAGTGAATCAATAGAGTATATCACGTTTCAGACCGGATTGAGAAAGTTTATAGTGGATAAGACAGAGTTTAAAACAGAAGAAGAACTAGCGGGGGATACAGGGGATCGATTTATTCCGGTCTGATCCTTGAGCCCCCCCCTTACCCCCCCCCCCCTTGGATACCCCGCTAGATCTTGTTCTGTTTTAGACTTGTGTCTTGTCCACAATAACTCGTTTCAATCAACCCTGCTCACTTCTAGCAACTTCAGGATAAAAGCATAAGTGAAAAATAAATTCTAAGAAGTCTCGTGTTTCAACAACGGCGAGGGCGTAGGTTGCTTACCAACCAATACCACCAACTTCCAATAACTTCGGAATTATCAAATTAGATACCAAAAACAAAGAGAATCACAATAAATGTATTTTTTTTTTCAATAACGGCTGATTTTTCCATAGCCAGATAACTTTTATTCGAGGAATAATATTGACTTTTTATATGCAATAACTGTCGAAATGTCAAAATCATTCCTTGAATACAGTTGTCTAATGACTGAATCAACCCTAAAACGAAAACTCAGCCCTAAAAGGGACATTTTATAAACGAGTCAAAAATAGAACGAAACGACCTTTAAACGTTCAGGGCTGTCGCGATTTAATGTAGGTACCGTTATTTTAATGTATGGTAATTTATTTCAGTTGTTTTTTGATACATGATAAATGATTTTATTTCTGTAAGTAGGTTTGTCCAAACACTTTTACACATCAATCATATTTTTTTTTAAACGAGATGAGGTCGGCGTTTCCTATCTGACTACTATGAGAAGAAAGGCCGAAACAAACTCAGAGGTCACAGTCTCTTTTAAAGTCCAGACATAATCTTGGTCAGATCATGTGGAGACCATGTAGATTGGTGTCTGAAATGGTCTTTTGAGGAAAGAACCACACAGATTGAGTGGAAACGTCCAGTCAGTGCACGCATTTGTCAGTAATCATGCAGCTCAACTAAAACTTAGGGAGCTCAACGATTCGACGAACAATACCAAAGAAAGGACATTTGGGTAGGTCGCATAAATTACTCAAACTGCCAGACCATGACTAAAACTATCTGAGAAAAAAAAAAGGCAAAATAAAATTAACCCACACAGTCTTCACATTCACAGTCTTTAAAAATAATATAACATTTTACAAAGTAAATATTCATGTCACTGTATATGTAAAATTTATCAATGTCAATGTGTATATAAAAATCCAGAAATAGTCTTGTTCAGATCATTTTGAGGACCATGTAGATTGGTGTCTGAAATGGTCTTTTGAGGAAAGAACCACACAGATCGAGCGGACCTGTCCAGTCAGTGCACGCATTTGTCAAAAATCGTGCAGCTCAACTCGGACATTGTTATTTAAACATAACATCACGCCGGTATGAATTAAAGGGCAAAGCTGTACCTATAGTGAAGCTACATTTCGCTAGCTACGTTTAGGTCTCATGTAATAGGGGCGAACGTATTGCTATCAATCGGGCACTAAGCCAGACTCTGGTCCAGGTCAGAAATTCCAGATCGAAAAACCAAATCAAAATCAAAATATTTTATTTCACATAAACCTTACCTGTATTCGCGATTTATTTGCCAAAAATGTCAACAAATATGAATTAATGGAAAAATAACTTTAATTCCTACACAATAAAGTTCAGTTCACGCTGCAACTTCAAACATTTTAATGGTGCTAGTCACTGTGAAATCAACTTAATTGTCACTAACATAAAGTTGATTTTGTTTAACTTGAAATAGGATAGGGGTGTGCAGCACTGCGCACTTTTACTATACATGGGCACTTAGAAAACGACAGAAGCTAGGTGCACAGTTCCAATTGGTCATTTCCTATGGAAAAGAGCCGGCCAGAAACTCCAAGGTTTCTCTTTTAAAAATAATAGGCTTTTACAGTGTTTTCAAATTACAGTGTTAAGGTTGGGAGGACAATGTAGGCTTGTCAACCAGTTTCAGGGACTTAATGAAATAGAAAATGGTCTACAAATCTACAGTCTACAAGACCTACAAACTACTCACATTCACAAAATATAAAAGAATCTATATCAAAAAGATAAATAAAATATAAAAACCTATTAAAACCAAGTTATATGATTATAAGCAATAATAATTAATAAACTAATCGTAATTAATTGGAAATTTAATGCAGTTGTTTTTTGCCATTAAAATGCACGTACCTAAATGCTAACGGGATTCGCTTTCTGATAAAAGAAGGGCCTTTAATTATGCGAGTAATTTTGGTGTACTTAAATGTAATTGAATAAGATAAACTTAAAGTTCATACGATATTTGATTAGTACACGATAGGATTTATGGAAAGAATACGATTAGGTATACTTAGGAGATACAGTTTATTAACACCCCCCACCATGCATATATTTTCATAATTAATTAAGTTAGAGAATTAAAAACACACTACACACATTACTTGTGCATTCCAAAAAACTGAATCGCTCAAAGCAGAAGAATAACCATAGCTGAGATGTTTATCTCGATCTTAAATCACTAAAAAATGTTTCTTTCCGATGGTCTGTGTAGGCAGGACTATCCATTTGGTAGCGCAAGACGAACCGAAGAAAGAAAATAGGTTTAAAAACAAAAACTAGAAAGAAAGTTTGTTTTATAGCTGAACTAGCTGCGCCCCGCGGTTTCACCCGCGTAAGTTTCGATCGCGTGGGAATATCGGGATAAAAAGTATCCTATGTGTTATTCTGATGTATAAGCTATATTACTATAAAGTTTCATCAAAATCCGTTCTGTAGTTTTTGCGTGAAAGAGTAACAAACATCCATCCATTCATCCTCATAAACTTTCGCATTTATAATATTAGTAGGATAAATAATATCACCGACCAGTTTGCTCTAAAAAAATATTCACCTTAGTTCAAAATCAAAAGTTTTTCATTATTCAAACTCGGCTGAGAATCAGCACTTTTTGAACGTCAAAATTACATAAAACTGTCCCCTAAAATACCCGCCCTTCACCACTTCCCAGTGCGTTGTTGCTAGTAGCTTTAGCAACCCTACATTTAGTTCTACTTTTATTCCGGAGTGTTCAGTAGAGATAGTGGCTACGAGCCGTTTTACAGTTTCATAGCACATTGAACAATTTTAACACTGTGGTTAGTTCCACGTAGGTTCTCCTTCCGGCCTTGGAGAAAATATGTGCCATCTATTTTAAGTTCAGACACGTGGCTTAGTATCGTAGAAAATTTTAGAGATAATATTGTATGAAATTGAAGATGATTCCGGATTGTCAATGAATTCCCAATTTCTAATCGTCATCATCGTTATTGTCAGCGCTGTTCCACACATTATCCAGTAAAGGCCTCCTTCCTTTTGTGCCATGCGTCCCCGCATGTGGGTCTTATCCTACTTCTCATGATTAGCATAAAAGACAAATTCTGGGCCCTGGTCCTTATGTCCAAAATAAGATAAATACGTCATGATGAGAACTCTTACTTTCACTTATTGCATATTTAGTAATTCACTAATCTCAAACTGTAAAAAAATGCTAAGAAAACAATAGGTACCTACTTCTTCAAATTGCCCGATCTGAATACAGGCACAAAGGTACATACCAAACGTCGGCCATATTGAAATTACAGCCAATCGGAGGCATATATTCTGGATCGAAACCAATCGGCCGGAATCCCCACATACCCACGGGATATATCTAATATCAAGATCAAATTATATTTATGACACAACGCGATACTTGATTTATGTTGTACGGGTTTTTTTTCACGTAATTATAATTTGATTTTTTATTTATTTAGATACATAAAAAGAAACCCAACGCTTGTGGATATAGGTCATTAAATTGGAATGCGTGAGTCTCGATTGGTGTTTTAAGCACTTAGTTTTCCGTTGTAAGGGTTTTGGTCGTCAGACGAAATAAAGTGGTCTTCTGTAAATGAATTCACTAAGGCCAAATCCAAAGTTTGGGAATCAACTGGGATTTGAAAAAAGTTACAGTAATGTCGCCCTAAATCGGATGATAGTGACATAGTTACAGGTAGACTTTTTACCAATGACCTAATTCTGTCTTATCATACATCTATAAGCAAGTCCACACGGGCCTACACCATTCCATTGATACGTGAACTTCGACCTTTATACGGAGCACACCTAACCTACCAACAGATAATCTAAGATCGTTCTATGTCCCTGTTGTGGAGGTGACAAAGGGATTTGTTGCTGATATTAATCCCTTTGTCGATTCTTACGCCTCAAAGGACCAAAAGAAGGCGCCCATAGTCTGATCAACCTTTCCATGAATGAATACTCATATTTTTTTTTTAATTTAGTCGAATCTGTGATAAATAATTTCAATACTTGCTTTTGTGGCTAAGTAAAAACAGCCGCACGGTTCGATCGATCAGGTCAAGCTACGCTTGCCGCGATTGGTCCGTGGATGAGTGACCATCTTTACATACAAAGACCCCTCCGTGCCTCGGAAAGCAGCCAGGATCAATGCCTCAATGGCATTGATCCTGGCTGTCACTCGTGGATATTTGACAGTCGTTACAGGTGGTCAGAAGCCCGTAACCTAATAACCAGTACTACAAAAGGGTATTGTATTACCCAGTCACTGGGTTGTGGAGGTCAGATAGGCAGTCGCTCCATGTAAAATACTGATATTCAGCTGCATCTGGTTAGACTGGAAGCCGTCCCCACCATAGTTGTGACAAGGCTAGGCGGATGATGACTTGCCAATGTAAGTCGTAGTTCTGAACTAATATTGCAAGTAGCAGCATTCGAAGTAGAACTTAATAAGTGAAAAGACAAACAAGTTACGTTTACAAGGAAGAATTAGCTTCAAGCATTCGCGCAACTAAACAAACACTACATGGGCTATTATACTAGTATTTACAACACCTAGATAAGCTACTAATGATACTATGTTTTGTTTACAGGTACATGTCAACGCGGAAAATGTACCCGATATCAGCGAGGCGGTAATGGAGCGCTATCATATAATTTGCACTTATGCTCTTATCTGGAAAATTAGTTATACTTGCTGGCTGACTGTGACAACTATTTCGTAGCTAAGGATTCCCTTTTAAGTTGAGATATTGAAATAATTAGCAGTAGAGTAAGTTCCCTTTAGATGAACTGGTGATATTACCGTAATACATTATGAAAGAGAGTGGCTAAATGAATATTGATAGGAAATGATAACACGGGACATGGAAAATAGCTAAAAGTTACATAGCTAGGTACAAGTTTTATTACCTACTCAATAAGAATTACAGATACAAATTTACTGAAACTTTACCAAGGAATTACACAATGGGCGGTCTTATCGCTAAAAGCGACATTTTAAAGACAAACTTTGTATGGATTTTATGGGTGAAGGAGACACAATATTGAAGGTAGTCTGTCGGCTGTTTTAGGTATAATAATATTTATATGTTTATGGGTTTGAGCCGAAGCCCATTCTAATATTGCCGTTGCTTGAAAAGTCGATGGACTGAGCCCACCACAAGAAAGTTGAGTTAAATGCGAGAATTTGATCAACATTTTTCATTTCGAATCTATCCTACGCACTTTTTTACTATCAAATGAAATCTTCGGGCATTTCTTTGCTTGCATAATATCATATTTATTAATAACTGTTTCAAAAATGGAAATGCCAATTTCAATTTGCCTTATCAATATCAGTGTAGGCGGGCACGATCTAGAATTACTTAAGGCAACTACCTAGTGGGTAGTTCTTGTAATACGAGTACTTAGAAACAATGGCCAACTAGTTTTGAACCTAAAAGGTAATTAAGCATAACTTTTAATGACATTATGTCATATAGAGAAAGGATGAACGTAAATGAAACGTAGTAATTTTAACTTTGATAGTTTTTACTTTCTCAGTCCAAAAGTATATTTAGTTTAAAATAAATTCCATAATTTACTAGGTATACTCGTACAATCTCGAATCCTATTCAATCATTATCGATAGTTCTTGTGTCGATGAAAACAAATATTATACATATATTAGCTTATTTATTAGGAACACCAACTATCTTATATTTTATTTGACACACTCCTATGTCAAATAAAAGGTCTTTTTATTCTTTCGTTTTTTTATGCTAGAAGCTAAGGCATAAAAATTGGTCCTTCAGTACGGAAACTACCTGTTGTTTAAAAAATAAGTTACGTAAATACGTACACACATCCGGTCACAAATCTAAAAAATAACAACATTTTCTTAAAAGATATTTATATCAAAACTAGTTAAGGCAAGGTAGTACCTGTAATTACAACGAACGCATTGGGCAAGAGGCGTGGCAAGGACGCCGGCCGCTCGGCGCACATGCATGCATTATGCAACTGTTACAAATTTTAATGTTTTTCACACACGGACACACGTGGGCAACGCAGGAATTTGGTTGAAAGCCTTCCTACGCTGCTGCCTTTTAGAAGTAAATGGATATGCGTATCGATATTATGGATATGCTTATCGATATGAGTGTTGAAGTGTACCAGTTTCATTTTTTAATAAAGTTATTTTAGAGTGTGCCTATAATTTTAGTTATTTGAATAAAATTGTCGAATTGGTTTACGCATTTTCAGTTTTTCTGTAATTTAATTCTAAAGTAAATCATGAACAAAAAGGCATAGATGTAGAATAGTATGGTGCTTCTGCTTGAACTTAATAATATAGGCTGGTTGGTTGGGTTTTATTATTTTATAGAGACAGCTTGTAAAATTAAATATGATGATTTCATAAAAACGCAGTTTATATGGCGGCTACATAAAAGCATAGTTAGTGCAACAGTTATTCATACAAAGTAATAATATTTAGTAAAACCCCAATCTACATTAGGTATTGGAGTGTCCATCCAAAAATCGATATACGTACTCCGTTTACACATATTTACTATCTTATGTTTTGCACAAAAAATAACAACTATGACGAAAATCAAAGTCATTTCATAAAACCGTTTTATTGTCATAATAATAAAGAACAGTATTATTATTTAATGTAGATGTAGGTCGACTATAGAAGTCTATTACTTCTTGCATGTGGTTACCTAATTTTCATATCAAAGGCAAACAATAGTTGCTTCACCGATCTATCAGCGATAATTCCGTAATTTTATTGGACAACACTATTTATTACAACAAAAACGCATTAAGATCACATAATATCGTAAATATTACGATTTTAACCGAGAAAGTCGCATTTCCATACAATGGATAATCATAGAATTATTGGACTAGAACAAATAAATTATTTATTGGAAGCATTATTTTTGTAATAGGCATGTTGAAATATTTTAATAGGCAAAAAATGGTAATGTGGGTAAACCGTTTTCATCGGAATTTATTATTTAACATCGATTAGCATACGGCCTTGATATCATAGACATAACACGCACACATCGTTATGTACTGTATACGCACGCACACAGACTTAACTGTTTGACTAGACTTGAATATTCACGTAATGACTAGAGTCGATGGTCAGATAGCTTGTAGGTGAAGTTTAAAATAAATAATCATAATCAGCCTATAATCTTCCCACTGTTATAACTTACACAATGCAAAACCCCTGTCTAGGTTATGACCTACAACTCGTAATTCGCGGCCGTTTGGCCACTTGGCCACCACTGGGGAGCTATTCTCTAAGGATACAGCCTTGCGGACAGCGCTGTCACAACTGTCAAACCCACCGCGACAGCGCTGCGACAGCGCTGCCCGCAAGGCTGTATACTTAGAGAATAGCATGGCTGGTCTAGCTCCCTGCTGCTAGTTTATGGCAATAACGTATAACAAATGTAAACTTTTCAATAAAGCAAAGTCTTCTTCTTACGCAGGATATAAACGAATTTGACAGATTGAGATTAGACTGTGAACGTTCTTGAAATTATGAGAATTGCCCCTCAGGTTTTGACCACCGAATCATTTTTTTAATTTCGAACACTATTCCGAAAAAAGTAATGTTCTAATTACAAAAATTGACGTTAAACTCTAGTCTAATTTGTTAAAGTTGTATTAATAAGTTTAAAGTGCTCTGAATAAAGTTTAAATGCAATAACGAACTCGAAGGTTTGGGCTTGAAATAAAGATAAAATTTGTTTCTGAGTAAGACGTTTAGTGCCTTGGATTAACTACAAGTATGTTAACAAGGCATTGAAAAAGTCACATTGATATAGTAGAATATTGATAACATAATCCTATTAATATTATAAATGCGAAAGTTTGTGAGGATGGATGGATGGATGTTTGTTACTCTTTCACGCAAAAACTACTGAAAGGATTTTGATGAAACTTTACAGTAATATAGCTTATACATCAGAATAATACATAGAATACTTTTTATCTCGATATTCCCATGGGATCGACACTTATGCGGGTGAAACCGCGGGGCGCTGCTAGTATAATATAATTCCCACTGCTGAGAGAGGGAGTGGGCCGAAATCTACCACGCAGGCCTAGTGCGGGTTGATAATGGAAATGGAATAATCGTTAGGTATACTAAAATATTTAATAGCCATTTTATTGGATGGACATCATCACACAAATATCTATCGGTCCCAGTAACTTCAGAGAAAAAGAACACACATGTTCATTGATCACTCGTATCGCCTGTACGTTCTACTCTAACGAGATATTTGCAAAAGTTGTAGCAACATCTATCCAAGTCCCACGCTTTGTAAATCTATAAGATTTATTATAACGACCTTTTGATTGGGCGATAAACTTGTATAGGTACATTTTTAGAACGTTTAGGGCAATTAAACATGTACTTATGCGGACGAAAAAAATACCTATTTTTTATGTAAATTATTGACTTGTGGGTGTGACGATGGAAAAACGCATTTTTAAGAGAACAATTTTGGTCCTTCGAGTCATGAAATGTTCAAGTTTCAAATGTGCGTGTGTGTGTGTGTGTGTGTTTTTGGTTGACGATAATCTGCCACGTTGGTCTAGTGGTCTCAAGTCAAGCGCTACTGGTAAGCATGAAGTCCTGGGTTCGACACCCAGGTCGAGCAAAGTGCTATCGGGTTTTTCTATGCCGAATTTCTAGTATCAGCCGAGAGTCGATTTGTGCCCGGTTGATGCCAATAGGCTCGCTTCTATTACATGGGACTTGAAACTGGCAAATTGTGGGCGTACCCCCTGCATAAGCCGTCGGGAAAACAAGGCTTGTCATCAAGCTACCTACCCGAAACTATAAAATTTTCCCAATCAACTTTGAACCATATGCTTTAGCGATAAAGTTGAAATCTATTAAAGAAATCTAACAGATTGTAGTAGCTTTATGTACTGGTGTCTGTGTTTTTTGATTGCCGATGTCTTTAATTGATAATACTAAGTTACTAAAGTATCTGGACTTTAAAAGAGACTGTGACCTCTGAGTTTGTTTCAGCCTTTCTTCCCAGAGTCGTTCATCTCGTTTATAAAAATAAATGATTGATGTGTAAAAGTGTTTGTACAAACCTACATAAAATCATTGATCTTTATCATTATCCTACTTTGCAAAATTGTTTCTTCTAAATGATTATTATGGTCAGTAAAATATTAATACCATTTATGAAGTGAATAAGTTATAACGAATACTAAAGTAGTAAATTAACGTTTGTAGTTATCCGATGCACTATATTATCGTAAAGTTGTGAGGAAATACATTTACGAGATGTTATTGAATGTAGGACTTAGTAACGAGTATTTTAATTAAATTATACTAGCCTGTAACTGTCCCAGTGCGGAGCAAAAGCCTCACTCATGCTGAAAAGGAATGAGCACATAATATAACCACGCTTGCACGCTCTTTATTGGCTATTGGATTCAAATAGACAGTACCAATTTTCTTAGGAAGCCGAAGCCTGAATTAAAGTCAAAGCATTTATTTCAAATAGGCACATTTGAACGTCAACATTTACAACAAATTAGAATAGATTCTAGTCGCCCCTTCTAAAAGGTAGTTTCGTATAGAGAAGATGGCCAGGAAACCCCACCGTTACTACTACTATTAGTTGATACTGTTTTGAAATTGTAACGTTCTAGAGCTTCATATCTGCCTAAACTACGGAAATAGACATTTTTAGGGTTCCGTACCTTAGAAGGAAAAAACGGAACCCTGAAAGGATCACTTTGTTGTCCGTCTGTCTGTCAAGACCCTTTATCTCGGCAACGCGTGGAGGTATCGAGTTGAAATTAAAACCTTATACTCATGTCTACAGTCCCTTGAAGCTGTAAAAAAATCAAACTTCTAAGTTAACGTAAAAACGTATAGTAGTACAACTAAAGGAAAAAATCTGAACACCGTACGTTTTTAGTTACATACGTACACATTTGTACGGAACCCTTGGTGCGCGACTTCGACTCGCACTTGACCGGTTTTTTTCATGTATTTTCTCAGCTAAGCTATCCAAAATGTGCCTTTGCCTCCTATTTGATGATAATCCGTCTCCTCCAAATGGCATCCGATTTTACTTTCTTTCTTTAAAGCATGCGGATCTACATGCAATCACTCTCTGTAGGCCTTAGCTAAGATCAATCACTCCGGTCATGGTCGTACATACAATAATCTCTTTGGCGCCACTTGGAATCAAATAATCAAGACAGCAAAGCGACTATTAAACCTAGACACTGCATGATGCCGCTAGTTGTAACCGCAGTTAGCAGGATTACGTCAAATTCAATACGTTTCCATTTGGTCCTATAATCCACCGCGTACCAAAATATAGTGGTCACGGTTCATAGTAACTGTTTCAATTTATTTTTTTGACCACCAAGGCTGGGCGTCCACTAGGCAGGACTCGTAATGATTTATTTATATTGCTGTAATTAAATAACTTTATTAAATTCAAACAATAATGTTAATAAACAAGGGCGTGGTGTCTGTCAAATTATTATTCGTATCATATTAATCTTTTATTGAGAACTAGCTTTTGCCCGCGGCTTCGCTCGCGTTAAACTCGGGGTAACACGGTTTAAAAAAAAAAGTAGCCTATGTCACTTTCCATCCCTTCAACTATCTCCACTTAAAAAATCACGTCAATTCGTCGCTCCGTTTTGCCGTTAAAGACGGACAAACAAACAGACACACACATAATTCGTGAATTTCATCAGGCAGAATTTCATGAAAATTGAGCAGTCTTTAATTGAGAGAACTAGGACTAAACGATGATTGGAAAAGTAGACCCAGCTTAACGGGAAAAAGCGAGGCCAAAGTAGAAGAAGAAGATTGCATAGTTTTTAATTGAACATTAAGACAATATTCCAATAACCAACACGTAATTCTAAAAAAAATGTTATATTTCCCACACCCGCGCTGAGGTATACCTCATAGTCCGGCACACCTCTCTTTGTGTCTTTGCAAACGTTTATTCGATGACTTCATATCATATCATTGGCCAGAGAAGGCAATAAACAGGTTCAACTAAGATGTTATCACAACAAAAACTTTTCCTCACTCAAAGCCGCGGGTATAACCCAGTCTCACATAAAAATGCCCCATACATACCCATACATATATGGTATGGAAAAATAGTTCGGTAGTGGCCAGGCGCCTTTCAAATCGCTATCAGGGTCGACCGGCCACTCGTTATCACTGCGCCGTTTATCAGTGCAAGCCTTCGTGCGCTTGCGCAAGTCGGCGCCGCGTGCGCATACGGTAAACGGATTAAGTTTTAAAAACAGAACACTTCTTTTTTTTTGTTTTGTTACATACATTTATGAAAGCGACGGCTTGCGGCTGAAATTAATGATAAATTAATGAATGCACATACATTATTTAGCATGGTTAGGAAGCATGCAAGACCAGAGATATTATAGATGGTTTGTGTGATGAGATGATAATAATATGAAAGGAAAGAGCGATATTGTGCCGGTATCAGGGGAAAACGTAAGAAAAAAAAGGTATATATATATAAACGTCTGAATTGACAGCCTCCTCCTTATTTAAAAATCGGTTAAAAATGTGTGTAACAAGGCTCAGGTGCTGGAAGATCATCATCATCTGCCTAGCCTTTTCCCAACTATGTTGGGGTCGGCTTCCAGTCTAACTGGATGCAGCAAGATACCAGTATTTTACATGGAGCGACTGCCTATCTGACCTCCACAACCCAGTTACTGGGAAGATGGTGGGCCTTAAAAAGTCATTCATAATAATTATACTTACTTGCCCAATTTATTTAATAAACGTTTAGCAACGCCAAACGAACACAAATTGTAAAGCCCTTGATTAACAAGACTTTATCGACTCTAATGAACTAAATGATTTTTAGTACACCAAGTCATACACGGCTGTATTTCCATAAAAATTCGATTTAGAGTTTAAAATGTAAGCGGCGATGGATTACGAAAATTGTTATTTTTCAATTGTTTTTTTTTTTAATGTGTATTAACATTTGGATTTACAAAATTATTATTGAGGGGGTTATAATTTGCTGTAATATGCTATATTTGTAACAGGATACCGGTCAATCAGTTGTCTGCAAATTAACACGATTTATTTAGGCCGTCGTTTTTAATTATTTTTGACTGATAGGTTTAATAATTATTGAAAAAACTAACCTACGCTAAACGATTGGCAGTTTATGTTGATTTTTTTTTCTACTTTATATTTACATACCTTACTTATTATTGTGGTAGGATTATAAGATGGCCATTCTCCTGCAGTCGGTTCCACACAAACGAATACGTGTTTTGCGAATTTGATCTTTATCAGCTACTAGAATTGGCGCACTGATAGGTGTCAGAAACGCATTCTCTCTACGGCCGGACTGTAATAGCGCAGGTAATCCATTCACGATCAGAATAGATTTATAATATACATTTTTTCAACGTGATTCATACAAAGGACCAGTTTCAGTTATGACTGAAAACTTCTTTACTAACTTCACCAAATGTTGGCCACAAGACCAGCAGCCAATCTTTGCACCAACTTCCCATAAATAGGTACTATGAGACCTATTACCTAGTTCTCTACTAGCATTTTATGACAACAGCACCGTCGGCGCTTTTGAACTTAAATAAGATCGTAAATATTACGCGTATCACCGACGTACTAAACTGGTTTAGTTCAAGTTAGTATAAAAGTCTGTTATCATGATTTTATGATATGAATGTAATGTCTTGCCTCTTTTTCTCACGCGGCTTATCTAAACTCAACTTGAATTTTCAATTTGCATAAACTCAAAAAATAAGATTGAAAATTAAGTTAAAATAAAAAAAAATGGTCCTATGATCCAAAATCCTATACGTACTACTTCTAACGGCTGGCTGCTATTCTAGCATGCAACAGAAGTTACACGCCATCGGAAAAATAAGATGTATGCATTTATTATTTATTATTATTCTTGCGTCTCACAGATGTAATCAGCCCTCATTAGGAACCATAATGAGCTTAATAAAAGTAAGTAAGGACCATCTCACAAGTTGCTATATCTTGAGAGTCGAGATATCTCAGCAAAATATCTCGGCCGCCCCGCCCTGATGTATGTATCTACTCATATTAAGCGTTATTACATTTTCTGTATAGGCTTATATTGCCGCCTTATCTGAGAACTATATCTTTACCTCGCTACAGTTTAATGTGCAATAATTTATCACTAATAATGGCTAAGCAACGCCGACAAATTGTACGGGCCTTGATTGACAACACTTAACCGACTCGACTAAACAAAACGAATTTTTAGTAAACAACGTCATACATTGCTATATTTCCACAACATTTTGATTTTGAGTTTAGAATGTATGAGGCGATGGATTGCGAAAATTGTTGTTGTTTAACGTTACAGTTTAACATTAATGTATAATAACAGTTTGAGTTATGATAGCAGTTTCATAAAGCCTAGCCTGTCTGCTAACTAATAATATCGGACTATTTGCATAGTAATAGTGCTGTTATTTTGTTGTTCATGCAATAATATACATGTATATTATATTATACTTACTCCATTATATTATATTTTTAGACTTCGGGTAAGATTAAAATCTACTTGAAGTTTACTTTTTTCTACAATTGAAATAGTTTTGACATAATCGATGTCGACGTCTAGCAGTTTTATTTTAAAGTTTATTAATTGAATAATAACGAGTTCCATAACCCGATGCGACTATGAATATAGGTATGCAATATATAACTTTAACAGCCCATATTTTGATAGTCAATAATATGCACAGTTACAATTGACTTGCTTGATCTTTCTCGTTGCGTTTTTATGATAAAAATGAAATACAACTCATTTCTGGATTCTTTATGAGATAAAATTTTACTATGGCTGAAGCCATAGTTAAATTGGACAATGAATTGTCCAGATTATTAGTTGCTCTTCCCATGAAAATTAAAATTCAAAACAATGTTCCGAAAATAATTTTCTTTGCGTAGGGCTTTTCTACGAGTAGAAAAAGATTTTTGCAGACTCTAGAGGGCGTAAACAGTGACATCCCATCAGCAATAACAACGACGGAAAATTAAAATAAAATTGGAAACACGTGCACTATCGAAAAGACTAATTGGTCAATCCTGTTGAATGTCGTTGTACAAATACGAAACGCTTTGAAAGCGATCATCACTTATCTATACTCCATTTATTATAAAATTAGAAGAAAAAAAAAAGGTTCTTTCAGTATTTCGGTATTAACGCATAATGTAAACTCCGTTATTTCACACAGAAATATATTTTTTTTTACCATTTACATTTTAAAATAACTCTAGTTATGCAGCCCTGCAATTTGGCCGTTACTTAATGACTACTTTATATGTTGTATAGGCCCTCTTGATTGAAATCCATTTCATCACTAAAGCAGATCCTACCAACTCACCGGTACCTATACATGCATCACCATTTACCTACTGTCACATAAAATACCATCCAGTGATCCAATAATTACGTTGTTTACACCAACTTATTATGAACAAGTAATCTTTACTACGATGGATTAACCATAAGTAATTGTGTAGTGTCCTGACTTTTCTACCGATTTTATCTGATAAGGCTGAGGTTGCAGTGGGGAAGAAAGAGCGATTTAAATGTGTAAATATACAGAACAAAAATACTGCTTTTGTGCAACAAAACCCGTATTCTTTTGTAAAAAATTGTTGCAGTCTTATTTGAAAAATATTGATCACGATCTCTACTAAGAACCGGTGGTTGGTATATATCTTGCCGTTATTAAGCTGTTAGGTATCTTAGAATCCATTCATCTATGTAGTTTCCACTAAATTGAAAAATAATGTATAAATCTCACGACAATACCGAGTTTTTCTTAAAAAACACTGCATAAATCTGCATGAATTAATGATCAATTAATTAATTAAATTAATAATAATTAATTATTAATCAAATGACATTAATTTATATTTTGGCAGTCAGTTATAAATTGATCAAAGGATCAAAATGGTTGATTTATGTAGCAATTTCACAGACTAGGAAAGTACCTACATATTAATTCATGTTGTTTATAATTTATTTGGTTTTAATATTAAATTCATGTGACATGGCACGCCAATGAGCACGTGCCTAATTTTATGACGAATATTTTAATACAAACTTGTATTTTACGATCTCAATAAAATCTATTAACAATTTATATTTCAATACTAAGATAAAAAAAAACCAGAAATGGTATGCATTATAGTTTTCAGTTTGATCGAATATAAAATCAACTCGACTTTGTTTGGTCTTATTTCCCACATGTAAAGGTTAAAATCCGAAAAATGGTTACCAAGCATTAGACGTCTATTTTCATGAATATCATATTTTTTAACAAATATTTCGACACCTCCATGCAATAACATTGTAACTCACTTTTTGTGATTTTACAGGAGAGCGATTATAAAGTTTGAAAAATTATAGCAAACTCAAAACACCCCGTACAATTTTTGAAGCTGGCTCTATTTAATATAGTTTAGGCGGACTATAAATAGGTATGGTTAAGTTGTAAAAGAAAATTTGTTTTCATGGGTTTTCATGACTTACGTGAAAAACAAAACAGTGAAATGACATATAAGTTACGAGGACAAACATTGTATGTCTGAGTTAGAATTTAGTTTTTTTGTAGTTTAATTTATTTTTGTGGTCAGATAATTGTAACTCCAAGGTGTTAAGTTACATATTTAGAAACGAAAGGGAATAGAATTACAATGATAGTACAGAAAAAATGCATTTTTTTTTTTATAACAATGCCGTTGTAACTCAATTTTTGGAAAAAGTGAGTTACGATGTTATTGCATGGAGGTGTCGATTTATTGGTACCTAGCATAATTAAACGCCATGCTTCCCGCTCCGCCCATCACTAAGCGCTCACCATCAAATTATTAGCGACAAACATTCATTTCACACCGGCGTCCTAGGTTCTATCCTTGACATTCATTGATTTCACACACACAACACAAACACAACGGCTTAACACACGTCAACTCTACAAGACAATTATGTACCTTACGTCCTTAAAAATAGGGTTTAATTTTAATGTAATGCTTGTTATGAAAATATCCGGATTCTTGCAGACAAAGCTTGCAACTGTGTGACATTTAGCCGATGGCTAGTTCAGCGTGTAGCATTTAAGAATTTGGGGCTACGTCCATATTAAGCGTGAATTAATTATTTAAATTAAACGATAGGTGATTATGTTTTTATTTTGAATGGGTTTCCCCATTTAAATCTCAGAATAAAAGATTATTACAAGAGTTTAATTGTAAGAACAATATGTGCATATGTGCCCTTAGTTTTTTTTAACCTAGAATTGTGGTCTGGAGCAATAAAAGTTTAACTATTTATAATTTGAAGAGGTTAAAAATAAATATTGATGATGCATCTAAAAATAACCTTTTCCTCGAAGCAGAGAGAAACAAATAACCACACCTAATTTAATAAATTCCTTTTTTCTGTACCAACAATATAGAAATATAATCAGAATTACAGGAAAAAATGTTGTCGAGAACAAAATTAGATATACTGCTGCTACTCTTTTCTAGAAATAAATGTTCATTCACAAAGATTTCAGGGAATTTTAATTAGTATGCAAAGTTATTACTGACAAGACTCTAGGAAAAAACTTGGGTGAAATGAAGTACACACATCAAAAGTGTCTAGGGATCAAGCATTTTTATGCGGATTTCTTGAGATTGAGATGTGGCTTTGTAATAAATTTATGATTTTATAAATTTATATGGATCCTTTTTGGTGCATTTCATAATTTGAATCAGGAACTGTGAATCAAATTCGAGTAAAAGATGAAAATCAGCTGTCAATATTTTCCCTATAAAAACATACAACGCATTGAAGACATTATTAGTGCTACTGTTTCCCTACTACTGATTAAAACCAACGTTATTATGGAGCGGCGACGTCATTTAAGCAGGGAAGAAATGCTCAGAGCCGTGGGAATGATAGAAGCTGGTTCCCGGCAACGTACTGTGGCTTTAGCTCTGAATACAAGTCAGAGTGTTATCAGTCGACTTTGGACACGTTACCGAAGCACTGGTACCGTGGCTGAGCGCCATGGAGGACGGTATCGCTGCACCACACGGAGACAAGACCGATACATTCAAATCTTAACTCGAAGAGCTCCAACAATAACCGCCATGATGTTAGCCGTGAGGCTTCATCACTCTTCAGGGAACTTAATTAGCGACCAAACAGTCAGAAACCGCTTGCATGAAGTGAACCTTCATTCCCGAAGACCGCTACGGGTACCACCTATAGCAATGCACAATCGTAGGATTCGATATCAATGGGCTCTTGAACACAGAAATTGGGCAGAAGAACAATGGCGTTTCGTGTGCTTTTCTGATGAGTCTCGTTTTGGTATGAGACCGGATACAAGACGTATACGACACTGGAGAACCCCTGGACGCCAACAGCGATTAAAATCCTGCCAGGAAGTCCATCCTTATAGTGGTGGAACCATCATGGTAAATACCCGCCGTATTTGGATCGGCGGAAGAACTGAGTTGATTTGGATCAGAGGCAACCTCAACGCTCAAATTTATGCTGAGACGATTGTATCAGACGTCATCGTTCCTCTACAAGTGCAAATCGGTCCCTTATTTCAGTTAATGCATGATAATGCACGACCGCACACCGCAAGAGTTGTAAGACAGACTCTCGCCGCAGCTAACATCAATGTCCTGCCCTGGCCTGCTCAGTCGCCAGACTTGAACCCGATTGAGCATGCATGGGATATGCTACAGAGAAGAGCTCTGCCGAATATGGAGGGTATCCAGTCGCAAGAAGACCTTTTTTTGTTGTTGCAACGAACATGGGCGACCATTCCACAGCGTGATTTGGATGAACTCATTTTGAGTATGCCAAACCGATGTTCTTGTGTTGTTAGTGTTCGCGGTAGAAACACGGATTATTAATTGTTTAAGTTACCCAATAAAATTTTAGAGAAAACTGTTATTTCAGTCTTTTTTTCGAACTTTTGTGTTAGTGGTTCAAATGTCAAAAATCCCTTTATTAGGAAAATGGCAAATTTCTTTATTAATGCAAAGGTGACTTGGTTTATCGTTACTGTGACAAACGAAAACACTTTATTTGATGAATCCTTAAAGAAAATTTTAATTAATATCAATCAGGAGAAAAGTTATTGCAAAAATATATGTTGATCCCTAGACACTTTTGATGTGTGTAGTATGAAAGAAAGCGTATAACCAACCATGCTGTACCTACTATGTTGTAATTGAATTTACTGCCGTATATTTTTTATTCAACGTCGTTTATGATCAATAATTCTTTTCATTAGGCTCAAAGGACAAAAAAATTACGAGCTCTTTTTGGCAGACATCTTCGACTTTAATACTATTTATAAATAATCAGCAGCAGCTTTTAGTCATAAGCCAACTTACTCCATCACCAATGTGTACTAAATAAAGTGTCTGCATGATATTTTAATAAATAACTAAATCAGCGAGCAGTTTTCAGAAGTGAATGTTCGCGTTGTATGTGTTTATCAAATAACCTACAGGTAATTTTCACCCTTTCCCGCAAAATACACCACAGAAATCGAAATTGTGCAAAAAACCAAAAAAATAAGCTAAAAAACCGTCTGCTACCCGGATACGAAAAATATTTCCGGCCAGAGATAAAACGCGAAGCTTTTTAGCTAATTGTAAGAGGCAGAATGGGAGCCGTGTATTTTTTTTCTTTGCCAGTCTGTTTCTTTTTATTGTTTGATCCTTTTCCTTTCAAAAGTGAATCACCCTAAGTCGTTGTTTTAAGAATACTTAGTATTAATTCTGAATTTGAAAGCTCTGGGTGATTGTTCGGATTTTTTTTTTACCAGAACCTAAACCATCTTTCTTCATGATGTACTTGCGACTCATAATGTTAAAACCATTTATCATAATCTGCTTAGCCTTTCCTAATTATATTGGCGTCGACTTCCAGTCTAACTGGGTGCAGCTGAATACCAGTATTTTACATGGAGCGACTGCCTATCTGACCTCCACAATCCAGTTACTGGGTAAAACGATACCCTTTGTAAGACTGTCAGAGTTTCGGGCTTCTGACGACCAGTAACAACTGTTAAAGATCCACGAATGACAGCCGGGACCAACGGTATAGCGTGCATTTCGAGGCACGGAGGGCTCTTGTGTGTAAAGACCATATTTAGATAAAAGAGCTCTTCGTACCTCGGAACGGACCCATCCACACACACATCAACCTCGGCAAGCGTAGAAAAACCGTTTATGTAAATGTGTTTTCAATTCATACGTCATGGTAAACTACATATTTTACAATTTCAAGTTATTGTGGGACAGTCCCGTCAATTCTCGCAGAAGTTTTTTTTGTTTATAAAAAATTAGGTTTAATGGTTAATGTCACTTCAGTAAAATTACCCATTTAAATTCGTGAAGAGTTTTCTTAACATTAAAAGCAGCCTCAGAACTCTGCCTATCAATCAACAGACAACAATCTTAATAAGAAGAGGACGAATTTTGTCTAAATATAAATATGAAAATATATTTAAATGTTATTTTAGAAGTTTACGACATGGCGTCTTTTGCGTTTACATTAATATTTATGATGCTGTCCGTCATGTATTAATCATGAAAATTATAACATTATGTAGCTTTAGTTAATATTTTTTTTATGCATTAATTTACTTGATAGAATGATTTTAATGAATGCTGGTCCTTTGGGTCGAGACTTAGTCTGAGGTAGTATACGAGTAGAAGTACACCTTTTTTAAATAATAATTATATAAGCTAATAGACTTAAAATAACAATATGCACATGTATATAAAACAAAACGAGGGCATCAAAAATTTCGTCCGCATCGCTGTCAGTGGGAAAAGTGCCCAAAACATTACTCTCCGCCCGCAGGCCCGCGCCCACGGCGGCCTCCCACTCCCTCCTGCCCCGGACCATGGTCTGAACCAGGGCCGGGTAATAAACCCCCTGACCTAATGTTTTGTGAATATGGATCCTCCAGAGATGTTCGCAGTCTGTGGAATCTTAGTATCTGAGAAAAAACAACAAAAGAAAATCGATGTTCAGAAAAATCAAATTAATTTTTCCCGAACATAATAATGAATATTCCGAACTCAAGAAACGGTTCGTCTACTCTGGCCCCCTCGTATCTATTTATATTTACGTTTCGCCGGTTTAAACACAAAGTTACAACTCCTCTCGACTTTGTGACTTTGGGATCTTTTATTGTAGAGACCTTCCGAGAAATAAGTTGCGAGTACAGACACTTTTCAAGGTAAAATTTATCTGCAATTCTAATTTCCTGTCCCAAGATAGACTTTAATTTGAAATATAATACCGTGCGTCAAGTTTGCTTCGTATATACGCTACGCAGGCGCTTGAATTATATTGCTGAAGTGGAAGCCTCCTTGTCACAGTCATGAATTGCAGTTATCGACTATTTCTGTTTTGTGTTCGTGATTATAAGAAGATCTATTAAGTATATTTTTATTTTTATTTATTATTCGAGTCAATTGTATTTTTGCATGCACGTGTTTCTGTTACAATTAAACCGACTTTTCTTTCTTTCGTATATTTTAATTGTGCCTATAACAAAATTAACCAATAAAATTTCTAATCTAGCCATATTCCAGAAAGTGTTACAGTGCCATAATCGTATTTAACCTCGATGTCTTCACTGATCTTAAGAGCGTTTACGATGTACGGCATTTCAGACAAACTTTCAAGGCATAAGTTAGTACAGAACATTTTCGAAATGTCTTATTTAAAAAAAAGATAACTGGAAATCTCTGTTTCTATGGAAAATTTAAAATCGGTCTAATTTGGCTGTAGCACTTTTTTTCGAAATGTTCTTAACTAAATTTTTAGACCATTATATCCTACATATGCGTCTGAAGGTTCATTAAAATCGGTTAATTCATTTAGAAAAACAAGGGCTTGAAACTTTGTATGAATGCCGTACGTCGTAAACGCTCTTAATGACTTTCCTTGAATCACGTGTATTCATGAACCAGTGACCTTTCACATTCAAAGGACCACTTGTACCCCGTGGGTTCACTTACCTTCTGATACGCATCGAAGGTTCCAGATCAGAACTTTGTTAACTAGGTATTTAAATAACTTGACGATCAGTTCTGGAACTTTAAATTGAACAAACTTTGAAATTTCTCCTATGAAAACATTTCACCCGTTTAAGATTCGAAACGTATTCATTAAAATGTGTTGTTTCATTACGTAGTAGTAATAGTTTCTCCAACCGTAAAAATCTATAAAGCGACTAGTAAGATCAAGAAGATTGTAATGTAACAGTGTCTTCGTTTTGTAACGACAAACAGCGATGCCCATCTCTCAGCCAAGCAGACTAACCATGGTTAAGACCACTTATTGTAGCGTTGGTACTTGTGTATTAATGTGTAGATCTTGACTCGTTAATGGATCATTTATTGGCCTCCCAATTTGCCTATCTAAATTTTCTATTAAACATAGGCCTTTCAAAGTAATATCAATTATATTCAACCAGTAATTACCCGCACTTAACAACTTTTGAAACTAAAACATCTCTAGAGCCAAAACTGTTTGCTAATACGGATCACCTATCACGCTGACGAGTTTGTGTAAGCTATAATAAATTTAATTTAGCCTTATGCACACCTCTTTATTCGTCTCAGGATTACAATAGAACTAATTAAACTTTGCGCCCTTAAAGGTCATAATTGAGAACTGTTAAGAGTTTCATTAGTATCGTATCTTTTCAGATGTATCTCCCCAAATACTTTTCCTGTAGTGTGTATTTATCTGTTTTGATTATCAGCCTATAACTGTCAACTGCTGGACATCCCTTGATCTCACTTACTGCACGCTACTGAACTCGATCTTCAGCTAATTTCATCCATCTGTTACATCAACATCTTTTTAAGAGAGAGAGAAAAAATCAACATCTTTTTAATAAAATAAGTGATAGACATAATTTTAATACTAGAAATAAAGATAAATTAGATCAACCTTTTTTCAGATTATCTAAAGTGCAAAAGCTTTTATGGGGTACTGTGTTAAATGCTACAACAAAATACCTTTTGATATATTACAATTAAATGAAAGAAAATTTAAAACTCATATAAAAAGTACACTTTGTAAACAAGGATATTACAAATTGGAGGATTATATCCAAGATAACAATGTTTGGAAACATGCTGGTCCTGCTCCATTAGACAATCTAGAGTCTAGACAAAATCAAACTGGTTGCTAATTTAATTTATACATACACATTTTTTTTTTTACATTGTTTTTTACATTCTTTGACAAATGTAACTCACACACTTTTTAAAATACTAGTAAAATTTTTCAATCTTTGTAAATATGTGGACACCATGTATCTATCACATAATTGATTTACCAGTCTGTTATATTTTTAATTCTTTTACCATTTTTGGTAGACTAAATTTTATTTTAGGTGCATCGTCTTCACATATAATTATATAAACAATGTATACAAAAACTTGTAAAACATTTTAAAAGAGTAACGGTGGAGTTTCTTGCCCATTCTTCTCCACACGAAAACTACATTTTGGAATGGGCGACTAGAATCAATTCTATTTTTTCATTTTAAACTTTGACGTTCAAAAGTGCCTTTTAAGTGCCTATTTGAAATAAATGATTTGACTTTGACTTTGACATTGTTTACCAGTAAGCGGCAGCAAAAATCCCGAAATTCAGCTTTCTTTTCCCTGTCTTGAATCATTTTAGATACAGGTTACCTTGAATTAATGTTGTTATGGAGTTACTGGAATCACCGAAAAGGTTGGTTAAGAGTGACACTGGCTGGTGACAGTCACTCCAGCAGAGCCTCGCATCGATGGCTATAGTAGCCTAGTAGTTTTATTTGCAGCAACAACTTGGCTTTTAAAGCTTTTACCAAATTATATTGGTAAAGCCGTACCAGAATGTAACTGAACCTGCCGCTCATCAACAAGGAATCGAAAATTATAAGCTTCAATAAGAACCCATATAAGGTCTCCGATAAGTATCATAAAGCAATTGCCAATAAGGGAAACGGTAGAGACGCAATTTTATTTTAATATTTATGAAAAGCTATCTTTTGATTGGCTACACATCAAATCATCGAAATGATAGAAGGTTTTCTATTTTCCAATAAATAGTGAGCATTTTTTGAAGCTATTTGCTGAATTAAACTGAACAACTTTTTAACTCGAGTTGCGAAGCAAATCAAAATCTATTTCAATAAACCATGAATTCTCGGAGGAACAATATCATGAAATATCAGAATTTAGTTTTCATTTTTATTTTTATTAAAACAATCATAAAACTTGCAAATGACTTCAAATTTAATAGCAACAGACTTTATTAACATTTAATTTATCCTACCGTATCAAATTATCATTTAAATTATAAAAAAAATGAAAATAATCTTGAAAACAGTATTTCTATAGACAGTAGCAATACGTACAATGTTTATTCAATGACCGAAAATTTGATTAAATCTCATTGTTTTACCAGCTTTATAAACACAGCTGTGTAATATTCGAGAACATTCACACGTATTTTTGCACAAAACCAATTCATTTGGTTAAAATCAGTTTTATAAAAAAACTGCCTACGCACTTACATGAAAAAAGATGGAAGGACCAGTGTTTATGTTAGAAAACTCTTTGAAAGGTTGTTACTCATACTTAACAAACTACTGCGAATTATCTCTCATGTAAAATTTATCGCAAATGTGAGCCTCGTGCCCGCTCAAGGACCTTCCTAATCCATTACCCCGTGTACACTCTCTCTGTTTTTGTTTCGGACCTCTATCAGTACTGACCTTATCTATGTAATCCTAACACCCTGGTACCTTTTTGTACGAGTCGCTAAAGGTAACAGAGGTTATTCTGACATCGATACGTTTTCAGCTCAAACGGCTCAGAAATTACGACTGAAAAATACACTATCGATTGTCGATGCACGGCAAAAAGGAGAAAAGTTACAGCTGAGCTTACCATGTCAATGTTACTTAATATCATGACTGAAAAATTATACGTCCTACTATGCTTTACAAAAAAAGTACTAATAAAATCCACTCCAAACGTTATCACATATAAAATCACACTTACCTATTACCTAGCTGGCCAACTTTACCCATTAGGCCTACTACACCCCCCGCGCCCCTACCCAGTCATCCCCAGTTGGGGTACACCCACGCACAACTCAGAATAGAACCCCACACCCCGTCTACGTCACACAACTGCGCCACAAAACAGGGAGACGGGGGGACCGAGCTATTTTTAGCAATTTAATGAAACAAAAAAAAATGTAATAAGTTGGATTGTTAAAACGGGTTTAAATTTCTTCTTTTCTATCTGCTTGGTTCTTTTTCTGGTCCTTTGTACCGCGATTTTGACTTCACTTCATTAAAATGAATTTCTAAATTGACTGCTTTAATATTTTTAGAGTGATGAGGCGCAGAATATTAGTTTGTGTAGATATTTTGGGTATCTTAACAAGCATTATTCTGCAAAAACTCGAAAACATAGGTGTCAGAGGTGCACAACTCCAGTTCTTCCAAAGTTACCTCACAGATCGAACGCAAGTGGTTAAAATAGGAAGCACCGTTAGTAACGAGCTTCCTATTGAGTATGGGGTGCCACAGGGGAGTATTCTTGGTCCTACACTGTTTCTGGTTTTTATTAATGACCTCTGCAATCTAAATATTCCAAATTCTAGTATTGTAACTTATGCAGATGATACCGCAATAACTTTCTCCGCAGACTCCTGGTCAGAACTTCAAATTAAAGCTCAAAGGGGTCTCGACTCCACCCTTGACTGGCTTCTGGCTCACACCCTAACACTCAACACAAGCAAAACTAAATATACCACTTTTTCTATTAGTTCAAAATCCCAGCCAAAAAATAATCTAACACTCACAGCCCACACATGTCCCACACAAGCTACACTAAATTGTAATTGCGCTCAAATAGAGTCTGTAAATAGTATTAGATACCTAGGCGTAATTTTAGATAATACCTTAAACTTTAAGGCCCATGTGGATGTATTGACGGGCAGAGTGCGTAAGTTGATGTTTATTTTCAAAACACTTAGAACTGTAGCTAACCAATTTATTATCCGCAATGTCTACTATGCGCTCTGTCAGTCAATATTATCTTACTGCATTTCTTGCTGGGGTGGGGCTTCTAAAACCACATTACTTCCTTTAGAAATTGCGCACAGAGCGATATTAAAAATTGCAACCTTTCGTCCAATTTTATTCTCCACCACCCTGTTATATAAAGAATGTAATGTTCTTAATGTACGACAGTTGTTTATTCTTCATGCAATTTTATTTCAACATCAACTTACCCCCTTCGTTACACTTAAAAAACGACGTAAAGATTTAATTTGTTCCCTCCCACAGCCCCGCTACTTCTTTACAAAAAAATTTTTCTATTATCTTGGCCCTTTCTTGTACAACAAAATTAATGCAAATATTTCAGTATACTGTTTATCCGTTCAAGAATGTAAATCAGCAGTCTGCTCCTTCCTACTAGACAAAACGTATGACGAAACTGAATCTTTTCTTCCACACTGAATCTAACTACACTATCATAAGTATACTACACGCTTCACTCATACTCTCAAAACATAAACACCCAAACACACCCTCCGAGCCTCACACACGCACACACACACACACACACACCCTCACACAAACACATACACTCACACAGCACACTTACTCATATCTTTTATAGACTAATTCTTTCAAGCATATTCCATATTTGTTTGTTTATTTTATAAAAACCAATATCATTTATTTTTTTTAATTTTAAACACTAAGCAATTGATTTCACCATTCTTGAGGGATACGGCACTGTTTCTCTTTACTACAGGCTATTATGTAGCCTATCTAAGAGAACAGTACCCCAACCATTTATGTTGTATACCAGTGTTCATTGTAAAGTGCAACTGTTTTTATTGTATTTACTGCAACACCTTTTATGCAATAAAGTTTTTATTATTATTATTATTATTATTATTATAGATACTGTTCAACCAAATGTTATTCCATAGACGCCTGCGTTGGAGCATTGGAACAAGTTTGTCAATGTTTGCTTTCCCTTTAACACATTGGTCTCGAAAATTCTATTACTTATGGACATGAACCTTATTTTCTCACTTTTCTTCTATTCTCGGGGGCTTATACTTGTAAATCTCATAACATATTTGTCCAAAAATAGTTCTATTCTTTGTTGAAAAGACATAAAGGGCTATTTTTGACATATTTCACCTTAAGTAATATTTGAGGGCAGTAAATATGGCTGTCAGTGTATTCATGTGGGAGTCTCATGAAATCCTATGTCCCTAATAGAAAATCTAATAGCATGTTGTAGTGATTGATGTGCTCCGAATCTCTTATTTATTTATTTGTGGGTCTCAGAGGTCAATCGTCTTTCTTTCAAAATAAATTGGAGTAATAAGGACCACATTTTTTTTGATATCTCTAGAGACGAAAAGTAATTGTTTGGTAATGAGGTTTTTACTTGTTCTAAGCTAAGGGATCAGAAATGAATAAAAATAATAATATTTTGTATGTTCCTTTATATTTTTCTGTTATGAAGAATTTTAGGAAATTACAAATATTGATTTCCATAACTTGTAATATTTGAGCGTAATCTACTTTTAGATCATATTGCCTCGTAGTTCTAAGCAAGTAATATGGAAAATGCGTAGGATGAAGCAACTACATCTGCTTATCAAATTCCTGCAAAAACTTGCATTTATTTTCCGGATCGCGTACCTACATACCAGCCGTAAATGCCTCATGTTCTGAGGCGTGGGCTGATGTATTAAAATTTTTAATAAATCAGAAACGAACTGAAAATCCTTTTTAAATTGGTTAAAATAGATCCCCTTATTTATTTCGCCATCAATCGTATGATAGTCAAAAACCTGGTCCTTTGTTACGGAGCCAATTATTATCATCAATTCAAATATTTTTCGCAATGTGGGATCAAAGTGAGGCAGTAAACAAACAAACCTTCAATCGGAAAACATCAAAATCCTGTCTAAAGCTGTTATCCCGAAATAGGAAAACAAGAAATAAAAAATATTAAAATCAATCAACTGAGTAAGCTGATGTTGAAGGTACAAATTGGCGAAGAAATGTTTTGTGCGTAACGTTCCTTTCAACGACTCGAGGGGAGAGGGTGCACCATTCAAGGAGAACCTTTAAATAGAACCTCATACCAGAAGCGTATCAGGGAGGAGGAGGTATCGATGAAAATGAATTTTTGATTACAATTTATGCTGACGTTGGGGATATTTTTCGTGGCACTGGGATTATTAATGTTGGAAGCATAATGCGTAATAGTGTTGGGTTTACAGCTTATCGTTAATGAAAGGATAATACTTTTTGGTAAACATTAAAAACCTTGAAGAATAATGTACTAAAGCTTTATCACTTTAATAATAAAACGCGCACTTAAATATGAAAGCTGAAAATGTTTTTCATTTATTAAAAACATCGAGAAAACAAATTCTTCACACTCTCCCATCCCTACGTCCCGTTTCCGGGCGCTCGATGAAATGTATCAGTATTTGTTTGTATCGATATTTAACCTCAAGCTTTATTAGCTGCGATAACGTCCCTTCACTAGAACAAAGTCAGTCGCTCTCATTGTCTGTTTGTACAACAGCTTCTGATCGCTTCGCTTTTGAAATTTATTTGTTTATAGAACTTTGAGGAGATACTTATGAAGAGTTGGGAGTTTATTTAACGACGAAAAATAATGTTTGGAATTGTGGAAGAGTTTTAGAACTGGAAAAGAAATATTTATGCTTAGGAGCAGAAGTTTATTCATTTTGGTGATGGTTTGACGATACATGTGTCTTTTTCTATATTTTAGCGTCTGTTTCTTATTGATAGATTACTTTGATTATGTTTCAATTTTCTGATCTAATGCTAATTAGGGGCATTCATATCCGTTTTGGAGTGCTACTTTTATTAATTCTTCGAGCTTTTTACAGTGAAAGGCTTAAGAAGCTATTAATTATTACTATAATATTTAAAGAAGACATAAATGCCAAATTGCCAAACATATCTTTCCCCGTCAAAAGTTTCGACTGTTAAATTAATTATTCAAATTATGACAACACCAATTTAACTTGTTACCAGCTTCAATCTTTTCACCCAAAACAAAACTGTTTACCCATCATCAATCACCCTGTTTATTGTTCTTTCAAATAATATTCCGGTCTTGTTCAAGAATCTAAACCGCATTACGTTGGAGGGATGGAAACAATACGGAGGGCTGAGGACCAGCAATTGTGTGAAGCTGGATTGAATATTAAACGTGTCTTCTACGTGCCCCATCTGTAGAGGCATCCAGAAATTCCGTAACAGAAGGTGGAGTTTGTTTAGTGTCTCTGGTTCCGTTTGCTCTTATGAGCGAAGTAAATATTGATAGCAATACTGGATAGAAAGTTAGGTTTAATTTCATCAGTCTTGTCTTGCCGAAAAAATCTTGCATAAAGAATCGCAATCTCTAACATCATTTGTGTCGAGCATCTTTTAAAAATCATCTTCAGAATTAGACAAAAATTTTATAAGCCACTAGTTTCGGCTCGCGACTTCATCCGCGTAAAATTTCTTGTACCTCCGACCCACCCCGTCGCACCGTATCGCCTGCTCGCGTTATTACTTCGTTTTCGCTCAGCATTTTTTCTGACTTTTTTGTTTTTGCTCGGGTCCTAAAGGCCCTACCGTAGTGTTCAGTAGCCTTTCTCAAGAATTGAACTATCAAATGCAAAATTTTTTTTTTTAATCCGACCGGTAGTTCCAGAGATTAGTGCGTTCAAACAAACATACAAACTCTTCAGCTTTATCATTAGTATAGATTGCAGAACTCCTTAAAATGTTACAGTCTGTAAATAAAATTCTTAGAAAAAAAAAATTGTATATACAGAGTTGATACGACAGAGGGGCATTAAATTACACTACGTATACTATACGTGTTTAGTATTAATTCGATAAGGTATAAAAATAAAAAGCTCCAAAATTGAGATTTTTTTTTTTTCAAACAAACTAAATAGCTTACAAATCAGAGTAAAACGCAACCACCCTTTGTAAATAAAGGAAAAACCCAAATTTCATAGAAACTTGGACCTGGCGACTGACCTTACAAAGTGGCAACGTCCGCGTCGTCGCACGCGCGCCGGGGCGCGGCATGTGTTTCGTGTCGAAGCGGGCGGCCGGCAGTGGCGCGGGCGGCGGCTTAGGCCTCCGCTCGCGCTGGCTGTTATGTTAGATAGTTTTGAAGTACGCCGACAACAAAAACACTAAATTTTTAAATTCTCTATGTTTCCTCCATTCACATTAATGCACAAATTATACCGACGGAGAATATTGTTATTTAGTTTTCTAATTAAATCACTGTCCGTCGCTAAGCACTTTAATTTGTGAAATGCTAAAATAATCCTGTTTTTTAGTTCAACAATTGTATTTACCTCGGAGGCATACACTTCACCCTTAATGTATCCCCACAAAGAGAAATCCATGGGAGTGAGGTCCGGAGATCGTGGTGGCCACCGAACAGGTCCGAATCGACCGATCCATTGCTGCCCAAACATTTCTGTGAGCCGCTCCCTGGAAGCCATCACAGAATGTGGAGGCGCACCGTCCAGCTGGTACCACAACTTGCGATGAACGGCTAAAGGTAGTTGGTCAGTGTACTCGGCCACAGGACCACTTAATAAATCTAAAAATTTTGCCGCTGTAAGGGTGCCGTCAATAAAAACAGGGCCGATAATATTATTATTATGGATACCAGCCCACACATTGAGAGAAAATCTGTACTGGTGTTCAGATTCTCGAAACACGTGTGGATTTCCCAAACTCCAGTACCGGAGGTTTTGCCGATTCCAGATGCCGTTCCGAGTAAAAGTACACTCATCGGTCCATATTACATTTGTTAAGAAATGGCGGTCTTCGGATGTTTTATTTAATAGCCATTGGCAGTAACTGTTCCTGATCGGTAAGTCTCTCGATAACAAAGCTTGCACCTTCCGATATTAATAAGGTTTGCGTTTGTTACGTTTTAGAACCTTGTGGATGGTTCTATGGCAACATCTAAACTGCCGGGCGGCTCTGTGCAGACTCGTTGTCGGGTTGCGGGAAAAATGATCTAATATTCGTTCGTCCCATGCAGCGGGTATTTGCCGCGGTGGCACTCCCTCCTGTTGCGGCACTACACGTTTATTGTCCCGTAATCTTTGTACTGCCAACTGTATGGTGCGGGCGTTCCTAGGGCGATTGCGGCTGTCACCATACCTTTCTCTGTATGTTCGCAGAGCTAATGCTGCGTTTCCACGGCATTCACCGTAAATTAAAATCATGTCAGTGTATTCTGACGCCGTGTAAGTTAGACGAGGCATTGTTGAACACTTTAATTAGGTATACACACACACACAACCAAAGTTTAATTACGTGTCCTATCACAATAAAAAACAGTAAATCACAAAAAAAACACTAACACTAAATAATTATAATAGCAAGTTACGTGTCTTGTCACAATAAAAAAAAAGAAAGAAGTGTCCTATTCACAATAACAAAACAAAATCACAATTGTCAGCGCACGAGTTCGACAAAACAATAGCGGCACAGGACTTCCGTGTTACGTAACGTACGTCCCGGAAGGATAGCGTTGGCGCACTGAAAAACCAAGTTTTTTAGTTTTTAGAGGCCCCCCTCGCAAGGACCAAAGATGCAATAGCAACACACTGACCTATTTCTATTTCTTTTACGCGCGTGATGTTTTGCTAATGGGATTGTCACTTTCTTTTGTAGGACGTATTTGCTTATGACTTGCGTAAGAGCGGCAACAACGTATCGTAGATTTATCGTTTTAAGGTGCATGACCTATGCCTATAGACATAATCAGCTGTTAAGAAAAATACATCATGTTCAAACGGGCCAAAAACTTAAAAAGTCATTTGCGACTAAACTACTGTTTCAATTTAAATGATATTTGGTACAGAGCTTGAAAATGGTTTTTTTTTTTTTTTTTTTTTTTTATTTATAATTCACAAAACTGATGTACAATCACAAATGCATCAAAACAGTTACAAAACAATATTTCTGATTGACATCTACTAGATGTGAATCTAGCATGCATAACAATTAGTATAAACAACAAAAATTAACCAAAACTTATAAAAATGTAAAATTTTCCATAGATAATGAAAAAGTTTTGAGAAAGTACAAAAAAAAAAACAAAAGTAAAGTTATATAGTTAAGACTTTAAGTTTAGTCCTAACTGAGGCTACAGAACCAGTAAAGACATCTATTTCACCACGAATGGAGTTGGCAAAAGAAAGCATGCGGCAAATGGGTGAAAAATTACCGATATTAGTCCGACTATGAGGCAGGACGAAAGTCCTTCGGTTTAGTAAGCGGCTGCTACTACGTGGGATACTAAAATTCACTTTTTCTAAAAGCTCAGGAGAATCTATTATGCCATTTATTAGTTTAAATAAAAACATGAAATCTAAAGATTTCCTACGTGCGCTTAAAGATTTCATTTTATAATGATTCAGTCTAGAGTTATACGAGTTGAGACTACGACATCTGTTATCCGAATAACATAAATGATATAAAAACCTTTTTTGAACGCGCTCTATCCGATCAGAGTGCACCCGATAAAACGGGTTCCATACCGTACTGCAATACTCCAAAATACTTCGAATAACGCTGTTATAAATGGAAATAGTTAAAATTGGTTCTTTAAAAATTTTCATTTCCCTGACAATGAAACCTGACAATTTAGATGCCCGACTAATCATTTGGTCGTAATGACTCCTAAAACTTAAACTACTATCTACTAAAACACCAAGGTCCCTTATAGTATCAACTTCTTGAAGCAGGCTGTTATTAATTGAGTAATAATATTGACTTGTTTTCCTTTTTCTGCTAAAGTTAATGAAGTAACATTTGTTTTGATTTAATGACATTTTATTTTGTATGCACCAATTGTGTACGTTATTTAAATCTAACTGAAGCTGAATGATATCAGATTCATTGTATATAGTTCTATATATTTTTAAATCGTCTGCAAACAGTTTATATTTCGAATCAATTTTGTAGCTCAAATCATTTATAAAAACTAAGAAAAAAAGAGGCCCCAGGTGTGACCCCTGTGGCACCCCCGATGGTATGTAACATTGTTTGGATTTAAAACCCTTGAGATACACCAATTGCGACCGATTTTTTAAGTACGATTCACACCAACGAAGCAACGACCCATGAACACCCATACTTTCCAATTTTGCAATTAGTAAGTCGTGATCTACCAAATCGAAGGCCTTTTTAAAGTCGGTGTATATTGAATGAACTTCTCTACCGTCATCTAATGCAGATGATATATATGAAACATACTCAACTAGATTAGACAGTGTCGATTTTTTGGGGCGAAAGCCGTGCTGGTTATCATTCAATACATTTTTAAAGTGAGAAAACATTTTTTTCTGTACTAGCGATTCAACAATTTTGCCACAAGCGGATAGGATAGACACTGGTCTGTAGTTTGCAACATCATCAATACTACCAGATTTAAAGATTGGCGTGATGTGCGCTATTTTCCACTGATCAGGGAATACGCCCTGTGCCAAAGACTTGTTGAATATTGTAGTCAGTGGATCAGCCAGGTTCGCTGCACATTTTCTTAGGAAAAGAGGAGGGATTGAATCAGGCCCAGGGCCCTTATCACAATCTAGGGAAGACAAGTAATTAAAAACTTCTTGTACTTCAAGTTTGCACCGGCTAAAAGTGTTATTGTTACAGGGAGTTGATTCAACTGGCGTTGCAGTGTGCCTGTTACTATTTGATTTATATATGGACTGAAAATTATCGGAAAACAGGTCACAAATTTCCTGGCCACCCCTAGCAAACCTAGTGTTATTACAAGTCATTTTGTTGGGGATATAACTGCTAACTATCTGCTTATTTTTTAAGTACTTCCAGACATGTTTAGGATTGGTACGCAGATGTTCAGCTATATTCTTTTTAAAATTAGCATAACAGTCCTTTATCAACTCACTGCAACGTATTCTTAGACATTCAAACGTAATTTTATCTCTAGGATTCCCATATTTTTTATATAAGTTGTGATATTTTGCTTTTTCTTTAATGACTTTTAGTAAAGCTCGACTATACCAGACAGGATAGCGTTCATCTCGTGGTTTTGTAACCGGAGTATGCAGTTTAATAATTGGCATAAGAATATCATAAAATTTCTGCAACATTTCGTTAATATCGGTTATAGAATTCCATTCATCCGACCAAGCAATTTTCGCAAGTTTAGCATTGACCGCTTCATAATCACAGAGATAAAAGTTCAAATTTGGGATTTTGTTTTGCACAAGAGGATTGCTATGATTAGATGTAAACGAGATCTCCAGCGCTGGATGATGAGGATCAATTTGTATAAGTGGAATTAAGGCCTGAGAAACCAGCACTTTGTTGTTACTACTACTAAGAACTAGATCTAAAATACGATTTGAAGCGTTGGGTATCGTGTTGCATTGATGAAGATCATTAAACGCTAACATATCTAAAAAAGTGTGTTCTAGATTACTACTAGATCTTTTGGGAACCAACAGCCCAGAATCTACATCATATTCCCAAGAGATACTGCCCATATTAAAATCACCGACCAGTAAGTTGATAGAATTGTTTTTAATCTTTTTGTTAATTACTTCAGTAAAATTTCGAAATAGTGCATCGATATAGTCTTGTTTGATTGGAGGTGGAATATAAACCGCACAAATATTAATACTTAAGCCACTCTCGCATTTGATTGTGATCCACAATTCTTCACAATGGGACTCCCAATTTAACCTACGTGAGACCTCATACTTGTCCAGAGTTGCAACAAACACCCCCCCACCATCCCTTTTTGTAGTCGCGGATACCGTAGAAGATCTATCGCGCCTGAAAACTCTGTATCGCTTATCTAAAAATTCATGATCTAACACCGTATCATTGAGCCAACTTTCAGTGCCGATAATTATATCATAATCAAAATTTAAAGCAGCATTATAAAAATCCTCTGTCTTGGTTCGTAAGCCTCTTACATTTTGATAATATATTTTAAACTTGAATTCAATTTCTAATAACACTATATGCGTGCAAAGTACATAAGTAATAAAAAAAAAACATAAGCTACAAAGATTCTAAAGAATCAAAATTTTTAACTAGCAGAGATTTAGTTGTTACATCTTTCCTCACAAATATGCGACCATTCCGAACCCATACAAAGTTATATTTCTTTTCCTTAGCAGCGATTCTTGTCGCTGCATGAAGTTTTTTATTAGCTAGAGTCAGATTTTCCGTCACAAAAATCGGCTGCTTTTCTCCACCAATTCCAATATGGCTGCTGTTTAACTTCTCCGACTCATTCTTCTTATTAAAGTTCCTAACTGCAGCAAGTACACTATCGCGAATGCGAGGACTGGCTAACTTGACGACAATGCTACGTGGACGATTTGTTTCTTCATTTAATTTGGCAACTCTATGAAAAGACTGGATTTCATTGTCTTGAAGTTCATTACCCACAATTCTACCCAACTGTTTTATGGTACCTAGTATAAGCAGTTTAAAGGAAAGCCTTTCTGTCGTATCAACTTTGTATATTTTTCCTACTGCAATGCGCCTACATAGTGTACTTCTCTCAGATGTATTCCTCGAATACTTATTAAGTTAGTTCGCCCACTAGTTATGTCGTTACAGGTCGCTACAAGCTGTGCCTTCCCTGATAAACAATTACTTCTACACACATCTCGTTGCTAAGACGTTTATTTGACTTGAGAAAAGTTTGTTTGGTCTAAGTGGGTTGGTACAAAATTTATTGTGTTTTTTCTAGTTGAGGATATTTTTTTTTTAAGGTTTTTATTATCCGTTGATCAACTTCTTATTGCATAATTATGTTTTATAAGTCTCGCGTCTGAGTCTATGTGTACCAGACTGCTATGTGTAGAGGTGGCGCCACCTGCCACTGCTGGCCGTGCCGGTTGCCAGGACCAACCTTCTCGCCGAAACACCATTGACCCGCGCATTTCGGGTTATTAACGATCTTCACGTGAGAATCGATGTATTTACATGCCATTTGAGTGAACTCGCAAAAATACTGATGTTCTTTTTATGTTATAATGTAGATTAGAGTAGGCTATGTTGTTGTTTTAATTTTGTTTTATTTAATTTAGGGATGTTATTTTTAGACGTTTTTTATAAGTACTACTAGTTTTTACGTTTTTCATAGTTTTAAATTGTAACTACTTAAGATAATTTTAAGACCACGCTATCGCATTAGGAATACTTCTATAATGATAGTGGTAAGGGAGATTTTGATAAATAAATAAAATTCCAGAAAATTGATCCTTGGTGTCTAGAAGGACCAAAAAAGGAAACAATAAGCGGAATGAGCAGAATTGATCGGTGTTGGAAATAAAAATGCTGCTGAAAATGTATAAAATGATAATTTATTGAATTAATAACTGGAGCTCAATGTAATCAAAAGGGAACAAAATTGAACAAAAACAAAACCTAATTTAGATTACAGGCAAACAAGTGGCCGAGAATAATCAAATAATTTACTATGTTCAATTAGGTTCTACTTCACAATCGGTGTTAATTTCACGTTTGTATGTAAGTAGGTAAATAACTTCTTTAAATCTAAGTAAACAGGATTAAAAAATAACATGACCATTGTATAAACTATTATTATTTTACAATCCTGAAATCACCTTCAGCTCTCACGTAAGGAAGTTACAGATAATCTTGTTAGCCTGCAATCGCCGTCAGCCGCTAGTAATAGAAACGAACACACAAGCCTGTATATGTCTAACAGACGGGTATATTGCAATACAAGGAGAACCTATGTTTGTCCCCTAAGCGATTTGTTTTAAACTGCAGGGTGATAGATAAATGGTAGTATTGTTTTTAGCCTATGCTGTCCCTCTGCTGGGCCAAAGCCTCCCCCAAGTCCTACCAAGAACTCTTCTGCCGCGCCACCTCGAACCAATCACATAAAGGATTTTATTTTTAACTAGCAGCGCCCCGCGGTTTCACCCGCGTTAGTTTCGATCCCGTGGGAATATCAGGATAAAAAGTATTTTATGTGTTAATCCCGGTTATAAACTATCTGTGTGCCAACTTTCATCCAAATCTTTTCAGTAGTTTTTGCGTAAAAGAGTAACAAACATCCATCCATCCATCGTCACAAACTTTCACGTTTATAATATTAGTAGGATAGGAAGTAGGATTCAGCGCTGTCCATAAAAACATATCTACAATGAAGCTCCAAGAGCAGTGGAGGCCCCGTGATCTCGCTGATGGTGGCACATGTGATGGATCATTTAGCTCCCTTCAAAATGGTTGAGCTGAATGGTGCTAATACATGCGTCATGTTCGTGATCGGGCGCCGTCAGAAGGGTTTGGTCATCTCTTTGCTGCCATGGCTTATTTTAATTTAATTTAATATTTGAATTGTTTTTTTTTTTTCATCTTTTCATTACGGACACTTGTAACGTTCTGCATCGTTCTCACATGCATCATTTTTAACATGAATGATGTAACCAAGACTTTGTAACCATATTATTTTGATTTAAAAGAGTTTCCATGGAGTTTCTTGCCCGTTCTTCTCCATAGGTACCTACGCTTTGGAACGCAACTAACTTCATCTTTTTTTAAATCAATGCTTTGAGTTTTGGTTTGGTTATGGCCCCGGCTTACGAGTTGTAGGTTGTAAGTTCTAACCCAGGCGGGCACCATTTGTGTAAATAATTTCATCAACACTGCTCTCAAAACAGTGAAGGAGGAAAGCATCTTAGGTATGTCTTAGAACTGAAAATTCGAAAGCACGTGACATCTACCAACCCGCAATGGGCCCGCCACTGCCAAGAGAGGAGGTCGTGTCCCAGAAATGGGAACGTTATAGGCTTATTACGCATAAAAAGGTAACTTAGATATTGTGTCTACAAGGACCACTAAGGCAGAAGGACCAGTATTTCAAAGACTCTTCCGTGTTGAAACACAAACTGTTTCCGCTTTTTATTTGACTTTCATTTCTACTTCAGCATTATAATGGTGATGAGATGTTCTAGTTTAAAAAATAAATAAGAGTCCGTGTACAAAACAGCTACTTGATTCTGTGTTGGCAGCTAAAATTTCTGGGAACTTCGCTCCGTAAATATTATTCAAAAGTTTTTAGCGGAACTGAGGTCAAATATTTTTAGTATGTTTTTTTTTATATATATTTTTCTAACTAAATTATGTTGGTATTGTGAAAACGCTAAACAAAACTTTTGTGTTTAAATAACCGTCCATTTGTTTGGTTTCCAAGTTTGACTTCATTATTTTTATTAATTTACTTGATTATTTCTCATGATTTGGATTCTACTATTTGTAGCCTATGCAACTGAAACATTATATCTCATATAAAATCACTTCCAATTTCCATAAAAACAATCTCCATGTTTGTCTGAAGAAAATCGCTATAGTCTCCTGCGAGTGACGCGAGGATTACGTCAGAAGGCTCCGTGTCGTGACGTCACTACCACCACCCAAAGAAGGGGGAGGCAGCTGCGTACTGCGTAAATGCGTCGTTTAAAAGTACCATAACAATACGTATTCTAACTCACCCCAAGCAATATTGAACCTTAGACCTTTCGAAAGAAGTATTAGTGTTGTTTATTGTTGATAGTTTCTACGTAGTATATTCGGGTAGGTTAGGCCGTTCGGTTGTCATCTTAACTTGTTTGTTAGCAAGATGGTTGTAGGTACAAGAGGTAATAATAGCCTGTTCTAGCGGATTAAGGGCCTATACTACCTCAAATGGCTTAGCATGATCCTCCGTTATGTCGAAAATACCGCAGCATTAATTTGAAATAAATATATGGTAAAGTTGAGGATTAATGCGAGGTCTTATGTTAGACGAAAACACGATTTCATAAAATTTTCTCGATAGAAAAAAAATCCAAAGTTACCTCCAAACCGAACAATAAACCGCTGGTATTCAAAAAATACTTCAAATTAGATCATGAAACTTTGTATACTAACCGAAATAACTATAAAGCAGGTCTTATGTTATTTACTTTTTTTTAATTATCATCATTTTCACCGTAAAAAGCAAATACCTAAACTATTGGCGCTGCCTGCCGCCTAGCACCGCACTCTGTCTCGCTCTCACTCAGTCCGCGAGCAGTATCGTGCGAGCGAGATAAAGAGTGAATTTTAGCTGAGGTAGTGTAGGCTCTTAATGTGAAATACAAAGGACTTGAAGGTTAGCCCCGAATAGGTAATAGGTGTACTAATAGGTCTGTGTTTATCCTGACATTCCTGAATAGGTTTAGCCGTCCGCAAGTTCCAATTCAATAGATCAATTAATTAGTTTAGTATTGACATGTTATACGGCTGAGTAAAGTGTTGTCTAATTGTATAGATGAGGTGGGATTAGCTGGAGACATCAAGACACGTTAGATCATGCCATAATCGTCAGTTACTTATGTACTGACGTGATATCAATCTAGTTGGGCTGTTCATTTATTTTCCGCCATTTATTAAGAATGTACTTACTTAATTTCCAAAACAACAAACTCTTTAACTGTGAAAATAAAAAGAAATAGGTAAAAACTCAACTCGAATAACCGGAAAAATACTCTGCCATTTACCTTTTACCGAATTACATATACATATTCCTACCCTAACTTATGCATTTTATTTCCCATTCTCAGTCAGTTATAAAACCTTCTCCAACTAAGTGCATTACCCTAATTCCGACTTATAGCTCCAATTGAGCGAAGTAATACTGACCTAGGGGTCCTCGTAAAACGAATGTAAAACTTAGCAGTATGAAGGAACTGAATTTCTTTTAATAACAGGTTCATATACTTAGTAACACACTTATTTTTAGGTACGAAGGAAAATGGTCCTAACGTCCACAATTATAGGTCTTTCGTTTAAAACTATGTTTGATTTAAAAACATAAGAAAATGATAATTTAACAAACTACCACTGAATATGCGACACATATTTTGATATAATACAGTTAACGACTTAGCCGAAACTAAAGGTCATGTCAGCTTTTAGTATAATAAAGTTTACGTAGCCCGATAATAAAATTAAAAGTAGGTGTGATACAAACTCTAACACCTAAGTACGGTGTCGCCTGTGCGTTGTTCTTGGCAAGAAATTTTAAGTATTTAGGTACACTTCTGGCATTTTAATGGTAGTTTAATATTTGGCGGGATCTTGGAGTAGTGTGGGAAAAATCAACTTTTAAACGTCATATTCCTTTAGCAATTAAAAGTACGCTATTTAAGTATTGCTATAGAGCAATTGGTGGTCCAGTGATAACTGCTCCGATTTACGAGTTGAGGTCGTGGGTTCGAGCCCAGAAAGGCGCTTTACTTTGTGTAAATATTCATCACCACTGCTTTCAAAACGGTGAAGAAAAACATTGTGAGGAAACCGGCATTTACTAGAACCAAAAATTTGAAGATATGTGGTATCAACCAATCCGCACTGGACCCGCGCGCCGCGTGGTAGATCAGAGGGGCAATTCTCGTAATTTATAAGAACCTTCACAGTCTGATCTCAGTCTCAATCTGCCAAAAACACCTCTAATTTCCCTACATGTTGACAAGTTTTTGACATTTGTTTGTCGCCGAGATGAGACTGCGACTAGATTTTGAACGTTTTAAATTACGAGAACTGACCTTCAGATATAGCCCACCCCTCTCGAAACCTCCTGTGTCCAAGCAGTGGGAAAATTATATACTGATGATGATGATACGCTGCTTGGGGAAGATTCGGATGAGACTCGCACAGACCAGGGAAGCATGGCACAATATGAGGAGGCCTATCTTCAGCAGTGAGTGGAATAAGGCTGCTTATAAAGAGATGATGATACGCTATTTTCACAATCAATCAACTCAGATTCTCGCAGTCCACTGTTGGGCATACGCCTGTACAGTCAACAGCAAAAGTAGATGATGAAAATCAGAAATTCAATACTAAGTGTCTAAACACACTATGCCGAAGTTACGCGACCGAATTTCGGCTGCTGATTTTACGTTCCGACGTATTCGGCTGATATGACACACCATAACTGCCGAACTTACGCGGCAGAAATTCAGTTCCGCAACTCCCCGCTGCACCCCGTCCCCAGATTTTCATCGGCAATCGAACTGAACTTCGGTTGCGTATAATGTGTGCTCACAGAATAAGTTGCTGCTGAACTTACGCCCGACCGAAGTTAGGCTGTACGCTATGACGCGACGTAAATTCGGCATAGTGTGTCGTCAGTAATTCAAATAGCATTGCAGGCGTAATTGTGCTGAACTTCGGTCGCGTAACTTCAGCATAGTGTGTTTAGACACTAATTCATGAACGGAGTTCGCGTCAGAACTGTGTGGCGTCGAAGTAGTAAATGTTTGGTATAATTTACAATCACATAACGACACTTCGACGCCACACAGTTCTGACGCGAACTCCGTTCATTAGTATTGAATTTCTGATTTTCATCATCTACTTTTGCTGTTGACTGTTTGGTACAGTCAGTTGTGCCACGAATCCCAATTATTTGCCTTGTATCTCTCTCAGTTTTATTACACTACTATTTTACACATAGAGGAATTAGTGTTTTATTAAATATCTATTAAATAGGCTATACTTGTAATTACCAATCTCTCGATATTAATATGCAAATTGCTCACATAAACACTTGTCATGCGTTAATTAACCCCAATAAATACACAGTACACAGCCCAAAGGCTGCATTACATGCGAACATCAACATAACAATAGATTAGTTTTCTAATCCTCCCTTATCTTCGATATAGAATACTAAATGGGAACAAATCATATCAATATTAATAACGAATTAATATAAACTCAATTTGATAACATTATTGTAGGAAAATAGTTATTTACACTATAAACACATGTTTTCCCAGTACTGGGAAAAAGCTTTCCTCCATTTTCCTCATTGTCACGACTGTTTGTGTAGTCGTAGTGCCAAAAAAAATCGGAATATAGTATCGAAGCAAAATTGACACGGAAAGCGTAGCACGAAGCCTACGCAGCTACGCCGTAGCCGAAAACCTACTACGTAGTAGCCCGCTACGAGACTAATCGATAAAGGAACTTTTTTCTTTCGTCTACCATTTTTTGTAAGAATATTTATAATGAGTATATAATATTTTTCAGACTGCTACATTAATATCACGAGCTTATGGTCGTAGGTAGAATTCCAGGATCCGGCAAAATGGTCCTTATTAGGTTTCTTCAGGAAGGAAGTTGGAAAACTCACCAGATAATTCGCATTTTGAACAGTAAGTACCTACATTTCTACCTAACCCTTCTGGGGCAATGTTTCTCCCACACTAATCAACCAAGTGCGCCTCAGAAAATAATAACGTGAATAGCAGCGAAGCAACAGCTTTGCGTCACCCATTCAGCATAAAGCGTGGGCGGCCACCCGCCACCCTCGCGCCTTCTCGCTCGCACTTGTTTCTCTTCTAAATCACCACCCCCCTCTGTCTACCCACGCTTTCATTCAACACCTACGTTCCATTCAAGTATAGTATTGTATGTAGATGGCTCATCGGCTATTTGAGTTATGCTGCGAGTTTCCTTCCTGTAATGTATGAAGGGAAATGGTTTTCGTATTTATTGTATAATAGTAGGATTGATCTTGTTTTTGGTAGGTAATAAGTCCTAACTTGCATACGTAAAGTTTGCTTCCCATCTAAGTAGGCAGAACCTTCAGAAAACTACCTGCTACGAAGATTTTACACACCTTTTTCTTGATCCACGTGCTACATAATGGACCTTATTTAACCCATTGAAAGACACTGAACGAGACACAATACAAGTTTATTGGTAATACTTTTGGGAGCGAGTAGTGTCCCGCAGTGTTGATACAATTGATAATGCGAAAAATTTGTCAAAAAAGTGACCAAATTTTGTCATTTTTGAATAAAGCAGAAAATGTATTCCGATCAAGTGCGAGTCGAACTCACGCACCCAGGGCTCCGTACGAATTTGTAGGTATGTAAATAGTTTTGATTTTTTTTTTGTAATGTACTTAAAATTTACGGTTTTCGGATTTTTTTATTTACACGTGCTACATGACATCGCTTCTTGCCAATTTTCATGATTCTAGGTCAACGGGAAGTACCCTATAAGTTTTGATTTCGGAAATTAAAGGCCGATTGCGTTGACTTTGAAAGTTTTATTTTTTCGCCGCTTCAAAGGAATACAGCCATGAGTATTTGATATTAATTTCAACTTGATAACTTCACGTGTTCCTGAGAAAAAGGGTATTGACTGAAGGGACAACAAAGTGATCTTATAAGGGTTCCGTTTTTCCTTTTGAGGTACGGAACCCTAAAAAATGAAGCTTATTATACACGGATTAAATCGTTGGATATAATAAAGAGTTTGTGTTCTGACTTTATCTATTTATTCTATTTTTCGTAAACAATAGTCGTAATTGCAAATGGGTGTTTGAAAATTATACAAAGTTATAAATGTTGGCAATTTAATTACAGCCAGCGTGGGCTGCTATCTTAACAAACAATCACGAAATAATAAATTAAATAATTATATCCGTCCTTTCTATGTCCTTTATATTACTATATTATTATTACATTATCTGATTTGATAGTTTATGTACGATAACGGCAAAATGCAATATCTTACATAAATATTTTACGTATACAAATTAAATGGTTTGTTATAATTATGAGACCACAAACATTGTTGATTAAGTTCGCAGAAATTGAAGTTCGGAATGGTAATGGTATGCCTCGCGTACGCGAAATAATATTTATGCATAATAATTATTATTTCACGCACGCGAGCAGTGGGTGGCGCGACCACGACAATAATTGTAATGACCATAAATTGATAAATAAATATAACACAAATGTGGTCGAGAACAGTTGGTTATGGAAAATGGGTCAAAATTATTGTTGTGATACAGTAATTACTGTTTTTAAAATATGTGTGTGCTGTAGCTTATAACAAAGAATATAGACTCATGTTCTTTTTTTTATTTTTTTTTTCTTTGAAGAAACCAAGTGACAGCCTCTTTATGACTAAACGTAAAAAAATTATGACTAGGGAACTATGTAAGGAGTGTGAATATTAATATCCTCCTTTGTTGTAATAAAACGTTATTGCCATAACCTAGGAGCATGGAGCTAGAGAGCAGTGGTGGTCCAGTGGTAACGGCCGCGATTTTCAAATTATAGGTCGTAGGTTCGAACCCAGACAGGCGCTTTATTATGTGTTAATTATTTCATCACCACTGCTCTCAAAACGGTGAAGGAAAACATCGTGAGGAAACCGGCATTTACTAGTACCAAAAAATCGAAGACATGTGACATTCACCAAGCCATACTGGTCCCGTGTGGGCGGGTTACGGCTCCCTCCCTCTCACAGCGAGGAGGCCTGTTTCCCAGCACTGGGAACAGTATAGGCTGAATATGCATATCTGCCATAACCAATCCATTATTAAGTTTAGTGATTACAGTAATATCCCCTTTACGAACTCCCAACCACACTTTAATATCCGAAAGAAATTAACTAATACATTTTCCTGGTGATTTGAATATGCAAATGTGACGAACTAAATTCGTAGCTTGTACGTAATTATGTAAATAAGGGATACGTTCGACCGGCGCCTAATAAACCCTTTCATGTTAGGATTGAGGGAAAATATCATAAAATTCGAGTATGAGGTGTGGTCATTCTCATTTGTGTGGGAAAACCTGCGTGGTTTTATTGACGTTTGTAAATGAAATTGATTTGAAAAGAAATATTAGCCTTTGAGCCGTGCTAAGGATACAGTGCTATCTTATTTGAGTTTTATTGTAGGTCGTGATTGACATTGCCATTTTATTAGTAGTTTGTTTTTTTACACAGTTATCATATATTGATGCAGACAAAAACACACATTGTTTGATAGCTACGATTGGCTGGTCATATGAATTTGTATGTCCGGAAAACCATAGACCAGCGGGGCAATTGCGGAACACATTATCAATGGGAACCGGTTTCATTTTGACAGTTCAACAACATTCATTGCGTTATTTACGTGTTGAGCAAACAAATTTTTCGAACTTATGAAGAAATGGATTTGCAATTTGCTTCAAAATGATTTAGATTCCGATTTATAGTGTGTTACGCAATTAGGGTGCAGTTTAGTTACCAATTTGTTGGCTGGCTAATCCTTTAGCAGGGCATGATCCGATACTGCAGGAGAAAAGGAATTTAAAAAAAAAATTATCACTAATCTGTTAAGCTTTAGAAATTAATTAAATGAAACATCAATACTTATTAAAATTGTATCTTCAAAGGGTTAACAGTCCACAAAAAGGTTTAATAAAATATGATCTTCTATTGTTTGGTCACGCACGTTTTGTTTTTGTTATTATAGTATGATGGGTTAAATTGCTTTTTAGGGTCAAACAGATTAGATTGTGGGAAAAAATTATTTTAACTACCCGCCCTGTAGGTTGTATTTATTACGGTTCGGAGCAATTTGTTGAACGTTTTTGGGTCATTGTGAAAATATGTATCGTAAATGAAAACTTCGAAATGAAATGAAAGCTTTGAAATAATAATATGGTAGAATGGTGAAAGCGCAAAATATATCATATTAAGTACTCATAGGAACACCATGTATGGCTAAACAGCCTGATGTTCTAGTTTTTTTTTTCGTGACACTGCGTCACCTCCGGCCGAATGCTATTTATGATGGATCTCTAAAAGAAATAAGCGATCCCCTTAAATACTGAACCCTTCTCTTATAAAGTTGGTTAAAGGTGCTGCAGTGAAGCAGTACTCTATAGAATTCAGCTTGTAATACGTAACTATTTAATATGCCACAGAACTTCCTATCAAACAAAGTAGAACCAACCAACTCGTCAATTTACCAGAAACCGCTAAGTAGGTATTCCAATCACAATACGTAATATAGACCTACCATATTCATAAAACAGTTGTTCTGCCGAAATCGATCCGTTGCTACCCCCACGCTTACATTGCGCAATTGCAATGACCTTCAACCTTCACCTTGACCCTCGACATTATGCTACTGCCCACGCACCACGAAATATCAAAGTTCGGCACTACGTCCCGAAACTTAAACACAACATACATAGCTGCATTTATGCGGAGACTGAGAAATTTCTGTTTTGGACCAGAGATGGTTGCGGTTGTTGTGCAAATTGCGCAGTTTGTTAGGGTAGGCGGTTCATTCAAGTTTCGGTATCTGAGTGCAGTAAATATTGTAACTATTGCAGAGTTTGGACAGGGGTAACTTTGTTTGTGCGCTGAAATTGAAGCTGGGTTCTGAGAAGTTTGTGTGGGTAGTGTGGCTTTTGTTTTGTTTTTTGATTGTACTACTAGTTTTGCGGCTGCTGACTTGTTATTTTTTTTTTCATTTAGAATGTTGAGTTGATTTTGAACTGAGTAGTAAGTTGTTGCTATGATATTTCGATTTCATGTCTAGAGTTTAGGTATTAGATGTCTGTTTTAAGCTGATAAGCGACATGATATTAACACTCATACATAAACTCAAACCTTCTTTCCATGGGGTTAGGTAGAAACCATAGCCACCTGCTTCGATCCTGACATAGTCCTCACATGATAGTAAGTTGCTATTTAATATAACTAGTTTAAAATCGTTATTCAACCAGTTTTTTTTTTCAAAACTATTTAGCTAGCTACTTGATATACAATAAAGAGTACCTATCATAGAATGAGATCAACTTCAATTTAAATAGATTATTATGATCCAACCTAGTCTATCAGACATGCCAATTTTCATCAGGCTTTGATCAAGACTCAAAAAAAGACCAAAGTATACTCAGCTCAAAAAATATTCATAAATCGAAATCGATTTTTCTTTCAGACTAAGTTAAGATAAATTTAAGTGGGACACGATAATTTCTCTTCTTTCTTTTTAAATCTGAGCGAATATTTAGGGCAAGGACATTAACTTAATTCTAGACTCCAGTAAATTGGACTTTATTACAAGTCCGAGACTGGATGTTCTTATGGCAATCTCAACCTCAATCCGGGGAGTATATTAAATGGGGCGTACTTTTTGAGATGTAGCAATTTATAAGCGAAAATGCGCGTTGAATTCGCTGTGTTCGTTTTATTGGCTTTTTAATATATTTTACTTGGTTTTAATAGGTTTTTATATTTTATTTATCCTTTTGATAGATTCTTATTTTGTAAATTTGAGGACTTTATAGGCCTTGTAGACTTTAGATCTGTAGACCATTTTTTCTTGTTGACAGGCCTACGCTGTCCTCCCATACCTACTGTAATTTGAAAACATGCTAAAAGCCATTTATTTTTAAAAGTGTAACCGTGGAATTTCTTGCCGGTTCTTCTCCATAGGAAACGGCCATTTGGAACCGTGCATCTAGCTTCTGACGTTTCATGAGTGTCCACGTAGGCATATATGAAATAAAATATTTTGATTTTGTGCTTTTTGAAAATTCTTAATGGCAGCTATTTTTGTTAATACTATTAAAGAGATAATTATCTACAATTGCGGTATGATGTAGACTGGTGGCGACCTTCGACTACAATGGGTTTCTGTCAGCACTTTAACGGAATTTAAAATTGAAAATACAAACAAGTTTTTTTTTGTAAAGTGTCAATCCCAGTACTTAATTACCGGTTGTTCCTGTACACCATTATTATTTAATTTAGGGCAAGGTCACCCACCCAACCACACCTTTCCGTGAACTTCCTTGGTGAACGCTTTTATAAAAGGGTATTTTTTTCTCCCTTAAAAAAAAGCGTCCCACCACTTTACAACGTAATACGGTACAACTTTGCGCCTCTATCCCGAAGTTCGTGAATGCCTCGCTACAGCCTTTTGTTTCATTTTACAAAACACTCCGCTTGCCTGCATAATGGATTAATTCCTTAACAAAGTGTGAGTACCTAGTGCTCACACTAATTACGGTAGAGCGACATTCTAGCACTATTTTAAAATCAGCCAGCTATTTTTGAATAAATGAAAATAGCATTTTATAAAAAGAATCTTTTTAATCTTGGACTTTGAAGTGACAGTTTAGTGGTCTTTTTTCTGTTTTTGCTCTGCCGTGATTTAATAATGAAAGTGGCGTTTCTTTCGTGTGGGCGTTATTAGCTGCTTTGAAAGGAACACCGAAGAGGCTTAACAGGTGTCGCCTTTGAAAGAGCGGTATGTAAAGATACTGCGTTTGATTCCTTGGCTAGACAGTTTTTGAACTTTTATTTTATGAAACTTTGTCTGTATCGTTGAACTGTGTCTAGTAAATGCAATAAATGAATATGAATAAAAACATTAATGAACGGCTACTTATATTGCTAGTAGGTAAACAAGCCCGAGATCCACACTTAGCCTTTGCTCGCGGCTTTGACTGCGTCGCCAGAAAATTATCCAAATGGAATTTTTCATACTTAACGAGTTTAAATTAGTGATACGCGTATGAAATTGTATACAGTTCTACTTACCCTCATGGATAAATACAAACTTTTGATTATATTGTTTAAGATAAATAACACATCCAGACGTCAATAAAATACAGAAGTAAGAACAACACAAAATATAATATACGAACAACTTCATTCGGTTTTAACTCCAATACATTTGGCGGTCACATTCAAAAATATGATTTCCTAGGAATGACCCGCTTGTCAGGTAAAAATCTTACAATTATTATTAATAATAATTACCTCAACATGTTTTCTATTGTTCCAAAAGTTATTATTCGACTGTTTCGGAAGTCAATTATGAGCATTGAGCTATATAACTAGAGAAGCAAACCTCAATAAAATGTGTCAAAAAAGTGTAGCCACTTTATAAACGCGACGACGTAGCTTTGAAACCACTAAACATTTAAAAGTAAACATATATCTGTCTCACTTACACGCGTCGTAATAATACTACCGTCGCTTAGATTAGACAAAGACCACAATATAAACATGTAATGACGGGATCGGGTTGCCTACCCATGCGAAATTTTACCCAACATTTTAAGCCATAAAAAACGTTTTAGGTTAAGTTTAATTATTTTTAAAATATTTGAATTATGTATTTCATAATGGATGTGTAACAGAAGTATATAAATAATGAAAACAACTAAGACATTTTCTTTTTGAATATTTTTTCTTTATTATTAATGAAATTGAATGATTTAGTAGGTAGCCAGTCAGTCTCTTTTCGTAGCAATCGGATTATTTCCACCCATTTTTCACGGCGTGCTGCATCTTTAGGCACCCTGCTACGTTGTTATTATTAAAAAATATTTAAAATCACTTATTCCATAAATTAAAAAATCCCACTAATGTGGGAAACTAAAACTAAGTTTTTAGTGGTAACACTGAACCCAATTTACAAAATTCTACATTTTATTGCGTTTTTACGTTGATATAAACACAGAGACAATTAATTTACGTGTGGAAAGTAATTCCGGTTAATTTATTATGTTTTTGTGATCTTGAATCGCACTCTTTCGCGATATTTTTTGTCGCATGTCACTCGGTTGACTTCGGTTGGCGTCACACAGAGCACTGAACTGACGTTAGCTACGCTGATGGCTGTAGCCATCAGACTAGTGGCAACGCCTTGGTGCGGTAATTGCTAATCTAGTGTAACATATAGAAAGTTGATACGACAGATGGGCTTTCCTTTAAACTGCCTATACTAGGTATCATTATCAAGCTCTCTACCAAAAATCAATTAAATTGAAACAGTAGTTTAGTCGCAAATGATTTTTTAAGTTTTTGCACCGTTTGAACACGATGTATTTTTCCTAACAGCTGATTATGTCTATAGGCATAGGTCATGCACCTTAAAACGATAAATCTACGATACGTTGTTGCCGCTCTTAGGCAAGTCATAAACCAATACGTAGTACATAAGAGAGTGACAATCCTATTGGCGAAACATCACGTGCGTAAAAGAAATAGAAATAGGTCAGTGTGTTGCTATTGTATCTTAGATCCTTGCGACACAAAATACCGAAAGTACAGAAGTCCACGCTCGGCGGTCACGCTATGGTTGTAAACTTTGGCTTATGCACAAAAAACTATCGTGGTAGTGGCACTCGCATCTAGTTGTTTGATTTATTGATGAGAAACGAAAAAACCAATAATAACTAAAATATTTTAATTTTAATGTTATTGTTACATTACAAATTTGTCACAAAGTGCTACAAAGTCATGTTCGCTATTACTTTACGGCGCGGGACCGGGGGCCGGGGCGCTTACCTACCTACCTAACTACTGTGTTACGTTAATACAAACCATCGAAATACAAGCAAATACCTACTTACCTCTCTGAAACAACTGATAGATTAAAAAACGACAATTCACCGTTTAATGTTGAATTTAAACAACCGTCCACTGAACAGTTATAATTTTTTTTTATTGCTCCATTTTTGCACTTCATAGACGCATGTCTCAAGCGGATGGCACTTGCGCTCGCACTAGTCCCAACCAGTCCGAGATATCGTGTCCGTGAGCGGTGTCTATGTGTGCGTTGCTCGAGCGCACTTTGTATGTAGATTGACTTCTGTACTCTCTGTATTTTGTGCTTGCGATCAGTAAGTGGGGCTTCCAAAAAACTTGTTTTTTCAGTGCGCCGACGCTACCCTTCCGGAACGTAGGTACGTACGCGGAAGCTCCTGCGCCCTTATTGTTTAGTCGAACTTGTGGGCTGACAATAATTGTGAATTTGTTTTGTTATTGTGATAGGACACTAAATAAGTTTAAGACAGTATTCCTTTTTTTTATTGTGACAGGACACGTAACTTGGGATTATTATTATTTAGTGTTAGTGTTTTTTTTTTGTAATTGACTGTTTTTATTGTGATAGTTAAACTTTGGTTGTGTGTGTGTATAATTAAAGTGTTCAAAAATACCTCGTGTAACTGACACGGCGTCAGAATACACTGACATGATTTTATTCTACGACGAATGCCGTGGAAACGCAACGTTAGCTCTACGAACTTACAGAGAAAGGTATGGTGATAGCCGCAATTGCCCTAGGAATGCCCGCACCATACAGTTGGCAGTACAAAGATTACGGGTCAATAAACGTATAGTGCTGTAACAGGAGGGAGTGCCACCGCGGTAAATGCCCACTGCTTGGGACGAAAGAATTTTAGACAATATTTCCCGCAGCCCGACGAGTCTCCACAGAGCCGCCCGGCAGTTTAGATGTTGCCATAGAACTATCCACAAGGTTCTAAAACGTAAAAAACGCAAACCTTCTAAATATCGGAAGGTGCAAACTTTTTTATCGAGAGACTTGCCGATCAGCAACAGTTACTGCCAATACTAAATAAAACATCCGAAGACCGTCATTTCTTAACTAATTTAATATGGACCGATGAGAGTACTTTTACTCGGACCGATCTGAAATCGGCAAAATCTCCGGTACTGCAGTTTGGAAAATCCACAGTGTGTTTCGAGTTACTGCCCGCGCGCGACGTTGGACGTTGCCACTTTGTATAGTTATCCAAGGTCAGTCACCAGGCCCAAGTTTTTATGAAGTTTGGGTTTCTCCTTTATTTACAAAGGGTGGTTGCGTTTTACTCTGATTTGTAAGCTATTTAGTTTGTTTGAAACAAAAAAATTCTCATTTATGGTGCTTTTTATTTTTATACCGTATCGAATTAATACTAAACACGTATAGTATACGTAGTGTAATTTAATGCCCCTCTGTCGTATCAACTCTGTATATCAATGATTATGAGTATTTTATGGTTGTATGAAGGCTCTGTCGATTGTGGTTGGGCTGCGATAGAGATTTCTGATTCGATGTAGTATCTACTCTTGTGTTTTAATAACATTCGTTCATTAATAATAATAATCGTACTTCGTAAAAGAAGAAACTAGAAACGTTTGCCTACAACTGAAATTGTATCCAGAATCTTTACAAAGGACCAAATTAAGAATCAAGCAAAATTTTTTTTCTGAACTTTTTCACGAGCTTAACGAAAATCAAAAATGAAGTTTAAACTAGTTTCACATTGATTGATTGGTTTTTGTTCTTGATCTTTTGCGGATTAACCTTTGTTCTTTTGGAAAAAAAGGACCAATTTCCAGCAATTTGCTCAAACATCTCATTCATTCACAACATGTTTTCGCGATTACATCTGATGCTTTATATTACATGGCATTTATCCAATTCCCTCACTTGATTGTTACGACATAGTCGGTCAAGAATTTTCGCTCAAAAATTCCGATCTATCTACAAAAAACACAACTACCTTTTTAAAGTTTACTTCACTACTGAACAAACGGAGGCAAATGAAAAAAAAAAACCAGCTAAGTGCGAGTCGGGCTCGTACACAAACGCAAAAATGCCCTCTAATTTCTAACTTTTATTTCATTTTTATTATTTACTAGCGACCCGCCCCGGCTTCGCACGGGTGCAATACTGATACTAAGTACAGGTATTTCAGGAATTCCAGCACGCGCCGCCGCGGCCGGTACCGCAGCAACCGCTATGTCCCTGCATTTTAAATCTGTAAATCTTCGAAAATATTCATTTAAATTACATGCTGTAAAGGGCCATATTTATCTATATTAAATGCACAATGTATTTAAGGTACTTAATTGGATGAGGATTAATGCTGTATTGCTTAAAATCGCTTCGTAAATAAGCCATTATTTCTCGTAAAAAGTAAAGGATAAAAAATAATTATTGTGGGTTATCCCTAAGAGATAGACATATACCATCGCGGACTTTTTTGTAGACCTTTTTAAGGTGTACAATACTGTAGTACATTATTTTGACCTATCTTGTAGGGTTCAGCCAGCGTTTGAAAAGTAAGCGCAAAAAATGTGTTTATTTACGACATCACATGCATGCATGTATTATATATATGAACCTTCCTCTTGAATCACTCTATCTATTAAAAAAAACCGCATCAAAATCCGTTGCGTAGTTTTAAAGATCTAAGCGTTCAAAGGGGCAGAGAAAGCGACTTTGTTTTATACTATGTAGTGATTGTTATAGCGGCAATAGTTATGCACACTCTGTGAAAATTTCAACCAATTACCTATTACGGTTCATGCGATACAACCTGCTGACACACAGACGGACTGACGGACCGAAAGCGCAGGCTTAATTATAGGGTCCCATTGGCACCCTCTGGGTAAATAATCCTAAAAAGAGAAGGAATCCTGAATTTTCTTCATTTTATAAACGTGATTACTTGTTAGACCGAGGGGTTCGCTGACGTTCTATTATTAATTAACCTCCAAATTGCTTTAAGAGAGAAATTTAATCTGGGGTCCATCCTCTAAGGTCTTACGCGCTACATAAATACATGTAGCGTTGGCATGGTTGTGCAATGATCTTGACAGTGCGTGGTTTGGAACTTAGAACTTAAGAGATACTAGTCAGCTGTGTTTGCTGAAATATGGATAAACTACCAGCGCCCCGCGGTTTCACCCGCATAAGTTTCGATCCCGTGAGAATATCAGGATCAAATATATCCTATGTGTTAATTCTGGTTATAAACTATCTGTGCGCCAAATTTAATCCAAATCCGTTCATGAGTTTTTGCGTGAAAGAGTAACAAACATCCAGCCATCCAACCATCCTCAAAAACTTTCAAACTTTCGCGTTTATAGGAAGTAGTACCTACAAACGGGGTGAATAGAGATACAGGGGCGCATTGGGACGAAATTTAAAAATTCATTTTAACGTTGAAATAACATAGTTTGTTGCCAACAAGGGCCCTTAGTCGTTAATTATAATACAGTAAACATATTATAGTCCTTTTTGGAAACAAACTATATTATTTCAATGTTAAAATCCCGTTTAAAGTTTCGCCCCAATTCACCCCTGCATCTCAAACTCAACTCAAACTCGCATTTATTTCAAATAAACCAATTATAGGCACTTTTGAATTGTCAAGGGTCTGTCAGTCAGAAAAATGAAGCTAGTTGCCCATTCCAAAGCGTAGGTACCTGTGGAGAAGAACGGGCAAGAAACTCGACGGACACTCTTTCTCACATCTCTTTTACCCGGTTTGGTGGTATGGTAACTAAATAAGTAGAGCAGATGAATGATATTGATGATGATAACTTAATAAGTAGGTACTTGGCTGATAAGGGAAATTTACCTCTTGTCAGCTAAGTTTTCAAGTAAATTCGTGTTCTATATATAGGTACACCATTTCCGATTTGCTTCAGGGAAAAACAGGGTTGATGATATCGTTAAATTACAGGTACTTCGTTTAACGATTTCATTCCCTTTAACCATAATTATCTTAATTTTTTTGTTTTTTGATAAATGGGTGAGGTGGGGCTACTGGCAAAATCCTGCGGGGTAATTGCGTAACCCACTAATAATAGGAATGATTTTAATTTTGACAGTTCAACAACATTCATTCTCGATAAATGGGCTATCTAACACTGAAAGAATTTTTCAAATCGGACCAGTAGTTCCTTAGATTAGCGCGTTCAAGCAAACAAACAAACTCTTCAGCTTTATAATATTAGTATAGATTTACGTTATTGAGCAGACATTTTTTTCGAAATATGAAGCAATGGATTAGCTATATCCTTTAAAATGATTCAGACTGTGATTGATAGCATGTTACGCAATTCGGGTATTTAATCGCAACCTTACCTGGTCCTTTTATCCAAAATGTTCTAAGGTCTCGTTAATTAATCCAACTAATTTTGTTTCAGGTAAAAATTTATATTCATCTCTGGCTCGAGACATCGAAAATTATGAACAGTACCTACAGTAAGGTAAACTAATTGTATCAAACTGCTAACTGCCCTTTTACTTACAACGAATTTAAATTAAGTAATTTTTTAATTAAGTTCTGCGCTCCGAAGTTTTACGTAACTGAATAAGGATAGAAAGTGACTTTGGTAGATATAACTTAGTTATCTTGGCATCGTGAGGGAAATGTTAATTAGGACGCACCTTGATGTAGTGGTTCTTTATGTAGCTATCTGTGGGACATAGGGGGCGAATGTTTTTGTGTGCTAGTGTAGGTATTTCTTATCACACACAACACCACCATGAGAGCAGTGGGGACCCAGATCGATCGATCAGGTTAAGCTACGCTTACCGCGGTCGGTCTGTGGATGGGTGACCATCTTTACATACCGAAACCCCTCCGCGCCTCGGAAAGCACATTAAGCCGCTGGGCCCGGCTGTCATTCGTAGATCTTTGACGACCGGGTAGTCAGAAGCCCGAAAGTCTAACAACCAGTCTTACCAAGGGGTATCGTATTACCTAGTAACTGGGTTGTGGATGTCAGATAGGCAGTCGCTCCATGTAAAATACATTCAGCTGCATCCGGTTAGACTGGAAGCCGACCCCAACATAGTTGGGAAAAGGCTAGGCAGATTTGCCGCGGCTTACGTGTCGTACGCTTTACTTTGTGTAAATTATTTCATCACCACTGCCGATCGATTCTGTAAAAATCTTACCGTGATAACTTAGGTGAAGTGAGCGTGAAGTTAGCGATCAATAGGGGCAATCCCTAACATCAGGATGACATTGACAGCTCACTCCACGCTCACTGACGGTTAGATGGTTACAGAATCGCACTGCTGCTCTCGAAACCGGCATGTCCTGGAACCAAAAATTCGATTTACCAACCCGCACTGGGCCCGCGTGATGGATTATGGCCTCCTCCCTCCCACTGAGGGGAGGCTTGTATCCTAGCAATGGGAACATTATAGGCTGATGAAACACCGTGCCTCAATTCCTCGAAAGGATGACCAGAGGTGCAAATTACCTAACTCCCACACATAACTGACGAAGTGCGGATGGGTGGGTATTCATTAAGTTTTTTTTTTGTATAAATACCAAGAGAAAACTTGTAATTCATTAATATATGGCTTAATCCAGGAGTCGCCAAATGGCGGACCGCGGTCCGCATCCGGACCGCCGACCTATTTTGTGCAGACCGCGAGAACACAGCAACTTGCACTACAGAGTACATAATTTAATAAACATGTATCCACCGCATAAGCTTTCTTGACGTCTTTTCGAAATCGGCCGGGTGAAGTAACGAGCTAAGGCTGATATGCCACTTATCCAATAACTTGGTCCAATGTGCATTTTTGATCAAAGAAATTGGATGACTTCATCAAATGAGCTAGAAACACTCGACTTACTGATGAACATCTCCAGGATTTAATGTTAGCTTGCACCAATTTTACTACAAACTTCAGACAGATAGTCCGCAACAAAATGTCATTTTTCTCATCGATATGTAAAAAAATACTTTTGTTATCTATTTCCGTGATTACAATCGTTTAATAAATATTTTTTTTCTATAAAATGTTGTGCAGACCGCGATGGTCATTTCATTTCTTCAAACGGACCCGGAGCGAAACTAATTGGTGACCCCTGGCTTAATCAGTAAACAAGAAAAAACAATAATTATGATTTGCATTTTTGTACTGGTAAATTACTCGTGCTAGCTGTATATCGTCGCGAATATTTAAATAATAATTTACTTTGTTTATTTATTTATTTAATCTTTTCGCACACAAAAAGGTACAAAGGCGGACTTAATGCTTTAGGCATTTTCTACCAGTCAATCAAGGGTGGTGAAGAGATTAGATGGCAGGTGCTTTGGTTGAGCCGAACAATGATTTAAAAAAAAAAACTATTAAAATTATTGAATTATAAATAAAAAACGTACAAAAATACATAAATAAGTTAAAAACCTATAATACACATAAATAAGTACTATTTAATATAATATTTATATGTACAGACGCCAGCAGGTCAACCTACCCCAATCTGTCAAATTTATTTGATAGGTTTTCAACTTTAGCAAAAAGGAATAAGGTTCATATTCAATTGGGAAAATCTGACTCATTGGGGTAGCTTGATGTGCTGTCCTCTGTACATCTTCTCTAATATACAATGTGTTAATGAAATAACCCAAAACCTGAAACTAGTTTGTTTAGAATCGGCAGCAAAATCGAATACAATAATTTTTAATATGGGTTATTTTTTTTTTCAAAAAATAATTATTTGTCATGCCGTGTCTAATATATTTTAACGACGCTGTACGCTACTGTCCAACGCAATGAATACAAACAGCGCGGGCGAGGGTGAGGAGAGGGGGTGCTAGAGCTGGCGCCAAGGCCGGAAAGCGCGCCGGCGGCGATAGAGCTACGAATCTGTAAGACAACAACATTTACAAATATCTCTTGCTATAATTTTTGAAAATAAATAATTATATGTCATATCAATTTAGTAATATAAAAATCGGTTGGGGTGTCCGAGGTTTTGGGTTATTTCATTAACACTTTGTATATAATCTCGTGTCACAGTGTTAGTTACCATACTCCTCCGAAACGGCTGAACCGATTTGTATGAAATTTTGTGTGCATATCGGGTAGGTCTGAGAATCAGCTACTATCTATTTTTTTTTTTTTTTTTTGCAAAACGACGTTTGCGGGGTCAGCTAGTATTATATACAAATTCAAGGGAGAGAGGTGTTGAGATGACTCTACGCTGTTTGTTTTGAAAATAACTACACACATCAAAAGTGTCTAGGGATCAACATATATTTTTGCAATAACTTTTCTCCTGATTGATATTAATTAAAATTTTCTTTAAGGATTCATCAAATAAAGTGTTTTCGTTTGTCACAGTAACGATAAACCAAGTCACCTTTGCATTAATAAAGAAATTTGCCATTTTCCTAATAAAGGGATTTTTGACATTTGAACCACTAACACAAAAGTTCGAAAAAAAGACTGAAATAACAGTTTTCTCTAAAATTTTATTGGGTAACTTAAACAATTAATAATCCGTGTTTCTACCGCGAACACTAACAACACAAGAACATCGGTTTGGCATACTCAAAATGAGTTCATCCAAATCACGCTGTGGAATGGCCGCCCATGTTCGTTGCAACAACAAAAAAAGGTCTTCTTGCGACTGGATACCCTCCATATACGGCAGAGCTCTTCTCTGTAGCATATCCCATGCATGCTCAATCGGGTTCAAGTCTGGCGACTGAGCAGGCCAGGGCAGGACATTGATGTTAGCTGCGGCGAGAGTCTGTCTTACAACTCTTGCGGTGTGCGGTCGTGCATTATCATGCATTAACTGAAATAAGGGACCGATTTGCACTTGTAGAGGAACGATGACGTCTGATACAATCGTCTCAGCATAAATTTGAGCGTTGAGGTTGCCTCTGATCCAAATCAACTCAGTTCTTCCGCCGATCCAAATACGGCGGGTATTTACCATGATGGTTCCACCACTATAAGGATGGACTTCCTGGCAGGATTTTAATCGCTGTTGGCGTCCAGGGGTTCTCCAGTGTCGTATACGTCTTGTATCCGGTCTCATACCAAAACGAGACTCATCAGAAAAGCACACGAAACGCCATTGTTCTTCTGCCCAATTTCTGTGTTCAAGAGCCCATTGATATCGAATCCTACGATTGTGCATTGCTATAGGTGGTACCCGTAGCGGTCTTCGGGAATTAATACTAAACACGTATAGTATACGTAGTGTAATTTAATGCCCCTCTGTCGTATCAACTCTGTATATCAATGATTATGAGTATTTTATGGTTGTATGAAGGCTCTGTCGATTGTGGTTGGGCTGCGATAGAGATTTCTGATTCGATGTAGTATCTACTCTTGTGTTTTAATAACATTCGTTCATTAATAATAATAATCGTACTTCGTAAAAGAAGAAACTAGAAACGTTTGCCTACAACTGAAATTGTATCCAGAATCTTTACAAAGGACCAAATTAGGAATCAAGCAAAATTTTTTTTCTGAACTTTTTCACGAGCTTAACGAAAATCAAAAATGAAGTTTAAACTAGTTTCACATTGATTGATTGGTTTTTGTTCTTGATCTTTTGCGGATTAACCTTTGTTCTTTTGGAAAAAAAGGACCAATTTCCAGCAATTTGCTCAAACATCTCATTCATTCACAACATGTTTTCGCGATTACATCTGATGCTTTATATTACATGGCATTTATCCAATTCCCTCACTTGATTGTTACGACATAGTCGGTCAAGAATTTTCGCTCAAAAATTCCGATCTATCTACAAAAAACACAACTACCTTTTTAAAGTTTACTTCACTACTGAACAAACGGAGGCAAATGAAAAAAAAAAACCAGCTAAGTGCGAGTCGGGCTCGTACACAAACGCAAAAATGCCCTCTAATTTCTAACTTTTATTTCATTTTTATTATTTACTAGCGACCCGCCCCGGCTTCGCACGGGTGCAATACTGATACTAAGTACAGGTATTTCAGGAATTCCAGCACGCGCCGCCGCGGCCGGTACCGCAGCAACCGCTATGTCCCTGCATTTTAAATCTGTAAATCTTCGAAAATATTCATTTAAATTACATGCTGTAAAGGGCCATATTTATCTATATTAAATGCACAATGTATTTAAGGTACTTAATTGGATGAGGATTAATGCTGTATTGCTTAAAATCGCTTCGTAAATAAGCCATTATTTCTCGTAAAAAGTAAAGGATAAAAAATAATTATTGTGGGTTATCCCTAAGAGATAGACATATACCATCGCGGACTTTTTTGTAGACCTTTTTAAGGTGTACAATACTGTAGTACATTATTTTGACCTATCTTGTAGGGTTCAGCCAGCGTTTGAAAAGTAAGCGCAAAAAATGTGTTTATTTACGACATCACATGCATGCATGTATTATATATATGAACCTTCCTCTTGAATCACTCTATCTATTAAAAAAAACCGCATCAAAATCCGTTGCGTAGTTTTAAAGATCTAAGCGTTCAAAGGGGCAGAGAAAGCGACTTTGTTTTATACTATGTAGTGATTGTTATAGCGGCAATAGTTATGCACACTCTGTGAAAATTTCAACCAATTACCTATTACGGTTCATGCGATACAACCTGCTGACACACAGACGGACTGACGGACCGAAAGCGCAGGCTTAATTATAGGGTCCCATTGGCACCCTCTGGGTAAATAATCCTAAAAAGAGAAGGAATCCTGAATTTTCTTCATTTTATAAACGTGATTACTTGTTAGACCGAGGGGTTCGCTGACGTTCTATTATTAATTAACCTCCAAATTGCTTTAAGAGAGAAATTTAATCTGGGGTCCATCCTCTAAGGTCTTACGCGCTACATAAATACATGTAGCGTTGGCATGGTTGTGCAATGATCTTGACAGTGCGTGGTTTGGAACTTAGAACTTAAGAGATACTAGTCAGCTGTGTTTGCTGAAATATGGATAAACTACCAGCGCCCCGCGGTTTCACCCGCATAAGTTTCGATCCCGTGAGAATATCAGGATCAAATATATCCTATGTGTTAATTCTGGTTATAAACTATCTGTGCGCCAAATTTAATCCAAATCCGTTCATGAGTTTTTGCGTGAAAGAGTAACAAACATCCAGCCATCCAACCATCCTCAAAAACTTTCAAACTTTCGCGTTTATAGGAAGTAGTACCTACAAACGGGGTGAATAGAGATACAGGGGCGCATTGGGACGAAATTTAAAAATTCATTTTAACGTTGAAATAACATAGTTTGTTGCCAACAAGGGCCCTTAGTCGTTAATTATAATACAGTAAACATATTATAGTCCTTTTTGGAAACAAACTATATTATTTCAATGTTAAAATCCCGTTTAAAGTTTCGCCCCAATTCACCCCTGCATCTCAAACTCAACTCAAACTCGCATTTATTTCAAATAAACCAATTATAGGCACTTTTGAATTGTCAAGGGTCTGTCAGTCAGAAAGATGAAGCTAGTTGCCCATTCCAAAGCGTAGGTACCTGTGGAGAAGAACGGGCAAGAAACTCGACGGACACTCTTTCTCACATCTCTTTTACCCGGTTTGGTGGTATGGTAACTAAATAAGTAGAGCAGATGAATGATATTGATGATGATAACTTAATAAGTAGGTACTTGGCTGATAAGGGAAATTTACCTCTTGTCAGCTAAGTTTTCAAGTAAATTCGTGTTCTATATATAGGTACACCATTTCCGATTTGCTTCAGGGAAAAACAGGGTTGATGATATCGTTAAATTACAGGTACTTCGTTTAACGATTTCATTCCCTTTAACCATAATTATCTTAATTTTTTTGTTTTTTGATAAATGGGTGAGGTGGGGCTACTGGCAAAATCCTGCGGGGTAATTGCGTAACCCACTAATAATAGGAATGATTTTAATTTTGACAGTTCAACAACATTCATTCTCGATAAATGGGCTATCTAACACTGAAAGAATTTTTCAAATCGGACCAGTAGTTCCTTAGATTAGCGCGTTCAAGCAAACAAACAAACTCTTCAGCTTTATAATATTAGTATAGATTTACGTTATTGAGCAGACATTTTTTTCGAAATATGAAGCAATGGATTAGCTATATCCTTTAAAATGATTCAGACTGTGATTGATAGCATGTTACGCAATTCGGGTATTTAATCGCAACCTTACCTGGTCCTTTTATCCAAAATGTTCTAAGGTCTCGTTAATTAATCCAACTAATTTTGTTTCAGGTAAAAATTTATATTCATCTCTGGCTCGAGACATCGAAAATTATGAACAGTACCTACAGTAAGGTAAACTAATTGTATCAAACTGCTAACTGCCCTTTTACTTACAACGAATTTAAATTAAGTAATTTTTTAATTAAGTTCTGCGCTCCGAAGTTTTACGTAACTGAATAAGGATAGAAAGTGACTTTGGTAGATATAACTTAGTTATCTTGGCATCGTGAGGGAAATGTTAATTAGGACGCACCTTGATGTAGTGGTTCTTTATGTAGCTATCTGTGGGACATAGGGGGCGAATGTTTTTGTGTGCTAGTGTAGGTATTTCTTATCACACACAACACCACCATGAGAGCAGTGGGGACCCAGATCGATCGATCAGGTTAAGCTACGCTTACCGCGGTCGGTCTGTGGATGGGTGACCATCTTTACATACCGAAACCCCTCCGCGCCTCGGAAAGCACATTAAGCCGCTGGGCCCGGCTGTCATTCGTAGATCTTTGACGACCGGGTAGTCAGAAGCCCGAAAGTCTAACAACCAGTCTTACCAAGGGGTATCGTATTACCTAGTAACTGGGTTGTGGATGTCAGATAGGCAGTCGCTCCATGTAAAATACATTCAGCTGCATCCGGTTAGACTGGAAGCCGACCCCAACATAGTTGGGAAAAGGCTAGGCAGATTTGCCGCGGCTTACGTGTCGTACGCTTTACTTTGTGTAAATTATTTCATCACCACTGCCGATCGATTCTGTAAAAATCTTACCGTGATAACTTAGGTGAAGTGAGCGTGAAGTTAGCGATCAATAGGGGCAATCCCTAACATCAGGATGACATTGACAGCTCACTCCACGCTCACTGACGGTTAGATGGTTACAGAATCGCACTGCTGCTCTCGAAACCGGCATGTCCTGGAACCAAAAATTCGATTTACCAACCCGCACTGGGCCCGCGTGATGGATTATGGCCTCCTCCCTCCCACTGAGGGGAGGCTTGTATCCTAGCAATGGGAACATTATAGGCTGATGAAACACCGTGCCTCAATTCCTCGAAAGGATGACCAGAGGTGCAAATTACCTAACTCCCACACATAACTGACGAAGTGCGGATGGGTGGGTATTCATTAAGTTTTTTTTTTGTATAAATACCAAGAGAAAACTTGTAATTCATTAATATATGGCTTAATCCAGGAGTCGCCAAATGGCGGACCGCGGTCCGCATCCGGACCGCCGACCTATTTTGTGCAGACCGCGAGAACACAGCAACTTGCACTACAGAGTACATAATTTAATAAACATGTATCCACCGCATAAGCTTTCTTGACGTCTTTTCGAAATCGGCCGGGTGAAGTAACGAGCTAAGGCTGATATGCCACTTATCCAATAACTTGGTCCAATGTGCATTTTTGATCAAAGAAATTGGATGACTTCATCAAATGAGCTAGAAACACTCGACTTACTGATGAACATCTCCAGGATTTAATGTTAGCTTGCACCAATTTTACTACAAACTTCAGACAGATAGTCCGCAACAAAATGTCATTTTTCTCATCGATATGTAAAAAAATACTTTTGTTATCTATTTCCGTGATTACAATCGTTTAATAAATATTTTTTTTCTATAAAATGTTGTGCAGACCGCGATGGTCATTTCATTTCTTCAAACGGACCCGGAGCGAAACTAATTGGTGACCCCTGGCTTAATCAGTAAACAAGAAAAAACAATAATTATGATTTGCATTTTTGTACTGGTAAATTACTCGTGCTAGCTGTATATCGTCGCGAATATTTAAATAATAATTTACTTTGTTTATTTATTTATTTAATCTTTTCGCACACAAAAAGGTACAAAGGCGGACTTAATGCTTTAGGCATTTTCTACCAGTCAATCAAGGGTGGTGAAGAGATTAGATGGCAGGTGCTTTGGTTGAGCCGAACAATGATTTAAAAAAAAAACTATTAAAATTATTGAATTATAAATAAAAAACGTACAAAAATACATAAATAAGTTAAAAACCTATAATACACATAAATAAGTACTATTTAATATAATATTTATATGTACAGACGCCAGCAGGTCAACCTACCCCAATCTGTCAAATTTATTTGATAGGTTTTCAACTTTAGCAAAAAGGAATAAGGTTCATATTCAATTGGGAAAATCTGACTCATTGGGGTAGCTTGATGTGCTGTCCTCTGTACATCTTCTCTAATATACAATGTGTTAATGAAATAACCCAAAACCTGAAACTAGTTTGTTTAGAATCGGCAGCAAAATCGAATACAATAATTTTTAATATGGGTTATTTTTTTTTTCAAAAAATAATTATTTGTCATGCCGTGTCTAATATATTTTAACGACGCTGTACGCTACTGTCCAACGCAATGAATACAAACAGCGCGGGCGAGGGTGAGGAGAGGGGGTGCTAGAGCTGGCGCCAAGGCCGGAAAGCGCGCCGGCGGCGATAGAGCTACGAATCTGTAAGACAACAACATTTACAAATATCTCTTGCTATAATTTTTGAAAATAAATAATTATATGTCATATCAATTTAGTAATATAAAAATCGGTTGGGGTGTCCGAGGTTTTGGGTTATTTCATTAACACTTTGTATATAATCTCGTGTCACAGTGTTAGTTACCATACTCCTCCGAAACGGCTGAACCGATTTGTATGAAATTTTGTGTGCATATCGGGTAGGTCTGAGAATCAGCTACTATCTATTTTTTTTTTTTTTTTTTGCAAAACGACGTTTGCGGGGTCAGCTAGTATTATATACAAATTCAAGGGAGAGAGGTGTTGAGATGACTCTACGCTGTTTGTTTTGAAAATAACTACACACATCAAAAGTGTCTAGGGATCAACATATATTTTTGCAATAACTTTTCTCCTGATTGATATTAATTAAAATTTTCTTTAAGGATTCATCAAATAAAGTGTTTTCGTTTGTCACAGTAACGATAAACCAAGTCACCTTTGCATTAATAAAGAAATTTGCCATTTTCCTAATAAAGGGATTTTTGACATTTGAACCACTAACACAAAAGTTCGAAAAAAAGACTGAAATAACAGTTTTCTCTAAAATTTTATTGGGTAACTTAAACAATTAATAATCCGTGTTTCTACCGCGAACACTAACAACACAAGAACATCGGTTTGGCATACTCAAAATGAGTTCATCCAAATCACGCTGTGGAATGGCCGCCCATGTTCGTTGCAACAACAAAAAAAGGTCTTCTTGCGACTGGATACCCTCCATATACAGCAGAGCTCTTCTCTGTAGCATATCCCATGCATGCTCAATCGGGTTCAAGTCTGGCGACTGAGCAGGCCAGGGCAGGACATTGATGTTAGCTGCGGCGAGAGTCTGTCTTACAACTCTTGCGGTGTGCGGTCGTGCATTATCATGCATTAACTGAAATAAGGGACCGATTTGCACTTGTAGAGGAACGATGACGTCTGATACAATCGTCTCAGCATAAATTTGAGCGTTGAGGTTGCCTCTGATCCAAATCAACTCAGTTCTTCCGCCGATCCAAATACGGCGGGTATTTACCATGATGGTTCCACCACTATAAGGATGGACTTCCTGGCAGGATTTTAATCGCTGTTGGCGTCCAGGGGTTCTCCAGTGTCGTATACGTCTTGTATCCGGTCTCATACCAAAACGAGACTCATCAGAAAAGCACACGAAACGCCATTGTTCTTCTGCCCAATTTCTGTGTTCAAGAGCCCATTGATATCGAATCCTACGATTGTGCATTGCTATAGGTGGTACCCGTAGCGGTCTTCGGGAATGAAGGTTCACTTCATGCAAGCGGTTTCTGACTGTTTGGTCGCTAATTAAGTTCCCTGAAGAGTGATGAAGCCTCACGGCTAACATCATGGCGGTTATTGTTGGAGCTCTTCGAGTTAAGATTTGAATGTATCGGTCTTGTCTCCGTGTGGTGCAGCGATACCGTCCTCCATGGCGCTCAGCCACGGTACCAGTGCTTCGGTAACGTGTCCAAAGTCGACTGATAACACTCTGACTTGTATTCAGAGCTAAAGCCACAGTACGTTGCCGGGAACCAGCTTCTATCATTCCCACGGCTCTGAGCATTTCTTCCCTGCTTAAATGACGTCGCCGCTCCATAATAACGTTGGTTTTAATCAGTAGTAGGGAAACAGTAGCACTAATAATGTCTTCAATGCGTTGTATGTTTTTATAGGGAAAATATTGACAGCTGATTTTCATCTTTTACTCGAATTTGATTCACAGTTCCTGATTCAAATTATGAAATGCACCAAAAAGGATCCATATAAATTTATAAAATCATAAATTTATTACAAAGCCACATCTCAATCTCAACAAATCCGCATAAAAATGCTTGATCCCTAGATACTTTTGATGTGTGTAATTGACGTTATCAATTCACAAATTAAAGTAAATTATTGATAACGTCAATTCATACAATAACATCTCTCTTATGGTTAAATCGAAAAAGTACAAACAACAATCAAAAGACCCCGAGGGCATCGATAAGCCGACGTTTAAAAAAGTTAATTAAAAGAATTAATATTTTATTTACACTAACCAGTCTTACCAAGAGGTAGTGTTACCCAATAACAGGATTGTGGAGGTCAGATAGGCAGTCGCTCCATGTAAAATACTTGTATTCAGCTGCATCCGGTTAGACTGGAGGCTGACCCTAATATCGTTGGGAAAATGCTAGGCAGATTGATACGTCATTTTGTGCTTATCTTTAAATGTGAACATGAACCTTTTAATCTGTTACATAATTATATGAATCATCATCTGCCAAGCCTTTTCCCAACTATGTTGGGGTCGGCTTCCAGTCTAACCGGATGCAGCTGAATATCAGAATTTTACAGGGACCCACTGCTTATCTGACCTCCACAACCCAGTGACTAGGTAATACGATACCCCTTGGTAAGAGTGGTTGTCAGATTTTCGGGCTTCTGACTACCCGTTTTTCAAAAATGATGTATTTTGCCATACTATCCGCCGATTGAGCCAAAGAAAATTAAGTCTTATTTTAAGGCAATAAGACTCAATTTTGAATGCATAAAACAATGTTAGGAAAAAATTGTTTTGTTCATTGTATTATGCTTTTAACTCAATGCTCTAATTGGGGTGTATGAGGTTTTGCGCATTTAACGTTACACGTTGTATGTAGTAAGACATAAATGTATATATGTATTATTATGTTTTTAATAGCTATAAATAAACAATTTTATAATGGCATACGGCACACGATGTTGACAATGTCCTATTTATATTAATACTGTACGTGTACACATTATCAGCTCACGTTTGATAAACAATGTAAAAATAACTATTTAATTGTAACTGTTGCCATACAATTAGCGAACTAATTAAAACTGTAGTAAACTTTAACAGAATTACCGAATTATTTCGTACTAACTACAAACTCTTTATTGAGTTTATTCGACTTCTTACAAAAATCAATTTATTTTTGGTCGAATTCTTTAGAAAGTTTCGCCTTCAATCAATTATTTTTGGCCTTACCGTGGTCCGAAATTCCGATGCTTGTAGATTTTGGGGAACGCTGATTTTCTCGCCTCATTAAACTGCAATGAACATGGCTTTCATTTTGACAGTTCGACAACATTCATTGCCTTATTCACGTTGTCGAACAGACACATTTTGCGAACATATGAAGCAATGGATTAGCAACAGCCTTAAAAATTTAAGGAATTGTGATTTTTTTTTTGTGTGAAAGTGTGTTAAGCTATTGGAATGCTAGTTAGGTTTTATGATGCTTTTAAAAATAAAAATACAAGGATTTTTTTAGTCTTTTAACGCACGGTGTATTGTATACTGCTTCTTGAACTGTAAGGTAATTATAGGAAAAGAGAACTAGTCGTGGACTTAAGTTTACTGCCATTTTACCTTGATGTAATGCGTTCACCTAAAGATAGATTCGAAAGACTTATCCGGGGGATACAAGGATGTAAGCTATAAATACCATCACAAATATTTTGGCTCCATAATTGAACTAAAAACAACAGTAAACACAACGGCCGGTCTTCGTGATTTTACTATTAAAGTACAATAAATATTTTGGCTCAACATCCAGAACTTTGCACTGCCCATGCATTCTATAACTGCTCAACTCAGTACTTCTAAAGACCATTATAAATTCTATGCTACCACCTCTAACAATTCAAATGACCAGCTCTTTTTGACCTTCCACCACTCTTCTTCCTCAACCAATTAGGAGCCTACAGGGAAAACATCACCAAAAGCATAAAGGCCAAGCTATATTGGTCTTATATTTTTCTAGGAGTCTGGCAAACCGCCCAACAGGTTCCAAATTTAGAACGTCGCATCTTAATTCATTTGTTTAATGAAATTGAACTGTTTATGGATGATGTACGGTTTATTTTTAGACTGCTGAAAGAAGCGTGATTTTGGATGCAACAGTTGATCACGTGCTTTTGGCGCCAAGAGTATAGATGGTATTTTCTGTGGTAATATAGTGCAGACAGTGCAGTCATTTGAGTGGAAAATAAAGTGCGTTGGACAAGCATATATTATTTATAATGTTCATATATCTATGTGAAGTAGTTCTTTATGTGACAGAGCGAATGCATATAATATTGAGAAGGCGATATTATGTCAAAGTGTTACTATAATGATAGACAGTGTATAAGAAAAAAATACAACATAATGGGTAAGCGAAGATCGAATCATAATGGTCCATAAAATATAATAGAATACTCTTTATTATGTACATTATATAAATTAAAGATATAAATATAGCAATTTTAGAAAGGGTTATGGAATGGGCGGTCTTATCGCTAAGAGCGATCTTTTAAAGACAACCTTTGGATGGATTAAAAAAGGAAAGGTGTAGGTAGGTAGCCTGTGGTGTAGCATTTACTTAATACAATAAATACATCCATGAGGCATAAATATACAGGGTGTCCCTGGAAGTATGGATCAAATCAAATAGGGGCGTGGGCAAAGTCATTTCCAAACTTTTTGATCCTGAGAATGTTGGTGAATTTTTTTACGGTTCAAAAATTATGACCAACTTCTGTTATTTTCAATCACTTTGCATTGTGTGCTCAAAGAATAAAATCATTTAAAAAAACTAACAGGAACTGTCAATTTATGTTTTTTAGACAGCCCTGATGGTTTTTTTTAATGATTTTTTTTTCTTTGAGCACTATGCGAAACGATTGAAAAAAATTTATCACAACTTTTGAACCGTAAAATAATTCTCAATCATCAATCATTCTCAGCATCAAAAAGTTTTGGAATGACCTTGCTCACGCCCCTATTCGATTTGATCCATACTTCCAGGGACACCCTGTATAATCTTTATAAATATATATAATAAGAATCATGAAACAGGAGCAAAGAAATTATAATGATGATGTTATGGAGAGAGGAAGTGTAGTATTTTTCTGCATGAAAAGCATGACATTTTCTTAACGCGTTAGTCAAACAATACCAAACAGGCGATATCTAATTTATATGTTCAGGCTCACAAAAAAGTACAATTACCGAAACCGGTAGACCTGTCCTTATTTGCACGAAAGTCCTCATTTCACTCACAGAAAGATAGAGTTACTTTAACCCTTGAAAAATTTGCGTATAATATTACCTCCGTCCTTTTGTGACTTAAAAGCAGTTCTTTCATGTCAACTTTCATAGTAACTCGGTACTGTTCTCGAGGTCACTTCTTTTTATACAAAATAAACTTTATTTCTCACAAGATAAGACCGAATTTCTTTTAGTTTAGAGGACAGATCCTGACCAAGGTTGTTATTTAATTATGTTGCTACTTTTTTTTCTTTGCTGTTTGGAGGCTCGTATATTTAGTTTTTTTTTTATGTTGAGTGCTGACTGGCACATTAAAATCAAATTAATCTAAAGCTCTATTATAATGCACTTTGATTGATTAATTATTAAACATTGCTTACCTTCCGTTTTGATTTCCTGATTGAACTTTTAACTTTAACAGTTACGTCTATTATTAATGTTTGTTGCATATAAGCTGACGAAGTGTTTTATGATGTCATTAAATAAATAGTTTTTGTCTGTCTTTCACAGTGTTTTTGTGTCTAATCCTGGAACAAGACTGTTCAATTATTCAATGTTTTTGCTATAATGTTTGTTTGCGATGTTTGTTTGTGTTTTTTGTTTTAATGTTTTTGTTAATGTTTTAGTATTTTTATCTCACGAAGATGAAAATACTGTATCCACCAAATACTGCAAAAACTGCATCCTCAATTTTGGATTAGAATGACTTCTATTTTCTTGCAAAATTTTGACATTCAAAAGTGTGTTTTCAGAGCTTAATTGAAATAAATGATTTGATATTCTACAATATAAGTCCAATCTAGACAATCATAGGTACATCTCTCCCTTTTACAAACTCCTTATGTAATTCATACGCATAATAAAGCGGTCATTATTACGTATCGTGTAGGCCACTGACCGATATACAACAGTTTCTATTTCTATCACAATGTATTTCTATTTGTACCATTGCGTGCAGAATGCAACCTTAAGATTGCTGTGGTGATGTTGGCCTGAATTAATATATTATGTAGTAAGTACACATAGAAACGTAATTACCACTTTTTTTAACATTACTTTTTAAAAAATCTTTAGCAACAAAATGTAAAAATTATTTGTTTAGTAAGAGTACTTGTATAACTAAAAATATTATAAATTAATGTCGCTTTTTGTGTCTGTCTGTATGGTCGCGTTGTTCTCCTAAACTACGCAATGGATTTTGACACGGTTTTCCTCATCATTCAAAGAATCTATTCCGAAAGGTTTATGAGTATAATACATTGCTTCATGAAATCTTGATTTCTATCAAATCGTAAATCCGTGAAAATCAGGGGCTGGTCGTTACTTATGTTATAAAAGGAAGTGTTTCTGTATGATTTGTATGTCGGGTTTAAATACAATCGACCGCCAAATTCACACTTAAGTACTTTCAAATTCACCAAATTACCAAATCCCTCTGCCCAACTTGCCCTTAATAATGTATAACTGTCTGGAAAATAAACCCGAAGTCACACTTCATAATCAAAACTAAATTTGGAAGATATACAGATCATTAAACATTTGCAAACGACCCATTGGGTCCCGCTTAATTGCAAACGTCATCGCGGCAGGCCTAGACGAAGATGGCGGGATGAAATGGACTCCTTTACTAATGATTGGTCTTTGGCAGCTCTGGACAGAGAGGTGGGAGGAGAATAAGGGCCTTTGCCCAGCATTGGGACATCGATGGCAAGGAAAACAAAAAAAAAAGAGTTTCCAAAGAGTAACCTAGATAATGTGGATAAGACACAAGTCTAAAACAGAAGAAGATCTAGCGGGGTATCCAAGGGGGGGTGGAGGGGGGCTTACGGGATCAGACCGAAATAAATCAATAAAAGATACCTAATTAAATAAATAGAGATGCATGTAATGAAATTATTTAGTTGAAAACTCAATAATGTCGACCAATTTGTTCTATTTATCGGCGGTGCGGCGGCATGACCTTGCGATATCTATGCAGTTGCGCGATACATTGCGTAAAATATTTGACCTGCAGACTGTAGTGTTTACTGTAAAAACTTACTTCTGTATCTGTAATGCAAATAGACTTTTTTTGTGTGTGAAACGCTAAGTTGATAACCAATGAAAAACGTTTTTGTAAAGTGACGTACACGATACATTTTATTGATTGTATACTACAAAGTAATTTTACCGCTCGACAACTGAACAAAAAATAAGTGGAAATTGTTTAATAATAAATATACTCCATGTGCACTAAAATATACAGACAAGCAAAACATGCAAATGATCAACACCCCAAATGTCAAAAGGCAACGCGATAGCACAGGCTTCGCTTTCAATGTGCACTCACCTTTAAACAAATCCTACAATACAGGGTGATTAATTTTAAAGAGTCCAAAAAAAAAAATAATAAGTACACTCAAATTGGTCGATCGTTATTTTTTTACACTGGTTAAATATAATTATGGTCATTACTATATGGTCAGGTGTATAAAAGTATGGCCTTGCAGCTGTTCGGCCTTCGTGCCGTACCTTTCCATTGCAAAGTTCAGTATACCGATACGTTTTAAATAATAAGCAGGTCTTTCTCGAGTGTACCATCTTATCGTAGCTGACAGAATGATATTTAAATGATCTACAGACGCCAGCACATCAAACTACTACAATCTATCAAATTTCTTTAACAGATTTTCAACTTTATCGCTAAAGTATTAGATTCAAAGTTGATTGGGAAAATTTTACAGTTTTGGGTAGCTTGATGTGCTGGCACAGAAGACGTCGTCTGTACAGCTTTGATCTTGAGCTGGCCTAGCGTAGTACAGAGTTTCCATAGAGTAAGAGGTCAGCTTGTACTGGTTTTATTACCACTGACGAGCTGCCGGCTGTACTTACCTACCTACGCCCTTACTAATAAACGTATTATATCAGATGAATAGTTACACACTGATTTCTCTCTTTCAGTCGTCAGTAATTTGACTTTTGAAAGAAGAAGACAAAGCATTGCTTAACTATACAGACGATATAAAACGTAGGGGGCGTAAACGTAAGGGGGCTAATCTTTTATTTCAAAGTCAGAAAACTATTATTTCAAAGTCAGAAAACTATTATCTTAATTGCTTAACACACGATCAATCACAATCTAAATCATTTTGAAGTATATTGAAAAAAAAAAAATCCATTGCTTCATATGTTCCAAAAAAAATCTGCATAACAACCTATATAACGCAATGAATGTTGTTGAACCGTCAAAATGAAATCCATTCCTACTAATAGTGTGTTACGCAACTACCGTTAAATTAAAATTTAAAAATTAATTAATTAGTAATTAAATTATTATTTATTTAATTAATTATTATTTTTTTTTTACCGTTATTTTTTTTTTACCGTGTGCGGTCAAATGACATCTCTACTGTCACGATTGTTTTTGGTTATTATGGTCGTATAATCACAACAGCTCTCTAGCTGGGCCCTAATTCAATATGACCACGTAACGATTCTTTCCTACGAAACCACGTCAATTTCTTTGTTAACCACGACATCTATTAACGTATTCTCTATGACACAATGGCGTTGTTTGAACTGTCAAAAAATACATGTTGTCCGTACGCAAGAAGTATATAGATAAAAGTGGAGGCAACACTCTGAACACCTAAGTGAAACCGACTGTGGGCTGTCGCTCTCTTTCTGAATCCATACATAAGACAAAGAAAACATATATCACTATCTCGTTCTTAAGTGAGTATTTAGAAAGAGAGCGTCAGCCCAGAGTGGGTTTCAATTAGGTATTTAGAGTGTTGCCTCCATTTTTATCTACAAGCTTCTTGTCCGTACTGTTATAACTCTGACTCGCTAATACATTAAAAATTAATAATTAAGAGAAGTACATTCTGCACTTCTCAGCATTCCAATCTCAAGTGGCACCGTTAAGGGCCTTCCGCCGTCGCCCAAATCTGAGGACACTTACCCCAGTCTCTCTCCGTCATCCTAAAGAGCCACACACGTTCTAATTCCTAATTTTGTAATATCTAAATCTTTTTTAAAATACATATAATATTTCAAGTAAAACAGTTTGCCTTTTTTCAAAACCCTCCATAAAGGCAAAGCCTAACATTGGTGGCAGCTTAAGGGATTTAAAAGTAAATCCCACGGTCCGTCTCCGTCCCGCCGAAGAATCACTCGGAAAAACCAGTGAAAACTAGTGAAAATCAATTAAAATCAATGAAAATCTCATTAAAACAAGTGCAAACGCTAGTGCAAGTGCAACCAAAACAAGTGTTACATCCATCCAGCCGTCACTTAGACGACCTAGACGGCACAATCAACAATTTCAGCACGCAGTCCGCAGGAATGCAGCTAGCACTCACGCTCGCCTGCCTGTCGTGAGTCCTTCAAATATTATACAACGACGCTACACCGCATCTTCACACTATTATGCCTAAAGCTCTGAAACCCGAAGTAATCCCGGAATCCCTACAAAAGGTAACTCCCGAAATGGACCTCAACAGCCTGTTCAAATTCGTCAAGTCATACGACGGAACCCGGGAAATACTCAACTCATTTATTACCAACTGCAATAACGCTTATCAACTTGCCACAGAATCACAGAAACCTATTTTGTTCAAATATATCCTAAGCCGACTTGAAGGGAAAGCGGAAGTTGTTTGCTCAATAAAAGAGTTCAGTACCTGGGAACAATTAAAAGAATTTCTAAAAACCCAATTTTGCGACAGGAAGCACTATGCCTATCTTCTTACTGAACTCCAAGAGAGCAAACAAAGCCCGCTAGAAAACGTTAACGAATTCGCACTAAAAATCGAGACATGCCTCTCACGTCTGCTTACAGAAGTGTCACTATCCACTGCTAAAGCCAAAGAACTTCCCGGCCGTATAGCGGCAATGGAAGATTTAGCTCTCCATCATTTCACGATGGGTCTACTCCCGCGTATCTCTAACATGGTGAGATGCAGGTCTCCACAAACCCTAAACGAGGCCGTAAATTACGCTATCAACGAAGAGCGCATTCAACAATCAATGTTCAAGAGAAAACAACCTACGGAAAATAGGTTTTCTAGACCAAATAAAGCTATCCCTCCTAGATCCCAACAATCCGATATTTGCCGATACTGTAAATTCCCGGGGCACTCAATCGAAAATTGCCGTAAACGCGAATATAACAATAATCGTTTCCGTAATAATGAACAACCTTCTACTTCCGGTTACAAACCACCACAACAAGTAAATTTTGTTGAGGAATCAAACGAACAAGGTGAATTTAACGATGAAACCGACAATGACCCAAAAAACTATTAAGTGGCTCGTATCGGTGTCGTGCGAGACACCACTTACCACATCCATTGGACACCGCATCTACTAAATCCACTGAATCTACTAAATCCATCGTATCTACTAAATCGACTGTATCTACTAATTCCACTGAATCTACTAAATCCACTGTATCAACTAAACCCACTGAATGTACTAAATCTACTGAACCTACTATATTCATTAAAATCCCTAATTCTACTAAATCCAAAATCGCCGAATCTGTACAAAAAAAATCCGCAAATCCTAAAGAAATATTTGAAATTACCACTGATCCACGAAGAACTTTACTCCCACATCTCCTTATCAACACTTCCGTCTCAGACTTACCACTATGCCTTTTAATAGACTCTGGATCAGCAATTAGCCTCATCAAGAAAAGCTGTATGCATAAAATCCCCGAACTCATAGCCGAACCTATAAACCTAAAAGGGATAGAGCCCGACCAAGGAACCACGGTAACCTTAGGTCATTTCTCACTTAAGTTACAATTATCCGACTCGCCTCGAAAGCTCGTAAACCACAAATTCCATGTAGTAGATAAAATACATCTCCCTCATGATGGCATCATCGGAAGCGATTTGCTAAACGCTTTCGGAGGTAACATTGACTATGTTAGCCAAGAGATCAGATTTAATAAATTACAAATACCACTCCAATTCAACGAACCTATTTATTATATTCCAGCCAGATCTGAAATGGTAATAGAATGCTCCGTCTCTAATCCTGAAATAAAAGAAGGGTTAATTCTCGATCAAACGCAACACAAAAATATATTGATATCAAACTGCTTAGTCAGCACAAAGAAAAATAATAGAGTCAACATAACTGTTGCTAATATATCTGACTCCCCTATACCACTTAAATCCAATTTGAATCTTACTCTGATTCCAGTCGAAATGCCCTCTGAATCCGTTCAATGTGACGAATATCCTGTCAATACTATATCGCCTCAAGATACCTATCCCCGCACTAAAGAAGTTCTTAAACAACTCAGAACGTCTCACTTAAACTCGGAAGAAATTAACGTCCTCCATCAAACCTGCTCTAATTACTCAGATATATTCCATCTACCCGGTGACGCACTGACGACAACGAGTGCGCTACAACATGAAATCAAGACAACAAGTAACGCACCGATCCACGTTAAATCCTATAGATTTCCTGAATGTCATAAACAAGAAGTTCAAAAACAAATGACTAAAATGCTGAACGAGGGCATCATTAAACCTTCTATGTCCCCATGGTCCGCACCCATTTGGGTCGTTCCCAAAAAATTAGATGCTTCCGGACAACGAAAATGGAGAGTTGTAATAGACTACAGGAAGTTAAACGATGTCACTATCGGAGATTCTTATCCTATTCCCAACATCACTGAAATACTAGATCAACTTGGAAAATCCAAGTACTTTTCAACTCTAGATCTAGCTTCTGGATTTCATCAGATTAAATTATCACCCGAAGACGCAGCTAAAACTGCGTTCAGCGTACCACAGGGACACTTCGAATTTGAAAGAATGCCCTTTGGTCTGAAAAACGCCCCGTCAACATTCCAGAGGCTCATGAACTCCGTCCTATCCGGACTACAAGGAATCCGATGCTTTGTCTATCTCGACGATATCGTTATCTACTCATATGACCTAGATTCCCACATCAAAAATCTAGAATTAGTATTCTAACGTATCAGAGACTTTAATCTTAAACTGCAACCTGACAAATGCGAGTTCCTTCGAAAAGAAGTTTCCTACCTCGGTCATCAAATCACCGATGACGGTGTAAAACCCGATCCTGAAAAAATCAAAGCCGTATCCAATTTCCCGAGACCTAAATCCGCGAAAGACATAAAATCATTCCTAGGCCTCATGTCGTACTACCGAAAATTCATACCCGACTTTTCTAAATTCGCTAAACCACTAACTTCCCTCCTGAAAAAGGACATTCCATTCGTGTGGCAAAACGAACATCAACTTGCTTTTGAAACTTTAAAAACTAGACTCATATCCCCACCTCTACTAGCATATCCAGACTTTTCTAAACAATTCATACTCACATGTGACGCGTCTAATTACGCGATAAGTGCCATACTCTCTCAAGGAGAAAATGGTAAAGAAAGACCTATAGCTTACGCGTCTCGTACTCTTAATAAAAGTGAAACCAATTACAACACCACTGAAAAAGAATTACTAGCAATCCTCTTTGGTTGTAAAACCTTCAGGCCATACCTGTATGGTCGCAAATTCCAAATCGTTACCGATCACCGTCCATTAAAATGGCTCTTTAATCACAAAGACCCCTCCAGTAAATTACAAAGATGGAGATTAAAACTAGAAGAATACGAATATGAAATTATCTATAAGAAGGGAAAACTTAACTCCCCTGCAGATGCACTATCTAGATATCCAATATGTGAATCAGCCCCTATAAATGTAATAAAAACCGAATATTTAGAATCCATCCCTGTCTTTCCTATATCAAATCCCATCAATATTAACAATCCTACTTTCCCGAGAGCAGGCCCCTCACGTGCTAACCCTTTAGATTCAGAGCTCCCGCCTAGTCCTTTTAATCCTGACGGTTATAACTTACCAAACTTCGAAAATTCTGAAAACTCACCCGTAAACCTACCAAGTCCCGAAGTGCATGAAAACTCGTACTCCGATTTCCTGAAAGCTACATCTAATAAAAATTATACTTACAACACTATAATACACGAGTATACAAACCCTCTACTATCTTCAAATTCAAAAGTCATCATTATTCCTACATCCATTGATCTTGACGAGTCGAATCCTTATATTGAAGAAATCCTTGCTAACTACAGCGACGCCTCTGATTTAATGAATAGAGAAAGAACACTGTATTCCTTTCAAAAACTTAAATGTAAAAGTAAATCATACTACTTAATTTTCACTAAAGTACATCATTTTGATGAACTTCCATATCCAGATTTATTCAAATCGTTGAAAAACCTAAAAAACGCATTATTAAATGATGAAACTCCCAAAGAAATTGCTATTTCAGATTTTAAAGATCCCTTCGTCAAACTTTCATACGTCAAAACATATAATATCCTAGCATATGTATTCCATAATACGAATATTACGATTAATATATACAAAAATACTATTATATTTCCAGTCCCAAGCGAAATTCCTAAAATCCTAAAACAAAATCATGACTTACCCGTAGCTGGGCATGTAGGTCAAACACGCATGTACAACCGTATCAGAGAACGATACTTTTGGAAAAACATAAAAAGCGATATAGAAAACTATGTAAAAAGATGTTCCCAATGCCAACTCAACAAAGCCCTTCGCCAAACCAATCGAGCTCCTATGCAGATAACTTCTACATCAACTGCGCCTTTTGAACGTATTAGCCTCGACATCGTAGGTCCGCTTCCTGAAGCTGGAGAATTCAAATTCAAATACATACTAACCCTTCAGGATGATTTGACAAAATTCTCCTTTGCCTACCCCATATCTAATACTTCGGCCGAAGAATGTTGTGAATGTCTTGTCCACTTTATCTCCTTATTCGGTATCCCTAAAACTATATTGACTGATCAAGGTACTAATTTCACAGCCGATTTGTTTAAAAAGACCTGCGAATTCCTAAAAATAAAACAACTGTGGTCAACACCCTATCATCCCCAAACACAAGGAGCTTTAGAAAGAAGTCATTCCACTTTAAAAGAATATTTAAAATCATATGTTAACAATGACCAAACAGATTGGCATAAATATGTTTACACAGGAATCCTTGCATACAACACTAATCGCCAAATCCGCGTTCTACAGCTCTAATAAGTCATTCATAAAAATTAACAATAACTAGAAAGCCCTCAACACAGCAATAGAAAACCTCTCTTCCCACGTTGTTAATATCACAGCCGTTACAAATGTTTTAGCACCTAAAGCCACTCTACAAGACACGTTAAATGTGCTCCAGTCAAGCGTTTTAAGCCTCTCCTATAAATCAGAAGATATTTTTAACTTCAACCTGTTCGCAAACTCGAACACTCTAGTATACACCCTTCAGTTTTATCACATGAAGATCTGTATAACGACCTGGTCGAAAATATTAAGAACTTGCCTAAATACACAGAATTCCTAATAAATTTGGAGCTACACTTAAGTAAATCTGTCAGAAATTGTAAGTTATATTTTAGATGATAAGCTTGTACTCCTTTAGTTTTGATAAGCCAATATAGTTTGTTTAAGAATGTTTCTGTGCCTGTACCTCATAATGTATCTAAATCCTATGTACTAATATTACCAACAGCCACATACATAGCTTTATGTAAGGATATAGATTTAAGTTTAAAACGCTAGATAAATTAACTGATTGTAAAATTGTTACTTATTCAAACACATTTGTAAAACAGATTAGCGTATCAAGATAACCCTATTTGTGAACCAGACCTACCTGTAAAGGATGTTGTAAAAAATATATAAAACTAATAAGCAAGAAATAAATACAATGTTTAATTATATTCACTCCGATTTTAATATAATCCATTATTCATGTTGTAATATGTCTAATTTTAATAAACTTAATTATACCTAATCAGAATCTACCTAAGATTCCTAATCTGAACACCGATAACCTAGATATAATTTTACTAACCATAGCATTGATAACATCCTAGAAATAGATAAAAACTATAACATTATTTCCATCACACTTTACTGTTTTATATACATTTATGTTTACAAGTCTTTTTGTCATGCTTTTATTGTACTATTGTTGTAATAGGAAATGTATGGCTCTTTACAGTTTAAACACAATCAAATAATAGATGAATCTGAAATTAATAATTTAAACACCGATAACCCGGCTGGCGAATACATAATTCAATTAACATATACGCCGCGTCGAGAACAAATTAGAAACCATTTTTTTGTAAACTTCGCTTTTAAGAGGCGTAAGTTTCCACTTAAGCAGGGGGTTGTTATAACTCTGACTCGCTAATACATTAAAAATTAATAATTAAGAGAAGTACATTCTGCACTTCTCAGCATTCCAATCTCAAGTGGCACCGTTAAGGGCCTTCCGCCGTCGCCCAAATCTGAGGACACTTACCCCAGTCTCTCTCCGTCATCCTAAAGAGCCACACACGTTCTAATTCCTAATTTTGTAATATCTAAATCTTTTTTAAAATACATATAATATTTCAAGTAAAACAGTTTGCCTTTTTTCAAAACCCTCCATAAAGGCAAAGCCTAACAGTACGATTGAGATTTCGATTCCTTGCCGTTAATAACATACGATATTGACGTAGTCTGCACGTGGTAAGATTTCACGGGGAATAATACAGAATTGGGGTTCTCTAGCCCTAGCCGAGCCGACGTATCGCAGCTGCTGATCCGCTTTGGTTACGTGCTTACGTTAGGTTGACGCCTATTTGACGGCGAGGCGAAAGGCGATACGGTGACGATCCCTTTCAGAGTTTATATGTGTGCTATGACCTTTAATCGCCTTTTGAAAAGGACCCCGCGATCCCTCACCTTAGCATGTGTTGCCTAAACAGAGGGGCAATTCTCGTAATTTTAAGAACGTTCACAGTCAGTAGGCCAATTCTGCTGATTTAAAACGTTCAAAATCTAGTCGCAGTCTCATCTCGGCGACAAACAAATGTCAAAAACTTGTCAAAATGTAGAGAAATTTGAAGTATTTTTGACAGATTGAGACTGAGATCAGACTGTGAACGTTCTTAAAAATTACGAGAATTGCCCCTCTGATCTCAGTCTCAATCTGTCAAAAATACCTCTAATTTCCCTAAATTTTGACATTAGTTTGTCGGTGAGATAAGACTGTGGCTAGATTTTGAACGTTAAAAATTACGAGAATTGGCCTTCTGATATCATTGTATAATCAACTTCAGTATACTATCTATCATCATTGTTATATCTGAATCTAGAAAAGATAATCTCTAGAAAATTCCACCAATTCCGTCTATTTTTAACTTGCAACACTTTTGTTTACTAAACACCATTTTCCACTCTTTTCTTATCAGTTATGTATTCGTTATTTTGTTATGAGTTCACGTTTTAAAGTCATGGCCGAATTATAGTCTGTCCAATGTGTAATTGACTGACTCACGACATTTATATAAAATTGTGGACCCACATTTTTTTTCGGTGGAAAATTATCAAATAACTTACCGTTCTGGGCGGAGCGAGTCAGACGTTTACTGACCTGTGTTCCTGCAGTTGCCTGTGCCAGGGCCACGGTAATTCTTTTGAACAACCCACGACCCTGGCAGGATTGTGGGCAAACAGGACTTTTGTGTCCCGCGAGCAAACGAGATAAAGAGGTAAATTATTTATGTCATGTAGCAGATCACAATTAAGAGATAAAGTGAACTAATTCTTTTATAATCGAAGAAAACTGCTCTCAATGTGCAACTGATTGTGGTCAGTCGACCCCAGTCCTTTCTTTTTTGCCTGTCGTAATCTTTATGGATATCCTCCACCCTGGGGCCTGCGGAGAGGTCTACCAGACTCTCACTGACTAATATCACATGATGTTCTTTGACTAAGTACTTTTGACCGTTGCACTCTAAGAAAGCCACTGTACCCCATATAAAAAGAAGGTAAAACTAAAGCTTTTTAGGATGTATTTCAGTTTTATTGTTTTCGTTCTGGAACTTTTGGAACATCAAATTGCTAAAAATCTATTGAAATAAAAATAATTATATAAAACTTTAGGTTTTAATTTTATCTATTAACAAACTAAAATAAGGCGTCGAAAAATTCCACCACATTCCTGTCGACTGGTAATATACCCAAGAGACTGGCGGCATTACCTCGTTGTATGGCCAACTATAAAGTTATAAAATTACATCTGATAGCTTTATTTGAAATGATCTACAACAAATAGTAGAAAACTTTAAAATATCGCTAGGTCAAGTCGCGTACGTGTTCCACGCGCGCCTCAAAGAGATGTCAGCATAAGGAAGGGGCCCGAAAGGGCCGAAGCCTGCCGGGGCAGCGGGATTGTCCGAAAGGGTTACCGCTACCCCGGAACACAAAGGGCTAAGGAAGGAACACGGGTGGGTTTTAGTCAGTAAGAGTCTGACACTCCCTTCTGCTCCACCCAGAGCGGGAGGGATCATTGGATGATTTCCCATCCACAAAAAAAAAAAAAAAAAGTTCAGTTGACGAACACATTGAAGCCGGACTAAACCCGACGGTTCGTGAAACTCCTGTCATTTGTAGCCTCTTCGAGTATTTATCTTAATTATGTAACGTTTTTTCTCTCGTTGATTCATTGATAAGGATTCTCTCTATCTGTTTCAGACTAAATTCGCGTTACTATCTTATAGACACGTGTTTAAAGCACAAGTTTATTTATTTTGTTGATTGTTTTTCGTCATATCGGTATCTTTCTTATTATTGATAAAATAGTTATTTTAAATGTTTAGGCGATGGTAATCTATATCTTGCAAATAAATGTATCATTCATTCATCGGTTTGACATTTATTTGTTGCGGACCAAAAGACCAATTCCTGTTACTATTTAACAAATCCAAGATAATTCTTTACATAATCTACTTGTAATTAATTGAGTTATTTATAGCAAAATTTGTAAGATTTGTCATTCGACTAAACCAAGAATTAGCTAAAATATCCAAAATAATTTCAGTAAGCTATTTTCAAAGATAAGGTAGCAGTTTAAACAAAAATGCCCTTATAGGTATTCATTATTAACATACTCTGAAAACCGACTCAGTTTACCATTTTTGGAACAAACAGTGACCATTGACGCGTACAGTCTGATAAATACAGAATATGCGATAAAACATTATACCTATCACGTTTTGCACACCACCATTTACCACAACGCTAATTTTTCGTCCAAATTGATGCTTTGTTAATATTCCACAACCGCTATGTTACCACAAGCCGCGACGGTGTGCAAAGTACGTAAATAAACAAAAACACATCAAAATATAAGGCAACGGTGCTGTTTAAAAGCAAATGTAGTGACAAAAATTTAAAAGAGTGCCTAGGTGGTCATGTTGAGTAAAAGGTATTTATTTACAAGGCAGAGGTGAGTGGAAACGCCGTGAAGGGACACTCTAGAAAAACATACCTATAGCGACCTCATTATTGATGTTCTCCAGTAAAGGTCAGGTACGAAGTAGTCGCAACCGGCGTGCGTATATGACCGGGGGCCGATTCTACTAACCAAATTGTTCAAAAATTGCAATGGAACCACAGCTGAATCACGGCTGTTAAGCGTTTTCATATTCTACTAATGAACAACGATTCAACTGCGGTTACGTTTTAGTTTAAGCCAACGATCGATCGAAATAATTTCATAATATATTCTGCTAACAAAATCGAACATGAGCGTGACGTTTACTCACATTCTACTGTTATTTTGACACTTGTTAGAATCGAATAGTCCAAATATAATTTTGTATTCGAAAATACTTTCGGTGACATTTTTAGGTTCAACTTTTTTTTCTGTGGTATTATTAAACATACTATTTGGCATGTTGGTAACACAGTTTACCCGCTGTTACGTTCTCGCTACCATTCAGTTGCGATTCAGCGTAGGTTTAGTTTTCAGTTTGCTTATGAAATAGTAGAATGACTTTATAAGTAACTATCGAACGGCGCTCGAAATCGAACTGTTATTAAAACACAATTGAACGTGTAACGTTGTAAATTAGTAGAATCGCCCCCCAGATGTATGAACGTAAACGAGGCAAAAGATGTATGTAAGGATCGCAGCAGGCGGCGTTCTGTAGTTTCTGTCTGGCCCTGTGGGAAGGAGGTGTGAATTTGTGTATGTTATGCATCAAAATATCATATCAAAGACAAAACCGTGACCGTGAACATATTGACATATTCACGAAATCTATCAGCCTATCTGTAATGTAGTATGTTGATAGTGAAACAATCATTATTAATCTGATAAAGGCTTTTTTGGGAAGTACCCAAATAATGGCAAACAGTTTACAGGTAAAGTGTGTTTTTCCTTAATTTTTTTTTTAACATTTAAAAAATACACACGGTACCTACCTGTACAAAAATCCTGACAATTTGTATCGATCATACTCTTTAATTTAGTTTAGATTCTGTCGAACTTTGTGAGAAACGCATATAACGTTATGAATTATATAAAACAGCTTCGAATCCAAAAACATTTTTTTTTCTCAAAATCGATATTTAAATACGCCATGTTTGTTTACAAAATATGACAATGATATAACAAAACACATACTTTAAATATGGTTTCCTGTTTATTTGAGTTATATTAAGCTGAAATGAATGCGATTGATTGTGCATATAGGGACATAATGTATAAAAACAGTAGTAGATGGCAATCATGAAAATTGAGGAATAAATATTTTAAATATAAACATCTTATAGTAGGTAGTGGTTTATAAACAGAGAAAATTTTGCGTAGGATGACATTTCAATAACGAACAAAAATCATTTTCAATGTTAAAAGTGGTGTATTTCTTAACATTGACTGATAACTTTATCAAAAGGCAATGGTCGTCAAAACACACTGTGCGGCGATACTCAAATGTTACTTTGTTGCGAGTATTTTTACGCTACTGACTTAACAACAGCCAGATACTTAACTATTTTTTACTATGACTTCACTAAACAGCTTACTACTAGCTATTGCCCGCGACTTTGTCCGCGTATTTTTTTTTTTTGGTTTCCACATTAAAATATATCCCATGACAGTCGGCAATCATCGGCGAAATTTTTGGAACGAGATCAGTGGTTCCAAAGATTACCCATTCAAAGTCACCAGGGCCTCAAGTCTGCTATTACAATAGTGTCAGACAGAATGGTCTGTCATTGATTTCATAATTGTTGATTTTGACAAGTTTGGTAATCTACTAATATAACGGCGTCATTATGACTTTTCAATGGCCAACCACTGACACTCCATTGAAAGAAATGGCGTAAAATGGTAATCTCGTACATAATGACAAATGAATAAATGTAATATTTTTTGCTATTTACGAACTTCTTACTACTCCAGATTGCAAACACTAATACGTAATATGTAAAAATATATATTAAATGAAATCTAGCATGAAATTTAGTACCTAGTAGTTTTTCTCAGACCATTGACCGACCAATGATCGACCATTATGAATTTAGCAGATTACGAACTTTTAGCAAAATGACAATGGGATCGTGTTGGAATGACGAATTTATAAAAATAGCAGACTTGGGCCCCTAGTCATTACGTCTTTAAAATATTAGTATAGATTAATAAACTCGGATTGTTCCACTGCAGGCTTCTCTTCTCTTCTTCCATTTCTTTAATCTTGAGCTTCTAAGGATCGATATTCATAAATGAGTCCAGCTAACCTCGCCACACATGGCGAGGTTAGCTGGGTTATTTGTAGTTACTGCGATTTGACTTACCATGTTGACTTGGTTTTCGTACACCCTGCTTTTAATCACCTCTAATAATAACTAGGATGTTCTTTAAAGTCATACGTCTATACAGGGTGGAATCGAAGTCATGGGCATTATTTTAACCTAAGGCACTACTCACGATACTGATTGCATTAGGGCTATTAATACGCAAATCAAAAATATTATTAATGCAAGTAAGGAAAACCTTAAAAATGTAGTAAGTCAAATTGCACAAGGCTTATTATTGCAAATAAACACTTAAAGTAATTAAAACAAAATACTTCGTTAACGCCAATAATTGTTGAAATATCAAAATCTTAAAGCGCAGTACAGCGCAAAGCGAAATGTAAACAAACATCACCTGCGCGCGCGCGGGTTTTTCCTTACAAGTAATAATAACAATGGGCTACAAGACATTCCGTCCGGCGGGATTCCCTGAACTCTCTCCGTCCCACTCCCTCACTCGCAAAAATACGAATATCACCCCCGCGCGGGGTATGCTTCCCGCCGCAACACGAAGTCACGAACCCGGAACCAGTGTCATAACGACTGCGCAGGTGCATTGACGCGTAATTGATTTATTGATCCCGTGACGTAATCGCCGTACTCGCCGCTCGCGTCATACGGTGCTTGGATTGCAGTGTATTAAGTGTTAGTGTAGTAGTTGTGTGTTTGTGTACACGATGCCTCGACCGCGTAATGTGCAGGCTAGGTACACCAACCAACAATACCCACAAATGGTTGTAATTTACGATCGCACAAGAAATTTAGTATGAACTCGTGAAATGTTCCATCGGCGCTACCCGAACGACCCTATTCCTTCACGGGGTCTCATTCCACCAGAACCACTCAGAACCTGTTGGATTTTTCGTCTTTTCACGTGCCAGCACATGCACAAGCTCGTGGAAGAGCACCCGTTTACCCTCTGTCACTTTACCGACAAATAAGGTTTTTTCAAAACAATCCACAAGCTAGGTACGTAAATGTTTTTTTTTTTAATGTATGTTAGTTGACGTAGTTTTGACCGTCCTAAGCCGGCAAAGTACGAAGGGAAAATTGGAATTTATTATGAATCAATTCATTGGCAACTTACGAATGTCACGTGAGTCGGGCGGGGTCAAAGAATTCACGCCCAAGGACGCGCGTACGGCGTAGTGTACCTACGCATTTGCTATCGAGAAGCGCAACTAATTTGATACTTTGTATGACTTACTACATTTTAAGGTTTTCCATACTTGCATTAATAATATTTTTGATTTGCGTAATAGTAGCCCTAATGCAATTAGTATCATAAGTAGTACCTTAGGTTAAAATAATGCCCATGATTTCAAATGCACCCTGTATAATAGCCTCCCCGACCGATTTCGGTCACGGTGGGCAATCTCAACGGGGATTAGCCAGGTACGCACGAGATATTATAGTACCTCTCTTCCCACACTCTCATAGTCCGATGGGACGGCAATCCGACACGACCGGAGAGAGATCAGGCGCAGGACCAACGGCTTAACGTGCTTTCCGAGGCACGAGGGTATCACACCGACAACTTCCAAACTCCGGGCTGTTACTAAGAAATTTCTAATGGAAAAAATCGATAACACTTTGCCCGACCCGGGAATCGAACCCAGGACCCCACGCTCAGCAGTCGCGTTTGCGACCACGAGACCAACGGGGCAGTTTCGTCACGTCTGTATACTGTTGCTAGTACCCTGTGTCATCCCATTGCTGGGAGAAGCCGTCTCTCCATGACTTCTAGATCTTTCGATCTGGGAATAATGTGGATCACAGGTCATTTGTATTATCCATCTAGTCCGGTCATCTTCTCCGGAGTCTGCCGCGTCTTTTTACCAACCCATATTTATTCCTAATATCTTTTCAGCAGCATTATAATAATTGTGATGTTTTTTGTCGTCATCACGTCAGTATTCAGGTCATCAATTAAATTCACATTGTTTACAGCAATCGAATTGTATCCATGACACAACGTGCATTACGATTTATGGGAAATTATTATTTAACTGTAACTACAGCATTAAGAACTTTAATACTTAAACTATAGAGTATGAAATTCATTGTTTATCGCAATGATGTCGTTGTAAACAAATTAGCGATAAAGCATAAAATATGTACTAATAACAAAAATTTAATAAAAAATATGCCTACTTTTGCATTTAATGAGGTCAAAAATGTATATTGTATTTTGAACTACATACAAATGAATCTGTTTTTATATAAAAACTAGCTGCAAAAATAACTCAAACCTACGTACCTACATACATATCTAAAAGCATACGTGTCGACTTGAGAACCTTCTTCTTTCTTTTCGTCAGCTAAAAGTTACATACGAACTGTCAGGCAGAATGAAAGCTAATTTCTCAAAGACCCGAAACAAATAAGGACCAGTGCAAGTGCACTGAACTGAACCCTTCATTCGCTCTCAAACCACTCGCACACACTCGGGTGGCACTCGGAGATTTAAACAATCTCTCGTTAACATTCACTTGGACTCAATATGTGATTCGGACCCGGTTTGTGAACACTCTGTATTTGCGAACACAATACAAACTAGTAATCTGAAAGAAAAATATTAACTTGAATCAGTGGAAGAAAATAATTCATTCTAAATTGGGAAAAGGTTGGTTATTTTAAAAAAAATCCTAAAACAGCGCATTAAATAAATAGTGTGATAAAGTTAAAGAAAGATACAATAAATACAATGATAAGACAATCAATAAATTAAGATTTAATAATATTAACTAATTATGGATACAAAAAGGTCAACCAATTCAAGCATTGTCTGAACTACAACAGATAAGTTGTATAAAACAAAATCGCTTATTGTGTCTGTCTTTGTGACTACTTTGATTTTCTTAACTACTCAATAGATTTTGATTCTGTTTTCACTATCATATCATTGCGAGAATTTATTCCGAAAGATTTACGTGCATAATACATTAATATTAAACTTGCATATATAACAGGAATCTCGATATTTTAACATGTCTTCATTGGACCGGTGTGAAACAAGGCGGGGTCGCTAGTATATGATAAAGAAAAAACAAAGTAGCAGCATATATAAAACATAATAATAAGATACAAGATCGAAACCATATTATAATAAATACTCCGAAAGTTGTCACCATAAAGTTCACTGTCAGGGCCAAAACTTTTCTTAAAGGCCGATACATTTTTATTATTTATGAAGTCGATCGTAATTTGTAAGCTATAGTATACAACAATTGCCATTAAGCCTTATTGGAAGCATTTCATTTCATTCTTTATTGCTACCTATACTGAAAAGGTATTAACTCATTTTGTTTTATGGGACCGTCTTTTAGCAAACACTTCCTTTGAATCCTTGCTTCTAAGATTCATTTTTGTTTAAAATAAAATCGGGTTATATTAATGAACTTCGATCCGGCATCCAGAATAAACCAAGTTTTAATACCTAGATACGCTAAAGAATATTATGGGTCCTAATATTGTTCCCTGCGGCACACCCTCGTGCAATAGCTCGTCACACATATTTTGTTGATTTTCCTTTTTCTCGAAAAATGCTCATAGTTATGTATTAGAAGGAAGCAATATAGTGATCCCTAGCAACCAAAGTCAACGACACCAAGTTTACGCAATATTCTAGTAAACAAACGATAGGGACGCATCAGTCGATACTTATTTTTATTACTGTGTTATTGCTTCAAGATCATTAAAGTGCATGTTTTTATGAGATTTAAAGCCTTTGAAAAATGCTGACATATGGTCCAATAGGATCTACAAAAACCCATAATCTGGAAGTTTTTACTTTAAATTGGTACGTACATTTATAGAAATGCATAAAGAAAGTTAATTTCGATTTGGCATTTATTAACTAAGATTAACAGATAGAATAAGTGACACCTTTTTTACCCTTAAAATTAAAAAGGGTAAAAATGGATATATAATTCCCTCCATTTAAATCGATTTAAACAAGATCTTGAATATGCTACTGCAAAACTTAAAAGGCTTACAAGAGCGACTAAGTAATCCTTTTCCCTCAATTTATGAGCCAGAAGTGATTGCCATTTACTTACGTTTTCGATTCAACAAGAGATTCCCATGAATATTAAAATGTCTTCCGTGAAAACTGCACTATGTTTATGGTCTTTTGGTGCAAAATAAAATACAAGGTTACTTGAAATGAGATGAATAAGAAGGGTCATAAATAAAAATAATAAAATACCCGTAGGTTGAAATCAGTTTAACTATGGAACGATGGAATTGCAGTTGCAGATCGTTATATATGGCTTTATCAATATTTTCAATTGCTTTGTAAAAAGTCTACGTGAGCGAGCTCTCGTAGCATAGAGATGGCGAACTTAAAGCAGGCTTGCCACGGTTGGCACGCGACAAATAATGCTGGTCACGGCATCGATTGAAGACCGACATCTAAATACAATAAAATTTTATTTATTTTAATAGGACTTAAAGCAGATGCAAAAAGTTTAGCCATACCTGTTGTAGACCTTCTGTATTTATTTCATTATTCTACTTTCCTTTGTCGTCCCCATCAATAGAACTGATATAAAAGATATAAAAACGTCTTCCTTAACTGCAATATACGATCTCAACCAACAAAATAAAGGCACTGGGTATTACCGCAAGATATTAAGTGGTCTATTTATAAAATGTATGTAGGCGCTGGCCGCTCACGGATGTGGGCCGTCCTTGACGCAGGGCCGGCCGCCGAACTACTTCGATAAGGTACATGTAATAGACACGGATTGCTAAACAAAATACTTGACACCTTTGCTATACATTCACACACATACATGAAACACTCCTTTACTTGGAATTTGGAGCGGACTCGAAGCCAGTCCCTTTACTTCCCAGTTAAATTCTTTGTAAATGAGCGTTTCATTCACTACATGACAAATATAGGAATCAAGTGTCTTTGGCAGCTGTGTCCTGTCCACTCACGGATGTGTTTCGTCCTTGTCCCAGAGCCATAAAACTACTGCGATAAGGTACTAAAACTAGTATTAGATGACCCGAATAACATTGCAAAGCGTCCGCATTCTGTTGGTTACAGATTTGATTGGGATTAATCGTCTGTCGGCTTATTTCCAGTCGTGGGGACGCAATTACGTCTTCAGGTGTTTTGGTAGTAAGACTAGTCCTAATCTTGATTCTAGAATCTAATCTTGATTTATGAACTCCCATTCTTGTAATAGGATATATGAAGAATATAGGAAGTCATAGAGAGAAAAGAAAACGTTATATATCCAAGTCAATCGTCACTGCCTCACTCAAATTTGTCATGGATATAAATTTAACCCTTCAACCACTTTCTTAACGAGCCGATTTGGTCGTCCAGAGGCCCGACATTCAGTCGCGTAGTCCAATCGTACACGTTGTTCATACTTATGTATGGTCCGTTACGAATCTCAAATAAGTGGCCACATGGCAACTAATACATTATTTTTTGTTTATAATACATACGTACCAATCAATTTACACGTATATGGCGGTAAGCTTGTTAAACTTCTACTGGAATTGGTGCATTCGGTTTTTGTGTAAGCAGATTTTTTATAGGTGTAAATTATTGGTAGATAAAAATTAGGCTCGTTGCATGTCGACACCAACGTATTTGGGAAAGGCAAGGATGGAGCTGATTTCGTAATAGAGTTGTTGAATCTGGTAACGTTGATTCAAAATGAATCAAGTATTATACTTGATTCATTCTGAATCAACGTAAGTCTTGGCTTATGCCAAGACTGAGGGCCAAATGCGTAAATAAGTAAAATTACTTCAGTATTAACTTAATCACACATATGGTGATCAAATATTTTATACCTCAAGTCTAGATTACATGATAAACAGCAGCAATTATTTCGCATATAAAGTTTCAATTAACAAGACACAAATATGCAAAAAAATTCGCACATACTAGTACTACATACAAGCAAGCGGGGTGGAATAGCGATGGAGGCAACAGATAATGATCACAATAATGGAGAGGAAGCTATAAATATTGAAATATAAATTATAGCAAAGATTCGAACAAAACCTGTACAGTCTGAGCAATTTACGCCAACAAATTGAAGTGTTTCGTCAATCGTAGACCTTTCGTAATTAATGCATACGTTTATTATCAAAAGTAGGTAGTGATACTGCTAGGATTCTTGTACGATTTATTGCGACAGAGTATAAATAAATATGACGTTGTGTTGATGAATGAAAGTTACTATGCAAAGAGTTGTTTTCTGTACATTTAACGATTATTGTAAAACTAGTAAAGAACTAATCACTATGAAAAGCTATATTAAGTGGAAATAACTCTCGAACAATGCTTCTCATCCTGAATTTGAAATAACTACTGATATTTTTGCACCACAGATGTACTCTTATTTTTCATAGCCAACTTTTTGTTTTTGCACAAAATGCTTACCAGCTAATTCATCAATAATTTTATTCAGGAGTCTCACATCCAGCTGCTACAGATCTATTAAATCAAAAGCATTTAATCATACAAGGATATAATAAAATAATATTACTCTAAATTCTACAACATTGCATCGATCCATCCATATTGGGTGACGTCATCCGTCAACCGGTCTTCGACCAAATCCGTATGAGCACAAAGGCCCAATGACCTTGTGGCCAACTAGACGACGAAAGAAAGGATACCCAACACTTGGGTGGACGATGAAAAAAAATGGGAATTTTGGATTATAGTTATGCAAACCTATCTTTAATAAGATCCGGGATATAACATTTTGTGATTTGTAGGTCCGGGATTTAGAATAATACATTACTTAATGTCTTCGAAGTTTGTAGCGTATTTGGATTATGGTTTACGATAGCCAAATTGCAGCGCCTTATCTGCATTCAGAATATATTCTGTTTTTGTTGATTTTTTTATTTAAGTACCTTTGAAGATTGATGTTGCTATCGAAGCTTTTGACTAAGCTAATATAATATTAATAAGTGCTCAATCTGTATTAAGATTAATTTAATTATCATACATTTTTCCTATTTCATGAGAAGTTTTGGAACTAATTTTACAGCTTTTCTTGAATTATGAGATTTCTTATTCTCATTGAGATCCTCTTTAACTATTATTCTAAGTAATCTTCTAAAATATATATTCTGTAATGGCAATTTATCAAACTAGTCTACAAAATTCCTTCCTGGTGACTTTTAAGCACAATTAAGGAAATTAACTGAATTTATTAGTGATTTGTCTTCATCATCTCCTTAACCATAAAAATGATCTGATTTGTGTTGAATTTTAACATTTTTTACCTGCATATGACCAAAATTACCTTTTATAGTCCACCGTGTGTCCAATTGACAACGCCTTTATTTCACAGTAAATAAGAGCGGTTTTCATACTTCAAGTATTACTATTGTTGTGCAATTGACTTTACCACGTCGTATATTTGTATTTATTACTGTTTTTCTTCTAAAAATATGTCTGTTATTCCTAGAAAAACAGATTTCAAAGATACCTAATATAATTAAGTAGTAGCAATTAAGTTTTTATTGAGTAATTAATTTGTAATGCATTTGATGTATCGTGAATAAATTAATAATTTGTTATTTATGATGTTGTTTTACATTAAATCATCTTTAAAAGAGCAAAAAGTGTATAATATATTTTCCTGGCAACTTTAAATTGTATTTGCAAAGCAACGTTGAATATTTTAGAAGCCTTCGAAAATTTACCATTTATTCTTGCTAATATAACAAAATACGAACGCGTAGCTGTCTGTCAGTCAATGTTATAGCTGAAGAGTCTTACGTATCTTGTTGATTTTATGCAGTATTTTTTTAAGTAACTTTAATCTAGTTACTTTTCTGCCAAAATTCAGATCTTTCTTTCTTACAAATGGCATAATCTGGACTATAATGTGGACCAGTGTGATACCCTCACCGTTGTGACATCCTCTCTTCGAGAGGGAGTAGACTGAAATCTATCACGCGGCCTCAGTGTCGGCTGGTACAAATTGAGCATTATCTAAATATTTTACAGGATTTTCCAGAAAACGGCAATGCAAGTCTGAGACTGTAGGCAAAAATTGTTCGACGGTAAACAATTTATAGGTAGTTCTAAATGGCTATTAAGCAGTGAATTCTAACCAAATCATTTGTACTATAGGTAGGTCAAAACTAACTCCTAGCACATGTTCATCTTGAAAGTATAAACACAGCCGAACTTCATCGTACTGACCTCAATAAATAACAAAAATATAACCACGATCATTCTAATGCTATTATTTAATAGTCACCTGCGTCTTCCGAAATGGCAAGCGTGTCACGAAGATCACGACGATGTGTGTATGTATTTATACTGTCAAGGTTGGCAGTATAGCCTAATTTCTTCGGCAGTTTAAAAGAAGGAATTTTATTGGCTACGTTTTACTTGGTGTGACGAAAGAATTTCATAAGCACCCCAACGTGTAACATACTTTCAATAACAATCCATAGGATTTTAAATGAAATTCCTAATCCATTGCTTCATAGGTTGGAAAAATTCGTCTGCTCAACAACGTAAATAAGGCAATGTATGTTGTTGAACTGTCAAAATGAAGGTATTATCATTGTAAATCTGTTTCGCTATTGCGTCGCAGAATTTTAATAATTGCATTTAAAAAACAGACCACCTCCAAAATGTAAAATGGGTGAATGTTTTAAAGCGTCTGTGTATTTTATATCTTTCTACTTTATTTATGCCAACAAAAGTCTTCTGCTTTTCAGCAAGCAAATACATTGGCGGAAAATGAAGTTTTAATCACAAGTTTACCTGCTGAATTTAATTTGCTGGCACATAAGGACATCGGACGATTTTTTCTCACCCATACATTATTTGCTTGACTTGCTTCTTCATCATCATTTGTCAATAACTGAATTAAACAAGCAGGTTTTACCTAATTACCACTGAGCTTTTACAACAGTTTCCTTCAGTGGGTCTAATCAAACGATTTTTATAATGAAAATACTCGTTTCGCACACAATATTTACTTAGTTTTAAGACTGTATTCATATATCTAATATACAGAGTTGATACGACCGAGGGGCATTAAATTACACTACGTATACTATACGTGTTTAGTATTAATTCGATAAGGTATAAAAATAAAAAGCGCCAAAAATGAGAATTTTTTTTTTTCAAACAAACTAAATAGCTTACAAATCAGAGTAAAACGCAACCACCCTTTGTAAGTAAAGGAAAAACCCAAATTTCATAGAAACTTGGACCTGGCGACTGACCTTACAAAGTGGCAACGTCGCACGCGCGCCGGGGCGCGGCATGTGTTATTTCGTGTCGAAGCGGGCGGCCGGCGGTGGCGCGGGCGGCGGCTTAGGCCTCCGCTCGCGCTGGCTGTTATGTTAGATAGTTTTGAAGTACGCCGACAACAAAAACACTAAATTTTTAAATTCTCTATGTGTCCTCCATTCACATTAATGCACAAATTATACCGACGGAGAATATTGTTATTTAGTTTTCTAATTAAATCACTGTCCGTCGCTAAGCACTTTAATTTATGAAATGCTAAAATAATCCTGTTTTTTAGTTCAACAATTGTATTTACCTCGGAGGCATACACTTCACCCTTAATGTACCCCCACAAAAAGAAATCCATGGGAGTGAGGTCCGGAGATCGTGGTGGCCACCGAACAGGTCCGAATCGACCGATCCATTGCTGCTCAAACATTTCTGTGAGCCGCTCCCTGGAAGCCATCACAGAATGTGGAGGCGCACCGTCCAGCTGGTACCACAACTTGCGATGAACGGCTAAAGGTAGTTGGTCAGTGTACTCGGCCACAGGACCACTTAATAAATCTAAAAATTTCACCGCTGTAAGGGTGCCGTCAATAAAAACAGGGCCGATAATATTATTATTATGGATACCAGCCCACACATTGAGAGAAAATCTGTACTGGTGTTCAGATTCTCGAAACACGTGTGGATTTCCCAAACTCTAGTACCAGAGGTTTTGCCGATTCCAGATGCCGTTCCGAGTAAAAGTACACTCATCGGTCCATATTACATTTGTTAAGAAATGGCGGTCTTCGGATGTTTTATTTAATAGCCATTGGCAGTAACTGTTCCTGATCGGTAAGTCTCTCGATAACAAAGCTTGCACCTTCCGATATTTATAAGGTTTGCGTTTGATACGTTTTAGAACCTTGTGGATGGTTCTATGCCAACATCTAAACTGCAGGGCGGCTCTGTGGAGACTCGTTGTCGGGTTGCGGGAAAAATGATCTAATATTCGTTCGTCCCATGCAGCGGGTATTTGCCGCGGTGGCACTCCCTCCTGTTGCGGCACTACACGTTTATTGTCCCGTAATCTTTGTACTGCCAACTGTATGGTGCGGGCGTTCCTAGGGCAATTGCGGCTGTCACCATACCTTTCTCTGTATGTTCGCAGAGCTAATGCTGCGTTTCCACGGCATTCACCGTAAATTAAAATCATGTCAGTGTATTCTGACGCCGTGTAAGTTAGACGAGGCATTGTTGAACACTTTAATTAGGTATACACACACACAACCAAAGTTTAATTACGTGTCCTATCACAATAAAAAACAGTAAATCACAAAAAAAAACACTAACACTAAATAATTATAATAGCAAGTTACGTGTCTTGTCACAATAAAAAAAAAGAAAGAAGTGTCCTATTCACAATAACAAAACAAAATCACAATTGTCAGCGCACGAGTTCGACAAAACAATAGCGGCACAGGACTTCCGTGTTACGTAACGTACATACGTCCCGGAAGGATAGCGTTGGCGCACTGAAAAACCAAGTTTTTTAGTTTTTAGAGGCCCCCCTCGCGAGGACCAAAGATGCAATAGCAACACACTGACCTATTTCTATTTCTTTTACGCGCGTGATGTTTTGCTAATGGGATTGTCACTTTCTGTTGTAGGACGTATTTGCTTATGACTTGCGTAAGAGCGGCAACAACGTATCGTAGATTTATCGTTTTAAGGTGCATGACCTATGCCTATAGACATAATCAGCTGTTAGGAAAAATACATCATGTTCAAACGGGCCAAAAACTTAAAAAATCATTTGCGACTAAACTATTGTTTCAATTTAAATGATATTTGGTACAGAGCTTGAAAATGGTACCTAGTATAAGCAGTTTAAAGGAAAGCCTTTCTGTCGTATCAACTTTGTATAAAATTGTCGTGTCAGTGTTAGTTACTAAACTCCTCCGAAACGGCTGGACCGATTTGTATGACATTTTGTGTGCATATCGGGTAGGTTTGAGAATCGGTTACTATCTATTTTTATTTTTTGCAAAACGACGTTTGCAAAAACTTTTATACTTTACTAGCTGACCCCTAGTAAAGTATAAAAGTTATGCTTGTCGCAAAAAAACCAATATGCTATAGGGTAGTTGTATTTTTTATTCAAAAAACCGTACGAATTTACATTACATTAACGTCTCATGTTTGTTCTTAGAGCCTCTGGTTATAACTAACCAGCGACCGGCCCCCGCTTCACATGGTTTTTCGACTTAACATTAAAACATCGAGATTTCTTTCTTTAATGTTTTTTTTTTTCATTTATGAAGTACCGTGCTGGTGATACTTTATTTACAGCCTGTTAGCTAATAAGTAATTTAAATATAACTTCAGATAATTTTAACAGAATTTTTTTTTTTTGAGTTTTTGACAATTCTTCCCTACAAAACTGGCAGACGTTAATTTTATTCCACGAATAAAAATAATCTGTCGATTGAAAAGTCAGCCTTTAAACTGCTAAATTACTATAAAACCATCAATGATTGTGAAAACCGCGTCAAAATCCGATGCCCAGTTTAGAAGAACAACACAGTCACACAGATTGACACAAAAAGCGACTTTAACTTACAGGTAATATGTATATGTAGATGCCAACCCTGCAAGTAAGCGAATTGAATGAACGTATATTATTAACACAACATATCTCACCTTGACTCAGCATTGACCCAGATTAATAGATAGTAGGTACTTTCGATTTCGGTCGATAATCCTTCTCGTTTTGACGTAGGCAAGGCATACTTTAGACTTTGAACAGAACATTTCTTACTTTTATGTTTTTCTATTAAAAAGGAATTCGGAATTGGTGGATTGAAATTTATTTGTTATTCGACCACAGTGAACAGTTTTTTAAAGAAGAAATCTCCGTCAAAATATAAGATGATATAGGTATTTGGAATTAGAGAAGATATAGAAATAAATTATAGAAATGTATAATTTAAATACGGTTTGTTGATGCTGGCGAAATGTGGGTGTAATAATTGGAAAAACACCAACAACCTCTTAAGAGGTCATGGTACTCATCATTATGAACAACTTTTACTATGGTACCAAACCTGAAATTGCGAAAAAGTTATCAGCTGTTCCCTACATTTTGACGAGATATACGAACATAAATGTAGGGAACATCTGATTTTTTTTCGCGATTTAGTTTTTCCAATATCCCTGTCCCCCTATCCCGTCCCTGTATCCCTGTTTTTTCCTGTATAATAATAATAAATACCTTCAACCCTTCGGTGGATATAGGCGTGATGATATGTGGGTATATTTTATTCTCAGCTTTCCATTTCAATTTTACAAGCCACCTAATCAGGTGGTACTGGTACAGATGCCAAGCTACCCGAAACTGTCAAATTTTCCCAATCAACTTTGAACCTTATGCTTTAGCGATAAAGTTGAATCTATTAATGGAATTTGACAGATTGTAGTATCTTGATGTGGTGGTGTCTGTACATCGATTGTGATTGATAAACATGATAATTGATAAAGTGATTGATAAACGTGATAATTGATAAAACTTTCTATATAATGATAACATAATATTATGTTCGGGTTTTCCAATGCCGCAATTTGTATTTCCCTTTCGTACTTATGACAGACCTAGTTAAACTCATACGTTATATTTTTGTTCTACAAAAAATGAGGAACATTTGGATTCATGGACTTATGGAATCTAGTGCAGACTAGAATACAAGGCATTTAATTTAATACCATAGTATTTATGCAAATATTTTAAATTTACTCTCTTTCCCACGGCATCACCTTGAACGATTGATTGGTTAAAAAAATATAGACTATTTTTTTTTCGGTTAATATTAAATGATCCGACTTGTTGATTTATGTATTTTCGAAACTGCTGCAATCAAAAATGCACCTAAAAGTCAATTAAGAATGATTGTAAAGTTTAAATAAATTTACATTTGGTTATCTTTCTTGTTTTTGGTTTTGGTCTTTAAATTTGGTAAGTATCTTAGGCGGAGACCTATTCGTATCGTATTATCCAGTAACTGGGTTGTGGAGGTCAGATGGAGCAACTTCCGATACTGCTCTTTACCTGTGGCCGGTTAGACTGGACGCCGACCCCAACATAGTTTGGAAAAGGCTAGGCAGATGATGACGAGGAGCAAGTACCTACATTAATTTAGTCATCTCCATTACCAACTTTTTTATCAGGAAACATGCTAATAATGTTTAAACCGAAATACTTTTATCGACCGCGCTAATTTTATTGTATGACACTTCGCGGAAAATGTACACACAGCGATAAAAAACATCAGTTCGGTGCTTATAAACAGATACAGATATTTTTCGGATAGATCAAGCCAGGTGATCGACTAGATATTTAAAAATAAATTTAAGTAATGCTTATTTCAATAATACATTTTTACTTCTTCGACTTACGGCAAATTTTTCAATCGACCGATAATTGTTATTCGTGGAATAAAATTGACGTTTGACCGTTTTTGTATATGAAAGAACTGTCAATAATTCAAAATTATTCCTCCGATAAAGTTAGGAAAAATCAACCCTTAGATGAATAGAGGACTTAGTTAAGTAGCTATCGCTTTCAAACAGTTTCGTATTTCTACAACGACTCACACGCTTCGGTAAAAATCAAAATTTTATTTCACATAAGCCTACAAGGGCACTTATGAAACGTCAGAAGCTAGGTGCACGGTTCCAACTGGTCGTTTCCTATGGAGAAGAACCGGCAAGAAACTCCACGGTTACCCTTTTAAAAATAATTGGCTTTTACAATATTTTCTAATTACTGTAGGTATGGGAGGACAGCGTAGGCCTGTTAACAAGTTCCAGGTACTTGATAAAATAGAAAATGGTCTACAGATCTAAAATCTACAGGGCCTACAGGTAGCTTATGTCTGCCATACATTATTGACTTTGCCAACACTCTCGCTGATAAAATGTCTCTTCTATATTATGTGTCTTTACTATTCTATATATAGGTAATCAGGTTGTATTTAACATTATTTGTAAGGAAAATTTACCATAGTAAGTACATGTTGAGTTTATTCAGTGTCTAAAGTCATTATTAATTATGTTAGGTTTTGACCATCGCAAAAAAAACAGTATAGTTAATATGGGTATAATTATTTTTATACTTGTTACAGCTAAGCCACATTTACTTTTGTAACGAATTCCGCATTATTTTCTACAACAAAAGGAAAAACTTGAAATGGATATTCCGTGTTGCGTATACCTACGACATGACCTGCGAATTATTATATGTATTTAATAACTATTATCCTGGAACTACGTACTGCGTCACGATTTAGTCATTATTGTGAACAATATGCATCCTAGCCACATTTATTAAGGAAAAAGTCGACAGGGATTGGTAAAGATGCACTGATAAAAATGTGGGTTTTACGCTTAAAAAATATGAAATTAGTAGCACGTTTTTCCATTTATCAAGGCTCAAGTCTAATGAATGATGGAAGGAATATCTAGAGCAGTGATATCAGATGCTTCACTTTTTGTCTTTCACTCGATATGAAACGTCTGAACACAAATAAAATGAAAAATGATTTCATTAGTGAACCTATCCATCGATGCTGGATATCGGCACTCGGATTTTTCACTCGCCGAAAGGAGCAGATGAACGTTCATTTCTATGTAGTTTTGTAGGTGCTGTGTGAACGTGAAATGAAAAAAAATGAGCATTCACTCGAGTGAACCATTCACTTGAGTGAAGCGTCTGATATCTGCTTAACGAACTTCCAGTTTTCCCGCCGGAGGGTTAGGCATTGCTAGAGGTATACATTAGTACATCCACATTTCTTTTATATTTTTTTTAATATGACTTTTTATATATTACTAGCTGACCCGGCGAACCTCGTACGCACGGCTACACATCAAGCTATACATAACCAGTATAAGCTGACTTCTGATTGTACGAAAAATCTATACAATGCGAGGTCAGCTAAAACTGGAAACGTATAGCTTGATGTGTAGCCGTGTGTACAGCCTCAGAATCAATAAATACAAAATATATGAGAAATTTAATTATCTTCATTGTATTTTTTTTTTGTGATTTTTTTCCATGTTATAAATAGATTCTGCTATTTGGGGCGGAGACAAATCCAACAAATTAAAGATCATAAAAATCGGTCCAGCCGTTCTTGAGTTAGAAATGGTGTAGGTAACTAACCCGACTTTGTTTTACTTATACATAATAAAGCAATATAAAAAATTTGGGAAATCGCAATCGATTTTTCACAAGCTACAATGTTTTCAGGTTTCACACTTGATTGACGGGATTTTTTTTGAAATATTTTGATGTGTTTTTTTTTTATTTTTATTGCATTAAATAAAATTTTTAAAAGTCCAGTATTTATCTCCATTAAATTGTCTATACAATGGTATATAAATTAAGTAGGTTCTGTGTACAAGCAAGAGCATAACAATAAAAACATTTGCAGAAAGGAAGCAAAAAAATAGTTTCTATCGTAAAGCACTCTCTAAGTCTAATGCTTCGCATTATGAGTCGAGGAAAAATTGCACTGAATCTTTAATAAATGTGCACGATGTCACAACGGCATATTTGTAAATACATCAAGTACCTACTTAACACCTATTGAAATGCCGTTACAAGAATATTAACCTTTACATCAGCCTTGCGGTCTGTAAGTATGACATAAAAATATTATTTCATAGCAAGTACAAGCCCTACTTGGACACACCTTTGACTACACTCGATGCTCTGATAATATCATTAACAGTATGCGAGTACTTGACGCCTTAAATTATTCATTCAAATATTCAAGTTGTGGTTTATATTGACCCTGAGAAGTTGTAAATTGTCATAGGTTACGCAAGCCTATTTTTATTTTGACTGTTTGGCCTGACGAGTGAAGAACTATTTTAACTAATGATATAAAGACTCATTTCGACATCTGGTCCATTAAAGTTCTATATATTCAACAGCACACACAATTAGCCTATAATTTTCCCAGAGATGGGACACAGGCCTCCTCTCTGTGAGAGGGAGTGGGCCATAATCCACCACGCGGGCCCAGTGCGGGTTGGCAGATGTCACATGTCTTCGAATTTTTGGTTTTAGGACATGCCAGTTTCCTCACGCACCTCGAACATAGTTAGTGGTTCAACATCACTAACACAATATGTATTAAGTATGTTAACACGAATTTCTTCAAAAATAGTCACTTATATAAAACAAAAGCTCCACCATTTAATGTGCTATGTCCAAACGCTTTTATTAATTGGGCGCCCTAATTATACTCTAAGCAAAGACACCAATTATAATGCAAGCAACCTAACATACAATGTGGAAACGACAATAAACAAAAACACTGGCAGAGAAGTATTTTGAAGAGACAAAAGCTAAATTATATAGTAGTGTAATTATGGTGCTGCCCCACAAACAATCGGGCACATAATATCGTGTCCTGTTGTCTGAACTCTGCACGCTATATGAGTTGTTGGACGCTACTGAAGGTACTAAGCTGGTAGCTACATTCTGGGCTGACTGTATATAGATTGCCATCGACACGCTAAGAAGAACAGTAGTGATGGGCTGTCTATGGATTTCACCAAACTTTAAGTGGCTAAACTATTGGATACTAGCTGCGCCCCGCGGTTTCACCCGCGTAAGTTTCGATCCCGTGGGAATATCGGGATAAAAAGTATCCTATGTGTTATATTTACTATATTATTGTAAGCTATATTACTGTAAAGTTTCATCAAAATCCGTTCAGTAGTTTTCGCGTGAAAGAGTAACAAACATCCATACATCCATACATACAAACTTTCGCATTTATAATATTAGTAGGATGTTATGGGCTAAGTGATTAATCGGGCATTATTCATAATGCCCGGGCAATATGAATAATGCCCAATAAGAGCGGGCAATGTGATTATAACCAATCAATTTATCACATTGCCCGGGCATTATGAATAATGCCCAGTGCCTATTGGGCAGAGTGATGTAAAGCATGTTTAATACTTTCAAATGAATACTTAGTTAGATAGACCGAGCATTACAAGTAATGAAATCAATTATCGGGTAGAGTAATAATAAAAACATGTTTTATAGTTTAGTATTTATTTTTAAAATTTAAATAATCATATTTTAATTTTAATTTCAAATTAAAAAAACTAATCACATTGCCCGATCATCATGTAGCCATATTCATAATGCCCGGGCAATGTGATAAATAGGTGAGTTTAGATTGTAATTAATCACATGGCCCGATATGGCTGGGCATTATGAATACTGCCCGCATTAATCACTTGGCCCATAACAGATATATTGCGTTGAATTTTTGTATTCAGACTGGGAACGTCATTATATATACGAAATTTAATATACTGTCATACCGGCATCTCCACCGTGTATAAAATACCACGCTCTTTTGACCCCATTAGCCTTTAAGCACGGTGTAATCGACCGCACTCGATACTTTTTCGTTTTTAATATCGTTATTTCTTGTCGCATGTATTTCCCATCCCTAGTAACCTGTCATTGTTTCACTGTGCACGAAAATATACTGTTTACCTCCCCTCCCCGCACCCTCCGGAGTGCATAGATCGCATTTGTTTAGGTCATTTAGGATACGCAGGACCGCTGGCGTTACAAAGGGTATTTAGTCTGAACGGCCCAAAGCGAATGGACCGCGGGAAAATCGACCGTAACCAAAAATCATCTACGTTCCAAAGGACCAGTGATGCAATTATTTCAAAATTAATTTAAAGGGACAGTCGTATACTTTGTGATAATTATATAAAGGTTGGCCTTTATATTATGGCAGAAAGTCTATGCAGTCAAGATTTTACCAAATTCAATGACTATTTTGTTAGCATATGGCTAGAGAAGTATTTGGTAATGACCGCGCGCCCGCTTGAAGGTTAAAATTAAGAACCTCCTCCTTCTTTGAAGTCGGTTAAAAATGAAAATAAACCTGAAAGAAAACACGTCGAAACACGTCTCTTACAAAAATATCGTTATTAAAATAAAGATGTCCCCCATTTAGCAATTCGCATTCTTAAATAATATTTATCGGAGTTTAATATTTTTTTTATCATTAGCTTGATTTGCTCGATTAACGTGAAAAAGTCAACATCAAAAGTGAACGTCAAAGTGAATATTATGAATAATTAAATTCACGTGTTGCTTATCACGTTATCAAAATTCCGAGAGTTCGCGAAAATTCACGAAACGGTGCGAAGCGACGGCGGTTAATTAAAATAACAGGAACTTTTAATAGACTGATCCTCGTATAGGTATAATATTATTCTCGCTTTGTGTTTCATCTGATTGGCAAATCTTTATGCTTTGCCAGTCAGGAAGATTGTTAGCTGGGCCCTAATTCACTTAACGATTCCTTACTTCGTAACCATGTCAATTTCTTAGTTAATCCCTTCAATCGGTTGATCTTAAATCAGTTGATCGCTTAGTATGAGGATTGCTTGAAAATCTGGTTTTTATTATATTAACCTAGCTCAGGCAGGTCGCCACAAGTTATAATTTCAGTACCAACGCACCCTTCATTGATAATTAGAAACGTGTAAATTGAACTAGCTTTTATATAAGTACCTATTTAAGCCAACCTGTTAAGAACTTGTAGCACCAAGTATTCATAAGTTTGTAAATGTATTACTTTGTAAAAGGACCTAATTTAATCTTGCGTTGATTTCGCGTGGTTTCGTTCATTGTGTCATAGAGAATTACGGCTCAGGACTGACCACCCAGATTGCGGTAGCCGAAATTCAGTCACTCGAGACTCTTTAATGCACCCCTCAATTTTACATTAGAAAGCATTCAGACGCATGTCTATTAATTATGTTTTATCTATTAATATTAAGAATGAAAAGCGCATCTATATTAATAAATTAATGCTTAACAATTATTATGAGAATCATAGCTACATCATCATCATCATCTCATCATCTGCCTAGCCTTTTCCCAACTATGTTAGGGTCGGCTACCAGTCTAACCGGATGCAGCTGAATACCAGTGTTTTACATGGAGCGACTGCCTATCTGACCTCCACAACCCAGTTACTGGGTAATACGATACCCCTTGGTAAGACTGGTTGTCAGACTTTCGGGCTTCTGACGACCCGTAACGACTGTCAAAGATCCACAAATGACAACCGGGACCAAAGGCTTAACGTGCTTTCCGAGGCACGGAGGGGTCTCGGTATGTAAAGATGGTTACCCATCCACAGACCAACCGCGGCAAGCGTAGCTTAACCTGCTCGATCGACCTATTAGGCACATAATCTGAAAGGAAAAGTTATACCAATTTGTTTTGCTATCTTATTTTGTGTCTCTGCTAGGTAATAGCTTCTCCTTTTTCCTTCCAAACCTCTTTGTCTTGTGCGATCTCTGGCCATGATGGCCCTGCAAGGCAAACTAATTAAAATTAAAAGTTCTACTTGTATCAACTTGTCTAATGGCCGATTCCTATAAATTACGGAGCGTTGTTGCTTAAAATTAAGACTTGTATCTTTACCAATAATGATGCAAATATCTCATAGCTTTCCATAGTAGAAATTAAGTAAAAATTATGAAAGTAGCTATCACAGGTAAAATAAGCTTAAGAATCTATGTATGTGCCCAGTTTGACCATAAAAACTGCTATTGATTCGTTTTTATTTATTGGAACCGTGCATTATACAGCAACTATTTGTTTATGACTTTTCCGAGACGACGCACCAAATATGAGCATGTGGGAGTGAGCATATGTTTATGTGTGTGTCAGTTGGCGTGTACGCGAGAAGGTCAGGGTCACACGAATTGGTCTTTCATTATTTGTCGATGGAATGACACTGGTTTTTGTTATACTTTTTTAGACTGGTTTAATTTTATCTATTTCACGCTATCTCGGTTCGCAATCGTTTTCTATTTGCATTGTGTTTTGCCGTTTTTATTTGGGTGCATATTTTTCTTTTATTTTGTAGAAAACAACTTTACAATAAATGCTTAAAGAAAGAAATCGTTTATGTAAATAGTATGTTTTGTAATGAATATATTAAAACAATTGAATACTTAACCATCAATAGAATTACAATTAAAACAGAAGAAAATGTTCACTCATGGCTATTTTTAGATGAAATTGCAAAATATTTATTTAACCACTAGCTTCTGCCAGCGACTTCGTCCGCGTGAAATTTTTTGCTCCCCCGACCCACCGCGTCGCATAGCATCGCCTGCCTGCGCTATTACTTCGTTTTCTGACTTTTTTCTTTTTGCTCAACTCCTAAGGGTTCTAGCGTGATGTTTAAAGCCTTCCTCAAGAATTGGGCTATCAAATGCAAAAAGATTTTTATAAATCTGATCGATACTTCCAGAGATTAGAGCTTTCAAACAAACAAACTCGGCAGCTTTATTATTAGTAAAGGTTTTTCCCATTTTTGCAACATTGTTCATTGATGCTCCGCTACTATTGGTCGTAGCGTGATATTATATAGCCTATAGCATTCCTCGATAAATGAACTATCTAACGCAAAAAGATTTTTTCAATTCGAAGCAGTAGTTCCAGAGATGACCCCCTACATACAAACTTCACTTCCCTTCACTGCTCTGCTCCTATTGATCGTAGCGTGATGAAAAGTATACTATAACCTGCCCAGGAGTATGAAGAACAATTATACCAAGTTTCGTTGGAATCCGTCGAGTGGTTTTTGTTTCTATAACGAACATACAGACAGACAGACAGACAGACAAAAATTTTACTGATTGCATTTTTGGCGTCAGTATCGATCACTAATCACCCGCTGATAGTTATTTTGGAAATATATTTCATGTACAGAATTGACCTCTCTACAGATTTATTATAAGTATAGATATCGACCCCTAGGTACCCTGTTGGGAATAAAATACTTTCCAACGAACCGTTTTCACGCAATACAGAGGAAGTTTTTTTCATTGCGGAACAGGGCCTGCTTTGACCTCAATCTAGTTTGATGGAAAGCGATGGATGAGGTTTACGATAAAACGAGCGTGTCCAGAAGTTGCAACAAGTTTTATAAAAGTCCTTTATATTTTATTTTACTTTTTCCTCCTAATATAACCAAACCCGGGAGGCCTTTACCAAACATTAAAGCTACATAATCTGTTTCATACAATAATCAGATAACGACAAAATGAATTTTCGCCGAAATGTACCTACCCATTGTATTTGCGACACAATACGAAATCCAAAAAAATCGCGTTAACCAACATATTTATCAACCGGCTTACTTTAATGGAATATTCTAAAGAGCCAGCGAGAGAAAAGACAGGAAAATTACAATAATGAAAAAGCCCCCATTTTTCGCCACTTATTTTTTTATCCCTCGCCTTTATTATTCTGACCTCGTAATATATTAAATTTACTTTGTTTTTAAATATTCCCATCGCTCCTTTTTATTAATATTATGAATTTATACTAATTTGTTTGACAACCTTATAACGAAGACCGTTATCAGGTTTTCAAACAAACTTGTACAGTAACTTATAAAACATCCAATATATATTCAAAGGGTGGTTTTTTAACTACTACGAAGCCTCTACGCCCGTAGTCGCCTACGCTCGTAGCGGGTCTCCCACGCAACGCCTACGCGAAACGTAGCGCTCTACGGGAGCGTTTATTTGTTCTGACGTCACAGTAACTACTGCTAACATTGAAGCCCTACTATGTAAACAAATTACACTCATTTGTCTAGTTTCTCATACAAGTGCATCGATGTAAAAATAACATCGCTTAAAACACTTAATTAATGGACGGATTGTTAAGGTCGTTTGCATACCACTTAGTTCTTTGTTCGAAATTAATAAAATCGCAGAGCAGAACATGTTCTATACAAAAAGATAAAACAAACCGCGCGTATTCTGGAGGCACGAATATGTTTAATCAAACGGCTAGGTGTCATATCATTAGTGAGTGAGGCAGACAGACGTATATGTTAGCGAGTGTGAGTAAGACAAGAAGTGTAGCAACAAGTCGCGGCGCGAGGCGCGGGGGCGCGTTATCGTGTCCATGACGTCACGACCCTTTCACTGTCCGAAGTTGTGTTCTGGCGTCGGCGACTTCAGTCCGCGCGGCTCGGTCACAGCGTGAGAACGTCTCGCGCTTAGTGTTCCTAAACTTAACCGACTCACGCGTCACTCGCTGAAAGAATACGTAAAAAATATCGAAGCCAACTTTCGTCAGGAAAATAGTTCACACGCAAACGGCCCGCTCGGTCCTCCGTGTGTTACTGCTCCTGTTGACTTCGGATCTTCACTCTTGACTGACACCAGCAGCAATATGGGCGTCATTAAAGTGAGCCAGGACGCCTTGGCCCTCTACTCCGCCTGCGACATGCTCGACGATATGAAGGTAAGTGTTACGGGAGAAAATCATGTGATGTCCAAAAGCGACGGCAATGGCGACGTTCCAACCGGCTAGTTCTGTATTAGTGAAAAAAATATTGTGAATCGATGCGTGGGCGCAGACATTTGTCTCGTCGTCTCGTGGCTTTACGCGACGTTTCGCGTAATCTTAAATGTTATGCGCTTTTACGCGATGGCATTCGGCGCGTCGCACACGCCGTGCGCCTTAATGCAGATCGTGCGCGTTTTCTAGCCGCGGTGAAAACTTGTGTCGTACGGTCAACGGAAGCGGGTGCCCTTATCAGCTGTTTGTGACATGGTTGCTATAACTAGAACTGCTACGTGAGAACATTCACACAGTTCTTAGCCTACGATTTAGTGCGTAAATCGTGAACTTGCAACGATAGAAATTGTTTCTCAAATACCCACCGTAGATTTATAAAATAAAAGCGGGTTGAACTAAATAAAATAAATTTTCTGTTTAATAAAGTGATACATATGATTTGGAACTTCGATGTAACAATTGTTTTAGTTCATGTTGATAGTTCTCACGTACATAAAACAAATGATTCATGATAATAAAACCACTGGAGCTTGTGGTAGACTACGCGGAGATCTGAAGATTAAAAAATTGTTTTGAATAAGCTAGTTTGGACGAGGAATGCTGTGTGACGTTAATGTAATCTTGTGATAGCAAATGCGTGAAAAGTTTCTATTGTGAAATGGCAACAAAATGTAAAATGACGAATTGTAAAAAAGATTAAAGAATTAAAATAGCAATTTTTGATGCAGAGGAGTATAATCGAACAGAAGACCGCATCGTCCATAGCAACAATGTTACAATATGCGTAAATCGTAGGAATTCGTGTTTAGCCGAGTGTGTTGTCTTGCACGCAATGCTTAGCAACAGTGCACGCTTCGTGCGCATGCGCGAGGATTCCTTGTGTTTAATTTTCTTTAAAGTTTCAACAACTCAGATTTATTGCATTTTCATGGTCAAAATGAGAACGTATTTAGAAATATCGTTTCGAATAAAAATACGGAAACGTAACGCTCGCTCATTAAATATATTTATCATACAATAGGTACGGACTCGAATTTTATATCATTTACATAATATCGTAATAAAAAAAAATACACTGGTATAGAAAGATAAATTTTGTTTTTGTGTGCATTCAAACATATTGATGTTGGTAGAGCAAGCTGGCTTGCACCTACATTAACGTTTTTTCCTTTCCAGATTTTTTTTTCACCTGTTGCCTAACTTGATCTAGACTTGACTAGTTTTATTTGCTTTTTACATTTTTATGGCAGACCTTTAAATTTAATTTCCTTTGGGATCCGGATTTGTAGTTAATCATTATGTACGTTTAATTTTTATTGTAACAAAAAGTGATTAGATTGAATTCTTCGAATTTTAAAGACTGAATTCTTATCGAGTGAATTTATTTTTGCCGGTCCTACGATTTCTTACTGCACGGTTCTTAAACATTCAATACTCACAAATATTCGTACTTTTTCTTTGTCTTTACGAGTTGGTCTTCGATTTCTTAACGTTTATTTCTCACTCGTTACAATTTCCAATGCATTTACTAGTACCTAACATGTTGGTATTTCACATTGCCACTCATGCAAATCATACTTGAATGGAGAAAAATTAACATGTGGACACAACACGTGAGTGCGTGGGATTATATCAAAGTCGTTTCGATCTAAAGCTATTAAAACTAGCATTATTTTTATTTCTTTGTTTTGTTATTTCAACATCTGACTATTTGGTACTATTATCATAATTGACTCGGGCATCATTAATATTGGAAACTTTAACATCACTATCAGCTATATTTAGTCTTTAGTTTTTGTTAGCAACAAGATCTAAATTAAGTCGTAAATTTTGTAATTTATTGAATTTAGATTAAGTAATTACGTCCTTAAATGCTCCTGTATTTACTTCATTAATATGTACTACAAACGGATGCATTCAATTAGATGAAGTTAAAAAAGCGTGTTGAAACGGAATTTAAATCAACTGTTTAGAAATGTACTGATATTATACAAAATATTTTTGAAATACTCGATATAAACGTCAGGCTAGTTGATTTGAATATTTAAATTATTTTGTGAATTTGTGACAGTGGTAATAATTATGAATTTCATTGAAGATGTGGTTGGTGGTTGCCAGAAAACTGTCTAGTGTGATATAAGCGAAGTCAATAGTAATAATATATGTCTACATACAATTAATGATAATTTATTGATTTTAATAATGAATTAAGGCATTTTATTAATATATCATCGAGTGTTGATTTTATTATAAAGTTGATTTCATCGTGTCATCAGTGAGTTAATGGTGCATTTCAAGAAGTAATTTTTCTTAGTTATAATTATTAGTTTAGTATTTCAAGAAGTATTTTTCCTTGCTACTTCTTCTCCTATTATGTCATCATGAATTCATGACCAATAGAATAATCCTGCTTTTGTTATGTTTCGAAAATAATCTTTTTCACTTCTATATTTGCTTCTCCTTATTGATTACGTACAATGTTTAAGTATTCAACCTAACCCCTAGCCCCATTCGTCCTAATCGGGTCAGCCGTTAACATTGTACTGAAACGTTTACATATGTATAATAACGTGGCTCAGACAATATTATATAGTCCTTTCAGTTGAGCCATAATATGGCGTTGTATTTAGGTAGACTAATGGTGCGTGTTCGGAACCAATTCGTTTTGGATACGGGGCAACATCATCTGTTACAGTTCGTTCTTATTTGATAGACCTGTAATTTGGGTTCCTTTTCTTTGCTCGAAATCAGGACATTGATTTTTTTATTCCTATCCACAATTTTGATATTTCTTGTTATTTCGATATAATGACAGCAACAGCAGTGCGATTCTGTAACCATCTCACCGTGAAAATTTAGGTGAAGTGAGCGTGGAGTGAGCTGTCAGTGTCATCCTGATGCTAGAGATTGGTACTCTTGACAGCTCACTCTAAGCTCACTTCACCTAACTTTTCACGGTGAGATTTTTACAGAATCGATCGGCAGATCTTAAATCAGGGATCCCCAAACTATTTTGGGCAAGTGACCCCTTTTTCAAAATGAACTGTTACCTCAGACCCCCCTGGCCAAATTACCTACTTTTAAGATCAACCCCGTCGACCCACAAAATCAGTTTTCGTTTATGTCGACCCGTAGGAAACCACCACCACCACCACCACCACTTTGTGAATCCCTGTCTTAAATGAACCAAAAATTGTTCAAAATCAAATTCCAAGCCCCCGTTTACAGACCTAACGCCATATTGAATCTTCTAGTCCTCATCACTTATCAACAAAACGTGTTCTAACTACGTCGCATACAGCCGCTCGCACGCGTTCACTCGTGAGCTTACCATCCTTGATATTAACAACTGAAGCATTTTCTATATTGCCCGCACTCGCGGATGCAGCGAGAATGTGGGTCGTGATGAGTTTTGAAACAACTCAATGTCGTAGCGTTTATCGCGGCCTCGACTGCGGTGTGCCTTGCTGGTAAAAGTGCACGTTTTGGATTTATTAGGTTTTGTTATAAAATTTGGTGTTTTAGAAGTGACATATTATGTTTTTGACACTAAATAAAGTCTTTATGTGACATATTGCCTATCATTATAACATGACATTTTATTATGATGATGATAATAATCTTGCCATTTATGTCTGCATTGATTTCAAGTCTAAACATAAACTATCGGTATTTATTATTATTTATAAATATTATGTAGTTGCAAGTTTACATTATTATCAGTAAATTCCTAGAAATCTCAATCATGGAAAATGGAAATACGTAGTCATTTTAATATGACCTTATTTATAGCGTATCCAGCAGCGGATATCATTAAGTTGTGACATTTTCAGACTCCCGTAATTTCGAGAAGAAATTCTTCATTATATAGCCCCTTCAGATTTCCATAATTATTATTTCTGGAAATAGAGAAGTGCAGTATGTAAATAGGTCGAAAACTCCTTGCTTTTGACCTATTCCTACTAGAATGCGCAGTATGTCAGGTGTCTACCTAACCATTGCACATACACAGTTACAAGTACAAAAGTAAAAGTTTAATTCAACCTAAGTAGACCTTGACATAATATTTAGAAAAACTACATTATCTTATCTTTTAAGATATAATGATCACATTGAGCGAAGTTTCTACGCTAGTACAGTCAACAGCAAAAGTAGATGATGAAAATCAGAAATTCAATACTAATGAACGGAGTTCGCGTCAGCAGAACTGTGTGGCGTCGAGGTAGTAAATGTTTGGTATAATTTACAATCACATTCTTTTGAATCACTTTGACGCCACACAGTTCTGACGCGAACTCCGTTCATTAGTATTGAATTTTTTAATTTTCATCATCTACTTTTGCTGTTGACTGTACAGAATTTTTTTTAGAATTTTTCATATCTTATAATGAAAATAATCTAACTGTTTGACAATGTTAAAATTCCTTATCGCTTTTATCATTTCGTACACAATGAAGGTGTGACTCTCGCCTAATAATAAAATAATAGACAACCCCTTTCTTGCGTAGGTATCACCTATCAATGCGTCTATCCACAAAGATACTTAGTAGCCTTTTAGCCTTTTGGTAATTCAAATTGATTATTAGCAATCAAGATAGTACACTCTTAGGCTTAGGTACGTTCAATGTATGGTAAAGGCTATATAATTTAAAGGTGCCCAGTTTAATATCATACTTACTAATTGACAGCTTTGAAGTTATGTATCTGGGACAAATTGTATGCATGTTGATACATTATACATGACAGTTTTAAGTTTAAAGTGATACCTACTTGTATAATTGTGCGTGAACCTACATACATATTTTAATATAGGTAGCCATATAGGTGCCCACATTCCATGGCATTTTGATTTGTTGCGTGATTGATTGTATTAAAAATTATAAGTGAGATAGGTTCTGAACTAATTAAATTATAAAGAATTAATCGATTCATACCTTCATTTACTTTCGTTAAGTCATCATTATTTTTCTTTTTCAAATGAGCACTCACTTCTGATATAACTTGATTGATTTTAATTTAAATTAAAAGAGTCACACTGACAGAAACATTTTACAATAAATTTTGCGTCACTAAACTAGTACTTAGGTACCTACCTACTTTCAACTAATTAAGTCTTATTTCAGCAAGTAGAGAAGTTCACTGTAATTTTGAATTTCAAAACTTCAACTATAAATGCCATCTAGTTCCCAAAGTTGAAAGGAAATTAAATTAAATTGTTAAGACGAAAGTTTCACAATTTCCCAGGTGGGAATTAGCCATTGGCGCAGTTCTCATTTTATCGCCTTTATCTTAGCTTTCTTTATTCCTGGGGGTCTACCCTCATCCATCAACGAAGATACGGGCCCGTCCGAAAATAGTTGACCCGTCAAAACATGATACATTTTTTTTTTCGAACGGGCATATTTAAATCGGGAGAAGGGACAACTGTAAAATCGTGTTGTCATTCATTCTCACAATCCGATCGTCGAGAGAATGCGTTCCTAACACCCATCAGACGGACAATTTTAGTAATTTTAATAAAAATCAAATTCGCGAAATGTCATCGTCCAACTCTCGTCGGCCGCAGGTTCGGGCCCCAAACTAAGTATGTCCGTAAGTAATAATGAGTAGGAAACGCCCGTGACGTCAGCTGAAACTACGGATTTCGTGCTTAAATAGTACACGCTTGGTAATGTAAAGGCCATTCTATCAATAAACGTGGGTATCATAAAAACCGCTAAAGGACAACTGAAGAATGTTGAGAAAATGAACAGCATATTTTTCCAGTCTGTTAATATGGCCAATATCAACAAAATGCGACCCCCAATACATTGCTAAGCGTGCTGATTAGAGAATTTATTTCTTTAATTCGTTTTGGCAGGCACAGATTGTAAAAACGATATGACGCATCTTTCATAACAGACATCACCAAAACCTTTGATAAGAGGCTGTTCATTCATTATGTAAGATAAATTTTACCACTTTCTGACCTCCTCCTCCCCCAACGTAAGAAAAAATAAGACTTGGATGAACCCCCTTTCATCTTACATAAAATCAGTATCTAACAAAAAGGATAAAAAAAATTAAAAACTTTGAATTTTAGCTTAGTTTTGTGATCTTACGTACTTATGGTGAATCTAGACCCCTCTCAACCCCACGTAAGAAAAAATAAGACTTGTTCGGACCCCCCCTCAAATCTTCTAACGTAATAAATGAACTGCCCCTAATCTTGATGATTATGAAACTATTCCGATCGTTTTAATTTTCCACTTGTAACTATTTTAGTAACCATCGCGGTTAGAACCTGTTTGAGGCTGGTATAGGAGCGTGGGGATGGGCACAAGTGAGGCAGTGGGTGATGTCTGGCTATTAATGATTTGATGAATCATTTTAATCCCGTGACACACATTTTAGCTTCAATTTAGTTCATAAATACATAACGCTATTATTATATCTATTGATAATACAACCATAAAATATAACAATATTATCGCCGCGCGATAAATGAATAAAATTACTTTCACTTGATAAAGTCGGGAACTGGTTTGTATAAATTCAAGGTTATTAACACATAATGCTGCGTTTTAATAAAATTCCATTATCTTTGTTTGCACCTGCGAATATGTATATACATACCTATCGTGACGCAGAGAATATTTGGATTTCGGAGATAAAAATAGTTATATAGGGCCTAAATAGGGGAACGATAAAGTTATCAGAATATCAGAGATAAAAACGGTATTGTAAGCATCCCTTTTCAGTTATTTGCGTTGTATCCCTCGTCTTGTTCTTCTTGCAAATGTCAAGTCCTTAGCAGGTTTATTCTGCCTTCAATAATAAGTTTATGAAAAAGTATGACAGTCATTATTGAGTTTAAAAGATGTTAGTTCCTGTTAAAATGATAGGTTGCTATTCGGGTACTCATCACCGTGATACTCACAATTAATGTCCGATCACACGACTCGACTCCGAATCCCTCATAGATCGCCACAAGCCTCAACTAACAATCTGATAAGAACTAAGGGTCATCCCTTAGTTCTTGCTAGTTCTGTTCATACGATAAACAGAAGGAATAGCGATTATACATGACATTATCAACACACAACTTTCAAACTGCACATAACAACAACATTCAAGGTTACATTACAATTATAAATACATTATAAATTCATATTGTGACATTTCATTGATTTCATTCATGAAGGAAAAATATGACATCAGGTCTTTATTACAATATTGCATTAAAACTTAACTAAAATCAATATGATACTGCATGATGTGTGAGGTTTTTCCCTTTATGTGTTGAAAATTACTGTGTAATCATCGGCTATTATATTTAATATCCAATAGATTACTTTGATCAATTGGTACCTTATCTTATTATTCCTGGGAAACTCATCATTGTGTGTTAATGCGCATATATGAGTTATTATACCTACTGGAGTACTGGGTAATAAAATTTATATAGGTAAACTAAATTAATAACGTAACATTGTAGTAAAAGCAGGAACAGTGTAGCACCAAGAACTCGCAGACGGTAGAACATTACTTAGTGTTATCCATGAGCTGTATAAAAAACGTTATTTTTTATTAATTTTAAAAATTTTATTTGTTTTAACATAAATGGCATAAATCCTTGATTCATACTCCTGAACATAATTATCGTAAATAGACCACACGATGTCCTCTTTAGTTGTGGATAGCTGATTAAGGAAAGTAGAATTTAACTAAAAACTTATTTACTCAGTTATCAAGTAACACAGATCACAATCACTTCCCACTTCCCAATTCCCACTGCAATAGACCACAGCGCGATAAACGGCGGTCAGAGCAGATAATGTCAAAGTGACCGGTCAAATAGGACGGTGCGTGGGAATTATTGACATTTTATGTTTTGTGGTGATGTTGATGTGTGGCTATGTTATTGCCCTAGTGATTCGATGTTGTTTTGTTTGTAATATGGTTATTTGTATTCCTATGTCCTTATGTTTATCAAACATGTGTTTGATAAACATAAGTGTGTTGTGGCAGCATTATATCTTGAATTGATTCTCTGTTTATCTGTTTACATTTACCTTGATATAACAAACAAGTTTAACTGTTATGATTACAAAAATAAAAGTAAAAAATAAGGCAAATTATAAAGTAGCATACCTAAGTAGTAGCTAGGTACGTTGAGCTACAAAATCAATTATTTTAGTAGAAGGTTTCAGTCTGTGAGTATGAGCTCACTATGTGACTTGAGAACCAACTAACATCACTTACTTAAAACAATAGTATCCGGTTTTTTAATCGAACACCTAAGCAGGTGTACGCTTTACTGTTCGCTAAACCGCTTTGAGAAAATCATACATTAAAAAAACGCACAGCACTACAATATTTAGTGTTTACCTCAGATTGTTATTGTTACGTTTCTGATATGACAGATAAGTTTGTATCGACGTTGTTCGGGTAATCTAGCTCTAATTAATTAGTGCGTATCGTGTGATTATGTGAGGCTTCATTAAAACACGTGATTTTGGTTTAGAAGTGTCATCATTTGTTTGGGCTTAACAAATTCCACTAGAATGACCGGTCAGAGAAATATAGCCATTAAGTACCTATTATCACATCTAGAGTTTGGATTTTTGCCCTACGGGGCAATTGCGTGATATATTATCAATCGGAATTTCATTTTCGCACTTCAACAACATTCATTGCGTTATTTACGTGTTGAGCATACGAATTTTTCGAACTTATGAAGCAATGGATTAGCAATTTGCTTTAAAATTATTCAGATTGATAGTGTGCTACGCAACAGTGGCGAAGGTTTCGTACAACTAGATTCCCGGCGGCTTCCCTTCGAAAATTCAGAACACAACCACTTTAGAGTCAATTAATCATTGCAATATAATAAAACGGTTTATAGCCAATTTTTCTTGCTCTGGCTTACCTCTGTCATAAATTCACCCTTCGCCACTGTTACGCAATCGGCGGGGTAATTGCGTAACACACTATCAGTAGCAACGGGTTTCATTTTGACAGATCAACAACGCTCATTGCGTTTTTTACATTGTTGAGCAGACACATTTTTCGAACTTATGAAGCAATGGATTAGCAATTTGCTTCAAAATGATTCATATTCCGATTGATAGTGTGTTACGCAATTAGGGTGTTGTTGATGGCAATGTACTTGCTCTTTATCACATAAGACTTAAAACTTTGGCGAAATGTGAGAGTACTACTATCAAGTAGGTACTAGGTTTGCCTCTGCCTAGCCCTTCGAGGAATATAGGCGTGATGTTATGTGTCACCTTTATCATCATGTTATTAACATATTCAGCCTATAATTCCACTGCTGGGACCTGCTCTTTGTGAGACGGAGTGGGCCGTAATCTACCACGCGGGCCCAGTGCGGGTTGGTAGATGTCACATGTCTTCGAATTTTTAAGGGTGTTTACCTCAAAAGGAAAAACGGAACCTTAAGAAGATCACTTTGTTGTCCGTCTGTAGTCCCTTTTTCTCAGGAACGCATGGAGGTATCAAGTTCAAATTAATATCAAATACTCAGGGCTGCAATACCTTGAAGCAGTGAAAAAATCTAACTTCTAAGTCAACGCAATCAAAAGATACGGGCGTTTATGTTCCAGAATCAAAACATATAGAATACTTCCCATTGCACAGTAAAACGCCTATCTAGGTTCGAACCTACGCCCTATAATTCGCGGCCATTACCACTAGGCCACCACTGATCTCTTGCATCATGTTATTTGAGAAATGCTTATTTCCAACTATTCTTTGCTACGAACCACATTAATCGTACAGACGCCAGCACTACCCGAAACTGTCAAATTTTCCCAATCAAATTTGAACCTTATGCTTTAGCGATAAAGTTGAAAATCTATTAAAGAAATTTGACAGATTGTAGGAGCTTGATGTGCTGGCGTCTGTACCTAAACAAATCGTCAGTATCTTCATTTCATGAATATGTAAACAGTGTCTGCACCTGATGGTGGTGTAATCATTAATTCCATCGTGTTAAGAGCCTCATGATCAATTGAATTTTCCTTTTTGGTGTGATTTTCCTTACTTAATACGTTTATCAATGAGTAGGTACGTAATTTATTTAAAAACCTAGTAGGTAGTTATATACCTAATACATAATGATTGACTTGCCACCAAAATTCCGTCGTCGTGACTTGTTATTTCAAAATACCTAAATACCAACAAATCAAATCTATTTAAGTTTAAAAAAAAAACAAAGTTTTTTTTATTACCTAGCATGTTACTATGAAGAAGAATATTGGAACAAAAATTTCTGAACTGAAACCTTTAACCTCTGAACTCAAAATATAAATTGCTATCTGTTCCTACCTTTAAGACTTCTATACTTATTTATATTTTTACTAATTAAACTCTTTGTTATCTTTGAATTAAAAAAAAAAACAATTTTTTAAAACCGTTTTACCTACTGGCCTTAAAAAACATGTTTTTTACATATATTATGTTTATTTAGAGTAAAGTTTGTTCTCTCGAATCGATTCAGTATTATTTTTGTTTGTTAACTCCTCCTTACATGATAATTTGTAGAGATGCACCGAAATTCGTTTCACATTCGGTATTACCGAAGTTCGGCAGTTTTTACCGAAATTCGGCCGGAGACGAAGTTCGGTAAAAACTGCCGAACTTCGGTAATACCGAATGTGAAACGAATTTCGGTAAAAACTGCCGAAATTAGAACTTAGATCTGCCGAATGTCGGCCGAAATTCGGTAGCTTAAATTAATTTAAATAAGAAATGGAAAAGTGAAAAGAAATTTATTTTAAAATGAAATCTAGATCAAACGATGATTTTTAAGTAAATAGGTAACGTGGATGTTCGTTTTTGTTTTTATTTCCGTAGAAAAAAAACAACATCACGTATCAAAAATATGCTATAAAAAATTTATCAATTGTAATATTATTATCTATCAGCAAGGTAACATAACATTCTGGGTGACCATGGGTGGCGAGCGGGACGCGCGCGAGTGAAATATATTACAAGCGACGACGAGGAACAAACACGATCTGACCTGCCGATCGATTCTGTAAAATCTCACCGTGAAAAGTTAGGTGAAGTGAGCTTAGAGTGAGCTGTCAAGAGTATCAATCCCTAGCATCTGGATGACACTGACAGCTCACTCCACGCTCACCCCACCCAAGTTTTCACGGAGAGATGGTTACAGAATCGCACTGCTGCATTGAGCAAAAGCGCGCGAAATGTAACCGAAGTTCGGCGGAACTTCGGCTTCGGTACATATTTAAACCGAACATTCGGCCGAATTCGACATTCGGCAGGACCCACATTCGGTGCAACACTAATAATTTGGCAGAAAATGGCGTCGCAACCCTAGTGAATATTTAGATAATCAAGTGCAATCGCAGCAAAATATATCAAAATGCATGTAAAACATAAACAAAATGCAAGACTACAAGATAAATTGTTGCAATCAATCAATCTTACTTGAACTTGAAACAAATCCATCAGTCAATAAACCAAGCCTACAAAAAAATGTAATTTATGAACGTTACACTCAATAAGTTATGCCATGTTGACACACGTCTTATTCCAAATCTAAACTCATTAATATTACCAGCGATTATCCTCCGATCAACTTTGAAGGCTAGTATAAATCGACTAAAACGCCACAGAACTAACAAGCATTAAATACTAGAAGCGTCACGTCGCATCTACAGAGAATTTATTAAAACACGTATTATGTGCTGCCAACGGTTGCTTCACAGGGGAATGTCGGAGGACGTAGTTTGTATGCGACGTTGCGCGCACTGACTGACGTACTAATGTTAATAATCGCTGTGCTCGATACTCGAGCCTTGATAAGCCCTTGATCTAGAATAGTCGATTAAGTTAATCGATTTAATTTTCTCTCGATTATAATGTTATGTGTGGTCCATGATCGGATACATTGGCTCATGAGATTGTAACAGACCATTTTGTGTCAATGTTTGCTATTTTTATATTTGTTTGTGTCACAACCAACCGCTAGAATTAAAATAAGGGCCAACATTAACATTTCATTACCACAAAAGGCCATAAAATTCGATTTGCATTCACATAATGGTGAACTAAAAGTCATTGGACGCTAACTATTGTTTAATAATCGGTCAAATCTTTAATCGACGGATGTTGTCTGCGAACGTAACATAGCGACCGTGACATAAGTATGTTTTTGAAAATAAATTCAAATTCTAAAAGTTCGTTGACTTGGAGTTTAAAATTGAAAAATACTCTACACGCAATATGTAAATTTCATTGTATTCATTTTGGAAAATTTATGTTGATTGAATGTATGTTGATTGTTGACGTTATTGTGTAATTTGAGTTTGAAAATAGATTTATATAGTCTGGTTGGTATAAAAATCTTGAATTCTTTCGACATACGTAGATAATGTTTATTTAAAATTGTCTAGCTAGCTACTTAACATCTTTATAAGTTTTAAATTTTCAAAAGTCCTCCTCACCTGCGTTATAAAAAGGAATTCTTAAGCAAACTTTCGTGTTTCTAGACCCGTCGGTTTTATCTATGCGCTGTCTGTCAGTGAATTGAGGGGCCCGTGGCTAAATAATAACAGCCGCATAGGTTGATCGTCCAGGTTAAGCTACGCTTGGTCTGTGGATGGGTGACCATCTTTACATACCGTGCCTCGGAAAGCACGTTAAGCCGTTGGTCCCGGCTGTCATTCGTGGATCTTTGAAAGTCGTTACGGGTAGTCAGAAGACCGAAAGTCTGACAACCAGTCGTACAGTCAACAGCAAAAGTAGATGATGAAAATCAGAAATTCAATACTAATGAACGGAGTTCGCGTCAGAACTGTGTGGCGTCAAAATAGTAAATGTTTGGTGTAATTTACAATCACATACCTTTTAAATCACTTCGACGCCACACAGTTCTAACGCGAACTCCGTTCATTAGTATTGAATTTCTGATTTTCATCATATACTTTTGCTGTTGACTTACTTACCTGGGTTTTGGAGGTCAGATAGGCAGTCGCTCCATGTAAAATACTGGTATTCAGCTGCATCCGGTTAGACTGGCAGCCGACCCCAATATAGTTGGGAAAAGGCTAGGCAGACATGTCTATCAGTGAATGAATTTAAGATTTTTATAAGGTAGTTAAATAAATCAGTGCTGTTATAAAGTGCTAAAATTTTAAAAGCCTACATAGCATAATAAGCCTTTAATGTTCCCACTGCTGGGATACAGGCCTGTAATCTACCACGCAGGCCCAGTGCGGGTTGGTAGATGTCCATGAATTAAATTTTCGGGTTCTAGGACAGGCTTCCTCACGATGTTTTTCTTTACCGCTTTGAGAGCAAATTATTTACACAAAGTAAACCGCCTGCTTGGGTTTGAACCCACGACCACCACCCACCACCACCACCACCACCACCCCGACCGACCACGACTCGTAAGTTGGGGCCTTTACCAATGGGCCACAAAACATACTACATACTCGCTAGGTAACAGAAATCGCATAAAACATCGCTAAGTAGAACGGTTTCTAAAATAAAAAACACTAACTTTTCATTTCACGTAGATACTAGGTAGAAAAATGAAAATGTCTACAAGTGAATGTACAGCCTCAAGCAAGTAGGTAAATTACAAAGTAATGAAAAATAATTAAATCTGTAATAAATTGAACAACGCAATTAAAATCGCACTTATTGATAGAAATAAATGTCAACAAGACGACAAACAAAGATATAAAAAGACTTGTTTTCTGTCTCTGGTTTTAATCTGTGATTTATGAACGCGCCCATAATTTTATTGTCTTTGGTTGCCAACTGAATGAAACACTAAGGTCATTTTGTATAATAAAAGTAGGTACCTATTGCCGATTTTATCATTTAATCGTATTGAAACTCAACTCATAAAAGATCAGAAGAAAAATTAAAACATTGGCAATTAATATTCGATAGGTATTATCTAGTTTTAAACTAAGATATTATAATAAAATTTTCAAAGGCTAGGCTCCCCGCAAACGGGTGGACGCGACACTAGTTGAACACTGAACAGTTTCCATGAAGTTTTCATAGAAATTGTTCCACTAAAGTTGCGTCGCGCTATCGCATCGCATTATAATAGACAAACAACTACTCAACAACAACATAGAAAATAATTATGTACATAATGATAACTCTTATTTAAAAGTTGGTTAAGGCCATAAAAGCCTCCCGGCAATACAATGTTTTTTTTTTTACTATTTAATAAACCTATACTTATTTATGCTGATAGAATTAATTATCACTTCGATTCGACGGAAACAGCATATAAGTATCTTCAATTATAAATGATGATAGACTTCAATTTGATTAATTTAATTTGACTGCCTCGTCGGTCTAGTCATCGCAAGCGCTAATACTGAGCCTGATGTCCTGGGTTCGATTCCCGGGTTGGACAAAGTGTTATTGGGTTTTTCCGACAGATAATTTCTCAGTGGCAGTTTGGATTCTGGATTCGAGCCCGATAGATTGCGGTAGGCTCGCACCCCATTAAATGGGACTTAGATATGGCTGGCAAAAAGTAGGGTTTACTATAGGTGCACCTTTGTCTAACCTTTCGGGGAATATATGCGTGATTTTATGTTATTTTAAATTGACACATTGGACTTTACATTTTCTAGTTACCTAGAATACGGGCCACTGTTGGGTAGGTAAGTAGGTATTAATTATACGAACGAAAGTGGTCTTTTTTTGTAAGTAGTATTGAATATTAAGATATTAATATTAGCAAAAACAAAGATGTTGTCTGTCGTGTGACATCTACCAACCCGTACTGGGCTCGTGTGGTGAATTGTGTACTCTCAGAAAGAGTTGGCCTGTGTGGGTTGCCAACCCTACCATATAATATATGTAGTATCCTACTATATTAGAGGCCTAAATACTAGGTATATTTCTTTTAAAAAAATATATTAGGCGAAACTACTATATTTTCATTTCAATACAAAATGGCGAGATGAGCGCAATTATGACCAGTATTAATCAAATAAAAGCAGAATTACTGATAACTTTAATTGAGAATGTAATAATGGTAAAAAATTAAATACCCCTACTATATTTTTTTTATTTTTTCGCCATCTACTATATTTCTACAGGCATGAGGCAGTGGCTTCAAAAATACTATATTGATATAAAAAAAAGTTGGCAACCCTACCTGTGTTCCACCAGTGGGAACTTTATAGGCAGATTATTGCTATCTAATATAACTGATCTATCAAACAGCAGCATATCAGTAACATCACGATTACGAAACATTTACCGCCAAGCGTCCTTCGACGTTAAATACATAATTGATGAATTTCCATCAACAAATAATGAACCTTTTTCCTATAATTAAATGAGGCAAAGGTACCTTGTCGCGCAGCCTAACCATTCGTAATTAACAAACAATTCGCTTCACAAATTCCAATGCGACAAAAATTACCGTTAAATGAAGGAGTTCATCAGTCTTAATTACTTCAGCCTTAAATTCTCTATTCTCAGATGATTTACATAAAACAAAGAATTCGCAGGCAACTGTTACTTTTTAAACTTTCAAATGAAGTCGTTAAATACAATCTTTGTTACAAAACGTTTTCGTAACTTCAGGTTAAAATGTAGAAGGGTTACTTTTAATTTCGTTTGTATAGGCCGAGTGACGCAAGCAAAGCCTCGTCTGCAATGTTAATGAATCGATTGGAATAATAAAACGTTGATATAATTTAAAAAGAAAGTGAAAATGGCTTCCTTCCCGCGCCATGACGGATCCCGCGCCGCGGGCTAGTTCCGTTCCGTGTTACGCAGCACACGTATGCCGAGGCCATGCTAATTACTAGCCTCACGAAATCGAAAGTCACTCGATTGTCTAGATGTAGGACGCGATCGTATAAAGAAACGTAACATCATATCCTACTTTGAAATATTCCGATCGCGTATTGTTCTCTTTAGTCGCAAATAAAAAAATAAAGTAGATTTAAATACCACTTGCCTCATACACAAAGCAGGCTTTTTTTCCTAGTATCAACAACATGAGTGCAATGTTTCGTAATACAATTGACCTTTCGCTCGATACATGTTATAAAGCGATCGATGGAGATCTTAAACAGAGATCAAATCGAAATTGTTTCAATTTCGAACGTCAGTTTCTAATTGCGGATTTCCGAGATAATTTGTTATGCTGCGATGTTTTTTGTCTGCTTTTAAAATGTCTGCTCACGATCTCGGCATCCATTGCAAGGTCGACTGCTAACTTTTGACAGACGAGCGCCGACGCCATAATGGCATTTCCTAAGGAATGCCTACAACAGTCTAACTTAGTCTATGCTTCGTTTGACTTGTGTATTTTATTTCCAAAAAAGTGCTGTTAAGATAATGACCAAGAAACGCCATGAACGTGGGTACATACGTACGATGGATGCGTGTCTCATTGTCAAACCACTTGTTCAATGTTAGTCCAGTTTGTATTGTACCTATTATACTCGTTGTGGTACCGCGTGATGTTTTGAACCTGTGTTACAGAATACATAATAGTATTACCTGTGTATCGCGCACGGTGACGCGGACTGTTACGTCTCACATTCTTCTTCAGCTGATAACAATAATTAACATAGATTAGGTTGTACAAAGATCTGATAATGGTGCGAAGATTTGTAAACACATTTCCGGTAAACATCCGTTCGGAATCAATCATCCGTGACATTATATTTAATTTTGCAAAGCAGTTGGTAATATAAAATGTGTTTTTCATTCAACTGCGTCTTTTGTTTTGATATCGGCCGGTGTATTCTGTAAAAATCGCACTGCGAATACAAATGTGTAGTGAGCTTCAAGTGAGATGTCATTTCACCTGATGCTATTAACAACTCACTTCAAGATCACTTCAACAAAGTGTTCACGTTAAAATTACATAATGCGTCGGAAAAACGCATAAAGTGAGTAAAAGAATTGTTTTTGACAACAAGGCAGCTAATGTGACGATTATAAAACTAACTTTCTCGTTGTAAGGAATTCGATTGAGCAGTTCGAAAATTTAAATTCATATTTTCACATTCTCGTTCCGTTTCGCGAATTCGCGAGCTCGTTCTGTTTCGCACGCAAAACCTGGCAAGTTCACCATCTATGTCGTGTGACACGGCATGCGGCTTTAGTCACGGGTTTTCTCGCTACTGTTTATGATTTTTAAATAATACATATATTATATTTTGTGACTATTTGTTCGCTAGGCTTGGCTGCTATTTTTATACTTCTGGTTCACCCATGGCTTCATTTAAAACAGTAATCTTTTTCGAATTTACATCTTTATATTTTAATTTCCTGTATCAATTAAATACATAGGTATTCAAATATATACATAGAAGCAACCAAAATGTAAAAACGGCAGTGTTACGGAACAATGAAACATTATCTATTAGTTGCGTGACGAATGCATGTCAAACAAACAGACAGACACAGTGGGTATAGACTATTGGCCTCTGAAATACACATTATACTCATTATTATCATATACATGTACGAATGCCGTGACTTGACCAAATGTTTGATTTATGTACTGACTCAAACGTGTCTAGTAAAACTAAACGTATTCGCACTTTTAAAGTGAATTTACTTCGCATAACTTCATAGTGTTAATAAGTAATCAATTACGTAGAATGACATATGGCAAGAAGTGTCAAATGAAAACTTATAAATAGATTAATCCTATGGAGAAAGGTCAGGAAGTGATCGTTATTACACTCACGAGAAGTCGGGATAGGATCAAAAATTTTACTTCTAAAATATAATAAATGAAAAATTCAATAACGGAACATGGTGACAACAACCTTCAAAATCCAATCTATAAGCTGAACGGCCTAACCTCGGATTTGTTTTTGAATCCTATTTCAATTTGCGTTCACCAGTCTCTCTTTCGTTCTCTATACAAATAATATAACGTACCTATTATTCCTCAGTTTGAACACGTATTGTTCTATTTGAGACGGCGTTTATACATAATTCACTGGAAGACAAAATAACTCCACGAAACACTTGACCTTGGGGGAACAGCTGATTTCTACGTCTCAGTAAAAAAGTTAAAGTACCTATTCTTATTCAAGTTTATAGAGAACACTGCCCGTGTCCGATACGATTTGTTACGATTGCGCATTTGACCTCAACGAGCTACCGACTGATTTCAAATCGACGAGGAAAAAAAACACAAAATTTCGTATTTTAATCGGACGCCGTAACGAGGTCACTTCGCATAGTTCATGAGAGCGCCCGCGCCTCGCCGTGGCAATGACAATGACACTTTTACAGGTTTTTTGAATTCACAATGATTGATCGGCGAAGGCTTCCGATTCGTGGGTTAATTAAGGTTGCGTTCTGAAACAAGATAAACACGGTAGTCTATTAAAATGTACTCTTGACATTTGTTTTGAAGGTTTCATAAATAGATGTAGATATCTAATTACTACTTACAGTGTATTTATTAGCTTGCGGTTGGGATGAGAATAGATGATACATGGTTAACGCCGAAATAGTATTACAAATTGCATCAGCTATGAAGAAATAGTTCTCCAAAGTTTTCTAAAAGAAGGCGCCGATTTACTTTTCTTACGCAATATTTTGATGTTTCGAAATATTTGTTACAATGGGCCGTGAGCCACGAGCATGCACTTGATGACTTTAAATTGCGTTTCAGTGTTTTCAAACTTATATTGGCTAGAACATCAGCTGAATAAATAAAAGGTTGGAATACAAATAATAAAATATTATTTCCGTGTATAATGCAATAGGTAGGTACGAACTTCAACAAAAAATATGTCACGGCAATGAAAAATAAACCTATTATGAACTCGCAATCAAACGGACATAACTCATTCACAGAATTCAATCACACAAACTTGACTTTAGAAATTCCAGTTCACGAATCCTGTTGCATTTATTATCAATAATGACACCAATAAAATGGGAAGTAGCGCAGCAGGACATAATTATCCAGTGTGACAAGAATTAAATTACGATAGACTAAACGAGGCGGATAGAATTGATAAAGCCAGCGAGCTGGCGTGGGCAGTTCATGATAGATTGGTATTGTAAGCGGGCGATACTTTGTCTAGATAAGTTAAAAGTAATTTGAATAGATGGTAAGACTATAATTATTTGCTTATTGAAATTACGTTTTGATGTCTGTTTTTTGAAGTTTTTTTGTCGCATTATTATCATTAATTATTTTAATATCATCGCCACCATCTTGCTTGGTTATTTTACATCTAAATTATTACTTTCAGCACTTTTTGAAACATTTTTATGAGCAGTCCAGAATTTATTACAATAAAATTAACATGAAAATTCGCTTCCAATTCATTTTAAAACAAAATAAAACTACTAAAGATGCTCATAAAAGTAATTTATTAACCTCTTTAAGGAAAGAAGAACAATTTCAGACACTTGTTTTTTCTGTGCAATTTCTCATGTCTCACGCATAATTTAGGTATGAGTAGTTAACAGGTACCGTTTCGTTGCGCAGTCAGCTCGTTATCTTATTTACAAGTATTACCTCAGAGATGTAATCTTCTGGCTTGTTTGTATACTGCTAATGTCTTGACCTGTGACACCTAGGTACCTACACACAAAGGTACTTGGAACGAGCTGACCCATGGTGTGTTAAGCATAGTAAAAACTCATACTAAATCCAATCATAAGAGATAATCTGGTAGCTATACAATTCTACTTAGAGGTGAAAGAACCAATATAACATATTCGCGCTATGAAGCGTGAGCACTTAAAACTGCCGTAATGTCCAGAGACATTACCACAATTTTAAGTGCTCACGCTAAATATAGCTTATGAGCTATATAAAAAAATATAGCTCATAAGCTATATTTTTTTATATCGTATCTATCGATGTTATTATGAAAGTTATTTTGGATAAGTTGATGCAATTTTCTTCTATAACTTAGATCAGCACAAAATGTTAGCGGAACTTAAAGAAAAAGTTTGGATGGCAAAATAGTACATATTATGTAAGAAGTTATTATTCAGAATGATTGTCGAAAAATAATACACAACAATACACGTGTCAGTAAGAAAATCAATCGAAACCAAAGAGACACATTGACAGACGTAGAAGCAAACAAGACTAATATAACACAATTTTTGTTCAAAGACCATTGAACTCCAACAATGGACCACTTAAATAGAATCGCTTTAGTACAACGTCTAATGGGCAGATATTTATTACTAACTCATTGGTCTCAATGCTGCCATATTTAGACACAATAAACCGTTTAGACTACATAAAAAGCATGGTCATTGAACAAATCTGTAAGGTTTTACTAGACTATGTGGGTAATCTTGCATTTCGGGACATGGCAACGTGCCAGATAAGTTCGTGAAGGCATTCAAATTGCAAAAATAAGCACAACATAGACGAGCGAAGTTTGAAAACTAACGCGTTTTGGTTGAATTGCCAATTTTCCTGCCAAATAACACTTTATGAAGCGACAAAAAACGGCGGTAAAAAATATTCTGCGTAGTAAACTATAGTCAATCACTGTGCATCAAATAATGGCATTCGTTTGTACAAACAACGCACCCAAATCCTATTTGCTTATTGCTAACCTTGATAGCATTGCAAAGTAATGAATAGGAACGCAAAAAATATTGTCAATTCAATAGGTTTCGGCAGCTCCTCAATTATGTCATTCATTTGTCTGCGACGTTCTTTTATGTTTAGGCTTTTATTAGCACTGTTTTATACTCATAATCATTAATTAACAACGTTGTGTAACATTCTATTGAAGTAACAAAACATCCTACGAATTTACGAGAAGATGAGAATTAGGTAAGAAAGACCAAAGGTGGCCAATGATAGATAAAATAACCAAGCAATATTGCTTTCTATATTTCCTTATTAGGTAATCTAGAGTCATTACATTGTGTTTCCTCAATAATCCCCATGCATCGTGTTTACAAACAAAGATTACTAGAGTTATGAATATCTGTCGTAATTGTACACTCACCAGCTGTTTCGCGCGTATTTTTCAAGGCAACGCGTAAATTGTAATGTAGGTAACCAAGAAATTTCTTTTTCATTCTCGGTGTTATTATTATCGTAATACTACTTACTTTTCGTACGGTTAACATTTCTGTTATATTGCACTTTAGCTTCAGACGACGGACCTGAGTTATTAGCACTGCACTTATTAGTTGTGAAAAATCTAAGATATTAACAAGATATTGTTTATTTTTGTTACAGAGCGAGTCGAGCTATACTTCATCAGAAGAAGGCTGCGGTGGAGGCGAGCGTCACGCCGTGCTCAGCTACGAGCAAGTGAAGCGGCTCGGTGACGTCATGGACGAGGTGGTCGCTATCCATGGCCGCGGCAACTTCCCCACACTACACGTGCGCCTGCGCGAGCTGGTCGCGGGCGTGCGCGCGCGCCTGGAGGCGCCTCAGAGCGCGGGCGGCGCCGGCGTTAACGTGCGCGACGTGCGCCTCAACGGCGGCGCCGCCAGCCACGTGCTGGCCGACAGGGCCCAGCCCTATTCCGACATCGACCTTATCTTCACGGCTGAGCTGCCCACAGCGCGTCATTGCGACCGCGTCAAGAACGCCGTGCTCGGACATCTGTCCACTCTCATGCCACCCGCCACCCCGCGTCGCCGCGCTTCCCCAGCCGGCCTCAAGGAGGCCTACGTCTCCAAGATGGTCCGTGTGAACTCGGATGGCGATCGCTGGTCCCTAATATCACTCGGCCACTCACGCGGACACAAGTCCGTCGAGCTCAAGTTCGTGGACAACATGCGTCGCCAGTTTGAGTTCTCCGTGGACTCGTTCCAGATCGCTCTCGATTCGCTCCTCGCGTTCCACGAGTGCACACAACTGCCCATCGGCGAAAACTTCTACCCGACCGTCGTTGGCGAGTCCGTGTACGGCGACTTCAATGAGGCTCTGAGTCACCTTGCCGAGAAACTGATCGCGACGCGGCAGCCTGAAGAGATCCGCGGCGGCGGTCTGCTCAAATACTGCGCCCTCCTCGCAAAGGGCTACAGGCCGGCGCGGCCAGACAAAATCAAAACCCTCGAGCGCTATATGTGCTCGAGGTTCTTCATCGACTTCCCTGAACTTGGCCAGCAGCGCGCTAAGCTCGAGGCCTACCTGCGGAACCACTTCGTCGGCAGAGAGGAGGAAGCTCTAAAGCATAGGTAACCATAACTCGAATTTAATTACTTTTATTTCTGTCATTTACTCTGAAACTTGACGCTAGATAAACTCGTCTCAACTATTTATTTCTCTCCATGATAAACGTTAAAAGTGGCGAGACCCACATAATTATTAAGATGCTTTAACATTGCAACTGAGAGATCGTCAAATCATTCTACAAATCAACTTCTTGCATCTGGTTTAAGGCTAACTTTGGATCCCTGTGTCATGTGTGTCCACTACTACAACCTTAATATATGCCGTGCTTTATTAACTTTCTTGTCCATATTTGCAGATACTGTATAACACAGTTGACGTTAACTGGCGGTGTCGCTCGGTGCAGGTACCTGACCCTGCTGCACGGCGTCGTGCGCGAGTCCACGGTGTGCCTCATGGGCCACGAGCGGCGGCAGACGCTGGCGCTGATCGAGGCGCTGGCGTGCCGCGAGCTGTGCGCGCGCGCGCCCGTGCTGATGGCGCCGCAGTACTACGTGTGCGTGTGCGCGGCCTGCGCCGGCTGCCCGGGCTGCGCCGCGTGCGCGCAGTGCGTCACGTGTGCGCAGTGCGCGCCGCCCGCACCGCCCGTGCCCTACTGCGAGTGCTGCCACGTCGCGTCGTGCCCGGCGTGACCGGACCTCCTGTTCGACCGACGATGAATTTAGTGCCAAATGTATATAATACGGATAAAAAAATGTATGTACGCGTAGGAGCGGGCGGCGGCGCCCCGCGCGTCGTGTTGCTCACCGACCGCCGATCAATTCGCTCGTCAATTGTCCCCCGCGGCCGCTCGGCCCGCCGCGACGTGAAGTAATTTCTAGTCGTACTCCTTTCGTGTTGATAAGTTAATATGCTAGCAGTACGAAAATTATCGTTCACGTGGATTGTGACGGACGCGCCGCTAGATAGTGAGTCCGAGTCGATGGTCTGCCTATATAAAAAGACTAGTTAGTTATTTTTAAGCTTTTATGTATAGAAGTCGTCTTCATAAAAGTAGTGGCATGTCTCTCACCGTCGAAATATCACGGAGAAGCGGACGGTCGGATATGAGTTTTATTGCTAATTAAGTGAGAAAATTTGTTGCGAGAAATGTTAACTGTTTCACTTGAACGACGGATGCTAACGGAGGAGCGTGCGTACTTTTTGCAGGAATAATTTGTAAAGTAACAAGTCCGGCCTTGTCAGACGGCCTTAAACGCGAGAAAATCCGTTGAGTAGTAGTACCTAGTAGATCACGAACGTTAGAACGTAGCCAGCGCGGTCGCCTCCGCTCCTCACTCTCACACACGTAAACAACTATTTTACTATGTATTTATCAATTTGAAAGGATGTATGTATACACTTACACGTTTCGTGATCGCTCTAGTATTGTATACGGCTTGGCGAACGAGTAACAAATTAAGATACACCTAGAAAAATATAAAATGATAAAAAAAACTTTAAAACCCAAAAAAATATATTACTAAGGTGTGTACAATATTAAAGTTCACGCTTTTTTTAAATAATATAAAAAATACCATTATAAAAATATTTTAAGAACATTTACAAGTAGTGAAGTCACGTTTAGTAACACAGAGTACTTATGAACATTTTTTTTTACTTTTAACTTCTCATCGATTACAGTTTATAATAAAGCTGTAGATATATGGAAAATGTGATTTAATTGTTGTATTAATTAACCATGTTGTCGATGATTATAATAATATCTACTTACATAACATTACGTAGATTAAATCCAATAGAGAGATATATTATTATTGTTGTATTTTAATGAGATAGAGAATATATGAACGATGGTGTAAACAGTGTCCGGCCAATACGTGAATGTGTTAGATATTTTGCCAAATGCATGTTCAGAGTTATTACTATATTTATACACATTGCATGAACTTTGTAGGGCTTTTACTAAGCAGTTTGTTATGTAGTATATTTTGAGTAGTGGAAGATATATCCGAAGTAATCAAGTACAATCGTCTTATAGGGTTAACCTTTATAGTTAACTTCGGAACAATTTATCGAGTTTATGAACGAATTTTCCCGACTTGCTCACTGTCGAACCAAAATTTAAGATCTCATTTTTTAAACTCTTCAAAAATTCTTTTGAGATTGTGTAGTGTTGTATTGTAAACACTTTAACTGTTATCATATGCACGTTATCTTAGCTGAACGTCATATTATGACTTGGAGGCGATAAAACATTTGATGGAAGTTAAACATGTTCAGTGATCCGTTCCACTTGTGCGTCAGTCTAGTGCAGCTTGTCTTGTGTATATTTTCTTCAAATTATATTTGAATGGTATAGTAAAAGCACTAGAAAGAACATTTTGGAATATTAACGTTACGAAGCAAATCACCATGAGTGCAACGGAACACGGTAATCGTCAAACGGTAGCCCTAAAATTAGATATAATACGCAGTCGTCTGTACTTAGAAATAAATGAAGTACATAAACATAGTTAACTGAATCTAAACTTTATTCCATATGTAATAAGAGTGAATGTAAGTTAATTATCACTAGTGTTACTTGCTATATCGAGACAGGCGTCTAAGTTGTGATTTGTAGTCTTTTCGACAGGTATTTTAAATGTCATTCTATTGTCACTATATTTATTATAATAACTGTGATTGTTATATCTATATTGTAAATCAGCTATTGGCAAAATCCGGTAAGAACTACCTCCTCGCGTGAAAAAAAAAACTATATTCGATGGTATATTTTTTTGTGATTTTTCTCTCTACAACTATTGAGATAATTATGTAGGTATTTTAGCCGTAGGGGTACCATACCAGTAATTTATCAGTCTTGAGAGTAAGTTCTTATAGACGTAGTTTCAAACGTCTTAGTAGACATTTTAATCGTGAACTCTAAATGACATGCTTTGTACACAGAAACTTGGCTCATCTACATAATTGTTTCTTTGGTCTGGGCCGAGTTCACTATTCCGAATTTTGAAAACATTCAGCTCTCAGAACATTCGTAAAGATTGGGTTCAATTCAAGAACAGTGAAAACGTACCGAGAGATGCTTGTTAGCCCATGAAGCTCTTCCATATACACCACGTGACGTGGCTAAACGCTTCCAAAAACAACGGTCTAAATATTTTAAATTCTTTGCAAAGAGAGACATTGCAATATAGTTTAGGGTTTTATTATTTTTTCTAAAGTTACCATCAGTTTTCAGCTAGCCTTATTTTATAATTAATTTTTAATTTTAATGAGCACTGGTCAAAGGCGTTCTCGTGCAGCAGTTGTTTGTTATATATGTATATATTGCTAGATAATGGTTTTGTGAATTTGAGATACTTTTCTGAGATATTTTGCTGATTTCTGAAAGATTGTACTTAACTTTATACATTTCAAACCAAACAAAAGGCAAGGTATCACAAAGAACTAAGGAGATATATCAGAACAAGTACCTATCTTAAAGTTTTGTGAGATTTAGCTTGTAGTTTGTTTTTGAACTTGAAAGTACCAAGTTTTCTAATAAATATTGTAATTTCATTCCTGAACTTACTTGATGAGCAGTATTATCACCTTGCAATACTACGTATGTTTCTGAAAATACCGCTCATTATTATGTTGCATCATTATCATAAAAACCGGTCGAGTGTCATATTTTGGCACACGGGACGTAAACAAACACACGTGACATTCTGTCTCTCAATTAACGTAATGTGTCAAAAAGAAAGTGCTGGCGTTATTTTTTAATGATAGTCCTTATGTTAAGTATTCAGACGATACTAGCCTCAAGTATTTAAAAAAAAAAGTGTTGACATGCCTAATGACTTTCATCAGATGGCGGTTTTCTATCAAAATAATTTAAATTGAAATGAAATAAGTTATTGACTTTGATTCCATAATATCTGCATTACCATTGGATGATAAAACCAACAACAACTGACTACTTTTAAAATTATATCGAGTTTTATTATTTTGTTTACTTCGATGACATGATGCAAGCAATTAGGTGTAACAGAAAGTTAATAAGCAAAATTAATTATAATTTAAACACAATCAAACACTAGAAGCATTTACTTATCTATTTATAAAATGCTGGTACTAAGATTGAATTGTTTGTTCAACGAAACGAAAACATCGATAAAGTTTTCATTGATAAAGCTAAAGCAAAGTACATGATTTTTTGAGTTTTTGTTTCGATGAAGATAGAACTTTGTCTTAAATATGTGTATGAAGAATTGATTCTTGTGGAAGTTTAGCACGTGAACGCCGTTATTAAAAGCGTGGTTTCGTAGAACTGGAGGCGTCGGCAATTAGCAGCGGTGTGGCATTTAGTATACTGTTTTACAATCTATCAGTACAAATGTTTACGACTGTAATTACTTTGTGGGTGTGACTATATTTACAGGAGCTACTGTTTTTGTGAAAATCCATTTTATTAATTAATACTCAATTTTCCATGAACATTCTCTTCATAACTTTTAATATTTCAAAGCATTTTTTCTTCATTCTCCAAGAATTGGCTCAAATCGAATCAGCTGTCCCTAATGTCCTTCAAATGAACCAAGCTTCATCTTTAGTCACAAGAAAATATCAGCAGCTTACGGTACTTACGGTCACACAAACACATAAACATACAAAAAGTCGTGACAACAACGCCACCACCTCCCCGCAGCGCTGCTTCTTGCCCACCCTCCAACTTCTCCGAAGCACGCGTGTCGCAGCCCTCGCTCATATGTTAAAAGCGAATGTTCGACACACCGACTCTCTAGTTTAGGGGTTGCTAGGCCTTACGTTATATAAGCTTATATTAGGTTATTATCAAGTATGTTTACATTATAGTTATTATTTTTTTCTTTCTCTTCCAAGTTGCCTGTTTCGTGTTACACGAATCGCGACGATGTGTTGTTACGATACATAATTACTATATTTGTGAGGAGTTTTAAGCTATTGTAAATTTTACAGAAATAAAAAATGTTGTGAAAATAAATTATAAAAAAGTGATATAAACAGTGAATCTGTGTCTTTTATTTGATAATGAGGGGATCCTTTTCGATAAGCTTGAAAATCTATTAAACGATAAAATTATCGTCATGGGCAATCATGGTCAATGACCAGTTAACTCTACAGCTGAATTGATATACCTACAGGTAAATTACCGCATAAACAGCTGATAAGCGGAATAATGAACGCGATGTGATGTTACAAAACCTTCAGAAGTCAATGCACAAGAAGCATTTTTTTACTACACAGCTTTAATACAGCTACTTATACTGCTTATGGAAAGGAGAAAGAAGATTGATTGGTCAAAAATGCGACAATAATGAAAATACTAATGCTGGCAGAGTATGTAATCAAAATGCTGAAAAATCATACTATTAACATTCGATATCACTAGTAAATACAATCATAAATGACGCACAATCAGCGCATTTAGACATAGGGGATGTCCCTAATCATAAAGTCATTACCTAGCTCGAAATTAATGTTTTTGATTGTGCACATAGCAATAAAGTTAATACATATCTATCTACCAGAAAGTTTCAAGATTATCTATTGTAGCTGATTAATTAAATAATCATTAACTTGAGAAATGACAGATAATACCTAAAGCCGCGTTTCCTGCGTTTGTTTTTTCGAAACATTACACAAAAAACCTTACATATAAACATTTGTTTTCATACATAAGCCGTCTCCTGCTTATTAAACTATTATTAGATTAGTGTCAACTATTTACAAGACAATAATTATAACCTCAAAACCTGTGTCAGTTGGAATTAAGCTTTCAAAATGCTAGATGTGCACGGTACGCGTGGCGGTTGTAAATGAAACAAACCCTACCCCTTTAATCCACGCGGGGAATATTTTCGATGCAGCTCGGAAAACAAAAACCACGACTCTTTATTTTGAAGTTTTTGTGTAATGTTTAGAAAAAACGCGCAGGAGACAGCTTTAGGTAACTGCAACCAATTAGAGAGCATCATTGAGCACCGTACGAACGACACTTTGTCGACGACTGCTGCCGACGTTTGCAGCTACCCCAGTTGTCGACGTGCGTGTATGCTCAGTAAGACATAGCTAATAATTAGAGCATAGTATAGACAGTACAGCACAAACAAATCAGTGGAACTCAAGCAAACGGTATGACACGCGAATTAACATAGCATAATTAGCAAAAAAGACTACGACCTGTCCATTACGTTGAAATTGAATTAATTACTTACAGAGATCCATTTCATGCTGAGACAACTATAACTCAATAACACAGAGTAAAGAAATGTATTTCAGTGTAATTCTGTTAGTCGTATCATGCAGACTATTGTCTCAGAATTAACTTTAGAGGTTAATCATGAATCTAGTCTTTGACTGTGTTCATTTAATTACTGGCAATTTGTATTGTAAGAGTAACAAAGAGATAGCTTTCCTTAATGTACTACGCAAATGCCGATGGCATTAATTTTCTTTTTCATAAAATGAAGGTTTCAACTGAAAGGTAATTTTCATTAACTCGATGTCTTTGAATGACTAATCGTGGTTCTTTATCAGATTAGGGGTGCTGATTAGTCATACGATATTATCAGATAGATTATATTCATTATCACTGATAACTTTCACTGATATGTAAATTAAATGCTGTGACGATATTATTGATAATAATTACGATATCATGATGTCTTGTTATATGAATAACAAAAGGATCTACACCTCTTCAGTTCAAACTAAATAGTAGAATCGTCTTACATCAATCAAGAGGATTAAATAATAAGTTAATAAATAAACAATGTTTTATTCGAAAAATATAAGTATGCCAAAGTAGAAGGATTTCTAACATTGGTATTCGTGATTCAATTATCTGTTTGTAAAATTTTCTAGAACTAGAGAAAACTTGCCTTGGTGCGTGCGTGTATTGAAGGGACTATGAAGGTTTTTTGTAAATTCATGAATCGTGAAGATCATCGTCGTATCGTGAAGATGTCAATTTTAAATACATTTTTTATTGCTGATTGTGCCTGTTCTTGACCTTGATCATGCCTGGTGGAAAGCGATCAGCTCCAAAATATTACATTGATTAAAGGGCTGATTTTTCAATAGTCAGATAATTTTTGTCTGAAGAATAATTGTGACAATTTGACATATTTTATATACAAAAACTGTCAAACCACAATATTTATTCCTCAGATAAAACTTATCTGACTATTGAAAAATCAACCTTAACTCAAATACCTGGAACAAAAATAGCACAGTAAGAGGCAGCAAAAATATGAAAAGTTGATGTAATGTTTTTCTTAACAATCTATTACATTAGAATTACAATTTTATTGAAATCCAATAACGGGAAATCAACCGATGTAACGGTACAGTGGCCTAAATACAATCATGCAATCGATTCAAAATAGAAGTTCACACTTCCCGATACATGACTCGATAGAACATCGATGTATCGATAATATAATCGATATAGATTGTAAGAAAGATGATATCTATCAACATTGAGATACGATTGCGTCATTCATTAGAGAGGCACATTACTTTCATAATCGATTGAACCTCGGGTTTTGAGAATTTCATTGAACATGCACTGGGCTGCGAAAATAATGTATGTATGTAATAATGTATACTGTCAAGTATAGAATAAGTACTTGGGAATGGAATTCATTCATAAAATTTGTTTAAAATTTCACAACGACCTAAGATACGGCTCCCCCTCATACTGTGTACCACAGACATGGTACCCTGAAAATGATAGCGGACAGGGTGGACTCGGCGGTCTTGCGTCGCTTCACTGCCCTGCATGTGACAGGTGCAGGTTAGTGAAGATTTATATTGTTTCCAATTTTATTTTATTCCCGGTGTTATTTTTAGTTGTACTAACATAGTGTATAAGATTTATGTTACTAACCTTTTCTATGGAGTGTAGCTGTCTGAAAATAAACAATTTTTATTTTTATTTATAGAATTGTATTGATGACTTTAATGATTATAATTCTGTAAATACATCCTTGTTACAGCCGCGAATCAAATTTTAATCACCATATAATCTAATACTGACTTGCAAATTGCAAAAAACGTAAGAAAATTTGGATTTCGCGGGCTACCTGGAGCATCCACCTTAAGACAAAAGATGAGGCCGCCACTGCGCGGTCGGTGTCGTCTTAATAGTAGTAGTACTCACTCTTAGAGTATCAAATTTATTCAGTTATTTGTATATTGAACATAAACAGCACATCTTTATTCTCCGAAGTGTTAGCAGAGATGTATGTGAATAGGTAAGTATACCAATTTTTGCCAGCTATGTTTAAGTCACATGCAAAAGCAGGCGATCAGGACCCAATATGCTGCTGCGTCCGGCAATCTCGACGATACAGCTGTACGTGTCTAGCCTGCACGACTCTACTCCACGAAGGTTGAGGAGATCGTGGAGTACATGCGTGTGAAGACCAACTGGACTTTGAGGGTCGAGAAGTTGGAGTCGCGTTACAACACGAACTTCAAGTCATTCGTGGTGCGTGTTCCGACACATCATCTCGAGAAGTTCCTCAAGGAAGAGTTCTGGCCGAAGGTGTTGTGTACCGCCGGTTTTGTGGCTGGCTATATGACACCAGTCCGCGAAACGCGACGCAGACACTTCGTGTGCGTTAGTTTTTAGTGTAATAATAATGTTGTATGTATTAATAGTATTTTTAAGTTATATTAATATTGTATTGTATGTGTTTATATGGGCCTTGACGCCTGAAATACGAGATACGAGATACGATACAGGCTTCTGATAGTACGAGAATTTCATAATGTGAAATAACAAAAACATTTTCCCAACCTGGAAGTTGAACCCAGAACCTATTTATAGAACATAATTATCAGCAGTCAACTCTCTCTTGAAGTTTCTCTAAAAAAACAATCAAAAATTTAATGGCATAACAACCGATTTAGGTCAAAATCCATGATTTGCTGTGCACCTCACGTATGCTCCGAGGGCTTAACTGTCGAAACATGACTTGGGAAATATCGTTCAGGGCCACCATGTTTACCCGATATAAGGTATTGGTACTTGCACGACTTAAATTCAAGGTGGAAGGATTTGGGAGCAGCGGGGTTGTCCGAAAGGGTTACCGCTACCCCGGAAAATAAAGGGCTAAGGAAGGAACACGGGTGGGTTTTAGTCAGTAAGATTCTGGCACTCCCTTCCGCTCCACCCAGAGCGGGAGGCCATTTGATGATTTCCAATCCTCAAAAAAAAAGGATTTGGGAGTAGCTATAAGACAATCTAAATGAGCCATTCATCAATATCATCATCATCACTTAATATTAATTAAATCGGTTACTATACTTGGATTTTAAATAATCAGTTGTCCCACTGTTGGGCAAAGCCCTACTTTCCACCTCTCTCTGATCAGATTACTTCACGATCACTTCACCTAAGTTATCACGGTGAGATTTTTACAGAATCGATCGGCTGGACTCATTCTTCCGCGTGAAATTTCTTGAACCCTCGACCCACCCCATCGCATTGAATTACCTGCCGACAGCGTCACTTCGTTTTCGCTTAGCGATTTTTCTGACATTATTTCATTTCATTTTCTTTTTGCTCGGCGCCTAAGTGTCATAGCGTGATGTTAAATACTTACCTTAAAGCCTTCCTCAAGAATTGGGCTATCAAATGCATAAATATTTTTTTTCAAATCCGACTGGAGTTTCAGAGAAGCGCGCAAATCTTCAGTTTTATTACTGGTTTAGATAGATTTAGAAATACAAATCACTACATAGTATAAAACAAAGTCGCTTTCTCTGTCCCTTTGAACGCTTAGATCTTTAAAACTACGCAACTGATTTTGATGCGTTTTTTTAATAGATAAAGTGATTCAAGAGGAAGGTTTATATATATAATACATGCATGCATGTGATGTCGTAAATAAACACATTTTTTTGCGCTTACTTTTCAAACGCTGGCTGAACCCTACGAGATAGGTCAAAATAATGTACTACAGTATTGTACACCTTAAAAAGGTCTACAAAAAAGTCCGCGATGGTGTATGTCTATCTCTTAGGGATAACCCACAATAATCATTTTTTATCCTTTACTTTTTACGAGAAATAATGGCTTATTTACGAAGCGATTTTAAGCAATACAGCTTTAACCCTTATCCAATTAAGTACCTTAAATACATTGTGCATTTATTATAGATAAATATGGCCCTTTACAGCATGTAATTTAAATGAATATTTTCGAAGATATTACAGATTTAAAATGCAGGGACATAGCGGTTGCTGCGGTACCGGCCGCGGCGGCGCGTGCTGGCATTCTTGAAATACCTGTACTTAGTACCTATCAGTATTGCACCCGTGCGAAGCCGGGGCGGGTCGCTAGTATTGAATAAACGATACATGAATTTTGATACAGCTAAAGTAAGCTGGGACTCATTATCTAGGTTGACTAAGTTGGAGGAAGTTTCACCGTTCAAAGTTCGTCCCCGTGGTGTTGGCGCTTTAACTTCGACGTTATTATTATTCAGGCGTACCTACTTTATTAAATTGGAATACGATACTTACTTTTAATCTTTCGAAGACTATCTTGTTTCTTGAGAACTTTTTAGCCGTTTTTCATGGTTTTACCTAAAATTATTCATTGGTTGCACATTTCCCTGTCACAGGATTTTCCAGATTTTGGTTATCAACATAACCGCCATATATTTTTGACTCCGAACACAATATTGACATTGAAATTAAGAAAATCTAGTCCCGTACGTAATCCCGTAGGAATATCTGGATAAAAAGTATCCTAAGTATTAATCCTAGTTATAAACTTCAGTGTGCAAAATTTCATCCAAATCTGTTCAACGGTTTATGCGTGATTGAGTAACAAACATCTTCACAAACTTTCACATGTATAATATTATAGTAGGATTCTTCCGTACGCAAAATACGCGCATTGACGCGGTGTTACGGACATCAGCCTGTATTACCTATAGTAGGATTTATGTATTTTCTTAGTAACGCTTTATTGGAAGGTCCACTTTTGTTACTAGCTGTATACAGTCGGACTGCAAGTTTGTGTACGTGAGATAAATCACGCAGCAGCGCACACGCCACACCGTCGCCACTCCTTTTCGTGTCCTAACCGTAATCCCCTTACATTCAGGATATTTATGCCATACATTATTGTTTAACAGTTCAGGTTCAACGGTCGGTTCAGGCAATTCTTTATTTATCTAGGCCGCGTTAACATAATGAGATACGGTTGGTGCCGTCGGAGATCTTAATATTCCGAATGTGTGATTCAGTATTCGGGGCAGGAGGAAGAAGGATATTAGGGTTTTAGTTTTGTAAACTTATTCTAAGAATGGTGATTTATTAGGATTATAAATTAGATTAAAATGTTAAATTGTTACAGCGTTTGGGATACCTTCACTGTTGCATATTAGGCCTGGTTAAACCGCATGGATTACCTCCATATTTGCCTGCATCTGCCTAGCCTCTTCTCAAATACACATTTTGGGGTCGGCTTCGTCTAACAGGATGCAGCTGAATACCAGTATTTTACATGAAGCGACTGTCTATCTGACCTTCACAACCCAGTTACTGGGTTATAAGATACCTCTTGGTAAAACTGGTCGTCAGACTTTCGGGCTTACGTTCGAGTTGACGACCCGTAACGACTGTTTGAAACATAAATTTAAATAGACTATAGATAGGTATATCATCGTAAGTTTTGAGAGAATAATACCTACAAGGTTTCAGGGACATCAACGCACCCCCTGTTACAATGGATTCGGTACACGACTGGACGCGCCTGCGTTGAAATTTTTCGTCGGTTATTGATAAATCAGATCATGTATTGAATCCATGATATAAATAAGTTGCGCGTCGGTCCGTCCACTATATAGACATAATCTTAAGAGCTTAGAGCTTTTTTTTTTTGAGAATGGGAAATCATCAAATGACCCCTCCCGCTCTGGGTGGAGCAGAAGGGAGTGTCAGACTCTTACTGACTAAAACCCACCCGTGTTCCTTCCTTAGCTCTTTATGTGCCGGGGTAGCGGTAACCCTTTCGGACAATCCCGCTGCCCCGGCAAATCTTAAGAGCTTGGGAAACGAACCGTAGCCGCAGGGAGCTGCTATTGGTAGGTATCTATAGACGCCAGCACATCAAGCTACCCGAAACTGTAAAATTTTCCCAATCAACTTTAAACCTTATACTTTAGCGATGAAGTCGAAAATCTGTTCTAGAAATTTGACAGATTGTAGTAGCTTGATCTGCTGGTATCTGTGCAAAGATCTTCGAAGCCATGAGCCATTGCATTACATCTGGAAAAGGGTAACTTATTACTCGACACTGACAGCCATCCAGGAATTAACAATAATATGTTTATTGAACCCCCACGTGATGATTCCCCACATACAATTATCATATGATAAGAAGTGACATATGTCTTAACAAAAACATCAACATTGTACGTTATGTCGATCGCACGTGGTTCCTATACACAATTGTATGCATTCTATGATGACAGTTACAAACTAGAACCAAAGTCCAAATCTCGATAAACTTTGCTACTATTGATAACCTTATCCTGCACAATGAATTGGAACCTTCAGGGAGAAAAGAGATGCGGATAGAAGTTGTATAGCGCTGTCCTTTTCTTTAACCAGCAAGTTGTTGTGATTGCTTCGTAATTCAAATACAATTTAGTAGATATCAGCTGTTTCATTGTTGTTAATTGTGGTATCAATGGATCTAAATATATCTATGAGGCATGCACAAGTGACTGGAGTAAAAGAGATTCTCACTCTGTAATAGTTCAGTTAAGGAAATTACAAATTTTTTTTATAGCACTGCAAACCCGCACTTAAATCACACTTTTTTGTGTGTGTGTATTAGTCCATTTGTGAAGTAAGTAAGTAGTCCATTTTTACACAGAAAAGCGTTACTTAAGTGCGAGCTTAGGTCACAAGAGCAATAAAATAATATACGTGTGACTTAAGGCTACGTATAGATGACAAGCGTTCAACGCGCGTTTAGATAACGCGCGTTTACAACTACATACATTTTATTCAAACCGTACACATGCTTACGCGCGTTTTAATAAAGCGCGCGTTGAACGCTACGCTAGCGCTCGGCTGTTGTCAGCGCGCGTCAACGCGCGCTTTGAGATCATTGGTTTTCTATGTGTCCGTTCAGTTGAGCGCGTGCTTTCGACGGGGATAGACGTATTTTAGGGTTCATCTAGTTCGTAAGGAAATCGTTCGAAATGCGTGTTTAACGCCTGACAAGCGCGCACCATGTGAACACTATACAAAAATTTAACGCGCTTTCAACGCTCGCTGAGCGCTTGTCATCTGAACGTAGCCTAAGTGTCTATTAATGCACGGCGTTTAGCAGCCGAGCAATAATGGACTACTTAAGTCACAAGTATCGTAATGTACTAATCTATATAAATAAAACAAAGTGGGGTTAGTTACACCATTTATAACTCAAGAACGGCTGGACTGATTTTTATGATCTTTAATTACTTGGATTTGTCTCCGCCGAATGGAAGACTAACTATTAAAACATGGGAAAAATTCACAAAAAAAAATAATATAAAGATAATTCATTTTCTCATACATTTTGTAGGTATTTATTTATTCTGAGGCGGTACGAAGTTCGCCGGGTCAGCTAGTCTATACTAATAATATTTGTTTGTATGTTTGTAACGAATTGGCTCAAAAAGTGCTGAACCGATTTTAAAAATTCTTTCACCATTTGAATGCTACATTATCGCTGATTAATATAGGCTATTTTAATTGCAAGAAAAAATAAAATGTTTAAAAAATAAATGTCCACCCGTGCGAAGCCGGGACGGGCCGCTAGTTTATAATAAAGTAAGGTGTTATCAGTATTTGTTTAGTATTGAATTATAGGGCACTGCATACTTGCACAGCAATACAATTTTTCAAAATTATGCTTTCAGTCACTTAGAAGCTAGGTATATACATACAGGGTGACAGGGACTTCGACGCGTCCAGCTCATCCCGCCATCTCCGTCTGGGCCTGCCGCGATGTCGTTTGCCACTAAGCGGGACCCACTGGGTCGTAAGTTTGGCCCACTGATCGTCTGACATGCGGCAGATGTGTCCAGCTCAATTCTATTTAAGAGCCTCTACCTCAGCTAAAATTCACTCCTTATCTCGCTCGCATTATACTGCTCGCGGACTGAGTGAGAGCGAGACAGAGTGCGGTGCTAGGCGGCAGGCAGCGCCAATAGTTTAGGTATTTGCTTTTTACGGTGAAAATAATGGTAATTAAAAAAAATAAAAAACATAAGACCTGCTTTATATTAGTTCGGTTAGTTAGTAAACAAAGTTTCATGATTTAATTTGAAGTATTTTTTGAATACCAGCGGTTTATTGTTCGGTTTGGAGGTAACTTTGGAATTTTTTTCTATCGAAAAAAATTTATGGAAACGTTTAACATACGACCTAACATTAATCCTCAACTTTACCATATATTTATTTCAAAATTAATGCTGCAGTATTTTCGACATAACGGAGGATCATGCTAAGCCATTTGAGGTAGTTTATGCTCTTAAGCGTGGCACCTTTCCGAGTGACATCAGTTATTTTAGTGATGGAACGGATGGTTGTATTCTTAACCCAGTCCACAAGTTTTTTCGGTTATCAATATAAAAAAGTGCTATACCTGCGCGATCAATATGTATACTTACACACTGACCTCTAATCTAATAAACAAGTACGCTGGACTAATACCTATACTATACGAAATGACAGTCCAAAGCGCCCCCGCTCGAGAACTAAAATTCAAATAAATAAAGTTGTAAATGTTCCATAATAGCTCAATTTAGTTCACATTGCGAACTAATTAGACCCCAGCTTAGCTTGTAAACTAGTGTAGATAAGCGATGAGATATTAGCTCAACCATAGTAGTTTTTAGGCTATTTTAATAAGCCTATCCTCTTATTTAAAGCTCACTGATCTGACCGTCATGCGCTATAACTTTACTAGGACACTATCCACTAGTTTATAGCTTGCGATCTGACCGCGCCCTACTGAATTTTCTGTTAACCTTTGCAGCAATTTTTCTATTACTTAAAAATGAAGCATAAAAATAACTGCGAGATTCGTTTTTTTTTCGATTATAACGATCGATATAGTTCATAAAAGTATTGTTTTATTGAAGGATAAATGTCCCATCTCTAATATTAGTTCCACGGACTCTCATGTTGCTATGAGTGGCAAAATGGCGAAAACCAAATGTCTTCATTTTGTCATCGATAGTATAAAGTCCAACGTACTAGTACAATACAGGTCAGTGATTACACAGCAATTTTTTTTTTAATGACTGGCGAGAAGTTTCACCACATGCCCGCTCAGAATCATTGTAATGCTATTCTGTAAAAATCTAACCGTGAAAACTTAGGTGAAGTGAACTTAAAGTGAGCTGTCACTGGTGCCAATCCCTAGCATCATGACATGACTTTAAACTCACTTCACCTAAGTTATTACGGTGATCTTTTTACAGATTAGCACCGCAATGAAAAATGAAACAAAAGAATTTTAAGAACGTGAACGTTCTTAAAAAAAAAGAAAAGACGACGACGACGAGACGTTCTTAAAGAAAAAGAATTTTAAGAATGTGAACGTTCTTAAAATTCTCATAATTTTAAGAACGTTCACAGTCTGACCTGTCTCAATCTGTCAAAAATACCTATAATTTCCCTACATTTTGACATTAATTTGTTTATCGCTGAGATGAGACTGGGACTAGATTTTGAACGTTTTAAATTACGAGAATTGACCTTCAGATTATGTGTAGGTACCTAAATATTTATGTACGTCTTAATAATATGAAATTTCACTTAATTTTCCACTTCTTATGAAAATGCAGCTGTTTCAATATCCTATAAGTACGTATTAGTCTTTTCTTTACTCATTTCATAAACAACATTAAGTAAACACTGCTGAACAAATAGAACTATAATTTATTAACAAAATTATTTTATTTATTAAATATGTACCTATTGAGAGGTATAAGCTCGTGGATGGGTGACCATCTTTACATACTGAGACTCCGTGCCTCGTAAAGGATCCATGGAAGATGCCAAGGAAGGAGAATGTGTTTTCAGACCGGTGGGACTCTTCCCTCTTACGTAGGTGGGTAAGAATCCAGACACACATTTTTTAGTTTCTGTGTGTTTTTTTAGTTTCTGTGTTCTTTATTTGTTTATTATCATTAATTTTAATTAATACTAACAATAGGCTAAGTTATACTACTACTAACAATATATGGATTTTTATCTGAAATAAAATATTTGAATTTGAATTTGAAAAAAAAAAGGATTTGAAAAAAAAGTTGTCATCTTGTTAAAATAATCGTGACAAGTCTTGATAAAATAATCTGAGGGTACCTAGGTACGCACGGCTACACATCAAGCTATTAATAACCAGTATAAGCAGATTTCTGATTGTACGAAAAACCTATACAATGCGAGGTCAGCTAAACCTGGAAATGTATAGCTTGATGTGTAGCCGTGTGTACCTACACAATCAATCAATCCACACAGCCTATCGCAGTCCACTGGTGGACATAGGCCTCTCTCAGGCTGCACCACAACGCCCTGTCCACCGCCTTCCGCATCCAGTCTGTCCCAGCCACCTTCTTAAGGTCGTCAGTCCATTTAGCTGGGGGTCGTCCCACACTACGCTTGCCGACACGCGGTCTCCACTCCAGGGCTCGTCGGCTCCACCGGCCATCGGTCCTTCGGCAATCATGGCCAGCTCACTGCCACTTCAGTTTGCTTGCTCTGCAAGCTATGTACAATCGATAAATATTGTATGCATTCTATATAACATAACACGCCTGTATTCCTCAAATTAAATCAAAATCGTTAATTTGCATAAAATGTGGTAGGTACAAAAGATGATATACAGGGTGTCCAGTAAACAGTACGACTTGGTGCAGGGGGTGACAGCTTGGGTCAATACCTACCAAAAATACACAATATAATATGTTCCGCAAAATTTTATGGATTTACACTTATACAAAATTTTCCGAAATATCGAAATATCTCTGCCTTGAAACAGATTTTTAAGCAGATTCATCCTAGTACAGGCATCTAACATTATTATACCTTTGTAAATAATTTCTAAGACTTTATGTAATAATTTTACCAATTTTAATCTATACTGTCTATAGTAGGTAATATTATAATGAGGTAAAGTTTGTAAGTTTGTATGTTTGTATGTAGGGGGTAATCTCTGGAACTACTGGTTCGAATTAAAAAAATCTTTTTGTGTTAGATAGTTCATTTATCGAGGAATTCTATAGGCTATATAACATCACGCTACGACCAAGAGTAGCGGAGCATCAATGAACAATGTTGCAAAAACGGGAAAAAACCTTTACTAATAATAAAGCTGCCGAGTTTGTTTGTTTGAAAGCTCTAATCTCTGGAAGTATCGATCAGATTTATAAAAATCTTTTTGCATTTGATAGCCCAATTCTTGAGGAAGGCTTATAGGCTTTAAACATCACGCTAGAACCCTTAGGAGTTGAGCAAAAAGAAAAAAGTCAGAAAACAAAGTAATAGCGCAGGCAGGCGATGCGATGCAATGGGGTGGGTCGGGGGAACAAAATATTTCACGCGGACGAAGTCGCGGGCAGAAGCTAGTACTGAATAAAACATTTATTTATTTTATTTATTTATTTATCTCGTAATGAAAAAAATCCTTTTCTAGTATTTTTTTACATCAAATAATTCGTGAATAGTTACTCTACACATTGATAATACTAAGTTTCTATCAAAAAAGTGTTTTCAAGAAATATTATTTTTGTGTTTAAATTTTGCAGATTGATTTTCTTATCGCTTTACTTTAACCTACAGTGGTGAAAAAAATAATAACATTTTGCGGAACATATATTGTGTTGTTTTGGTAGGTATTGACCCAAACTATCACCTCCTCTACTATGCCGTACTATTTACTGGACACCCGGTATAAAATTTCAGTGCAAATTCACATTCTGCCATGTAATGATGGCATGCAAATATTTAATACATGAAGTAGGTATGTAAGTTGAGTAACATACAGTAATATACTATTAACGTTGTTATTATAATAAGGCAAGCCTTTCTCAACAAAAAATTATGTCAGTCCTACTACTTCAAAAATGCATTGTAATGATTTTTTAATTATTTATGTTCCTTTGTTGATATAGTTAACTACGTTATTATTTTGCCTTGTCTTATTTTATACTAGCAGCGCCACGCCATTTCACCCGCATAAGTGTCGATCCCGTGGGAATATCGGGATAAAAAGTATCCTATGTGTTATTCTGATATATAAGCTATATTACTGTAAAGTTTCATCCAAATCCGTTCAGTAGTTTTTGCGTGAAAGAGTAACAAACATCCATCCATTCATCCTCACAAACTTTCGCATTTATAATACTAGCTGCGCCCCGCGGTTTCACCCGCGTAAGTTTTAATCCCGTGGGAATATCGAGATAAAAAGTATCTTATGTGTTATTCTGATGTATAAACTATATTACTGTAAAGTTTCATCAAAATCCGTTAAGTAGTTTTTGCGTAAAAGAGTAACAAACATCCATCCATCCATCCTCACAAACTTTCGCATTTATAATATTAGTAGGATTAGTAGGAAGTAGGATAGGATTAGTAGGATAGTAGGATTAGTAGGAAGTAGGATATAGAACTAGCTTTTGCCCGCGAGTTCGTCCGCGTGAAATTTCAGCTTCCCTCCATTGACCCTCTTAGGGGTGGAATTTCGAAAAACCTTTTCTTAGTAGATACCTACTCTTCACAAAGAACACACCCTCCAAATTTCATGTCTCTAGGACCAGCAGTTTAGGCTGTACGTTGATAGGTATATCAGTCAGTCAGGACTTTGAATTTTATAATATAGATGAATACACAAGAGTCAACAACAAGACAAGTCTAAAATCGAAGAAGCAGTCCTTCAAGAACATCAAGGTTACGGACTAAAGTAGGTAGGAACCACAAACTTTATTAACTACAACCAAATTCCAATGTTAAAATGTTTAAGAAACAATTTAAATATCAAGTAAAATCTTACCAAATTCTCGGTAGCATTAAGGCCGTATTTATTTAATGATGAAGAATTTGCAATTCATTACAATTATGTTTTAAAACGAATTCAATGTCAGCCTTTCAAGTTATCTTAAAATATCTATGCTGTAATTGCGCATACGTGGTATGAGATAAAATGTATCAGAAAAAAACCGGCCTAGTGCGAGTCGGACCAGCACACGAAGGGTTCCGTACCACAAGGCAAAAAACGCCGAAAAAAACACGTTTCTTCTCTGGTGACCCCATTTAGTTTTTATTAACTTTATTTTATTTTTATTATAGCTCGTTGTTATAGCGGCAATAGAAATGCACTCTCTGTGAAAATTTCAACTGTTTAACTATTACGGTTCATGAGATACAGCCCACTGACAGAAAGAATTAATTTGTATATTTTGTCTAGCTGTGAGGGGCTCGTGGCTAAATAATAACAGCCGCACAGGTCAATCGACCAGGTTAAGCTACGCTTGCCGCGGTTGGTCTGTGGATGGGTGACCATCTTTACATACCGAGACCCCTCCGTGTTTCGGAAAGCATGTTAAGCCGTTGGTCCCGGCTGTCATTCGTGGATCTTTGACAGTCGTTACGGGTAGTCAGAAGCCCGAAAGTCTGACAACCAGTCTTACCAAGGGGTATCGTATTACCCAGTACTGGGTTGTGGAGGTCAGATTAGCAGTCGATCCATGTAAAATACTGGTATTCAGCTGCATCCAGTTAGACTGGAAGCCGACCCCAACATAGTTGGGAAAAGGCTAGGCAGATGATGATGATTTTGTCTAGCTGTCTGTATCAAGACCTGCCTAGCCTTTTCCCAACTATGTTGGGGTCACCTCTCAGTCTTACTGGATGTAGTATTTTACACGCAGCGACTGTCTATCTGACCTCAATAACCCAGTTACTAGGTGACACAACACCCCTTGGTAAGACAGGTTCTCAGACTTTTGGGCTTCTGACTACCCGTAACGAAAAGAAAGAAAGAGCATGCGTTACATCCACGCAAAACGGCTATCGCTCAGCATTATGCTGCGACCCTGTGCAAGACAGAGCCCCAGCGCTGGTTTTCAGCGACAGCCGGCGCTGACGTAATGACGTCGTCCGGTGCAGCAAACACTTAATAGGATACTGTACCGGTACAGCGTACTTAAAGACTGATTTAATTGAATTTAAAAGTGATACAATATTAAGGTCTACGAATGACGGACGGACGGTTTGGCGTGCTTTCCGAGTCATGGAGGGGTTTCGGTATGTAATGGATGGTCACCCATCCACAAACCGACTGCGGCAAACGTAGAAAAATAACCTTAACCTTCGATCGACCCGTACCGTGCGGCTATTATCATTTTGCCCTGTCTGTATCAAGGACAACATCGAAAACTACTGCGCAATTCTTGAAGCATATAATTTAGACAACTTCTCATTTCAACAACATAATTTTTAAGGATCCGCGCTATTTATACAAAAGCTTTATAATAAAGAAAACCGTATCGAAATCTAGCAAGTCATTCTTATTATAATTGAAGCGTTCAAGGCAATTCGCCCTCGTCTGTAAGAGCATGATGCAATCAAATCGCAATTGCATATTTGGCGCATTTCGTTTTTTCATAGAAATACTGCATATCCTTTTATAATTCATTGGACTAGTTAATACACTCCTGTGCTCCAAAATCGGGCCACCGTGAATTTCCACTTTAGCTATAGAGTCCTCAATTATCAAAATAATGTTTGTGTCAAAGAAAAAAGTTTATAAGTCATTTTGAATCCGTACGACAGCCGTAAGACGTACTGGCCATCATTTTGATATAATTATTCCAAAGAATCAAAAACCCATTTAAAAAATTATAGACCCTTGACAAAAATTGGGTGTGGTGTAGCTCGATTTAGGAGTGTATTTGATGACTATGTCGAAAATATTTTCACACATAACTTTGATATTTGCACAAATTATTATAAGGTTTGATACAAACGCGAGTGTTTCAAGTGAAAATTGTGTAACACGACCTCCAAGGTAACCATTCCTTTTTACGATGACCAATACGAATTCCGTCGGTTTGAACGAGTCGCTAGGTTGAATGAAACTTGCTGACATTGTAACATTTTCTCTGCTTATTGTATCGATTAATAGGTTTTATTTGAAATTGAAAACCCACTTCCTTATAAACGGAGTAGTGTTGTCTAGCACACTACCTATTTCCGCAGCTACAGCATCTGGTGATGCACATTTAGCGGTACAGCGGTTGGTCTTTATCACCTTATAGTATAAAACCTTATAGTACCTTACAGTATAACTACATATATCATTATCGACATCATTCTCCTGCCCTTATAGGTTATATTTATATCGAGTATAAAATATAACTCATAATACTACACTATCACTAAACTGCTTTTGTATGTGTCTGAAGCAAAGTGATCGAGATTGTGGTTAACTAAATATACCTAATAATGAAAAATGTTTGACTGCCCCGTTGGTCACGTGTTCGAAAGCGTGACTGCTGAGCGGGGTCCTGGGTACGATTTCCAAGTCGGGCAAAGTGTTATTGGGTTTTTCCATTGAGAATTACTTAATATCAACCCGGAGTTTGGAAGTTAACAGTGTGATACCCCCGTGTCTCGGAAAACCCGTTGACGCTGCGCCTGATCTCTCTCCGTTGAGATTGGTCGCCGAAACTCCGTCCGGAGGAGTATTAATGAAAAAGGTAAGTAACCTTTAAGTAAAAGTTGTTATTATCTATTAATATAAATGCCTAAATAAACAGCTACTTCAAATAGTAGTAAAAACAGAATAAATTGTGCATCCAGCGTAAAACATCAGCGTGCAATGTAGATGCATCAGTAATTTCGACCTCAAATCCGACCGAAATGCGAATCTACTGATCCGTACAACAACACGAGTTACCGATAAGTGCAACAAATTTTGTTGCTGTTCAATTACGAACCTTATTGCTTACAAGATAGAGCATACAGATTATTGATCATCTGTCTTACAATAACATATTACAGATCATTGACTGAAACTTGCCCCTATTGATATAAAATTATGTTTTAATTAGTTTGTTATCTTCAGGGGTTACTTATCTTATTATTTGTGAGTAGATCATAGTGGAGAAATCATTATAAAGAAATATTATAATACGTAAGTGCATTTGTCTGTTTGTTTGACACGTTTTCAGGACACAGGCTATTTAGAAAATAATTTCCAAAGAAGCGATACGGATTGTTGAAGTTTGCATGGAAAAAATCTCAAAACCTGGTGATCGATGTCGCAGGCGAAGCACTTGGCATTCCATAAAATACACTAGCCACACGAGTCAACGGCAGAGCATTCGACAACCGTCGACGGCTGTCGCCGACAATATCCCTCTCACGCATTTGAGCAACGTACTCAAATAAATGAGCGGCACGTTATCGACGGTGAAATAACTCCTTATTGTGGATGGACTATCTCCTTAGTGTGCACACTAAGGAGATAGTCCATCCGATGCTGGGCGATGATCATGTGCCTGGGCAATTTCTCCATTTTTTCAATCTATCTTAGGCACAGAAAACCTCCTAAGATCACCTGAAAATCACCTGGAAAATCACCAAAAATGCAGGGAGCATTTTGACGAGTTATGCGAACATAAGGCCGATCACCCACTGCACCGCTTCACGCGGCGAGACGCAGATAACGCGCCACCGCGCGTGATTTTTTACATACAAATTCAATAAAAACGCGCTTCCGTGCGGGGAATTTGGCTCCGTTTCCCGCGCTCCGTCGCGTGAAACGTTGCAGTGGGTGATCCGCTTAAATGTAGGGAACAGCTGATTTTTTTTTTCACGATTTCAGTTTTGGTCTCATAGTAAAAGTTGTTCATAATGATGAGTACAACGACCTCTTAAGAGGAAAAGGTGAATAAACATCCTGTATAATCTCAAAGTCAAACGTTTCGCGCAGACTTATCTTGCGCTAGCACTACATCACACACAAAAAACAGAAGAGATTTAAATTTTCAAACGAGGTACATAAATCACGATGCCTGAAAATAAAAAACTCAAGTGGTAGGTACATAAAACATCCATCTCTTAAGGTGAGAGCTTTCAAACGTGGTGGCCTTCGTGGAAATTGAAAAAGTTACGTGCGACACCCACCGTATTTTCAAAATGGCACGCCTTCAGCAAACGTGGAGCCGTCAGATATTTTTTTCACAATTTCCTTAGAATGTTTTTATTTTTGTGAAGGCTGGCTGTTGTTTTGTGTTTAGAATTATTTTAAAAGTGATATTTATTTTTCTAGATCTGTAGGTAAAGTGGTTCCGATATCCTGTTTACAGAATAAACAATTTCATTCCAAAAAGTAATTAAAAAACTGTACTTTAATGAATAATATGTTATTTTATTTAATGTTTTTTTTTATTGTTTTTTTTTTTAGCATTATAATTTGAAACGGAAAGTGTGATTTTTTTTTTAAATAACACGGTGTTAAAGGCGGGCTACCCTGACGCTTGGCGTTATTTTTATTTACATTCTATTCTTTTTTAATTTTTTAATATGGCAAGCAAAGTTGATATCGACCATTTTGCCCATAATATGTCAAAAGTGAGTAGATCTTGTTGGATAATTTCAAAATAAGAACTTGAGTGTAGATAAAAATTAATATTAACAACGGTAGGTAGGTACCTATGTAAGTACGTGATTTTTATTTTGCTTGTGTTATTGAATGTAACAAAAATAAAAACCAGACTTCATAACACTTTCTGTAAATGTTATGAAGTTCATTACTTGTAAATAATATATCATGTTTCTATGTTTTTTATTTACTGATCTACTTTTAGGATTCACCGAACTGATTTGAGGATGTTTAGCGCCAAAATGTGTGAATTAGATGTACCTATAAGTATTTTTGTAAACAAGAATAAATGGGATATTATGAGCTCTAAAAATAACTTACGTAAATTGCCGACTGCTTTTGTATTTCTTGTAGGTATATAACCATGGTTTTATTTACACACTTGACTTCCCATGAATTTAAGTATTAAATTTTCTTGTGTAAGATGGCCGGGTCAAAATGCCCTTACCATTCCAGGAAACTACGAGTAATTCATAAAACCCACAAATATTCTAGCAATTTATTGTAGTCAAAACAATAAAACACAACTGCCATTGTTCTCTGTCTAATACGAACAAATGTATGTAATGTGAATTAAGTATCACTTCCTATTTCTAAAACATATACAACAAAAGTAATATTATTATGTTTAATAGTGAAACTATTAATTTGCATTCCACTGTAATAGCATGACCTTGATAAAATGTGCTACAAATTCCTTACATCCTACTTCTTATTCGGAAAACAAAACAATTTGTCTTGTAAGTACCTAACCACGTAAAAAATGTGACATCTTTGCTTGACCCACGGACATTCCGTGGGTCAAGCCCAAGGGAACTCCAAAAAACTTTTCATATGTTTTTATTGTCGTTCCCCCAGACAGTTTGCTCATCACTCAACAGCCTGGTATCTGCTCCAAACAACGTAATAAATAAAAACAGAATACTCTCAAATTCACAACTCTTAGTTAGCCCTGAAAAAAATTGGAGAATAAAATTAACAAGGCTTCTGTTTACTTACCTACTTTTGAAATTCCCATCATAATAAAAAAAAAACAAAAAAAAAAAAAAACTTACAAATTATTATTTTCAAACACTTATTTATTACAATACAAACTGCTATACCTGAAGGGCCTGTGGCTAAGTAATAAAATCCACACGGGTCGATAGATCAGGTTAAGCTACGCTTGATGCGGTTGGTCCGTGGATGGGTGACCATCTTTACATACCAAGACCCTTCCGTGCCTCGGAAAGCACGTTAAGCCGTTGGTTCCGGCTGTCATTCGTGGATCTTTGACAGTCGTTACGGGTCGTAAGAAGCTCGAAAGCCTGACAACCAGTCTTACCAAGAGGTTTCATATTACCCAGTAACTGGGTTGTAAGGTCAGATAGGCAGTCGCTCCGTGAGAAATATTGGTACTCAGCTGGATCTCGTTAGACTGGAAGCCGACCCCAACATAGTTGGGAAAAGGCTAGGCAGATGATGATGAGAAACTGCTACACCTCCAAAGAGAACACCAGATAAGCCGACCTGTATGACCAGATTTATGAACGTAAATGAAGCCAAAGGATCGTAGCAGGTGGTATTCTGTAGTTTCTGCGTACCCGCATGAGAAGCTTATGTAGGTACATAAGTGTAAATAAATCAGCTGCAAACTTAAAAACATAAAGTGGAACGATAAATACTGCACGCTTAATACACCATTACTTAATTGACATTTTGTTATTATAATCAATGAAAAATAATAGTTCTGAAAATACGGTAGTATTATTATTTTAGACATAACGAGACCAGCCGCAAAAAATAAGAATTAAGACAAAGAAACGGGGTCGCGACGGTTATTTTCCATTAGCAGCTACTTGCATTAAAATACATTCGCTAAATAAGATTGCGCTTAAAACTTTCGCATTCTTATCGCTAGGTGATGTTTTAATGGTGGAGATTTGTGGCTAAATAAGCCGCACGGGTCGATCCATCAGATAAAGCTGCGCTTGCTGCTATCTTTACATACCAAGACCCCTCCGTAACTCTGAAAGCACATTAAGCCGTTGGTCCCGGCTATCATTTGTGGATCTTTAACAGTAGTTACTGGTCGTCAGAAGCCCAAACGTCTGACAGCCAGTCTTACCAAGGAGTATCGTATTACCCAGTAACTGGGTTGTGGAGGTCAGATAGACAGTCGCTTCATGTAAAATACTACTATTCAGCTGCATCCGTTTAGACTGGGAGCCGACCCCAACATAGTTGGGGAAAAGCTGAAGATGATGATGATTCAATGGACAGATTTTGTAAAAAAAAGGAAACAAATAGAGATTTCTTTGCAATGTGTTAATGACGGAAGCATTATGATTCATCTTGTTGCTAATCTTTAAGCTACTGGTGGTGGTGGTGTGCAAGGTTCACCTGGTGAATTTACCTAAATATGTATTCAATCTAATTCCTCCGCACGGTGGTAATCATTCCACTATAATTATTAGTGCTGGAAAACTGAAAATGTCGGCGCAAATTGAATGAGCTAACCTCATGGTGGCTCTTCAGTCAATTTAACAGTCACTAGGACATAAGAACATTCAGTAATAGTACTAGTGAGTCTTATTATGTCCATAGGTAATAGAAAGAATATGTCGTTACCGACTGAAAGTCTCATTGAACAATGAAATTGCCAGCACATATATCCCACAAAACGATCAAACATTTTTCTAGACTTGATAATGAATGAAAATCATTCAATTATGTGTGTTTACGAGATGTGCCAGTAACCCAGCGCCTGACAATTTGGCACTAAAGACAGCCATGACTCACGTAATTAGACGCCACGAAACAAACGCGAGATGCGTCACTATGCTCCGACATACTTTGATGAATGTGAAGAATTCGGGTACTAGACACAATAATACATTTAATAGGTAGCTCGACTTAAATGTTAGTTCGAATATCCAGTACAATGATATGCTGTTCTGGATAGTTTTCAGGCCTTTGCCCACACACGTTTTTCTTGCCGTGATAAACTACGGTTTATTCGGCACGGTCGTCAGTGTTGTATGTATCAGTATGCAAGTTTGTTGACGACACGGCGGCACTTCAGCACCGCGTACCCTATATCACGCACGGTTTTTTGTACAACGCGGTTAACACGCCGGCGCCGTACTGTAAACAAACCGTGCTATATACAAAGTTCCTTGAAACTTCGCAGTGGTCTTTTCTACCACTGCCTCACTATTATCTGGCTTTCCTTATGTCTAAGTTGATACAGAGCTGAGTGCGTTGATGTTAAGCTTAATTGCAAAGTATACAACGATTGAGAAGCTAATTTAGATTCGAGATAAAAGTGTATTAGGTAAACGTGGAATATAATAAGAAACACATAAAAAATAAGCTCTAATAAACCAGCAATTCATGTAACAGCATTAGATAATATCCAAACAACATTAAAGACAAGATTTCATCTACAAATCTTTCTTCTAAAGTACTGCGACAATATATCGAATCCACAACGTCACAGCTCCCACGCTTTATACTCGTCCTATTTGGCACGGAGAACGGAAAAAGAATATATATCTTTTTTCCTACGCCACAATCCACTTCTAGGTACTATCTACATACGTGGTATTATTAGCTTTAGTTTCGTTCCGTAATGATGACATACATGTTTATTTTGAGAATAGGAATTGTCTCTAATATATTTTGAGAGTAAGAATTGTCTCTAATAAATTCTTTAATGTGAGTGTTATGAATGAATGAGAGAAAGATGGAGACACTTGTGGGGTGGGTGAACCGTTAAAGACGTGTAAAACTGGGATATGTCCAAACCTACTTACAGAAATAAAATCAGTTATCATTTAACCCAATTTAAAGTAATCTTTTTTATTATTATGGGCAGATATTTTAATGCATGGTTTCCAGCTAACGACTGCTTAAACTGCTTGCCATTCCTGCATCGAAAGTATTGTACAAGTATGAGATACTATGTCTGTATTTTTACAGAGTTTAAGTCTGTAAAAGAACTCCTCACTACTCCAACTGGAACAAAGCTGTGTATTTTCGACACATGTACAGACGTCAGCACATCAATCTACTACAATCTTTCAAAATTCTTTAATAGTTTTTCAACTTTATCTCTAAAGCATAAGATTCAAAGTTGATTGGGAAAATTTGACAGTTTCGGGTAGCTTGATGTGCTGGCGTATGTACAAAAGAAATGCGGAATGCGAAATAGTGGGGTCAGCTTTCAACATCTCCTCCTTCCTCTTCGCCTTTTTGAGTTACTATATTGGAGATAAATCGGAGAACGCAACGTACTTGGAAGGATGGAAAGCAGTAGAATACGGAATTTCGATGCACAAAATATCGATAAATGCTAATACGATGCTACAAAAATGCGATGCATGTTACTGCGAAAGACTGTCTCTACGAAGCCACTACACTTCGATGCACGTTACCGCGATAGATCTTCACTGCAATACTACTTGACTTCGATGCACGTTACCGCGAAAGATTTTCGCTGCGATACTAGTTGGCTTCGATGCACGTTACCGCGAAAGATTTTCACTGCGATACTAGGTGGCTTCGATGCACGAACGCAATAAACGACGTAGGATGCAAGAGCGAACGAAGGGCACCCCGAGGTTAGGTTTGGTTAGGTTACGCGAAGCGGGGCTCCGTCGACATCTTTTGCGGTAACGTGCATCGAAGTGAAGTAGTATCGCAGTGAAGATCTATTGCGGTAATGTGCATCGAAGTGTAGTGGCTTCGCAGAGACGGTCTTTCGCAGTAACGTGCATCGCAATTGTGTAGCATCGTATTAGCATTAATCAATATGTTGTGCGTAGAGTCTACTCGATGGAAAGTTGTGAAGGAAACCTTCGACCAATAATGGGACAGTAAAAGTTGAATTAAAATAAAATATCAAAATACACTTACAAGCGTTCTCTATTATCATCCGAACGTACAATCGCTGCAAGCAGGCGACCGGCAAGGTCGTTCAAGGCAGGCCGGCGCGCACGTGGGAACGCGCGCCGCTCTCTCAGCTGTGCCGGCGCAGCGCCACCCAAATGATTTTAGAACGTCTTGTTGCTATGCACGGCTGTGTGCTGTTTCGTGGAGGTAGTCATGATTATTGATGGTGGATTAAGCGGAGTGGAGGAATTTTGTTCAGTAAATGATTATGTTTGTATTACAGTATCTGTCGTGTGTTTTCGATACAAAGTCTTTGTTGTAGACAAAGTCAAACTGGTTGCTAATTTAATTGTAAAATTTGTAATTTTTTTGACATGGATTACATTCTGTAATTACTTTAACTAACACACTGGCTTATTACTTGATATTTTAAAAAAATGAAAATCGTATTACAATGTCTGTAAATATGTGAGCGTGCTCACGCTCACTAAAAAATTAACGCTGTCGGATTAAGTCGAAAGTCGGTACTAACTTAATAAAAAAGTATGAGTTTTAGGGTTTTACTTAATCGACTCCTACCGAGGTGGGAAGGGGTAATAAAGTTTAAGGAGTAGAAACTCCAACTTCCATTAACTCAAAAATGGGTGTAAAATAATCTTTAAGTCATAAAAATGGAAACGTATCAATGCTTTTTTATTATAAACAAGACCTGTCGATCGATTCTGTAAAAATCTCACCATGATAACTTAGATGAAGTGAGCGTGAAGTGAGCTACCAATAGGGGCAATCCCTAACATCAGGTGGAATGATAGCTCACTTCACCTTAGTTTTCACGGTGAGATATTTACAAATTGCACTGTTTTTGTTCAAGTAGTAGAAATTGTTTTGGTTAGTGATTTTCTTTGTGTTACAGTGTGTTTTGAACACAGAAGGTGTCGAAGGGACTAATCTTCCGAGTCTTTTAAGTCATCCATGGCATGTCCCATCACTAAAATAACTGATGTCACTTGGAAAGCTGCCACGCTTAAATGGAATTGGACTACGATCAGTGGGCCAAACTTACGACCCAGTGGGTCCCGTGTAATGGCAAACGACATCGCGGCAGGTCCAGGATGAGCTGGACTTCTTTAATAAAGATTAGTCATGCATGGCAGCTCTGGACAGAGAGAGGTGGAAAGAGAGTTGAAACAAACAGTGGGACATAAATGGCTAGTAATAAAATGGCAGCATATACATAATTTTATAAGGTGCCAACGCACTCCAGGCTTTGTAGGATTTCACAATTATGGATTGAATGCCTAGTAGATTCTTGGGGAGGCCTGTAATTACTAATTCATTAGGAAAAGATGCGCTCGCGTTCGTGGCAGTATCAATACTACACTGGGTGTTTTTACTGATCGATGGGAGTCCCCCACGCTGCAAAGGTGGGTGCAGCTTCATGTCGTAATTTAACTTTGTTGCCAATACTGAACCTGGTCTGAAATAATGTTTATAATAACAACTAGCTGACCCCGCAAACGTCGTTTTGCAAAAAAAAAAATTGATAATGGCCCCGATTCTGTTGTTTACAAACTAAATTAAATTTAAGTTCAGTGCATCTTTTTGTTTCTATTTCATTATGAAAAGGACAGAAGATAAATATTAGTTTAGTCCTGTCAAATTAGATAATCCATAGACAAGTTTAGACGTGATTAAAAAATTGGCTACTACTCGTCAAAATACGTCAGTTTACGTCAGGCGCTGACTAATTTGACAGGACTAAAATAATATTTATCTTCTGTCCTTTTCGTAATGAAATAGAAAGAAAAAGAAGCACTGAACTTAAATTTAGTTTAGTTTGAGAACAACAGAATCGGGGCCAGTAGCCGATTCTCAGACCTACTGAATATGCATATAAAATTTCATAAAAATCGGTCAAGCCGTTTCGGAGGATTATGGTAACTAACACTGTGACACGAGAATTTTATATATTGGAAGATAATTACTGGTTGTACCTACAATATAGCCCCGAGACGACAATGCTTAAAGTGAATTAACATTTAATGTCGCTGATTACCGACTTCACAATTATAACATACGTTCGATTCGTTCGTGGTTGGTTCCTGAGTTCGATTGCTATGTCAGGCAAAGTGTTATTGGATATTTCTATTAGGGATTTCTCAGTAACAGCCCGGAGCTTGGAAGTTGGCCGTGTAATAAACCCGTGCCTCGGAAAGGGTGTTAAGCCGTTGGTTCTTGCTTGCTCTCTCTCAGGGGCCCAAGTCTGCTATTTTTATAAATTCGTCATTCTAACACGATCCCATTGTCATTTTGGTCAATCATTGGTCGGTCAATGGTCTAAGAAAAACTACTACTGAATTTCATGCTAGATTTCATTTAATATAATATTTTTACATATTACCTATTAGTGTTTGCAATCTGAAGCAGTAAGAAGTTCGTAAATAGCAATAAACATTACATTTATTCATTTGTCATTACGAGATTACCATTTTATGCCAGTTCTTTCAATGGAGTGTCAGTGGGTCAACCACTGACATTGGAAAGTCATAATGACGGCACTATATTAGTAGATTACAAAACTTGTCAAAATCAACAATTATGAAATCAATGATAGACCATTCTGACACTATTGTAATAGCAGACTTGAGGCCCTGGTCGTGTCGGATAGCCGTCCAATTGAACTATGAGAGTGAGGAAAGAATGAGTGCACCTGTATCTGCGCACACACTTGTGCAATATAATATCTCCCGCAAAGATGGCTAGTCTTCGCTGAATTGGCTGCCATGGCCGAAATTCAGTGAGGAGGACTATTATTAATATGACATTCACATGTAACTACGACGAAAATCTACGCCGAACCTACGGCTTTCTCAAATAATACCTGCCTAGAATCCAACGAAACATATGACATCTATACTAATATTATAAAGAGGAAAGATTTGTATGTATGTTTGTAACGAATTGGCTCTAAAAGTACTGGACCGATTTTAAAATGTCTTTCACCTTTTGAATGCTACATTATCTCTGATTAATATAGGCTATTTTAATTGCAAGAAAAAATAAAATGTTTAAAAAATAAATGTCCACCCGTGCGAAGCCGGGACAGGCCGCTAGTAGTTAATAGAATCAAAAGAAAAGACTAATTTGGTTTATTTTGCGAAGAAACTTAAAAGCCTATGAACTTAAAAGTCAAGCTTGCTAATCCTGTTAGCGCCGTCCATCTCGAAACTGAAAGGTTTCACAAATCTTAGCTTTGGTAATAAGATCTTTATGGCTTAAGTATACTCGTATATTTCAATGTTGCCTTACAATGTAACTCACTCAAATCTGAAAGGTACTTACAGATCTCCCACCAAAAGTGTGCGCTTTGGCAATACTCGTCTACTATCAGAAATATATATTTTTTATACATTGTTCTCACTATTATAGAAGCAACAAGAATAATGCAGCCATCCTGGGTTGGTAATATCTTGACTTAAAAGAGTGATCTTGGAGTTTCTTGCCCGTTCTTCTCCATAGAGATCCATGTTTTACAACTAGCTTCAACTTTCTGATTAAATGACCGACTCTTTTATAGTAGTTACAAAAGTGCCTGTAACTGAAATACTTAAATGCTTTCAGTTTGAATTTCAACACGTGATTATAAAGTAAACAGGAGATAGGATTGGTAAGAGCTGTTCTAACTATGGAAATACTAAGGTTATCGAAGCGCAAACTTTTTCTGGTTTCATTTTACCTATTTACGTCACGTTAAATGCACCTGAGAATACCTAGTTTATTAACTAAAGCACTATATTTTACTCCATAAAACATTTGAAATTTAATGCTCCAATATTTATCAATTAACTCAATTATCTATTAACGTTAATTAGTCTCATACCGAATACAGACGCAGAATAATGTAACTTCATCATTATTTTAGCTCATCGGCTGTTACGAGACCGAACCGCAATATTCAATGTAAGCCATTTAAGCATGTTTTACAACATGAAGATGATGATTTAAATTATAGCTTTATTCACCGCCACCACAAAATACAGTGAAGATTGTCAAATTCTAATTAATTCATAACATGGCAGGTGCTTCGGTTGAGGGAAAAATAGGTCATCCATCTCCATCTAATCTCTTCACCACCCTTGGTTGACTGGTAGAGAATGCCCATGGCATTAAGTCCGCCTTTGTACCTTTTTTGTGGGAAATTTTGTAACATTGGCACTTATTCAATGTCAGAAGCTAGGTGCACGGTTCCTGTTAGTAGTTTTCTAAGAAAAAGAGCCGGCAAGAAGCCCTACAAATACTCTTTTTAAAAACTAATTGGATTTTAAAATTTTGGAATTACCAGTATTTAAGAATGAGAGGACAGCGTAAGCGTGTCAACAAGTACCAGCCGATTGATTCTGTAAAAATCTCACCGTGAAAACTAAGGTGAAGTGAGCTGTCATTCCACCTGATGTTAGGGATTGCCTCCATCGATAGTTCACTTCACGCTCACTTTACCTATGTGATCACGGTGAGATTTTTACAGAATCGATAGGCTTCAACGGTGTCGGTGTCGGAATCAACTTGTTGTGGCAAAGCCTGGGGGAGGCCTTTGTTTAGCAGGGGACTTATTTTCGCTCAAACACGAAGGAAAAAAAATAGTGGTGGCAAAATCAGGCTAAATATTAGAACTCTATTGTGAAGAAGCTGCGTCTATTAGGTAACTTTGTTACCTTTTTCAACGCGAGGATGAAGAAAATTGATTTGCATTAAGCCAACAATTAAACTCGGCGACCGAATACGTAATACCACTGTCCGTTCTAAAATAGGAATCGCTGATGCAGGCTAGACTGAAGCAGGATTGGACGGATGATGTCGACACCTCCATGCAATATCATCGTAACTCACTTTTTTCCAAAAATTGAGTTACAACGGCATTGTTATGTAAAAAAAATGCATTTTTTCTGTACTATCATTGTAATTCTATTCCCTTTCGTTTCTAAAATATAAACATTTTATGTAACTTAACACCTTGGAGTTACAATTATCTGACCACAAAAATAAATTAAACTACAAAAAAACTAAATTGTAACTCAGACATACAATGTTTGTCCTCGTAACTTATATGTCATTTCACTGTTTTGTTTTTCACGTAAGTCATGAAAACCCATGAAAACAATTTTTGTTTTACAACTTAACTATACCTATTTATAGTCCGCCTAAACTATATTAAATAGAGCCAGCTTCAAAAATTGTTCGGGGTGTTTTGAGTTTGCTATAATTTTTCAAACTTTAAAATCGCTCTCCTGTAAAATCACAAAAAGTGAGTTACGATGTTATTGCATGGAGGTGTCGATGTATACAGGATGTTTCGGGAAAGATGTGTCAGAGTCATCACGCAGTGGGTGCCAGGAGTCGCGCGTCGTCGCCGAAGGAAGCCTCGGAAACGCTGGTGTGATGACCTAGATCGTTTCTCATACAATTTTTAGACTTACTAGGTCCTAGTAAATCTACGAATTGAAAAAAACGATAAAAAAATTTAGTTACTAGGTTTTGATTTTGAACAGCCGAGATGCGTTAACGAGAGGTTGATTGCAGAATGCAACGCACAAAGAACAATGGAAAGCTATGGGGTAGACTTTTGGTCAGCAGTGGGACAATATAGGTTAAACAACAAAAAAATAGCATCGCGTGGCTGAAGAAAATTGATTTGCAACAAGCATCATTAGGAACAATGTTAAAATGAAAATAAATGCTAAAATGAACAAATGCTGGCAGAGTAAGCAAACTGAATTGGTAGTGGTTTGCCCATGATAGTCGAAGGACCGATGGCCGGTGGAGCAGACGAGTCCTGGAGTGGAGACCGCGTATCGGCAAGCGTAGTGTGGAATGCCTCCCAGCTAAATAGACCGACGATCTAAAGAAGATGACTGTCCTCCGCCTATCACATCTAGTCTGGCACAGCCTGGGAGAGGACTATGTGTACCAGTGGAATCAGAATCAGAATAACATTTAATTGCCTACTTTGTGTATTACAAAATGTCTCTGTGGCCAGTGGACAGTACCGAGGTGAGTCAGCTAACTTATGTCCTATTGGATCTATGTTTGCTGTGTTCTGTATATTCGCAATATGCGAGACTATACAAGCAGATTACGTGTTTTATTCATGTTATTATTATTTTTCACTTTATTATTATTTTCACTTTATTTTTAGTAGACGCGGATGCTTTGTTTTGTCGTAAGGCCATCGCTTGTATCCTTTTTTATTAGGGTCATACCATATATCGCCTTTTCTGTGATTAACCCTGAGGGTACCGCTTGGTAGGCGGACTGTGATAGGCTGAGTTGATTGATAGTGAATAAGCTCTATGGTACATAATTTTATATTTGAAAAATATCTTCGTAGTATGTAACATACTTTAGTACAGGATCCGTCTTTAAAGCTAAGAGAACAATGGTCCCGATTCGCATTTACGAAGTGAGCGTTCATCACTTTGACTGTTTCGCAAGTCATTTCGCAATGCACTTCGAAACTTTGCCGCTACATAGATAGATAATTTCTTTAAAGTTTATGATTACAAAACATGCGTTCTTGAATTTTGAGTGCCCAAAAGTTGATTATAAGTTGAGTTGGATTATGTTCTTGTTGTTAGTTATTAGTGTTTTTGTCTAATTATTATAATTATTTAGTTAGACACGCTATCAGCTCTAATTAGCTGATGCGTGTGTATCAAATAACTTGAAGGTATTTAATAATCTGTCTAGTCTATTCTTGAATCAGTTCCTTGTGGGAGCCATCGCAACATTTTCCGGGAGCCTATTCCATGCTATTACAACTAGGTTTTAAACAAGAATTACCTACTAATGATAGGTGAAATTAAATTGTTTTAATTTAGGAGGGCTTCTAAATTCGCCTGTAAGTTTGTCAGATCAAGTATTTCCATCTTTTTTTACAAAATATGTCGTTGTGAATGTATAGGTACTATCTTTTGCCTGCAATTCGGACTACTTGGAGGTCGAGAATTATCCCACAGGAACGTACCACTGGGGTAAAAAGTACCTATGTTCTAACCCAGAGCACGTACTAACTGGTGCACCAAATTTTATCGAAATCGTTCAGCCGTTAAAGCGTCAAATGTAACAGACAGACCGACATACAAAGTTACTTTTGCATTTATAATAGTACTAGCTTCTACCTGCGACTTCGTCCGCGTGAAATTTCTTGATTTCTTCTCCGAACCAACCCGTCGCATCGCATCGCCTTCCCGCGCTATTACTTCGTTTTCAGTTAGCATTCTTTCTGATTCTTTTTTTTTTTTGCTCGACCACTAAGTGTCCTAGCGTGATTTTAAATAGCCTTCCTGAAAAATTGAGCTATCAAATGCAAAAATAATTTTTTAAACCTACTAAAACTTCCCAAGATTAGAGCGTCTAAACAAACAAAAAACTCTTCAGCTTATTATTAGTATTGATATATAGAATATTATATAGTATGGATGTGGTTCCATTCACAGGAAATTGCTAGTTCGGATCAAGAGACAACATAATAATGTCTTCTCACTATTGATACTTCAAAGGTTGTTTCTATAAGCCGACCGCTTAGCTGAGACGTTGCCTGAGGCAGCAGCGCGGTGGTAGGGGTGTCATGACTCTCGCGCCCGGCCCTGGTTCAAGCTATGGTCCGGGGGGGGGGGAGTGGGAGGCAGTCACCTCCTTCTGCGAAGCAGTCATGCTAGCGAAGGAGGTGGCGGGACGGTTGAGGGAGAAAGCCTCACGTCCCAGCCGCCGCGGGAGACGCTCCGGGCGTCGGGAGCCGCGTGACGACTCCCGGCCACCGTAGGCGTGGGCCTGCGGACGGAGAGTAATGGGTAACTCACCGTCCGATCAGGACCAGGCCCGTGCCGGACGGCACATACGTGTTCGACGCGCGCCTCAAAGAGATGTCAGCAACAAGGAAGGGGCACGTAAGGGCCGAAGCTTGCCGGGGCAGCGGGATTGTCCGAAAAGGTTACCGCTGCCCCGGAACATAAAGGGCTAAGGAAGGAACACGGGTGGGTTTTAGTCAGTAAAAGTCTGACACTCCCTTGTGCTCCACCCACAGCGGGAGGGGGGATCATTTGATGATTTCCCATCCACAAAAAAAAGGAGTGTCATGACGTAATGCGAGAGCTCAGTGATTCGTCAACTTGTGACAACTATCACCCCTCCCGCACCGCGCAGCTACCTCAGGCAACGTCTCAGTTAAGCGGTCGGCATATAATAGTCTATTAAATTATGGATTAAAGCTATTAATGTAATGACTGTAAAATGATAGGCCATCAACTTGTCATTGCCAACAGCCATAGTATTGTGACTCTTAAACCAATATCCGATGCGCCATTCAGACTGAAGTGTTCAATTGTATTTATGCTATTTGATACGAAACCAACACAAACAAATTACGTCACACGTTTTTGGGGGAGGGTCAATAAAGTGTGACATCGTGTGACAAAGGGAGGACAAGTTAATTCGTGACGCACACACACTCGTTTAAATATAAAGGATCAAAACTCTAAACTTCAACTCTAACGAGAACTTTTAAAAAATACCTAATTAAAAAGCATAAAAAGCTAAAAGACTTAAAAAATATGGAAAAGTTTATAACATTTCTATATTTTTAAGTCTTTTATAATGAAGATATAGAGTTTATATTTCGGTTTACATCAGTACTTACGTCATTGTGTAAGTATAAAACAAAAAATTAAAATTCGTTTTTATATTTTATATTTTTATAATGAAAATATAGAGTTTATATTTCGGTTTACATCAGTACTTACGTCATTGCGTAAGTGTAAAAAAATATTTAAATTATTTTTTATATTTTGCATCTGTTTGTATTTTACATTTGTTCATTTCATAATTTTCATAAGATCATTAGTTGCTGATGGAATAGAGTTTGCATTTTAATTTGAAGTTTATTTAGTCAAAAACTTAAAGTCTATCATCATCGCCATCATTGGCAGCCTTGATCCGCCCATTGCTAATCAGCAATGGGTGGAATAAGGCTGCCATTACTTTGGAGGCCTATACTCATCGGCCTCCTCCCTTTTGTAACTTGCTTCCCTGCCATGCTATTCTCTTAAAAATACAGCCTTGCGGGCAGCGCTGTCGAAGCGGTGAAAACAATAGTTTCAGCGCTGCGACAGCGCTGCCCGCAAGGCTGTATCCTTAGAGAATAGCTCCCCGGGTCTGTGCGTGTTTCATCCCGGTCTATCCCGCCCGATCTTCTATCGGGCGTCCTACTCACCTGCGGGGTGATTGCGTAATACACTATCAGTAGCAATGGGTTTCATTTTAACAGTTCATCAACATTCATTGCGTTATTAACATAGTTGAGCGGACACATTTTCCGAACATATGAAGCATTGGATTAGCAACATTCTTCAAAATGATTCAAATTGAGATTGATACTTTGTTAGTGTGACGAAAATACACACATCAAAAGTGTCTAGGGATCAAGCATTTTTATGCGGATTTCTTGAGATTGAGATGTGGCTTTGTAATAAATTTATGATTTTATAAATTTATATGGATCCTTTTTGGTGCATTTCATAATTTGAATCAGGAACTGTGAATCAAATTCGAGTAAAAGATGAAAATCAGCTGTCAATATTTTCCCTATAAAAACATACAACGCATTGAAGACATTATTAGTGCTACTGTTTCCCTACTACTGATTAAAACCAACGTTATTATGGAGCGGCGACGTCATTTAAGCAGGGAAGAAATGCTCAGAGCCGTGGGAATGATAGAAGCTGGTTCCCGGCAACGTACTGTGGCTTTAGCTCTGAATACAAGTCAGAGTGTTATCAGTCGACTTTGGACACGTTACCGAAGCACTGGTACCGTGGCTGAGCGCCATGGAGGACGGTATCGCTGCACCACACGGAGACAAGACCGATACATTCAAATCTTAACTTGAAGAGCTCCAACAATAACCGCCATGATGTTAGCCGTGAGGCTTCATCACTCTTCAGGGAACTTAATTAGCGACCAAACAGTCAGAAACCGCTTGCATGAAGTGAACCTTCATTCCCGAAGACCGCTACGGGTACCACCTATAGCAATGCACAATCGTAGGATTCGATATCAATGGGCTCTTGAACACAGAAATTGGGCAGAAGAACAATGGCGTTTCGTGTGCTTTTCTGATGAGTCTCGTTTTGGTATGAGACCGGATACAAGACGTATACGACACTGGAGAACCCCTGGACGCCAACAGCGATTAAAATCCTGCCAGGAAGTCCATCCTTATAGTGGTGGAACCATCATGGTATGGGCGGGTATTTGGATCGGCGGAAGAACTGAGTTGATTTGGATCAGAGGCAACCTCAACGCTCAAATTTATGCTGAGACGATTGTATCAGACGTCATCGTTCCTCTACAAGTGCAAATCGGTCCCTTATTTCAGTTAATGCATGATAATGCACGACCGCACACCGCAAGAGTTGTAAGACAGACTCTCGCCGCAGCTAACATCAATGTCCTGCCCTGGCCTGCTCAGTCGCCAGACTTGAACCCGATTGAGCATGCATGGGATATGCTACAGAGAAGAGCTCTGCCGAATATGGAGGGTATCCAGTCGCAAGAAGACCTTTTTTTGTTGTTGCAACGAACATGGGCGGCCATTCCACAGCGTGATTTGGATGAACTCATTTTGAGTATGCCAAACCGATGTTCTTGTGTTGTTAGTGTTCGCGGTAGAAACACGGATTATTAATTGTTTAAGTTACCCAATAAAATTTTAGAGAAAACTGTTATTTCAGTCTTTTTTTCGAACTTTTGTGTTAGTGGTTCAAATGTCAAAAATCCCTTTATTAGGAAAATGGCAAATTTCTTTATTAATGCAAAGGTGACTTGGTTTATCGTTACTGTGACAAACGAAAACACTTTATTTGATGAATCCTTAAAGAAAATTTTAATTAATATCAATCAGGAGAAAAGTTATTGCAAAAATATATGTTGATCCCTAGACACTTTTGATGTGTGTATAATGCTGGCCATTAAACCGTTATATTACTTGGGACTAACTTTATAATGATTGCTATGATTCAATAGCTATTTACATATTAATAAGATCGTTATACATTATTTTATTACTTACTAGCAGCGCCCCGCGGTTTCACCCGCATAAGTGTCGATTCCGTAAGAATATCGGGAAATAAGTAGCCTAATGTTAAATCCAAGGTGTCAGCCACCTCCATACAAAATTTTATCAAAATTGGTCCAGCCGTTTGAGCGTGAAGAAGTAACAAACATATAAACACACACACAAACTTTCGCCTTTATAATATTAGTGTTATTACATGTACCTAAATTTCGGCCCTCAGAAAACATTAACATTTGAAGCGATGAACAGTTATAAAGCTGTATGCTTAAAACTCCATAAACTATTTTAAGGCCAATAAAAGCAAAACATTTAAACATAGGTTAGTACAATATTTCGCAAGCATTCGTTCCAACATTCACTGATTGATCAGGTTCTACTGTGGCAACAGGCAACGAACACGTGTCTCGCACAACACCTATTAATTTTAACTTTATGGTACAATGTAAATGCAGTTTATCTATTAAATTGTTTAAAAATGTATTGCAAGGCCGAATACGCACGTAAATGCAGTTTGAAATGCTAAGAGTCTGGTAGATTGTGTAATGCACTTCTTTTGTCTTTTGGTTTCTTTGTGACTTGATTTTTTCAGATTCCTAACGCGCATCACGCTTTGTTTTCCCGAAGGGTTTGCTAGAGATGCACCTATAGTACAGTCAGCAAAGGAGATAAGTATGTAGGGTCGTCGAATATAGTTGAAGTTTACTAAGAAACCGATTGATGTTTTCGAATGAAATTTAATAAACTGTTTGTTTTCTATTAATTTAATTAAATTTTATCCGAAAACATCAATCGGTTTCTTAGTAAACTTCACCTATATTCGACGACCCTGCATATTTATCTTCTTTGCTGACTGTACACCAATGTTTTACTAATTATTTTTAAGTCTCATATAACAGGGGGCGAGCCTATTGCCATCAATCGGGCACAAATCCACACTCCGGGCTGCTACTGAAAATTTTCCGATGGAAAAACCCTATAATGCATGACCCGGGAATCGAACTCAGAACCCCATGCACAGTAGTAGCACCTGCGACCAATTGACCAACGAGGCAATCGTTTTATTAAACTTACAAATCATTAGTATCATTGGGAAGATCAGTAACAGCACCTTAGAGCCATGCGTCGAACATCAGCATTTGAATGCTCCAATTAGACAGTAAATGAATTGAAGACAATGTGACAGTGGGCTGGCCATGTTTCTCGAAGAACCGATGGCCGTTGGAGCAGACGAGTCCTGGGGCCCAAGTCTGCTATTTTTATAAATTCGTCATTCCAACACGATCCCATTGTCATTTTGCTAAAAGTTCGTAATCTGCTAAATTCATAATGGTCGATCATTGGTCGGACAATGGTCTGAGAAAAACTACAAAATTTCATGCTAGATTTCATTTAATATATATTTTTACATATTACGTATTAGTGTTTGCAATCTGAAGTAGTAAGAAGTTCGTAAATAGCAATAAACATTACATTTATTCATTTGTCATTATGTACGAGATTACCATTTTATGCCATTTCTTTCAATGAAGTGTCAGTGGTTGACCATTGGAAAGTCATAATGACGCCATTATATTAGTAGATTAACTTGTCAAAATCAACAATTATGAAATCAATGATAGACCATTCTGACACTATTGTAATAGCAGACTTGAGGCCCTGGAGTGGAGACCGCGGATCGGCAAGCGTAGTGCGGGACGCTCCCCAGCTAGATGGACAGACGACCTCAAAAAGTTGGCTGGAACAGACTGGATGCAAAAGGCGGAGGATAGGGTGTTATGGCGCAGTATGGGAGAGGCAGTGGCGAAGGTACCATACAACTCGATTCACGCCGGCTTCCCTTCGAAAATTCAGAACTCTATAGTCAATTCATCATTCAAATATAATGAAACGTTTTATTGGCTTTTTTTGTTTGCTCCGGCTTACCTTTGTCATAAATTCACCCTTCGCCACTGGGGAGAGGCCTATGACCAGTAGCGGACTGTGATAGGCTGAGTTAATAGAATGTAGACACACAATACAACATGTCCCGGAATTAATGCACAAACACCCTTATTAGAATATTATGTTGTAACTAATCATAACACATACACTGAATTTTTACTAATTATATAAAATATTTTTTATTTATTAAATTTTTTAGCTATACTGATTGTGGAAGAAAATTGCGGTCACATTAAAAATTTACGCCAGCACACAGTCGCACACTTATAAAGCTCTAGATTAGTTGGTACTTCGTACATTTTGGTTTATTTTGACTATAAAGCGGAAGCGTGACTGTAATTTACGTAGTTTTCATTATTTTGGTATAAAAAAACCTTTGCTAAAAATGACAGACATCGATTCAGTAAAGGATTCCGAACAAACTACTTTCATAATGTACAGCAATTCAGTTACACATTGTATAATAAATAACATACAATGTATTTGACCAAATAGCATACATATTTAATTACAAATTAATACAATTATTACATCAATAAAATTGGGTCTAGACATCAACAAAATTACAGTACACAGTCATAAAATTATACCGAAGAAGATAATCGTTTCATTTAACAATTTTGCATAACATTGTGCAAGAACATCCGCACGGGTCGATCGAAGGGAAAGCTACGCATGCCGCGGTTGGTTCGTGGATGGGTGACAGATTGATTGTGCTATGAATCTGTTTCAAATATCATGAGGTATTAAGAGAGCGAATAGAATTGTCAAGTTTGTTCCTTCGATATTTTCAATTGTTGTGTTTTGACTTTGCACAAGTTCTTTAATTTCAATTAAATTACGAGTTTTGTTCTGAATACTGTTTACCTTTGGCTAACGGAATCGTTGCATTAACCTCTACTGCCAACGTAGAACTTTCATCTGACGTTTTTGTTGAAAATGTAGAGTTGTCTGCTTCAACTGTTGTATTTTTATTTCTAGTCGTTACGACATAATATTGTAATGTTGATTTATCTGTCTGTATTTTTAAATTGTAGGCTGTATTATTTTCTTTTTCTGTCTGTACAGTTACATTGTAAGCTGTATTATTTGCTGACTTAAAGCTGTTAAGATTCGTTTAGCATCCGTCGCTTGCATAGTTTGTTTTCTCTAATACGTCTCCTTTTTCAGATTTTTTGTCCTCTTTTTCTGCCTGTGTTGTAAAATTATTAGCAGTATTATTTGCTGCAATAGAGTTTTTAAGATTCTTTTGGCACCTGTCGCTTGTGTCATTTAATTTCTTTAATAAATCCCCATTTTTAGTATTTATATCCCCTTTTTCTGTCTGTATCGTTAAATTATTAGCCGTATTGGAGCTGTTAAGATTTGTTTGGCATCCGTCTCTTGCGTCATTTGGTTTCTGTAATAAATCCCCTTTTTCATTTGTGTTGTTCCCTTTTTCTGTCTGTATTGTTAAATTGTAAGCTATACTATTTGCTATCTTACAGCTGTTAGCATGGGTTTGGTATGGTTTTCTTGTGTCAATTGGTTTCTCCAATAGGTAAATCCCCTTTTTTAATTTGATATCTCCTTTTTCTGTCTGTATTTTTAAATTAAAAGCTGTATTATTTTCTGTGTTAAAGCTGTTAAGATTTGATTGATATCCGTCGCTTGCAATAATTTGCTTTTCTAATAAATTCACTTTTTCAATTTTGCTGTCCCCTTTTTCTGTCTGTGTTGTTAAATTGTAAGCTGTTTTATTTGGTGTGTTAAAGCTGTTGTGATTCGTTTTGCATCCGTCGTTTGCGTCATTTGGTTTTTCTAATAAATCCCTTTTTTCATTTTTTGTCCCAGAATGATAAATGGATTTCGTTTGGTTATAAAACATCACTATAGGCTTAAATACATCTCTGTAAATTGGCATTACTGTAACTCTGTTATCTGTAATGTTATATTTTGTGCTATTGTTAAAATCTACGATATTTGCTTGAATCGTGTTATTTTTTATTTTATTTTTTGCTCCTACATCATCATCATATTCATCAACAGTCACAAAATTGTTCGGCATTACACTTATTATTGTATTTTTTGCTAGTTTAGTTTTTTTAAACTGATCATTATCTTGTGTCTTCAATAAGATACTGTATTTCGATTTATTTTTTGATTGAATTTTATCTTTTCTGGTTTTATTTTTTTCTTTTACGAATCCATCATTTAAGCCTATTTTAATTTCAATATTGAATTGTTCACTGTCATCTATGATCTTTAAAACAATAGAATTAAGATCACTTCCAAGTTGTTTGACATCATTAACGGATCTTTTAATCACTGACAAGGTGTCGATTATATTGGATGTATTACTTTCGGCGCCAACTTTTTCTGTTTCATTCAAAGCTCTATTTTTTGAAGATCCAACTGTCATGTTAATGATGGATGACTTAGGTTTAGTTGGCCAAACTGGAGGCACAACTTTTTGTATTGAATTTAAAAGGCTTGTATAGTTTTCAGTTTCGTGGTTTTTTCGTAAGACAGGAGCATCTTGTCCGAGCAAGCTTTGCGAAATGAGAAGCGGTGAGCTATTGGTATCATTGTCAGTCCCTTCTGGACCTAACGTTACGCGTATAAGCTCGTCTAATAGCTGAAAATGTTGATAAGGTAGTTGAGAATAGGTATTAATTATCATTATTACAATTTCAGCTTAATAACCCACTTTCAAAACTACATGGGGCCCAGTTATGCCAAAATGGACAAATCTACATCAACTTTTCTGCCGTTTTCCGAAGTACCTAATTTTAATAATTTCTGATAGAGTTAAGATGATTATTTTTAAACGTATTCTGAGAATGAAGTCTTAAAGCATTTTTATCAAAATCAATTCAGTCTTTTATGCGTGATGGAGTTACAAACATTTCCATACAGTTTTGCGTCTTATTATAATACTAGATTCTGCTCGCGACTTCATCCGCGTGAAATTTTGGCCCCCGATCCACTGCGTCGCTGCGCATCGCACACTTGCGCTATTTCTTCGTTTTCACTTAGCGTTCTTTCTGAATTATTTTGCTCGTATCATAAGAAACGTAACGTAATGTTATATAGCCTATGTAATTATAACCTTTCTCAAGAATTAGTCTATCAAAACAAAAGATTTTTTCAAATCCGTCTGGCAGTTTCAGAGATTAACGCGTTCAAAGAAACACAGAAACATACTTTTTTATTACTGAAACGGGCCAGGTCTTGATCTCGATCAAGCCTCATGGAAAGCGATGGATGATTTCTATGATGGTAGGTCTATATGAGTATAAATAGTATAGATTACTAATGATCCTGTTACCTGTTCGGTTTTAATTGTATCTTGCTTCACAGACAGTGGCGGTGGATTGACGTCCATCATGAGATAGCAGAGTAATCCGAATAGTATAATTGTAATTACGCAGGCCGTTACAAGGATCGCTTGACCCTTTCCCATCGCGCTAAGGAAGTGAGTTACCGACTTATGAGTTGAAGGTCGTGGGCTCGGTACTCAAGCAGGCTCTTTACTTTGTGTTAATAATTTCCTCATCACTGCTCTCAAAACAGTGAACGAAACCGTCGTGAGGAAACCGGAATGTCCTGTAGAATCAAAAATTCGATGACATGTGACATCTACCAACCCGCACTAGGCCCGCTGGTAGATTGCATCTCACTCTCTCTCGAAGTCATGTAGCGTGATGTTATTATAGCCTATCCTACACAATTTGTTTTTAATTCGAACCAGTAGTTCCTGAGATTAGCGCATTCAACCAAATATTCCTCGACAGGTTAGGCAGAGGCGTATAGCATCCACATTTAGCCAGTTATGTACCATAGGGGTGAAAAATCGGGTGCAAGTCTAGCGGGCACAAATTCTGCAAGAAGTTCCTATTAGAATAACCCAATAACACGTTACACGATCTAAAGATTAAACCCAGGACGAACGCTCAACAGTCACGTTTGCGACTGCTAGACCAAATAATATTTTTACAATTCTTTCTGTTTATGCGTTATGCGAATTCCTCTTCAAGTTGTGGGTTGCGGTTGAGAGTAAAATAACTCCTTGGTTTCTCCAGAATATAAATGATTTAATTTCAATAAGCGTTAGTGAATTTGTACAATAGGACTCGTCAGAACTTAAAGTTTGAGAATAGAAGCTATACAGAGCAAGGTCGATTTAAAAGTTAGTCTCAAAGAGAAAAAACGAGCGCTTTTAACGTTCCGCGAAGTAGCACTCGGAAGTCTTCGTGAACTGCTCCTATTGGTGCTTCTTTGATGACCTCCTTGAGGACCTCTCATTGGCTGTCCGAAGAAGTCGTAATAATTTTGAGTCTCGGTGCGTAAGTAGGTACCCCAAAGAACTGAGCGCCTAAAGTTTATGTAATAGCAACATGCAGGTTGTCAACATCATGCGTGAAGTCGTGAACACTTTCAATTGCAATATACATAGTTGAGCAAGGATTATTTAAAACTGTTTTAAATTTCAAGCATACTTAAGAGCCTACACTACCTCAGCTAAAATTCATTCTTTATCTCGCTCGCACGATACTGCTCGCGGACTGAGTGAGAGCGAGACAGAGTGCGGTGCTAGGCGGCAGGCAGCGCCAATAGTTTAGGTATTTGCTTTTTACGGTGAAAATAATGGCAATTAAAAAAAATTAAATAACATAAGACCTGCTTTATAGTTAGTTCGGTTAGTATAAAAAGTTTCATGATCTAATTTGAAGTATTTTTTGAATACCACTGGTTTATTGTTCGGTTTGGAGGTAACTTTGGAATTTTTTCTATCCAGAAAATTTTATGAAATCATGTTTTCGTCTAACATACGACCTAGCATTAATCCTCAACTTTGTCATTTATTTATTTCAAAATTAATGCTGCAGTATTTTCGACATAACGGAGGATCATGCTAAGCCATTTAAGGTAGTATAGGCCCTTAAGTAATTTCTGAAATCGCGCCATAAGGGTTCCTTTTTTACCATATACAATCAGCCTATAATGGTCTCACTGCTGGGACCTATGGCTGGGACACATGCCTCTTCTTGGAGAAAGGTAGTAGGCCGTAATCCACCACATGGGTGCCGGTGCGGGTTGGTAGATGTCACATGTCTTCGAATTTTTGGCTAAGACATGCCGGTTTCCTTACGTTGATGTTTTCCTTCACCGTTTTGAGAACAGTGGTGATGAAATAATTTACACAAAGTAAACCGCCTTTCTGGGCTCGAACCTACATCTACAACTCGTAAGTCGTATCAGTTACCACTGGACCATCTGGCTGCTCTCCATTTCGACCATACCAAAAAAGAGTAGGTGCACTTAGTAACCTGTTAGCCTTACATATACCTATCGTTCAAAAGATACCAAGCAGTCACTTTTACATTGTATCCGCAAACGAATCGTCACGCATCGCTTACCTGGAAATATATTACACCACTGATTTTATATATGTTATACAAAATAAATTCTCTAATAAATCTAAACAAAATATAGTATCAAATAGGTTTCAATTGTCACTTTTTGGCAGTGACGTGACAGTCTAACAAACTGAAGAATTACCGGAGACAATCTACACAGTTTAAAACTCAGGTTTAAAACGAGAAGAGTCAATCTATATTCAGTCTTAGATAAAGTCTAAGGGCCTGCGTTCACTGCTGGCAAGAGATTTTTATGCGACAAATTGAAATATAACTTAAAAATATGACAATAAAATTGAAATTTCAATAATGATGGCTATTCCTAAGGGCGACGACACGACGTGGTGCCGCACCGATTTCGCCGTATGAACGTACCACACATACTATGCGGCTGCCTCGTTGGTCTCGTGATTGCAAGCGCGACTGCTGAGCGTGGGAACCTGGGTTCGATTCCCGGGTCGGACAAAGTGTTATTGAGTTTTCCATTAGGAATTTCTTAGTAACAGTTCGGAGTTTGGAAGTTGGTGGTTTAATACCCCCGTGCCTCGGAAAGCACGTAAAGCCGTTGGTCCTGCGCCTGATCTCTCTCCGGTCGTGTCGGATTGCCGTCCCATCGGACTATGAGAGTAAAGGAACAGACAGTGCACCTGTGTCTGCGCACACACTTGTGCACTATAATATCTCCTGCGTACCTGGCTAATCTCCGTTGAGATTGGCCACCGTTACCGAAATCAGTCGAGGAGGCTATTATTATTACTATGCGGCATTGCACCATTACTACGACGCCTTAGTGGGCCAAGATTGTTGAAGTATGATGAGTACAATTTGGCTACTCCGGCGCACACACCCCGCCTTGTCTCGCCTAGTTGAAGTCCGTGTAAGCGTGCGGTGTGACGCCGGAACGCACCATGGATATTCGGACACCTAAGGCCGCTTTCAGATTCGGACTTTAGCGTGGCAGAAGCAGATGCCTTCACATTATAAGAATAGCCGCGCGACTGCCGCGCCGCAGTTTGGATCTAATCGTTCGATGTCAAACTCGCTCATTGTGCAGTCTATAAAATCAAGTGCACTTGCAACACTGACTCACTTTGGCTGAAGGCCTTAGTTTAAACATCCACGTGCAAGCCCGGTTAAGCAGTCGACAACCTTATTTAAGTTGAACTGCAAGATGCCATTAAAAAAAACCACTGACTCATCACCGATTGAGCGCACGCAGAAGCCGCGCGGTGCCGCCGCGCTTCTGATTTTAATATGAAATTCTGACTGGGCCACAGTAGCGCGTCTGTCGCGCGACTGTCGCGCCGCTAAAGTCGCTTAAGTGTGAAAGCGGTCTTAGTCCCCGCGTCATAGCCGCACCGCTTCGTGTGGACCGACCCTCAGGATACCGCGGCATAGCTGCCATCAGTATGCGCTTGCATGAAAGTGATGCCGAAGGATCCCCTGAATTACATTTTATATGCTTGAGTACAAGGCTTTTGACTACGTTGTATTTGTAAATTTTATGTCTTTTTTTTATTGGTAATGTGCGTTTTATTTGTGCAGAATAAACAATTTTTCTTTCTTTTTTTTCTTAACCTGCCATGCCGTGCCACCATTGGGCATGGGGAAATGCTATCTACAAGGCGCTTTCAAATTTGCCGCCATCGATCGGGTGACAGCACAGCGCTGCAGCACCGTGGCTGCAGCGCTGAAGCTGATAAAAGACAAGTTTTCTATCAACAAATTTATTCTCACATAGCAGCTGTTATTAAATACGAATATCAGTTATAATCTAGTTTATATGTACTATGTTGCTGGATCTATTCCAAACCTCGGAGAAGTCAATGTACATTTCTGAAGGCTGTAGAAGAAAAGATAAAATATTTAAGCGGGGTTATTAGAAAATGTTCATACATTAGTACAGTAGGCCGCACGACAGTGGTAACTGGCTTAGCGTAGTACGGAATTTCAATAGGATAAGAGACAACATCACCCTCGAAGACGTAATCACTATTGCCAAGATCATGAAAGCCAGATCAATGGCCCACTACCTCTCCAGCACAGTCAAGGACATCCTCGGTACCGCAGTCTATTGGATCCACAGTTGAGGGCAGATAGGTCCCTGACCTCCTTTCCTTAACGACATTGGCCCCGATTCTGTTGTTCACAAACTGAACTAAATTTAAGTTCAATGCATCTTTTTCTTTCTATTTTATTAAGAAAAAGACAGAAGATAAATATTAGTTTAGTCCTGTTAAATTAGTCAGCGCCTGACGTAAATTAATTGACGTATTTTTAGTAGCCAATTTTATAATCACGTCTAAACTTGTCTATGGATTATCTAATTTGACAGGACTAAACTAATATTTTATCTTCTGTCTGTAGGATATAAGGTTCCATCAGGATGGAGTTTTTAGGGTTGCCAACTTATTTTTACAAAACAATGGAAAATTAACGATAGAAGTTGTATTTTTATAGAGCTTTTGCGAAACTAGAAAACGTAATAGTTTAACTGAATAATTTAAACAACATAATGTCCTCGGCACATGCAATGAAGGTCAATTTAAAATAAAATTAACAAAAGGTTCTACACTAGCGATAGTTGCCAAAACCAGTATTTTTGTTAATTTTATTATTTTTTTTTTTTTTATATATTTCCAAGCATATTTCTTATACTAGATATAATCCTCTAATTTATTTAAGTTCAAATTATCACAAAAACAACAAACAACAACAAGTAAGACAATTAATAATAATAATAAATAATTAGTCAAATAACCCGCCCCTAACTGTTCCCGGCGCAAAGGTGCCCAAAACGCTTGCTGCATTGCCACGTTGGATAGCAATGGCTAACCTCTGCACCAAAAACGAGCCGGAGCGGGAGTCACCCGTTTTGTCAGAGAGTCTGCGCCCTATCTCACTAATGAGCCTCTTGGCCTCAGAGCCCCAACCACCCATGGTATCCACGGCAATGGGCACAAAATGATAACGGTCCACCAACGGTGCGTACTTCACCCTCTTCCTCTCAACGGCGGCTTTCGCTGCTGCTGACGGTGAGAGGACGGTACGACCAAGGTGGCTGGCGGCAACAGGGCTGACACAAGTCACGTCCCATATTAGGCACTTGCCGTTCCTCCAAGGCACCAGGGTCAGCCAGTCCGGCCTCTTGCCGTCAGTCCTGCACAGACCCGGAGGCTCCAGCACGCAGGGGACATCAGCCGACACAAATGCTCTCCGAATAATATCATTGAGCGCATGGTGACGCGGGAATCTCCCCGAGTAACGACGACAACTCAAAGCGTGATGACCATCAGCCTCCACCATGGAACCGCAGGTGCATCTGTGGGGTTCACACACCTCGCAGCCCAGGCGGAGGGCCACTGCCACACGCAAAGAGTCATCATTAAGAAATGTGCCCAGGTGAGGCGAAGGAAGCGCGTGCAACCATGCCCCCGATTCCGGCTGCGATACGGCCCTGAGTCTGGCTAAATCAGCCCCCAAGGAACCCACCAACATCTGTTCCTGGATCAGCTTAGACGTGACGTCGTCCCAAGTGCGCTGAACATGTGTCGCGTCGGGGCTTGGTGCCCCCCTTTTGAGGACAGACCAAGCTGACCCGGCATCCAACATAAATGGAATGTGTGCCACGTCACCATTGGAATTCAGAATTACACTATTTTATTATTATTGAACAATAATGAGTAGGTATATTTTAAGGGAAAATAAAGTATATATATACTTGTTTTAATCGACTGCGCAACAGCAAAGATATGTTCTAACATTACGGTTGGCTACCCTGGGAGTGGAGGAAAAGAAACCAAGGAACCACAAATGAACAGCCCATCTTCCTCACCAGTTCTTCTAGACCAGGGCGCAGACCTTCAGCATTGGTCTTCATCATCCTTGCCGCTTTCTCCCTGAGCTGCAGTAGACCAGGGTCCACCACAGTCATCAGGTACAGGAACGTGCCGAACAGGCTGAGGATCAAGCAGGAGTATACTAGGAAGTAGAGGATGTATCGCATTTTCTCTTAGCTGGAACAAGTAAATAAAAATGTACTAGTAATCATCATCATCATTTCAGTCGAAAGACGTCCACTGTTGGACATAGGCAGAGAACCGGCTGAAGTGGAGGTGCTTGGGGGAGCCAAGCACCTCCACTGCGGCCGGTTTTGTGCTTCTCGCATTCAGCGGATTCCTGCGGCCTTCAGCAGGCCATCGGTTCGCCTTCTGGAAGGCCTTTCAATGCTACATCTTCCAGTCGGATGTCTTCTTCTTCTTCATAATTTAAATTTATCAATTCACTGACAGACAACGCACAGGATCAACCGCTGGGTCTAGATAATTATGATAGGTCTACAGATAGTGCAATCCACGAAGACGCGCCCCACTCTTCTTCCTAATCGTTAGCGGTTATCGCTAGTCAATTCCGCTAGTGTTTTAGTTTTTTCGATACACACTATAATAGCCAATAATAGTAATTAGTGTGTATCGACAAAACTAAAACACTAGCGGAATGTTGCTCACTTGTGCTGTAAGCATTAGGCAAAATAGTGGGGCGCGTCTTCGTGGATTGCACTATCTGTAGAAGTATGAAATTTTTGCATTACAGTTCTATAACAAAGCTGAGCACAAAGGAAAGATTTTTTAAAACCCACCCCCTACTGTTTAAACTAAGTTTTTAAAAATTTATCGGCGAATTGAGAGAGATACGTCATTGAAGTCGGCGAGGTGCGGTTAACAAACCTCCGCTTTGCTGACGACATTGCCCTATTTTCCTCCACAGCGGCAGAACTGGCGCTGATATTAAACCAACTCAGTGACGCAAGCCTTGAGGTCGGACTGACGATGTACAATGTCGAAGACCAAGCTGATGTCAAACACCACTAAATATAGGATCAGAGTGAATGGTGAGGAATTGTAATATGTCCATGAATACATCTACTGAGGCCAGTTAGTCTAGAAAATCATTGTCAAACCCAGAGAAGTTGCCACGCACAGTTACAATAGATCTCTTGCGAATTTTGGTGAACAATGAAAGAACCGGAAGAATATTACATGGTGGCAGGCATCGACGTGCAACCTATTACTACTATGGATAGTAAGTACAGATTCCCTACTACAATCTGTCAAATTTCTATAATAGATTTTCAACTTCACCGCTAAAGCATTAGGTTCAAGGTTGACTGGGAATTTTTTACAGTTTCGGGTAGCTTGATGTGCTGGCGTCTGTACATGATTTCGAACCCACTGCGTTGATATTTTTCGTCGGTTACAGAAAAAAAATATTGCTGTTCCATAAATTTGGACCGCGTAGGTATTGCAATTTTCTATGTAACATCCATTTCTTTTTTTTGATAATACAGGTAGGTAATAAATAGTTTTCAAAGGTACAATATGCGTTTAAGCCGAAACAAACCTTACATTTTAAATACTAAAAGCTCCTTAGTCCTTACTTTATTTATTCGTTGGATAGCAGAAGAAAATTTTAACTGGGCAAAATTGCCTTTTCGTTTCGGTTTCTCTGTATTCCTCAAAATAATGACACTTTCCATAGACACCACAGAGCACTTTTATAATACCAGTCACGTTCTGCCAGACAAAAAACAGAGACAAAGAATATTATGTACACTTCTTGCTTGTTACCTCGAATATTTGTTGGGAGTGCACTAAGTTCAGCAGTGAACTATGATAGATTAAAGAAAGACCATCAAAGTTTAATAATATATAAAATGTGAGAAATTTCGTTTTCCCATTACGTACTATTACTATATATACAACTGCCCCGTTGGTCTTAATTGTAGCCGCAAGCGCGATTGCCGAGCGTGGGATCCAGGGTTCGATTTCCGGGTCGGGCAAAGTGTTATTGGGTTTTTCCTTTCTTCCTTTCGTTCTAAAGGTTTAACATTATTACTTAATTAATAGATGGTGTCAAAAGATATTTATTTAAATCTTGATCATTAATAAATTTCCCAGAAGAAGGGTTTTGCGCAAGTTCTAAGAGCTGGATATACCTTTAATAACAAGTGGAAGCCCACGTTTAAAATGCGCGCCATTCTAAAGCTAACACAATGTTGGGAAATAAACAGAATACGGGTAAAATAATAAAGGAATAAGAATTCAATAAATCATCAGTTAAAACGTAAACCATTAACTTGTCACCACACCTGGTCATACGGACGGGGCAGGTACTTAGCAGATGTAGCTACAGGACAGTAGTTTAACAATGATTTTTCGTCATGGGTCTAGTTTTCGTGGTTTTCGAGGGTGTTAAAACCGATAGTGAAGTTAAAATGAAAATCCAAGATGGCGGCTGCGAAAATTTTGAAATTGTCCATCATTGGTATTGTTTTTATGATTTTCGAGGGTGTTAAAGCCTATATTACAGTCAACATGAATATCCAAGATGGCGGCTATAAAAAGTTCAAATTTTTCGTCATGCTATGTCGACACACACAGCTGCTTTAGCTACCAGCGATTCGCTGGCGATTTCAAAATCTCACGTAGTCACGTCCACACATCGATTTTGACAGCATATTTGTCGCTAGCAATTTCAAAATCTATGTGGGGACGTGAGATTTTACTTCTCCAACTTGTAGTTTTATAAATATGCTATAACGCTAGCCGATTACACACCTGTCCTAATTCAGGTCATAGTCTACTGAAATGCCAAGTTTCATCCAAATCCGTTCAGCCGTTATAGCTTGTAAGTGCAACAATCACTCATTAAACTAAAAATCAAATCTTTTCTCTTTAAAATATTAGTTTAGAGTTTAGATAACACCACATCTTGGCTTATAGGTGTGGAAGAATAGGTTCTAATCAATACTTTATCGTCTATTAAGCATTCTAATTAAAACCTCTGTAAGAATAGTCACTTAAAAAATAAAATAAAGGAACAGTGACACTGACATTTTTGTTACAAACGTATTTTTTTTTATGAAAATGTTTTTTAATTGGATTTAAAATATTGATTATTATAAAATTTACTTCATAAGAGGTATCTGAAAAGTAGGTATGTAAAGTTATTGATAATGTTATACTAGTTAGCCACGTGTCTTCTTTGAGTTTTATTAATTTGGGTAGGTAATTTATCAAAATTATAGGTCACTCAAGTGGGAAATATATAGTATTCAAACGAAAGAACACACATGCAAATAAGCCAATCAGCTGCGCTCGCGTAAAGCGTTGTATTCCGTCAAGCGCCGTGATTGGTTCTGGTACGCGGTGGCCTTTTAGGCAACGCCCACCGCGGTAAACATTTGCGTGGTGCCACTTTTGAGCTTGAGTTACATTTCTTGACTTTTATTATTCGTAGAGAGCGAGTCTATTTTTATCAACCGGGCACATATCCACACTCGTATTGTATTGTATAATTGCATAGCACACGTGTGAGCACTATGTACCTAAACTATAAAGCTGCCATTTACTGGGTATGTCTTTTATTGACTTGAATGTGCCCTGGCGGCTGAGAGTATGTCATGCTCACTCAAATGTCTCGCTGATGGTGGCATGTGTGTTGGATCAATGGGTTCCCTTCAAAATGGTTGAGCTGAATGGTGCTGATCCATACGTCATGTTCGTGAACGGGCGCCGTCAGTAGGGACTGGTCATCTCTCAGCCGCCACGGCTTATTTTAATTTATTTTCATTTATGCGGACGCCTTTAACGTGCACGTCTTTCTGCATCGTTCTCACATGTATAATTTCAACATGAATGATGTAACCAAGATTTTTGTAACAATTTTATGATTTAAAAGAGTGTCTGTGGAGTTTCTTGCCCGTTCTTCTCCACAGGTACCTACACTTTGGAATGGGCAACTAGCTTCATCTTTCTGACTGACAGACCCTTGACAATTCAAAAGTGCCTATAATTGGTTTATTTGAAATAAATGCTTTGAGTTTGAGTTTGACTCAGGGCTGCTACTGACCAATAGCTTTCTTTTTTTCACAGTAATGACAATAGCATCAGCGAAACAAAGCATAACCGACTCCGAGATAGGGGCGATCCGAGCGGACCGCGCAAGCAAGTTGGGGGCCATCCTATGTCCCACAGTCTGTGCCCTCCTCCTCGTTTGTATCTTTGCCGTCTCCTTTATCGGCACCAAGCTAGCCTACGACCAGTATGATCAGTTCTGCACCGGCCGTCGCTTTGACGTCGCCAAACTATACATCTTCCCTAATTTCACTATAAAAGCTCATCCTTTACCTATACATGTCGATACGATTGTTGGTTGATTAATAAATGGTTTGACAGTTTTATTTCATAAGCTTTATTATTTCTATTAAGTATAAAAGGGGGTTTGGGCTCTGACACAGGGCCGTAGCTGCCGCTGTATCAGCCGTATGGTATACAAGGCCCCCGAGCTACAGGGGCCCCTAACGCGACGCCGATGTGTGAGCAAGAATTTGTAAAATACTATCGATCACTATGAGGCTTGTAATAAATAAGTGAATCTTTAATTATATAATACAGGGTCCGAGAAGTTGACGTCAAGCCGGAATCTGATAAATAGGCCAAGTCATAATAGTTATCAGAAAAATATATTAAAAAATCTAAATTGGCGGATCTACCTGTATCTCCCGGGCCCCCGACTCATGTTACTGGAAGGAACAGTGAGGTTTTCGGTAGGAGTCCGACAGCAACAATCGTTCTTCTCAGACGACTTCCAAAAAAAAAATAGGAACCGTGAAAAGGGCCCCAAAAAAATTTGTTATACGGTTTAGGACAAGCTACACCACTGCTCTGATACCACAGACAAAGACAGCGGGTAGGCCAAAAAAATCTAAAGTTACATTGTGTTATCTTGTCTCCTATTTTACTAGGTACGGTTATAGATTTTTTATGACGAATTTCATCAATAAAACTGAACGCGAACAACATACAGGTGCTGCGCGTTCAAAGAGCCTGCCATTATTGTTGTGGAATACTTATGAATTAACACACTACATGGGTACAGATTAGTGAAACGTAAATTCATGTTACACAAATTAACAGTTCTAAAGTTTTCAATGTGTAACACAATAACTAGGCGTATTCGTTTCGGTATTCGTATTATTTCATGTTTAGTTTCGTCATTTCAATCATCACACACATAGTTATATTTCTTTTAAATAGTTTATTGTTTTTTGGTCCACATAATGTTTTCTGTCAGCCCCCAATAACAGAATCGTGAAGATACATTTTTTACATGAGGTATGTTACGACATCTATCGAAGTTATTATGTACTTTTATGCGTGAAAATTACTTCAGTTACTGCGCACTTATGTTTGTGAGTACACGAGGGAAAGCATTTTCCTTGAAACGTTGACTGGATTGCTTCATAGATGGCGCCACATGAATGATCGCAGTATGTTTTCTCAGGTGTGTTGCTGTCTCTACCATTTTTCATGAAGGTACGTTTTGTTGATGAAGGCATAGTATGGCATTGTCTATAGTTAATAATATTAATTTAATGTAGGTATTAGTTAAGAAATATTGACGTTAATAGGTAATACTAATAAGCATTTTAGAGACTATTAAGCTACTTACTTGCTTTTTTTGAGTTGATTAATGTTTTAATTTAAATTGTGGATTAGAATAAGGTTAATATAATAAGTTAACTGGAATCATGATTTACGATACCATTCGTGATTGAAGTAATAAAGGCAAACTTCTGCATTAGCAGATAGAGAATAATTTCCAATTAGGTACAGACGCCAGCAGGTCAACCTACCCCAATCTGTCAAATTTCTTTGATAGATTTTCAACTTTAGTACAAAGGAATAAGGTTCATATTCAATTGGGAAAATCTGACAGATTGGGGTAGCTTGATGTGCTGGCCTCTGTACAATTATGTAATTGGAATTTATCAGGTATATCCGTTAACATGTTTCCAGACTTGACAAGATTACAATACAATCGAAAATTATTTGCTGTTTCGTTAATATCACAACATACAATGTATATTCCGTAACAAAATGAAAACTTTCAGCATTTTCGCTGAACTCCAATCTCCCAAGCAAGGTTTCCGAACACCCTCACAGTTTTCCGGCGTATTTTTTGCTCTGGCAACCTGAAAACTGACAGAAAACAAAATGGGCGGCCACTAATCGTCGGTAGATAGTTTCCAGTAGAAATTTTTCCTAATATTTTATTGTAATAACGTTAATATTTTGTACCCGCGGCTTTGTTCCTTAGTGCTAGTGTTGTTGCCTTCCAGTTTCGTGTTATAAAATGTGAGTATTTGCTCTGTTTTCTTTACAATGTGTATTTTGCAAGTTGTATTGATTGTTTTAACGTAGCAAAGCTGCAAAGGCCAATGTCAGCCTTTTTGTAGGGGTGAGAATGGGGAAGCGTGCATTCTGAGAATTAAGGTTTTACTACTGTCTAATGTTCGCGTGATTTTGTTAGTTTTATCATAAACTTAAGAACTTTTGGAGTTCATTTCAGCTGTAGGATAAATGGTATTGTTACTAAATTAAAGATGATTTAGGTACCTACTTTATTGTAGGTACTCTAATGAAAATTAATTCATGTCGTGGTTATTCTTTAAATAAATTTATAAAAACTACAAGGTATACTACGTACTTTCAGCTGGAATGAGATATTTTAATGTTAACAGAAAACAGTATGTAGGAAAATATTTTCACATTGGAAATCGATACAGGTAGGCACTTAACTATTCATGTTAACACTTAGGTAGGTACCTGCTTAAAATCTAAACGACGTTTATTTATTTTTAATATCATGGTATCTTTACATAATAGCATTTTTGTAACCATCTATGTTTGTGTTTCAAAATAATTTACGAGTACTGTCGTATTTGTTAAAAAAATATATATAATCCTGAAAGAGGCTCTATGTATAACTTTCATCAAACCATGACTCTTTTTTTTATGGGAAATCATCAAATGACCCCTCCCGCTCAGGGTGGAGCAGAAGGGAGTGTCAGACTCTTACTGACTAAAACCCACCCGTGTTCCTTCCTTAGCCCTTTATGTTCCGGGGCAGCGGTAACCCTTTCGGACAATCCCGCTGCCCAAACCATAAGATGATATTATGTCGCCTTAATTCTCGCCACATTAGTCTACTCCCTATTTCACTATATCGTATTGAAGATATAGGTTTAAAAGGCTGTAACGTGTGTTGAACAAGTGAATAAACTTACCACTACCCCTAAGAACCAGACAATTCTCTGCTTACCTAATACCAAAATATGTTTTGAAAACTCGTTAAAACTGTTGTATCTAATTGTTTCATTCAATCAACTCAGCCTACCGCAGTCCACTGCTGGACATAGCCTCTCCCAGGCTGCGCCATAACACTCCTCCGCCTTCCGCATCCAGTCTGTCTCATTAACTTTCTAAACGTCGTCGGATTCTTCTAGCTGGAGAGCGTCCCACACTACGCTTGCCGATACGCGGTCTTCACTCCAGAACTCGTCTGCTCCAAAGGCCATCGGTCCTTCGACAAATATGTCCAGCCCACTGCCACTTCATTTTGCTTACTCTGCAAGCTATGTCGGTAACTCCGGTTCTTTTCCGGATAATTTACTGTGTGATTTTATCCTTTAAAGAAACTCCGAGCGTTTTCTGGACTAATCATTATTATTTTTAGTTTACATTATAAATGTATCTGTTATCAGATCAATAGCTAGATTTAGAGCTACCAAGGTTAGAGCATTTTTAACCCTACACAACTACGTTGTTCAATGTTATATCGCAGCTTTTTAAATGGTTTCAACTCAACCCTAAAATACTCCCGTCGTGCGTCAGTTTGCATTCATATTTTATTTGAGAGCAAAAATATTTTTTCAAGTGTATCTACGCCCCAGTTGCTAAACTAAAGGTGGAGCTTTAACCCAAGATAAATAATACGGCTTTATTCGCCTGTAACGGCTTTTAGTTCAGCATAATGAAAATGCATCATTAGTAGAAAATGATGCATGAAAAGTAGTTTAATATACAGATAGTGCAATCCAAGAAGACGCGCCCCTCTCTTTTTCCTAATGCTTACAGTACAAGTAAGCAACATTCCGCTAGTGTTTTAGTTTTGTCGATACACACTAATTATTATTAGTGGCTAATTAGTGTGTATCGAAAAAACTAAAACACTAACGGAATTGACTAGCGATAACCGCTAACGATTAGGAAGAAGATTGAGGCGCGTCTTCGTGAATTGTACTATCTGTAAATATTCACATAATTATTGCAACACAGAAGTTACGTAAGGTGTGCCTACGCACAAGTGGCTCACGTCAACGACAGACGCACTCGTGTGTATGCACACTTTTATAACGAACCTGATGACATCATCATCATCACTGCCAGCCCTGTTCCACACACTGCTGGGCCTCCTCCCTTTAAGCCTTTTTTTCTGATGTGTGCGATTCTCATCCAGCTCTTCCCCGCGATGTTCTGTAGGTCGTCCATACACCTGGGGCCCAAGTCTGCTATTTTTATAAATTCGTCATTCCAACACGATCCCACTGTCTTTATGCTAAAAGTTCGTAATCTGCTAAATTCATAATGGTCGATCAATTTTCGGTCAATGGTCTAAGAAAAACTACTACTAAATTTCATGCTAGATTTCATTTAATATATATTTTTACATATTACCTATAAGTGTTTACAATCTGAAGTAGTAAGAAGTTCGTAAATAGCAATAAACATTACGTTTATTCATTATGTACGAGATTACCATTTTATGCCATTTCTTTCAATGGAGTGTCAGTGGTTGACCATTAGAAAGTCATAATGACGCCGTTATATTAGTAGATTACCAAACTAGTCAAAATCAAAAATTATGAAATTAATGATACACCATTCTGACACTATGAGGCCCTGGCTAATAGATCTGCCAACGCTCCTTCTTAGCTGACGACATGAAATCAAGAAATTATAACAATGAGTAGGCTAGGTACCTGGAGGAGGAGGTTGTTGAGGTCAGATAGGCAGTCGCTCCATGTAAAATACTGGTATTCAGCTGCATCCGGTTAGACTGGAAGCCGACCACAACATAGTTGGCAAGGGCACGCCACGATAGTGGCGATAAGACCCCTCTTTGAGGAGTGGCGAGAGAGGCGCCACGGCGCCCTCACCTACCGCCTGACGCAGGTCCTCACCGGACACGGGTGTTTCGGGAGGTTCCTGCACACCATCGGGCGGGAGGAAACGCCCGGGTGTCACCACTGCGAGGGTCGCCCGGAGGACACGGTGGAGCATACGGTGGCGGTATGCCCCACTTGGGCGGTGCACCGCCGTGTTCTCGCAGAGGCGATCGGCAGCGGTGGCGACCTCTCGCGCCCGGCCCTGGTTCAAGCCATGGTCCGGGGCGTCACCTCCTTCTGCGAAGCAGTCATGCTAGCGAAGGAGGTGGCGGGACGGCTGAGGAAGAGAGCCTCACGTCCCAGCCGCCGCGGGAGACGCTCCGGGCGTCGGGAGCCGCGAGACGACTCCCGGCCACCGTAGGCGCGGGCCTGCGGGCGGAGAGTAATGGGTAACTCTCCGTCCGATCAGGACCAGGCCCGTGCCGGACGGCGCGTACGTGTTCCACGCGCGCCTCAAAGAGATGTCAGCAATTAGGAAGGGGCCCGTAAGGGCCGAAGCCTGCCGGGGCAGCGGGATTGTCCGAAAGGGTTACCGTTACCCCGGAACGCAAAGGGCTAAGGAAGGAACACGGGTGGGTTTTAGTCAGTAAGAGTCTGACACTCCCTTCTGCTCCACCCAGAGCGGGAGGGGTCATTTGATGATTTCCCATCCACAAAAAAAAAAAAAACATAGTTGGCAAAAAGCTAAGCAGATGATGAGTAGGCACCTACCTGAATAAAACCTCTGTGACAATCGTATAAAAAAGTGATCTTTGTAGGTTCCATTTCCTTTAAAGTCGGGACCCTAAAAATATGCACATCGCAATATCAAAGACGCCGAAGAATTTTTCCATGTTCTTGCTTACATAAGAGCCTCACCTTCCTACTACACACATCAAAAGTGTCTAGGGATCAAGCATTTTTATGCGGATTTCTTGAGATTGAGATGTGGCTTTGTAATAAATTTATGATTTTATAAATTTATATGGATCCTTTTTGGTGCATTTCATAATTTGAATCAGGAACTGTGAATCAAATTCGAGTAAAAGATGAAAATCAGCTGTCAATATTTTCCCTATAAAAACATACAACGCATTGAAGACATTATTAGTGCTACTGTTTCCCTACTACTGATTAAAACCAACGTTATTATGGAGCGGCGACGTCATTTAAGCAGGGAAGAAATGCTCAGAGCCGTGGGAATGATAGAAGCTGGTTCCCGGCAACGTACTGTGGCTTTAGCTCTGAATACAAGTCAGAGTGTTATCAGTCGACTTTGGACACGTTACCGAAGCACTGGTACCGTGGCTGAGCGCCATGGAGGACGGTATCGCTGCACCACTCGGAGACAAGACCGATACATTCAAATCTTAACTTGAAGAGCTCCAACAATAACCGCCATGATGTTAGCCGTGAGGCTTCATCACTCTTCAGGGAACTTAATTAGCGACCAAACAGTCAGAAACCGCTTGCATGAAGTGAACCTTCATTCCCGAAGACCGCTACGGGTACCACCTATAGCAATGCACAATCGTAGGATTCGATATCAATGGGCTCTTGAACACAGAAATTGGGCAGAAGAACAATGGCGTTTCGTGTGCTTTTCTGATGAGTCTCGTTTTGGTATGAGACCGGATACAAGACGTATACGACACTGGAGAACCCCTGGACGCCAACAGCGATTAAAATCCTGCCAGGAAGTCCATCCTTATAGTGGTGGAACCATCATGGTATGGGCGGGTATTTGGATCGGCGGAAGAACTGAGTTGATTTGGATCAGAGGCAACCTCAACGCTCAAATTTATGCTGAGACGATTGTATCAGACGTCATCGTTCCTCTACAAGTGCAAATCGGTCCCTTATTTCAGTTAATGCATGATAATGCACGACCGCACACCGCAAGAGTTGTAAGACAGACTCTCGCCGCAGCTAACATCAATGTCCTGCCCTGGCCTGCTCAGTCGCCAGACTTGAACCCGATTGAGCATGCATGGGATATGCTACAGAGAAGAGCTCTGCCGAATATGGAGGGTATCCAGTCGCAAGAAGACCTTTTTTTGTTGTTGCAACGAACATGGGCGGCCATTCCACAGCGTGATTTGGATGAACTCATTTTGAGTATGCCAAACCGATGTTCTTGTGTTGTTAGTGTTCGCGGTAGAAACACGGATTATTAATTGTTTAAGTTACCCAATAAAATTTTAGAGAAAACTGTTATTTCAGTCTTTTTTTCGAACTTTTGTGTTAGTGGTTCAAATGTCAAAAATCCCTTTATTAGGAAAATGGCAAATTTCTTTATTAATGCAAAGGTGACTTGGTTTATCGTTACTGTGACAAACGAAAACACTTTATTTGATGAATCCTTAAAGAAAATTTTAATTAATATCAATCAGGAGAAAAGTTATTGCAAAAATATATGTTGATCCCTAGACACTTTTGATGTGTGTATATACATGGTACCTACGCATCCCCTGCACCTCTTGGCACGGTACTCTAAAAGCCGTTACATCATTTTTCCGCTCTGCGATGCCTCACCTTTGTAGCAAGACCTCATTCCAGCCGACCTCATCAAGTCTTCTTGCTGTATGCACGGAGCAAACATTAAGTAGCGCAGCCTCACGAAAGCCTTTTTTTTTTCTTTCTTTTCTTTTTTAAAAATAAGCTAGATGACCTACTTTTTAATGCCTTTTTTCTTTTTGTTGACTTCTCGTTATGAAGACAAAGGTAACATCTGAATGAAAATTTGAATGAGACTCCATTCTTTGAGATTTGTGTTTGCGCTATCGGTTTTTTTTTTTTCGTGTTCTTGAATATTTTTTTTTTTGATGTCTTATTTTAGATTCGGTTACTATGAATATCATATGATAAATATTACGGAACCTGTGTTATCATCATAAATATTTTATGTACGTCATGATGTAGTCTTAACTTTGATTTAATTATTGATTTTGATAAAACACATAGCTTGAAATCTGTTGCTTCTGGTTGCAAACAAATTTATTGCCAGTAGCCTCTATAGTAGTCTATCAAGAGAAGACAAGAACATATTATACCATTTTATTTTCACGATTTTGTACAACTTTTAAATTGAATAGCCTCGACACACTAACAAGAAGGGAAGAATTGATAGGGCTGGTCTCATTCACCAGAAATTATACCTTACGAAAATCAATACTAACCAAAAAACACAAATCTAAAGTCTAAACAAGCCATGCAAACTGGCGACACCATCCGCCTTCCAAGTTTAGTTGAATGTAAAATGACATCGGGGCGTATCGGTTGGAAACTAGCCAAAAGATACCTCGGAAAAGGGTTAACCGGCGCTTGCATAAATCGGGGATACATGGTATCTGTTTTAAGCGAAGTGCAAGTTAAATCGATAGAATATTGTCCCATCTTGTAATCTTCGAAAGACGGGAAAGAGAGAAAGGTAGTACGCACGGCTACACATCAAGCTATACATAACCAGTATAAGCTGACTTCTAATTGTACGAAAAACCTATACAATGCGAGGTCAGCTAAAACTGGAAAATATAACTTGACTAGCACTTCGCCCGCGACTTCGTCTGCGTGTATTCGTGCCAAATTTCAAGTTTATTAACTCAAGCAATAAGATTTTTCATAAAAACAAAATCCCCCCTTTTCACCCCCTTAAAGGTCGAATTTCCAAAAACCCGTTTTTAGTGCTCCCCCCTACAAAATAAAAGGAAGCCTTATGCAAAATTTCACGTTCCTAGTCCTTGCAGTTTCGGCTGTGCGTTGATATGTCAGTCAGTCAGTCAGTCAGTTTCTCCTTTTATATATATAGACTAGCTTTTGCCCGCGACTTCGTCCGCGTGGGTTTCGTACTTTCCTCAAATAAATTTAACATCCTCTCCACCTCCCCCCGAAAGGTATTTCGAAAATTATTGATTACGATCTTTATACTTACTTTATTTAAAGAAATAAGTATTCGGGCCAATATTTTAGTTAAACTACCTAAGATGTTTCAAATAAACTATCCTCCCTTTTCATCACGACAGCTCTTGTTTTTGCATTTGGTACGTTTCCATTTTTATGATATAAAGATTATTTATACCCATTTTCGTGTTAATGGAACTTGGAGTTTCTACTCCTTAAACTTTATTACCCTTTTCTATCCCGGTATGAGTAGAATAAGTAAAACCCTAAAACTCATACTTTTTTATTTTAAGTAAGTAAGTAGTAAACCCCTAAAAGTGACAATCTTTATTATTTACTGAGGCAAATGTTGAAAAGTTTCAAGTTTCTTAACCAAAGGAATAAGACCACATTTTCACATTCACAGTTTTTATCCCCATAGGGGCGAAATATTCAAAACATGTATGGGACGTTTCCATATCTTGACTCAAAGATTATTTATACCAATTTCCCATAGACTCAAGCCCCGCAATAAAATACTCCTCTGTGATATGGACTATCCCCGTTTACCCCGTTCGGGTTAGATTTTCGAAAAACCCAGTCACACTTTTTTATTAATTTTGGTTTTAAGTATACATACTGAGTTCCGAGTTTATATTATTGGACCGCGCGATAAAATTCTTCTATAAACTGACACCCTCAATCTCCCTTTAGAGCAGAAAAACATAAAATGACAAACTATAATTTACTTAGATAAGTATTTGTGCCAAGTTTGAAGCTTAAATTTATTCATACCATTTTTTTGGAGTAAATCAAGCTACGCACTATAATACCGGCCATAAAAATCGAATTACCACTTTTTTACCCGTCAGGGATCTACTTTCGAAAGACTCATTTCTTATTACTTACTTAGACAAATATTCCTTCCAAGTTTCAAGTTTATTAACCAAATGAATAAGATTTTTCGTATAAAGTTTTTCTCCACTGTTCACAGGAGGAATTTTGAAAAAATGTTTGGGATGTGTTCATAACTTGACTCAAAGATTATTTCCAACAATTTTCGAGTTAATCAAGCCACGCAGTAAAATGGAAAATTAACTACTCGTTTTCACCCCGTCAGAGGTAGATTTTCGCAAAACCCTGATACATGTTATTCTTTACTTTTGGTCTTAAGTATAAATACTGAGTTTCGACTTAATCGGACCGCACGTTAAAATTCTTCCATACAAATGTTGACACCCCCTAATCCCCCTTTTGAAGGTAGTTTAGAAAAACAAAAAAGATCAATTTTCATAATTTACTTAGGTAAGTATTCGTGCCAAGTTTCAAGTTTATTAACTCAAGGAATAAGATTTTCCATACAAACTTTCATCCCCCATTTAACTCCCTTAGGGGTTGAATTTCAAAAATTCCTTCCTTATTCCTCGTCTACATTATAAAAGGAACCTCTGTGCAAAATTTCAGCTTTCTAGGTCCAGGGGTTTGGGCTGGGCGTTGATGAGTCAGTCAATCAGTCAGTCAGTCAGTCAGGACTTCTCTTTTTATATATACAGATGTGTAGCCGTGTATACCTACCCACAAAAAGGTACAGTACCCGTCAGTAATATTACACATCAAACATAGCAATATGAACATTATTCGTATAATACGAATAATGTTTATATTCGCATGAAACGTTTAGGTACTTTCCTTCGGAAAATATCCTGGGTGACAGAGCCCACGTTTTAAAAAGCTAAACTTGTTCTATACATCAATGGCCATATTTACTGCCGGATACTATAAGTACCTACCTATTATAGGTGGTAGGTAGGTATTTTGGAGATAAAAGGAAAGAGGCTAGTAGTTCCTGGTTTCCTGTTATCTACAAAATCTTAGTAAAAGCAAATTGTGCTACTTAAGTAAGACAGTTAAGGGTCCTTTGATCCTATCACACATTACGGGATAAGGAAGAGCCGTTCCATCCCACACCGGAGGCAGCCAACTGTCCCGGTTTCTCGGGAGTAAGGTCGCGAGTTACATAAAACGTTCATTCCGCCTTCGCGCCCTTTCGACGTCGAATTTGCTAAAGAAAAGCGCAGAGGCGGATTCCATCATTTGTCTTTGCGAATCCCAAAATATTGCCACCGAGGCCTTGGTTATACGGCACAGACTCACGTTACGACTCACATTAGATAATCCATAGACAAGTTTAGACGTGATTAAAAAATTGGCTACTAAAAAACTTTTTAACAAAAAAAAACAACCGACTTCAAAAAAAAAAACACTACAAAGTGTAAAATAACTTTAATTTTAATTTCGGAAGTCGGTGTCTTTGGTTTTGTATTTACGTTTTTGCCACCGACTTCCAAAATTAAAATTAAAGTTATTTTACACTTTGTAGTGTTTTATTTTTGAAGTCGGTTGTTTTTTTTTGTTAAAAAGTTTTTATTTTTTACTTTTTATAGTCAGAGTGCATCTCATGACAATTCCAATAAGCCCAAACACGGCTAGAATACATGGTTTTATTACGAAGTTCCGGTACCTACCTTCCAGCTTCATCATCAGATCGGTTTGATGGTACCATTTTCGTCAGAACCATTTATTTAAATTTGCTTCGTCATAGTCGCTTAACTATCTTAATCGAGATATCTTATCGCCACCCGTGAAATACTTATTATCATTGAAGAGTTCCTGTGGCTATCTGTGGTCTCCTTCATCAGTTCCACTTCACCAAATTATACTTTTTGAATGCAAATGCTTGACATGTTGATGAAAATACTAAAATTGCTATATGTATGCCTATAATATTTGAGAAGTTCCCTCAATTCCTCATGGATCCCATCATCAGAACTGGATTTTGACAAAAATGGGACCAATCTGGAAGCATATCCTTTCAAATAAAAAAAAAAATTCCAAATCGGTTCATAAATGACGGCGTACTGAGGTAACAAACATAAAAAAAAAATACAACCGAATTGATAACCTCCTCCTTTTTGAAGTCGGTTAAAAATACGTCAATTTACATCAGGCGCTGACTAATTTGACAGGATAATAATAAGCCTTTTATTACATTCCCATAATAATAATTCATATTACATTTAACAATACATATAATAATTCATTGTAGTAAATATTATTTAAAAAAATTCTATCAATTAATATTTATTTCAACATGCTTTATACAATTTTAATTAAATAAAATGTTTTACTTAATTGAGTTTAATTATAATTATATGTATCACTCATTCAATTAAAGGGAACCCCTGTGCGGGTAAAGGCCTCCACTTATCTCTATCTTGAGCTTCCTTCATCCAGCTCTCGCCAGCGACCGCTCGGATGTCATCCGCCCAGGGGAGCTATTCTCTAATGCTTCATTTACATTCAGCCGTAGTGAGCAGGGAAGTGGGCAGGACGAGTGTGTAAACGCGATACTTCTCATGCCACTGCCATTGCCACTCGCGCTGCCCGGCGAAACTTGAAAGCGAAGTGAGTGGTAGGGCAGTATGTAAACACACACTTCTCTCGATCCTGCTGCGGCAGTATTTAGGGAAGTATTGCTGGCAGCGCGAGGGGCAGCGGCAGGGGCTGAATGTAAATGAGGTATTAGGATACAGCCTTGCGGACAGCGCTGTCGCAACTGTCAAACCCACCGCGACAGCGCTGCGACAGCGCTGCCCACAAGGCTGTATCCTTAGAGAATAGCATGGCAGCGCTTGAGCGGACGGCCCACACGTCGCTTGCCAGTGCTGGGTCCTTTCCACTTGGTTACTCTCTTTGTCCATCTTCCATCCTCACAACCAGACAGGTGACCAGCCCATTTCCATTTCAGTTTTCTTACATGGCTTATTGCGATTTGACAGGACTAAACTAATATTTATCTTCTGTCTTTTTCATAATGAAATAGAAAGAAAAAGATGCACTGAACTTAAATTTAGTTTAGTTTGTGAACAGAATCGGGGCCATTGTCTCAAATAGCGTTCAAACATTTTACTATTTTGAGTAATTTGTCAATATTATAAAATGAAAATACTGCACTGAAATACTAATTATGACTTATAATTGCAAAAAAAATACAGATGCACTTCTAAACTAAACATAGCAGCACGTGCCTAACTAATGTCTCGCTGATTAGTAATAAATTGAGAAAAGAAAATCTTATCTTCACGGCTATTTCGCTTTGATTTGAGTATGACGAACTAGCCGCATACAGAGTAAAGAAAAAGTTGGAATAACGGTGCAAGAAATAATAATACAACAAGAAATAAAGTAATATACACTGCTGCAAATATTTATTGCACTCGAATGAAGTTGACAGAGGGGGGGTGCTGTTAAAAAACATTTGTGCGAAATGACACTTGATATTTATTTAAAACAAGATGGCGGCGTTAGTTCCAATTTTGGCCACGCGCGATAATAACCTGCAACCTAATTGCATAACACGCCATTACTCTCAATTTGAATCATTTTGAAGCATATTTCTAATCCATTGCTCCATATGTTCGAGAAATTTGTCTGCTCAACAACGCAAATAACGCAATGAATGTTGTTGAACTATCAAAATGAAACCCATTGCTACTGATAGTGTGTTACGCAATTACCCTGCTGTTAGCGATATAAATGTAATTTGAGGAGATGGTAAATCAACTAAAAAAAAAATTAGATGGACACAGCCCAACTGCATCAAAGATGCAAGACAAAGGGCTGGGTATTCAATCGTCAGATAACCTTTATCTGAAATAATAAATATGGCGGTTTGACATATTTTCTGTACAAAACATGTCAAACGCAATTTCAATTCCTTTTATAAAAAATATTTGAAGATTAAAAAATTGCCCCTGACCAATCTAAAAGCTTACGCGAGTCTGGTTGATTTTGACAAAATAATTCTACCTAGAAGTCTAGGAGCTTAAACCCAATTGTCAATTCATCATCGACTGACGCATATTCACATACAAACACCACTATAATCCTATAACAGCACTCACAAAATCATACGCGTCTGACGTACACACTGACCTATTTCCCTGTTTCACCTGGGATGCGTCCTGACGTCATAGTACGACGTCACCAATGACACAGTGCCCTATTTTCAAAGCGGCCGTGGCGGGGGGAGGGGGGGTCCCATTCAGGTTTAATCCCTGCACACAGTGCCTATTTTTAGCCCACTACTTCATTCATTGAACTTCATGCAATACAGATGCGGTATACGACCGTCCTATTTACGATATTAATAGATTTTGCGATATATGTAACCTTGTGGTAGTTTATGCTTTGATTATTGTCCTTGACATGCGTTTAAGCTTTAGGCAAGGCAGAGAATGGTAGGATTAGAATGACATTTGGATGGAATGAAATGGTGTAGTACAATTTGGGGGAGTTGGAACATTTGGGTCTTTGGGTTGTTGGTTATTCATGCCTCGTTGTGAAGGCATCATGGACGTTATAAAGAGGAAATAAAGTTGCAATAGCACGAAATTGCAAAATTAATGAAGAATACTTGACGAGAATATTAATGTCAGCTAATGCTGCAATTATATCTAAAATGGTGTAGGGCTTTGTTGATTTTTGGTATGTAGCTCGAGGTGTTAGCACAGTCTTCATAGATTTCAGAGACCAAATCAATTTTTAAGATGACGAAATCAGAAACTAGACTGGTATCTTAAACTTTTATTTTGCCAGAAAGTTCAAAGCGAAGGTGGGGAATGCGCCAAGGCAGTGTGTTAGGGCCACTCATAATTTTGATGTTAAGTTATGCATCTGAAACTGTCCTTAAAAAAGGCCAAATATGCAACATTAACTACTTATGTACCGAATTGGTCGTTCCTTTAACACCTTGTCTAAGCGTTATTACGTTGTTACCTGCCTTCACAGTTTTATCAGTGTTTGTTCACGTAACAACGGTAATTAAAACATAATTATCCAAGCGTATTTTTAGACGATAAAGAAACTTTGCGAAACTAGTAAAGGTAACAATGTTTACTGATAATTTGCCTAGACTACAAAAGAAAAAGATATCGTAGACCGAATCTACTCCTTGGTCTAGAAAAAAGACTATTTAATTCATGAGGATATTTTAAAACTATCGATATTATTAATACTTACAGTAGATCCTGCTTGGTTTAAAAATGTTTTTCATTTTGCTTTGAGCGTGTATTTCCTTCCGATCATAGAAGGAATTGGAATTTGGAGGCTTTTAATAAATATACCCCTTACTAATAAACCTTGTATAATAGCGTCTGTATAGTTAACAAACAATGCTTTGTCTTCTTCTTTCAAAAGTCAAATTACTGACGACTGAAAGAGAGAAACCGGTGTGTAACTACAAACTATTCATTTGATATAATACGTTTATTAATAAGGCGGTTAGAGTTTCTGGTAAAGCAAAATTAAATGTGCTCCACCGTGGGTAATGATGCAAATTTCAGGTGATATCGAGGTACAATACACAGGGTGTTCCTGGAAGTATGGATCAAATCAAATAGGGACGTGGGCAAAGTCATTTCCAAACTTTTTGATCCTGAGAATGTTGGTGAATTTTTTTACAGTTCAAAAGTTATGACCAACTTTTGTAATTTTCAATCACTTTGCATAGTGCTGAAAGAACAAAATCATTTAAAAAAAAACTACCAGGAACTGTCAATTTAAGTTTTTTAGACAGCCCTGATAGTTTTTTTTAATGATTTTTTTTCTTTGAGCACTAGGCATACCAACCAACCACCAATTTTTCAGACCAATTTTTTTCAATCGTTTCGCATACGAAACGAAAAATTGGTCACAACTTTTGAAGCGTAAAATAATTCTCAATCATCAATCATTCTCAGGATCAAAAAGTTTGGAAATGACCTTGCCCACGCCCCTATTCGATTTGATCCATACTTCCAGGGACACCCTGTATACCTAGTTATTACAGAAAAATCAACCAAAAGAGTCTGTAAACAATAATTAAACTATGGAAATAATCTGCATTCGCGATTTATTTGCCAAAAATGTAAATAATATGATGAATACTTCCTATACAATAAAGTTCAGTTTACTCTACAACTTCAAACATTTTTATAACTTTTCCAATAGTACTTAGTCACTCTGAAATAAACTTAATTACCATTAAGACCGTTAATTAACATCACATCGACCTGCAACTTATTACCATGTTTCAGTACAAACTCAAACTCAAACCATTTATTTCAAATAAACCAATTACAGGCACTTTTGAATTATTGTCAAGGGGATTACATGATTTAGAACGCCATAGCGTTGAAATGTATCGTCGGTTATTTAAAAAAAATTGCTGTTCCATACATTTTGACCGCGTATTAGGTATTACACTTTTCTATGAAACAGCTTATTTTAATTGATAAGCGACGAAAAATGTTAACGCACCCCTTAAAAAGGGGGTTCAGTATCATGAACTGAATCCTTGGTTACAGTTTGCGCGAATAACATTATTATTATTAAGTTGTAATTGAAAAGTCATCGACTAAAATTGTGGTTATAATATTAACCTCAATATTGTCAAAATGAAAAACATCTTTACGGTGAAAAATCTCTATAAATAAATAAAGACTTAAAAAAAACTTTACCTACGGTGATATAAACTTAGAATTTCTAATTTAGGTATTCAAATAATTAAATCAAAGCTACTTATACCACTATCCGTTCACATTTCACCTTTGCGATTTTGTATCACTGTCCAAACCACAGTGATCTTTAGTCTCATTCTAATAAGGTTGCTATTGAGTTGCTGCTACTGACAAGTCTGTCAAAATCATTATGATCTTTATTCTCGTTATAATAAGGTTGCTTCTGTCTAATGTAATTGATAAAATAACTGTGAACGGACTGTAGTACTACAAATTGACATCCAGAGGTACGTTTTCTGATCCTTTTGTAATTTTTCATCAGATACATTATGGAACAGACACCGCTCGTTCCACTAAAATCCCCTAGACCAGTTCCCCAGGGGACTACACTACATCCTCACTTAACTTTGTTATCATTTTCTTATAACTCTTCAAACGTGAAGGTACTCCTGGCAAGCTAAAAGTGACGTGATTATACGACTATGTCAGCCGTGTCGCTAATTTCGTCTTAGATGTCGTCTTTATTGAGCGTGAAGTGACAATTGAATAGGCTTGACCTCTGGCCACGGTCCGCGGTCCTTAAATACATTGATGACGGGGAGATTTGTTGCTCAGAGTTACGTAGTACCTACAATATAAATCTTATTGCAGACGCATGAGTAGGTTAGATTTGGACGAGTATGGTGTAAGTAGCTTTAGTTAGAAAATATGTATCCAAGTAGATACAGTCACGAGCCCTATATCCGCTATCCAAGGCACGGAGGGATCTCGGTATGTAAAGATGGTCACCCATCCTCAGACCAATCGCGGCAAGGGTAGCTTAACCTGATCGATAGACCTGTGCGGCTGTTATTATTTAGCCACGGGTCCATAATTTTTATAAATATGTTTTATTTTATTTCTTTATTCGTATCTGTAATTTTTATGGTGTACATAATAAAAAATATACTATTCTATGGTAGGTAAATGAAACAAAAACAGTTATGAATGTTTTTGTTGTTGTGTTTTTGTTATTTTTTATGTATAAATAAATAAATACATAGCTATTCTTAGATATATTGGAACCAATAAGGGAATATACAAATGAGATATTAATAGTACAGCAAAACATTTGCAAAATTAACTATTCAATTCAAACTTACAATGAACCAGAGCTTACAAAAGCTATTATAGTCGTTACAATGAAACATTATCTACGCATTGCAGTCAGAAAATCATTGCAACAGACCGACCTGAGGTATAATATTGCCATTCAGTATTCGACAGGATGAATGGTGTTAGCCTCTATAGTTGCCAATACAAATGGACAACATTGTTATTTTCTGGTGACCTGTAATACAGGTTATTTCTAAAACCTACTGCAGGCACCAGCTCAGGGCAGCGGGATTGTCCGAAAGGGTTACCGCTACCCCGGAACACAAAGGGCTAAGGAAGGAACACGGGTGGGTTTTAGTCAGTAAGAGTCTGACACTCCCTTCTGCTCTCCACCCAGAGCAGGAGGGGTCATTTGATGATTTCCCATCCTCAAAAAAAAAAAAAAAGGCACCAGCTCTCACAATGTGAATTTATATATGACTAGCTGCGCCCCGCGGTTTCACCCGCATAAGTTTTGATCCCGTGGGAATATCGGGATAAAAAGTATCCTATGTGTTATTCTGATGTATAAACTATATTACTGTAAAGTTTCATCAAAATCCGTTTAGTAGTTTTTGCGTGAAAGAGTAACAAACATCCATCCATCCTCACAAACTTTCGCATTTATAATATTAGTAGGATAGTAGGATAGGATTCTTTTTTTTTTTTCTATAAGTATTTGCAACTTTCTGTGCGAGTCCCAATAATTGTTTTTTTTTCTTTCATTTGAGCACCTTCTGCGCAAAAGCCATGTCTCCTACAGTAATTAAAAGAACATTCTTATGAATGTTCTTTCAGCCTTTCAAGTCCAGCGGGATAATTGCGTAACACACTATTATCAGTAGCAATGGCTTTAATTTTGACAGTTCAACAACATTCATTGCGTTATTTACGTTGCTGAGCAGACAATGTTTTCGAACATATCAAGCAAAAGATTAGCAATATTCTTCAAAATGATTCAGACTGAGACTGATAGTGTGTTACGCACTTAATTGTGCAGGTTTCCTTAAGAAAATTATCCGCCACAGTAAAATTACAACCGTTAAATACAATAATTGCATGCAGGCAAAAATACTGCATATTAGAGACAAGATAACCGCTTATCTCAGTTTTTTGTGGGTGCGCAAACAATTTTCCCTCATGCAAACTAACCTTTGTAGGAGCAGGTGGCAAAACATAATATTAGTATGCAGGCAGTATATTTAGACGTGCTTATTAGAGTAATTTTGTAAGCAAAGCTAAGCCCAAAGCAGATATGGAAATAACATCGATGATGGCCCCGATTCTGTTGTTCACAAACTAAATTAAATTTAAGTTCAGTGCATCTTTTTCTTTCTATTTCATTATGAAAAGGACAGAAGATAAATATTAGTCTAGTCCTGTCAAATTAGATAATCCATAGTCAAGTTTAGACGTAATTAAGAAATTGGCTACTAAAAATACAACGGCGCTGACTAATTTGACAGGACTAAACTAATATTTATCTTCTGTCCTTTTCATAATTAAATAAAAAGAAAAAGATGCACTGAACTTAAATTTAGTTTAGTTTGTGAACAAGAGAATCGGGGCCAATAACAGCAATCAAAATGCAAGTCTAGAGAATATGTTTCATATTAAAATGAAATCCGATCTCTTAAAATAGTTCATTTACGAGGTTTTAAAAGATAGTTTGGCCTCGATTTGGCGATTATAGTCACCTATTTCAGTTAGCCAAGAATAGATTAAAGACTTTGAAGTCGTATTTTTTTGCGTGTAATGGCGTTGCTTGGGAAGGCCTTCGTCCAGGAGTGAAAGGAAAAAAATATTGGGGACGATAAATTTTTGACACACACAGGAATTTAAAAAAAACTAACAAGATTACATTAAAAACAACCAAAAAAGTAATGCGAGCCCAAAAAAGGCTCCTATATCTCCTCTATGATGAAGATGATGCAGCTACATGTTCTCAGAATAACATGATGAAAACGGCGTGACTATCAACGTCTTCATGACAATCCTTTGTGACATGAGGTCATGGATAATGAATGGCGTAAATGGTCGCCAGCCTTTATTCTTCTTCTTCATCGTATCGATGATTCCCTTTTATTAATTTTATATAAGCTTCGATCAGAATTCTGCTACTCTTAACAGCGTTAGCGTTGGTCTTGCATAATAGTGCAGGAGTTTTTGCATAGAGGGCACGACAAGAGGTAAGTAAGGCATCGTTTGTGATGTGGCTAGACAGGCTTCAGTGTATCTTTATTTCGTTTTGTGTCCAAAGAATGAGGGTGCACTATCTACTTTTCCTTAGAACCTAGAAATCAACTGGTATGTTTATCCAACTGTTTGTCCCACAGACTGTGTTGCGTGTTGTGTGCCAGACACCTTTAAAAATTATGTTAATTATTTCACAAAACAAATCTACAGCATTGTGTCTCCTCTATTGTATGTATTATTCACACATATTTAAAATTCAAAACTTTCGTTTTGACAAACAGAAACAGTTTGAAACTGCTTTGAATGTATTTAGATACAAATGAACACAGTATTGTAAATTCTTATATGATTTTCTTCTCTAGTACCTACTGTAGCGAAATAAAAATTCATCACTATTACACGTATAATTTTTTTTTTTAAGAATTGCATCAAATTATAAAATATTATAAGTTAAAATTAAATATCAATAATTAGTTCCGTTTCAGGCAATTTGGCCAAAATGAAATTAGAATGCAAGAAAACAAGACTCCAACACAGCAAGCTTTTACAATTTGTAAAAATTATTTAATAGATTTTCAACTTTATCGCTTAATTTTAAGGTTCAAAGTTGATTGGGAAAATTTTAGTTTCGCGTAGCTTGATGTGCTGGCGTCTGTACATACATCGGATGGAAAATATTTGGTATGCATTTGGTTTCCGAGCAGCAAGGGAATCGGTTTTAGGTTCGTGAATACTAAATTACTGTGCTGTGCTAGATGTATTCTTTGGCAGACCTAATAACACAGAGTCCTTGCTTACTTTGGTTTTTATATTCATTATTAGCATTCTCCAGACCATATCCCAATTTATTTGTTATCGGCGCAACGTGTATTTTTCTTCCATACTTCTCTATCAGTTGTCATCTCGATAGTCATCTATCTCATTTCTAACCATGTTATTCACAGTCCGTTTCTTTGGTCCTCCCCTGCTCTTATAGCCATTGACATTCATACTCAAAACATACCTTTTTATCTTCATAACATCATGAATCATTAATATCCGCAGCGTCTACATTGAAATATCACTCTCATAGATTTCCTCAGCGTCTAGTTATGACTCGTTTGCATCCATCTTCTAAATGCGACCTTCACTGAGTCGTTTTTCCTGTTTATTGGTTTGTTTTCATATCTACAACTACTTCGTGTTATATTGATTTCCCCTACCGTTATCAACGTAAACACACGTATTATAATTTTGTGTAGGGTACTAATCACTATTAGTTATTCTGTGGTATTGAATCGTTAATGATCTGCACATGTTACAAAATTCACATATTATTTATTCAGTTGCTTTATTCTTAATTTTATTTAAGTACAAATCGCCCTGCATAAAATAACACCTTCTTACTGACAATAACAACCGATCTATTCTTTAAAGGAGATCAACAAAAGCCCATACAGCTTTGCCCAAATAATTGATCTCAACCTCGAGATAGTGCACCAAATCGTATAGAAAAAAATAGGGGAATTCTAAAGTATTATTTAAACTAAAACGTATAGTTATTGAATGGCTGTTAAAACAGGACTATCATGGAACGGAATCTCTTTTAACCTACATCACCTAATAAACACCTCTTTATGAGTGATCCACCTATTTTTCGCACACGCGCTAATCACTCGCACATTCCTAACACACTACAAACATACACTCACTTCATTCACTACACACAACACTATCACATAACAACCCAACCACTTCCTCACACAATCATCAAACATTTACTCCAACACAATACAATTCACTATTCGCTTTCTCTATCTCACATTTTTAAAGTTTACCACAAGATCCAAAATGCACCCACTTGACACAGTCCACAATAGAATCATATAAGCATACTCTATAGCCGGGTACTGCCCCCTAAGATACAGGCCTAGCCTAGTTTAGGGGACAGGGTTGAACCTATTGTACTTATCTACCTAATGCTAAATTAAGATCTTTAATTGTATACAGTGCAATGTACTTGAATTTTGTGGTAATAAACAATTTATTATTATATATTATTATTATTATTATAATCCTTATGATACATAGAAAATAATTTAAAAAAATATTTATCTAGACATATTTACATAATTTAAAAAGCTAACAGTCTTGTAATAATAATAATATGTACAAGTACACACATCAAAAGTGTCTAGGGATCAAGCATTTTTATGCGAATTTCTTGAGATTGAGATGTGGCTTTGTAATAAATTTATGATTTTATAAATTTATATGGATCCTTTTTGGTGCATTTCATAATTTGAATCAGGAACTGTGAATCAAATTCGAGTAAAAGATGAAAATCAGCTGTCAATATTTTCCCTATAAAAACATACAACGCATTGAAGACATTATTAGTGCTACTGTTTCCCTACTACTGATTAAAACCAACGTTATTATGGAGCGGCGACGTCATTTAAGCAGGGAAGAAATGCTCAGAGCCGTGGGAATGATAGAAGCTGGTTCCCGGCAACGTACTGTGGCTTTAGCTCTGAATACAAGTCAGAGTGTTATCAGTCGACTTTGGACACGTTACCGAAGCACTGGTACCGTGGCTGAGCGCCATGGAGGACGGTATCGCTGCACCACACGGAGACAAGACCGATACATTCAAATCTTAACTCGAAGAGCTCCAACAATAACCGCCATGATGTTAGCCGTGAGGCTTCATCACTCTTCAGGGAACTTAATTAGCGACCAAACAGTCAGAAACCGCTTGCATGAAGTGAACCTTCATTCCCGAAGACCGCTACGGGTACCACCTATAGCAATGCACAATCGTAGGATTCGATATCAATGGGCTCTTGAACACAGAAATTGGGCAGAAGAACAATGGCGTTTCGTGTGCTTTTCTGATGAGTCTCGTTTTGGTATGAGACCGGATACAAGACGTATACGACACTGGAGAACCCCTGGACGCCAACAGCGATTAAAATCCTGCCAGGAAGTCCATCCTTATAGTGGTGGAACCATCATGGTATGGGCGGGTATTTGGATCGGCGGAAGAACTGAGTTGATTTGGATCAGAGGCAACCTCAACGCTCAAATTTATGCTGAGACGATTGTATCAGACGTCATCGTTCCTCTACAAGTGCAAATCGGTCCCTTATTTCAGTTAATGCATGATAATGCACGACCGCACACCGCAAGAGTTGTAAGACAGACTCTCGCCGCAGCTAACATCAATGTCCTGCCCTGGCCTGCTCAGTCGCCAGACTTGAACCCGATTGAGCATGCATGGGATATGCTACAGAGAAGAGCTCTGCCGAATATGGAGGGTATCCAGTCGCAAGAAGACCTTTTTTTGTTGTTGCAACGAACATGGGCGGCCATCCCACAGCGTGATTTGGATGAACTCATTTTGAGTATGCCAAACCGATGTTCTTGTGTTGTTAGTGTTCGCGGTAGAAACACGGATTATTAATTGTTTAAGTTACCCAATAAAATTTTAGAGAAAACTGTTATTTCAGTCTTTTTTTCGAACTTTTGTGTTAGTGGTTCAAATGTCAAAAATCCCTATAATAGGAAAATGGCAAATTTCTTTATTAATGCAAAGGTGACTTGGTTTATCGTTACTGTGACAAACGAAAACACTTTATTTGATGAATCCTTAAAGAAAATTTTAATTAATATCAATCAGGAGAAAAGTTATTGCAAAAATATATGTTGATCCCTAGACACTTTTGATGTGTGTATATTATAAATAGAGGGGAAAAAATCAAATGGCATCAAAAAATTCGTCCGCATCGCTATTAATAGGAAACGTGCCCAAAAGGTGCTTCCAGTCTAACCGGATGCAGCTGAATATCAGTATTTTACATGGAGCAATTGCCTATCTGACCTCCACAACCCAGTTACTAGGTAATATGATACCCCTGGTAAGACTGGTTGTCAGATTTTCGGGCTTCTGACTATCCGTAACGACTGTCAAAGATCCACAAATGACAGCTGGGACCAACGGCTTAACGTGCTTTCCGAGGCACGGAAGGGTCTCGGTATGTAAAGGTGGTCACCCATCCACAGACCAACCGCGACAAGCGTAGCTTAACCTGACTGATCGACCTGTGTGGCTGTTTTTTATTTAGCCACGGGCCCCTTCTTCACGGGTCTCTCTGCTTTAACCTAAATTGGTAGACAAATTCAATATATATATTTTTTTTTAAATTTAATATAATGATATTTTAGTACAGAGGTGTTACTTAATTCTAAACTCGCCAAACTTTTACGTTTGATGGCGAGAAGCGCTCTTTTAAATAACAATGCACCATCTTATTACATAACTATGACTTAAATATTATATTGTTATGGTTCATACACAATGTATTTAGTTCTGTTTGCTATCCTGTATAATGTTTTTCAATTTTGTCTTAAGTGATCCTTTGCTAATTTTTACTTTTTCTCTTAATAAATCTATTTTGTTAAACACTTTAGGTACCAAATACTTAGATGTTCTCTTACCATAATAATTTGTTATCTGTGGTTGAACCAGTTTGTTCTCTCTAACCCTACGTGTGTTGTACTTATTTTTAACATTATCTTTATAATCATCAGTATAATAATACTCCAGACCTACCAAATAATCTATTTTTTTATCTATGGGTATAATTAAATCAATCTGCTATTCAGGCAAACTGCATAAATATAATCCTCGGTTAATCCGATAAAGAATCTACACGAAAACTCACGATCCGCTATAATTTTTAAACAACCTTCCTGACTCCGCGGTTAGCAATCTTATCGAAACGAGCATTCGGTAAGATAACTGCGCCAATTCTGAACCAAAATGACACTGCGGAGTAACACCACAGGGCCATCTTGCCTGAAGGCTTTGCATAAAGACTTCACCATGGATACATTTGCAAGCGAAATTTATTTTACACAGGAGAGCAGCCATGAGACCTCAGTGAATAATAGGGATGGAAAATTTTCGCAGTTTGATCTTATTAACGCAGGGGAAGCTGCTGCCTATCTTGTTTTTACGATACCTTAGGGATTAGATAGGGTGGTACTGTTCTTTGTGAAAGAGATCTGTTGCAATTTTTTTTTATTGCCGAGACATTTTTTTTCCTAATTTTGGATTTGAAAGTCGGTCAACTGCGTGATTAACCCACTTCAGCGCAATTAACGATATTCAGTCCAGTCATAATCAGCCTATAATGTTCCCACTGCTGGGATAGGCCTCCTCTTGGTGAGAAGGAATGTGATGTGACATCTACCAACCCGCACTGGGCCCGCGTGGTGGATTACGGCCCACTCCCTCTCACAGAGAGGAGGCCTGTGTCCCAGCACTGGGAACATTATAGGCTGGTTAATAAATGTTTAATGCAATTAAAACTTACACAATGGCCCCGATTCTGTTGTTCACAAACTAAACTAAATTTAAGTTCAGTGCATCTTTTTCTTTCTATTTCATTATAAAAAGGACATAAGATAAATATTAGTTTAGTCCTGTCAAATTAGTCAGCGCCTGACGTAAATTGACGTATTTTTATTAGCCAATTTTTTATTCACGTCTAAACTTGTCTATGGATTATCTAATTTGACGGGACTAAACCAATATTTATCTTCTGTCCTTTTCATATTAAAATAGAAAGAAAAAGATGCACTGAACTTAAATTTAGTTTAGTTTGTGAACAACAGAATCGGGGCCATTGTGTAAGTTTTAATTGCATTAAACATTTATTAACCAGCCTATAATGTTCCCAGTGCTGGGACACAGGCCTCCTCTCTGTGAGAGGGAGTGGGCCGTAATCCACGACGCGGGCCCAGTGCGGGTTGGTAGATGTCACATGTCTTCGAATTTTTGGTTCTAGGACATGCCGGTTTTCTGACAATGTTTTCCTTCACCGTTTTGAGAGCAGTGATGATGAAAATAACTTACACAAAGTAAGAGCCAGTCCACACGGCGCGTTGCGTCGACGCAGCGCTGCCGTTACGTTGTTTTACATACAAATAACCATAGTGTACACACGGTGCGCTGCGTCGTCGCAACGCACACACGACGGACTGCAGCTCCCGAGACGAAGCGGTAGGGGTGTCATTACCTGCGACTGCGTCCTGGCAACCCTGCCTCGACGCAGCGCCCGTGTGGCCGGCAATGCGTTTAAAATTCATGCGTTGCGACGACGCAACGCGCTGTGTGGACTGGCATTAAAGTGCATACTTTTGTTCGAACCTACAACTTACAACTCGTAAGTCGCGGCTTTTACCACTGGGCCACCACTGGTTCAGTCGGTTACCATTACCCGTTTGTTTCGTAATTTTTCTATTTTGAAAATTATCTCACTAACTCTTCGAATGTTCGTTTGAATCGATCAATTTAGTTTATCGCTTGCCAAACGCCAGATAAAAAATAGAACGGATTAATAAATTGTACAATTGTTATTTTCTTATCAAAATAATGATATCGAGAACTGGATTTATTGACTTAGGATATACTAGAGACCCGCCCCTGCTTCACACGGTTTATTACTGGTTTTTACGACTTGACAAACATGATATGATACATTTACAATTACATCCGTTGCGTAGATTACAAGAATAACGTGGTTACACAGACATACACGATAAGTGACTTTTTATTTTATATAATAATGGATAAAAAAAAAATTATAGCGAAACTACGCAGACGTAATGAGTATTATCTATACATGATAAAACAAAAAAGAAATGAAGTTTGGTGATTCCTTGTGGGGTCATCGACCTCAGTTTGTGTACTTACTTGAAATGTAATTTTAAAAATCTGTTTTTTTTTTTGTATAAACTTCACAGACGTGATGGGTATCGATATCTATCAAAATATTATTATGTGTTTAAAACAATTCATCAAGTCTGCAGAGTTTCGCTAGCTAATTTTATTTGACCCTGTAGATATTGACAATTTACGAGGAGATCATTAAGTACGTTGTGTTATTAATTACATCCTAATGATATCAGGTACTTTTAATTGCCCCCCCAGAAATGACTTATTTATGGATGAGCCCTAGAGTTACCTAAGTCATTTTAAATTATGATCAGCTTATAGATTTAACCTACATAATAATCTTTATAGCAACTCTGGGCATATTTATTGCTGCGAATACTATTATTGCGATTTCTAAAACTTCAAGTACCTACTAGGTACTATATTTGTTTACTTTTTATAATGATCGACTAGCTGCACCCCGCGGTTTCTCTCGCATAAGTCTCGATCCCGTGAGAATATTGGGATAAAAAGTATCTTTTGTCCTAATCCAGGTCATGATCTACCTATGTGCCAAATTTCATGGAAATCCGTTTAGCCGTTTTAGCGTGAAAGCGTACCAAACAAACACAAATAATCAAATATTTTCTCTTTATAATATTAGTTCACATAAAAACGATCTTACCTATATAATACATTAGATGGAACCTTGAGAAACCAGTTTTGAAAATATATATAGACAGAATATATAGATACAGAATTATATTGTGATGCTACAAAATGATCAAACACGTTGTATTTTATTTAAAACTAGCTGCGCCCCGCGGTTTTACCCACGTAGGATTCAATCCCGTGGAAATATCGGGATAAAAAGTATTCTATGTGTTAATCTTGTTTATAAAGTATCTGTGTGCCAAATTTCATCCAAATCCGTTCAGTAGTTTTTGCGTGAAAGAGTAACAAACATCCATCCACCCATCCATCCTCACAAAGTTTCGCATTTATAATATTAGTAGGATTATGTTCAGGTCTAAAGACCCACACACACACACACACCCTCACATAATTACACATAAACATTGATGAAAAGACAATAGATAAGGTAAAACAAAGTTTTGATGGCTACATTATATATTCTATTCTTAGTAAATGGACATATTGAACCGGCATTTGCCTCAAATGCGAACAAGGTGTGGGTTTAAGCTGATGTCAAAACTGCATTAGAACAGCCTACGCTAGCTATCTTCAATTATTCAAAAAAATACTTTAAATTGTTCGATCTAAAGTGCATATTCCTATAAATAAAACTTTGAAGGCTATAGTGCGATGCATCTTTAGGCGCGTTCAGTCACAGTTGGACGTTCATAGAGAACGGACGCGCTACTCGATTCAAAGCATTACGCGTAGAGTTTCAAACTAATTCGTGTCAATAAACTTTTCAAGTTTCTCTGTGAGTGAGACAGTGATAGTAGGTGATTCATTCCAAAGGTTACTTACACCTCCACCCTGGATTTCAATTTTGATGGTAAGAATTACGAAGATCTTATCCTGTACCTAGTAGTTTTGTATACTTTGCAACATTATTGCATATACACATGAGTCGTATTGTACAAATAAGTCTGTCGAAGCCTATGTAGGTATAGCAATTAGCTTCAACACTAAATCCCGAGCGAAGCGATAGCAAAACAGTTTTTACAAGTTTATTTTTTTTATTTACTTATCTTTCGTATCGATAACTGGCGACCTTGTTTAGCGTTCAAGGATTTATTATTATAGTTAATGTCTCCACGATTGTTATTTTATAACGTCTTGGATTCGTGACTTCCCGCGATGGATCAGTTGTTACATCCGCTGTCGTATCACGCATTCTGATGAAGTACAAAAACTAGATCATTTTTATGATGCCTCATAAAATACAGCTCCGTGTGAAAGACAAAGTTAGCTTGTAAACGCTGTGGATTAAACGTTCAACGTAACAAAACAATATTTGCATACATATCTACATCGTAATACTTCAGAGAGATGCATACAATTAAAGTTAATATGCTGTCATAACTGTTCGGTCACCAACCTGCTTATCAACCGTTATGATGATCACTGTATCAGTAACTCCATTTCTAACTGTATTAACAGACAAAAGATATCACAAATTCCGAAATTGAAATCCAAGACAACCCTAACAATATTAACACTGATACTGGCCACAACCCTTCAGTAACACCGAATAAAATATAAATAAATCAGACAACTATAGCCAGTCGGCCTAAATTAGTAAAAAGCGGCGGCGCGGATGTCGAGCCGCTTGACCTGAGTCGGGTTTATCGACCCAGTGTCCAACCTGTTACAAGCAATCGAGCTGCTTTTGCTTGCAACCGCAATATATTCTTGAGATATAAATAGAGGAAGGTAGTTGACAGTGTACTGAACAAAGAGTTCTTACTTTACCGAACTTTTGCATCAGTTTTGTAAGTTATGAATACTGCATTCGGAATTATTACTTTACCGTACAAAATATTGCATGATAACTCCGTAGTATTTTCAACTCCATTGTATTTGAACTCAGTCTTTTGTTGCTAGGTTACAGTAACAAAATTAATGATAAGTACTTACCTACCTAAATTTATTCTTTGGACACTTGAAAAGACACAATCGCTTCCAATTTTCCTTACAGATATATAACTGAGATTAATTTATAAATATTAGAAGATCATATAGGCAGCATAGTAAAATCTTTGACATTGTTAGCAATACACGTTTCAAAACAAATAAAACAGTCTTTACAATAGTTTAAAACTCCGCAACAACTACAAACATTTCCTAATAAAAGAATTCACAAACTTTATACAATATTGTGAATGTTAAAATCTTTAAAAATAAACATTTTGTTATTCCATAGAGGCCACTATAAAATAGTCGTTATTTGGCGCGTTGACTCATTCACTGCTTCATTGATGCCCTCCAATTCAAATTCATGTTTTTGTCCAACAAACTGTATACAAAAAAGTTGCTCGAAACGTACTAAATGAACGACTTTATCTACATTGAACTCACCCGTGTTACCTGGCCCAAGTGTATTTAACACTTATCTAAGCTAATGACAATACAGTCTTATCTCTACAACAGCGAACATGACGATTTTGTCGTAAGTATTTATAAATATTTTTCATACAGTCAATATTTCTATCAGATAAGTTAGAAATAATTCTGCTAACCGTTTTTTTAACACCAAACCGATTAAAAGATGAGTTTGAAAATTAAATCGAAAATAACAATAACGAGAAAAATAATATAGATTTAAATAATAATGAAACTGTTGAAGAAGATCCAACTGGTTACCAAACTCTTATTTCTTTAACTAATACAGGTGAATGTTCCACAGCAAATGTAGGTATAGTTATGCTCTAACCATAACGCACGTACCCGCTAGCATCGCTGACGCCAATTAGATACGTGTGTGGCATTAATGGCAAACTATCTGATCATCTCTTGAATATTGATGCCCATTACCCTTTATGGATGCGGATGGCAATTTTCGTACTATCGCATCTGGGTCAATGTACGTGGTGCATAATTAGATAGTCTGACGTGAAATTGCTGGTAGTACTCCCTATTAATATTGGTGTGGATGATATTGATGTTGCGAAAGATAACTTAGAATTTGGGATTGGGATATACAATAATATTTGTTCAGGAGTAGAGGAATGTAACATGTATAAAGCACCGGGAATTAGCATACTTAATCTATATTTGCCAAGGAAAGCGAATACAACAATGGTGGCTGTAGCACGTAAACAGTTCGCTGCAATGGCCTAAACATGCATCAGGAGAACGATTATTTTTAAATAAATAGATAAATAATTTAAAAAAATCGCTTTATTTTTATTGTAGAAGAGAAAATGAACTATCTTTACCAATTAATGTTATTTATACCAAACAACGAATACTTAGTATTCAATTTCAACGTGGAAATCATGCACCTACGCGCATTTTGGTAATAAGCCTCTTAACAATGAATTTGTTAATCCTATTCGTACTCAATTATACATTTATTGCAATTTCTAATATGCTTCATAACCTGTCTTTGGTGAATCATACTGCATTTTTTCACTATTCTTTTCTCTTTTAAATTTTTTGTCTAAGTACATACCGCAGGCAGTTAGCGATGATGTGTCATGCATTTTAATGTAAACGACGTCACGATTGCTAATTACCCTAATCGTTTAGTGGCTCCATTCTAGACCGTTTACTATCTTTATGACTGCTGTAATATTATCACAACGACATATGTGTTCCACGTACTGTGGCGCTAAGCGACGTTCAACTTACTGCATAATATACAGGGTTATTGGAAAAACATTAACAACCTCTTAAGAGGACATTGTACTCATCATTATGAACAACTTTTACTGTGGGACCAAACCTGAAATCGCAAAAAAAATAATGTTAGTATCGCTCGGTGTCCAACTTTGTAACCTATTTTTAAATATTTTTGGGACAAAATATAATATGGTGTAAAAATTATTGGAATCGGTTCAGTTACTTATTCTGAATAAACTATATTCAGGTTTCGCATATACATGCTCTGTTGACGTCAAATCTGCTTTTCACAACCAAGAGAAAACTTTCAGTATGTCATGTTCTATGATTCTATTTCAGTATTTTGTTTATTGATGTCATTTCTTGTTATAATAATGTTTATTCCTTCTATTGAAATAACAAGTACTTCTAAATTCCTCTTACAAACAACAAACCAAAGCATTGTCTACCATAATGACCATTCATAAATTCTTCAACTCTATAGAATCTACAGTTTCGCAATCCTCATTCATATGAATTCTCACAGTACTGTGGCGGCCAATGAATTAGTGCAGCCATTCTTTGTGCTGAGCCATTGGCCCGTGAACTGCACTCGCTTTGTAATGCCGTTACGTGGTGATTCGTTTCGTTGGCCGCATATGTGTTCAGCGCGCGATACCGGCTCGCGTTTGCTTCTGATGGTTTTCATATGAATGCATTTTACCGGACTGATTGAACAGATGGTCAGATTTTTACTATTGCCCTTCTTATTTACTTATAGCTTTATTTGGCCTTTACCTAACTATGCAGTTACTAATTATTCGTGTTCCTTAAAACTTTTCACTTTTTTTGTATTCTTGTGACTTTTCGCGTCTTCGACATTTAATATAAGACCAATATTAGCTTGAAACACTATTTCTTTTACTTCAAAACCACACTAGAACGTACTACAAGTGATCCATATCAACTGTTCGACCTTGTAACTCCACACAACCTTCATAAAACATTTGCACCAGTTAATCTTCAAAGCTACTTAATAATAGACAACAAATAACGTTATAAACTGGAAATAGGATAGGCACAAATCCGGCAGGGCTTCTCCTGGCCATGTTGGAAGCCGCTGAAGTGTATTGACGGTGAACCACGAACGTACCTATATCAGATTAATACGGGTGGGTGGCGCCCGTAAATTGTATACATAATTAGACGTCGTTATGCAGATGTGATTGTTCAGCCGTATACTAGTGTCTGTGATCGCGATGCTGTTTTGAGGCTAATCGATATTTGGTTTTTTGCTAACATCATAATAAGCCTTGCTTTCAACGAAGGACGTTTGTTGTTCTATTCTTTATGCCTTTGTTGCTGATTCTCGATATCGATTTCTTTTTTATCGTCGTTGTTTGTTTTCATGTATTTACAATAAACAAATATGAATAAATTGGTCATAGCAATGGTTGATACTGTTCCTTAGTTTTCTGATACATTTGGTCCTGTACCAGTTGTAACAGAGGGGCCCATGGCTAAATAATGACAGCTGCACAGTTCAATCAATCAGGTTAAGCTACGCTTGCCGCGGTTAGTCTGTGGATGGGTGACCATTTTTACATACTGAGATCCCTCCGTGCCTCGGAAAGCAGGTTAAGCCGTTGGTCCCGGCTGTCATTCGTGGATCTGTGACAGTCGCTACGGGTAGTCAAAAGCCCGAAAGTCTGACAATCAGTCTTACCAAGGGGTATCGTATTACCCAGTAACTGGGTTATGGAGGTCAGATGTAAAACACTGGTATTCAGCTGCATCCGGTTAGACTGGAAGCCGACCCCAAGATAGTTGGGAAAAGGCTAGGCAGATGATGATGACCAGTTGTGACTTTGAGAGCACTTGGCCAGCTATGAAATAGATAAGGACCCTTCGCTATGAAATAGCGTCCATTTAGTGAGAAGGTCTACCGGGAACTTATTAAACAGTCTAACTCTAGGCCATTGTGAGGGTCGAAGTGTGCGGAGGTCGCGAGATGCAATGTTCAGAGCTAATATTCCGAGTGGCCTTCGAAAACTCGGGACGTGACGTTCGGATTTGCGCGTTCGGATCTCACATTGAACTGTTCGACATGTAGGTTTTATTTTTGTCTTTTATCCAAAGCCATTGCATTTTATTTCATGATGCAGTATAGGTACTCTCCTTCCAAAAAATGGCAAATGGTTTCCTATGGCTTTAGTATATCGTATGAATTGAGTAACTCGTGGCTAAACACCATCGATTTGCCAGTTTGCCGGCTCGAAAATTGTTTAAAAGTTTAGCTGTCATGTGTGAAGTATACACAGCTACTGCTTTTCCATAAATTACCGCAAACCACTAATTTGACAACGTTCACGTTTCGGCACTAAATGTTAAGTACCTTGCGCTAAAGCGCTATATCTATTAACATGTTTACGCGAACCCCAAACAGCGACGTGCAAACTTTTTAAATATCAAAGAGTACACATTTGGGTGACACAGAAAAAAGAAGTGCAAAAGCAAAAACAAAAACTAAAAGCGGCACCCTAATTGCGTAACACACTATTACTCTCAATTTGAATCATTTTGAAGCATATTGCTAATCCATTGCACCATAATTATGTTCGAAAAATGTGTCATGTGCTAAACAACGCAAATAACGAAATGAATGTTGCTGAACTGTCAAAATGAAACCCATTGTTATTAAAAGTGTGTTACGCAATTACCCTGCACTACAACAGAATCAAGATGAATCAAGATGAATCAAGATGAAGCAAGCAGGTTAGAGCAGGAATAGGCAACCTTAGAGCGGGGCTGTAGCTAGGGGGGGGCATTGTGGGGCAATGCCCTACCTTTAAACACTAATGCCCTACATTAAGAAAACACCACCAACTAACCTATGACGGAAAAAAAAACTAGCTTAAAGTGACATCTAAACGATTCCGAATTAACCACGGCATTTTACAATCATAATATATTAATTCTTAATTCTGCTCATAGATGGCATTTGAAATATGTGTGCGGGATTTATTCGTATTGCAGTCTATGGAAAGAGGAACCCTATAGCCTCTAAAATCCCAGGAAAGTTGTTTTTTTTTTTGCGAATTCTATGTTGGTCCCATAGTAAAAGTTGTTAATATTTATGGGTAAAACACCCCCAACAATTAAGTATTAACTGACACATAAATCAAGAAAGCCACAAATCGATTGACCAGAACAGATTAAGTAACATTTTTACTTCCACCCTACCTGTAACAACAGCTACGGCCCTGCCTTTTTTTTTTTTTTTTTTTTTTTGTGGATGGGAAATCATCCAATGACCCCTCCCGCTCTGGGTGGAGCAGAAGGGAGTGTCAGACTCTTACTGACTAAAACCCACCCGTGTTCCTTCCTTAGCCCTTTGTGTTCCGGGGTAGCGGTAACCCTTTCGGACAATCCCGCTGCCCCGGCAGGCTTCGGCCCTTTCGGGCCCCTTCCTTATGCTGACATCTCTTTGAGGCGCGCGTGGAACACGTACGCGCCGTCCGGCACGGGCCTGGTCCTGATCGGACGGAGAGTTACCCATTACTCTCCGCCCGCAGGCCCGCGCCTACGGTGGCCGGGAGTCGTCTCGCGGCTCCCGACGCCCGGGGCGTCTACCGCGGCGGCTGGGACGTGAGGCCCTCTCCCTCAGCCGTCCCGCCACCTCCTTCGCTAGCATGACTGCTTCGCAGAAGGAGGTGACTGCCTCCCACTCCCTCTCGCCCCGGACCATGGCTTGAACCAGGGCCGGGCGCGAGAGGTCGCCGCCGCCGCCGATCGCCTCTGCGAGAACACGGCGGTGCTCCGCCCAATTGGGGCATACCGCCACCGTATGCTCCACCGTGTCCTCCGGGCGACCCTCGCAGTGGTGACACCCGGGCGTATCCTCCCGCCCGATAATGTGCAGGTACCTCCCGAAACACCCGTGTCCGGTGAGGACCTGCGTCAGGCGGTAGGTGAGGGCGCCGTGGCGCCTCTCTAGCCACTCCTCAAAGAGGGGTCTTACCGCCGCTATCGCGGCGTGCCCTGCGCTGGGTTGCGACAGTCGCTCTTTCCATGCCGCCATGAGATCGCGCCGGAGGTCGGTCCGCTCCGCCGCGATTTGCCGCGGAAGCGGAGTTTCCCCCCGGCGTAGTGCCTCCGCGCGCCACTCGTACAGGCGCGCGAGGACTATCGCCTCCAGATCCCATGGCGGCAGTCCGGCAAGGAGGCTTGCCGCCTCGCCCGAGATCGTGCGGTACCCCCGGATTAGCCTTACGGCTACCACCTTCTGGGGCGCGTTCAGGTAATGGGCGGCTCGCCGCCGCAGTGAACGCGCCCACACCGGGGCCCCGTATAGGGCCATGGACCGCACGACCCCCGCGTAAAGCCTCCGGCAGGAGGCGTTTGGCCCCCTCAGGTCCTCAGGCCCTGCCTTAGAGAGACAAAGAAGAAGAAGGTTCCCTTGCTTGTCGACTTAGCTTGTATGAAAGAGTGTAGATAGGTACTAGGATATTCAATGAAACACTATGCTTTTAACTACTATCCAGAGTCACTACTGGCGCGTTTACAGATGGATTCAAAACGAATGCTAGTGCAAATTCAGTATTGGGCCATTCAGTAATTAATTTATTTTTATTAATTAAACTTCGTGCACAATAAAGGCAAAGGCGTAAGATTATGATGGTGTTGAACCGAATAGTCCTTCTGAAGTTAAATATTTCGCAGAAACACTGTATTATTAAATGGATGTCTCGCCAAATAAAAGGATAATAAATTGCATTCGTTCGCGTGACTTTCGCGACAGTTAACGTGATGGTTTGTGATATCTACGCAGACAGTTAAATGTTACTGTAATAGTTTGACATTGACCTGAACGTTCGGCTGTTAGTAATTGAACCATCGGCTTATAAGAAAAGAGTTGTTGATTTGAGTGGAGGGGTATACGCACGGACAATGGAACAGTATTTGTAAACAGGAATTTTGATGGTTTTCTACGCCAAAAGGGTATAAAACATCAGTTGACCGTTCCCTACACTCCAGAGCAGAACGGCGTAGTGGAGCGAGCAAACCGCACTATTGTGGAGATGGCTCGTGCTATGTTGGCTGAAAAGGTCATTTTATTGTAACTCTAGCTTCATCTTTCTCACTGACCGACCCCTTGACAATTCAAAAGTGCCTGTAATTAGTTTATAAATTCTTTGGGTTTGAGTTTAATTGCCAGCTCTTCTCCATTCTGTAAATCTCTCATTGTGTAAATGAATACTCAGATACCCAGCTCATTAGGTTTCATCAGACACAAGGTGTGATAAGTGTTAACACAATGTGTGACCTCAAAGCATTTCCTTCATCTTTTGAATTATGGACACTTTAACCAACAAAGCCATAACATTACAAATACTATTTAGAAGCAAGAAACAATAGTGGATTGCATCACTTGTCATCGACTTGATCGTGACTAAAAACACAAAAGTAAACAAGTTTAACAAGAGATGATCAACTACAGTGAGGTTTTCCCTAGGCATTAGGATTAAGGAAAATATCCAGATAATATTCAAAAGATACACAGTGTCCCTGGAAGTATGGATCAAATCAAATAGGGGCGTGGGCAAGGTCATTTCCAAACTTTTTGATCCTGAGAATGTTGGTGAATTTTTTTACGGTTCAAAAGTTATGACCAACTTTTGTTATTTTCAATCACTTTGCATAGTGCTCAAAGAACAAAATCATTAAAAAAAAAAAACTACCAGGAACTGTCAATTTAAGTTTTTTAGACAGACCTTTTTAATGATTTTTTTCTTTGAGCACTATGCGAAACGATTGAATAAATTGGTCACAACTTTTGTACCGTAAAATAATTCTCAATCATCAATCATTCTCAGGATCAAAAAGTTTGGAAATTACTTTGCCCACGCCCCTATTCGATTTGATCCATACTTCCAGGGACACCCTGTATAATATGCTCGAGTTTGTCTTCAAGACGTAAATAAGATTGTAGATACGTGTTGATGTTGTTGAAATCTTAATACGGTATAATACAAATGAGTGTTATTTCTAGAGATGACCACCATTTTCCAGTCTTCGTATAAAATCAAACTTAGATTACCAATCTGTCTGCGAAGCTTGACAATTTCTACTTGAAAGGACAACCTAGACTTTTTGTTACGATATGTTTGCTAGCGACCCGCCCCTGGCTCGCACGGTTTTTATAACTGAACAAAACATCGAGATTTATTTATTATATGTAAGTTTAATATTAATATTTTATTCACTTAGACCTTTCGGAATAAATTCTCTAAATGATTGTGAAAACCGTATCAAAATGCGTTGCGTAGTTCAGAAGAACAACGCGGTCACACAGGCAGACTCGAAAAGCGACTTTAATTTAAAATACACACATCAAAAGTGTCTAGGGATCAAGCATTTTTATGCGGATTTCTTGAGATTGAGATGTGGCTTTGTAATAAATTTATGATTTTATAAATTTATATGGATCCTTTTTGGTGCATTTCATAATTTGAATCAGGAACTGTGAATCAAATTCGAGTAAAAGATGAAAATCAGCTGTCAATATTTTCCCTATAAAAACATACAACGCATTGAAGACATTATTAGTGCTACTGTTTCCCTACTACTGATTAAAACCAACGTTATTATGGAGCGGCGACGTCATTTAAGCAGGGAAGAAATGCTCAGAGCCGTGGGAATGATAGAAGCTGGTTCCCGGCAACGTACTGTGGCTTTAGCTCTGAATACAAGTCAGAGTGTTATCAGTCGACTTTGGACACGTTACCGAAGCACTGGTACCGTGGCTGAGCGCCATGGAGGACGGTATCGCTGCACCACACGGAGACAAGACCGATACATTCAAATCTTAACTCGAAGAGCTCCAACAATAACCGCCATGATGTTAGCCGTGAGGCTTCATCACTCTTCAGGGAACTTAATTAGCGACCAAACAGTCAGAAACCGCTTGCATGAAGTGAACCTTCATTCCCGAAGACCGCTACGGGTACCACCTATAGCAATGCACAATCGTAGGATTCGATATCAATGGGCTCTTGGACACAGAAATTGGGCAGAAGAACAATGGCGTTTCGTGTGCTTTTCTGATGAGTCTCGTTTTGGTATGAGACCGGATACAAGACGTATACGACACTGGAGAACCCCTGGACGCCAACAGCGATTAAAATCCTGCCAGGAAGTCCATCCTTATAGTGGTGGAACCATCATGGTATGGGCGGGTATTTGGATCGGCGGAAGAACTGAGTTGATTTGGATCAGAGGCAACCTCAACGCTCAAATTTATGCTGAGACGATTGTATCAGACGTCATCGTTCCTCTACAAGTGCAAATCGGTCCCTTATTTCAGTTAATGCATGATAATGCACGACCGCACACCGCAAGAGTTGTAAGACAGACTCTCGCCGCAGCTAACATCAATGTCCTGCCCTGGCCTGCTCAGTCGCCAGACTTGAACCCGATTGAGCATGCATGGGATATGCTACAGAGAAGAGCTCTGCCGAATATGGAGGGTATCCAGTCGCAAGAAGACCTTTTTTTGTTGTTGCAACGAACATGGGCGGCCATTCCACAGCGTGATTTGGATGAACTCATTTTGAGTATGCCAAACCGATGTTCTTGTGTTGTTAGTGTTCGCGGTAGAAACACGGATTATTAATTGTTTAAGTTACCCAATAAAATTTTAGAGAAACCTGTTATTTCAGTCTTTTTTTCGAACTTTTGTGTTAGTGGTTCAAATGTCAAAAATCCCTTTATTAGGAAAATGGAAAATTTCTTTATTAATGCAAAGGTGACTTGGTTTATCGTTACTGTGACAAACGAAAACACTTTATTTGATGAATCCTTAAAGAAAATTTTAATTAATATCAATCAGGAGAAAAGTTATTGCAAAAATATATGTTGATCCCTAGACACTTTTGATGTGTGTATGTCTAAATGATGCTACCTTATAGACGTTGACTGTCTTACTAAGCACTACCACAGCTTAGCCTAAAGCCCTTTGCTTTATATTTTTCATCGTGATTTTCTTGAACTTCTGATGGGTGCTGTATTTTTTTTATTCATGTTTAAATATGCAAATCTGTTACAATTTATTATGAAATCCAGTGCTTATCTTTTAAATGCAGATTTCTATTGAATCAGATCCGTGTCGAAACTGCATAATGATTTGTGCAAATAAACTAAATTAATGCAAATGAAAACAAAGATATATTTGATTACAACATCAAAGATGATGTGATAAATGTATAAATAAACATTATAAAGTTGCTATTCGTGTCTGTCTGTGTGACCGCGTTGTTCTTCGAGACTAACGGATTTTGATAGTTTTAATTTAACCATCATTCAGAGACTTGATTGAATAATGTTAAAGATCAGAGACGCTAAACTCGAAGTCGTGGACAAGTATGTTTACCTAGGACAAACTAGCCGGTTAGGTATGTCCAACTTCGAGAAAGAGGTCAATCGTCGAATCCGACTCGACTGGGTAGCGTTCGGGAATCTACGCAATATCTTCTTGTCCCACATACCGCAGTGTTTCAAGACGAAAGTCTTTGACCAGTGCGTGTTGCCAGTGATGACATATGGCACTGAAACGTGGTCGCTCAAAATGAGCCTTATTAGAAGGCTAAAATTCACCCAAAGGGCAATGGAGAGGGCTATGCTTGGAGTTTCCCTGCGTGATCGAATCAGAAATGAAGAGATCAAAGTTAACCGCAAAGCCCGAAGAATTGCCAAACTTAAGTGGCAGTGGGCAGGGCACATTGCTCGCAGAACAGATGGCCGATGGGACCGAAAGGTTCTGCAGTTCCGGAAGAAGTAGCGTTGAAAGGCCTCCCACAAGGTGGGCCGACGACATTATGAAGGCCGCAGTAATACATTGGATGCGAGAAGCACAGAACCGGTCCAAGTGGAGGTGCTTGGGGAGGTATATGTATATCCAGCAGTGGACGTCTTTCGGCTGAAATGATGAAACTTGATGTAATACGTAAATCCCGATGGCTTAAGCACGAAGTCCGTAGTTTCAGCTGAAGTTACAGGCATTTTCTACTCAGAGGGGCAATTCTCGTAATAAATTTTAAGAACGTCCACAGTCTGAAGGCCAATTCTCGTAATTTAAAATGTTCAAAATCTAGTCGCAGTCTCATCTCGGCGACAAACATATGTAAAAACCTTGTCAAAATATATGGAAATTAGAGCTATTTTTGACAGATTGACACTGAGATCAGAGGGGCAATTCTCGTAATTTTTAGGAACGTTCACAGTCTGCTCTCAGTCTCAATCTGTCAAAAACACTTCAAATTTCCCTACATTTTGACAAGTTTTTGACATTTGTTTGTCGCCGAGATGAGACTGCGACTAGATTTTGAACGTTTTAAATTACGAGAATTGGCCTTCAGACTGTGAACGTTCTTAAAATTACGAGAATAGCCTCATTGATCTCAGCCTCAATCTTTCAAAATACCTCCAATATCCCTACATTTTTGTTAAGTTTTAGATATTTGTTTGTCGCCGAGATGAGACTGCGACTAGATTTTGAACGTTTTAAATTACGAGAATCGGCGTTCAGATTCGTTTGCTTTCCGAACTTAAAATGAATGGCATGACATTAACATAAACATTTCGCGGGAAAAACTGGTTTTTCTTAATGTAGGTAACCGATTTATTGTATCTTCGTCATGCAAAGAGATGACGTCTTTCGTTGAAAATAAAATTAATTGATTTAGGACAAGTCGATAACGGAAACTAACTGATTGGATTAATATTTTGCGAGAGCTTTTTTTTTTTTTTTTTTTGAGGATGAGAAATCATCAAATGACCCCTCCCGCTCTGGGTGGAGCAGAAGGGAGTGTCAGACTCTTACTGACTAAAACCCACCCGTGTTCCTTCCTTAGCCCTTTGTGTTCCGGGGTAGCGGTAACCCTTTCGGACAATCCCGCTGCCCAATAAAATTAGAGCTACAAGATAGTGGTTTTGATCTTCAAGAATTTGCTTAGCGAACCTAACCTTACCATAGAATAAAATAATAATTGAATAGAAAGAAAGAAAAAAAGTTTATTTGGACACATTTCGTGAAACACAAAAACTAAATAAAAATAATGTTGCAAACAACAATTGTGTGTGCCTCACGGCTGCGCCAAAAAAGTTCATTTCAGCATTAGTGCCAGACAGATATACTGGCAGAATACTGTCTCTTTTTTTTTAGGCATGATAAGTGATTTTTTTTATTACAGAAAAATCCCCTATATACATTACACAAGTTAACACTAAAATATATAATATTAAGTACACGTAATAAATAAGGGGAAGTGCTCATTGGGCATAAAAACAAATGTTTTCTTATTGGTGATTTTTGAAGTTACAACACCTACACCGTACAGTTGACAGCGATGCGGACAAATTTTTAGTTGCCTTGATTATTTCCCCTCCTTTTTTTAAACAAACTCCGTAAACGTGATGGGTATCAATATCAAAACATGATATAACAAACAATACATTAATTTTATGATTTTTTTTTGTGATCAAGTTAAAAAAAATATACAGGCTGAAATTGAAAACATGCGACAAACCGAAATTGGAGATTGTAGGTACTCATCATTATGAACAACTTTTACTAAGGGATCAAAACTACAATTGCGAAAAAAAAATCAGCTGTTCCCTACATTTTGAAGAGTTATGCGAACATAAATGTAGGGAACAGCTGATTTTTTTTTCGCGATTTCAGGTTTGGTCCCACAGTAAAAGTTGTTCTTAATGATGAGTACAATCTCCCATTTCGATTTGTCGCATGTTTTCAATTTCACCCTGTATGTGTAAACTTCACAGACGTGGATCGTGATTTTCTCAACTCATACTACAAGTAACAACACTACCAACGGTCATTAACCCCCCAAAAAACTTCAAATATTGTTTTTTTAATTTATTTTAACGTGTTTAGATATCGATACCCATCGCATCTGCAGAGTTTTTCTAGCTAATTTAATTTGAACCTGTATATTTAAATTATTGTTATTATTCTATGACTGTTAACTTATACATATAAGTAAATATTATCTTGTGTAAAAATAAAGTAACATCTTCAATCGGCATTATGTGTATATTTTATCACTTACTTACCAAAACCATAATATTTTTAAAGAAAACCTATTTCTTTAAGACTATGCCGACCGCACAGTGGCGCCCTCATCGTTTGTTTGGTTATTTCAAACAATTTACAAAGAAAATGCAGAAAATAAGCACGTTAAGTTGTGCTTCACAAGATTATACGTTAATATTATTAGAAACAGTAGTTTTATATTGTTTAGTTTTATTATAATCCTTAAAACGGAATATAGTGGCCACTGTTATCCGTTTTAAGGATTATAATAAAACTAAACAATATAAAACTACCGTTTCCGTTACCGTTACCGTTATATAATATTAACGTATAATCTTGTGAAGCACAACTTAACGTGCTTATTTTCTGCATTTTCATTCTAAATTGTATGAAATAGCCAAACAAACGATGGGGGCGCCACTGTGCGGTCGGCATAGTCTTAAGCTAACTGTGTGACATTAATACAAATTCAAACGGCCAACGCTTCACTACACTTGTAATTTCAAATCGGTTACCTGCAAGAATCACGATGAAGCTATGACGTCACAACTACTTACGTTTATTTGTACTCTGGTATGATATTTGAGTTAGTTTCCATCACAGATATAGATACACCTAGATAACGCAAGAGCAACTACTTCGCGTTCCAAAAATCGCACCAGCTTACGTACAAAAATCGTAAGCCGCCACTTTCGCGCTCAGTCCTGCCTGACTGTCCTGCCGATCGATTCTGGAAAACTCTCACCGTGAAAAGCTAGGTGAAGTGAGCTTAGAGTGAGTTGTCAAGAGTATCAATCCCTAGCATCAGGATGACACTGACAGCTCACTCCACGCTCACTTCAGCTAAGTTTTCACGGTGAGATGGTTACAGAATCGCACTGCTGAGAACTGCTGGTTGGGTGAGCGTGAGTGAAAAAGAGTGCTTGTGACGTCATAGTAGGCAGTAAAAAAAATGGCACGCTTGGTTTTCAACTTTTCATACAGATCGTGATACTTGCGTTATCTAGGTCTATCTATAATTATCTGTGGTTTCCATATTATCTAATGTTTTTCATTCACAATGGAAACTATTATTACTTATCATTTTTGTTTGTATTGATTGACAAGTATTATTATCGCGCTTTGAGTTAGATGTGGATTTTTTGTTTGTCCCGTGTTGACAATACAATCGGTGCGGATTAAGCAAAAAAATCAAATCCATTCAAGGGTAATGGATTTAAAAAAGTGGCAATGACGAAAATGGATATAATTTTCTTTAATTAAACGAATTTTCCTTTTTGTTAACAAAACATTATGTCATGGACATTTATTTGTTTTAGTACAATCACAGTAATTAAGAAATCAAATAAAAACGTAATTTTAAATAATAAATTGATGCTCTTCGACAAAAAAGGAGTGTTTTTTGTTATCGCTAATTACCTGCAAACAAAAGTGAATATTTTTCAATAAAACGGGTATTTTATAAAAAAAAAAAAAAATAAGTACTGCTAGCACGTTGCTATCGTAACCATTGCAAAGACGCAAAAGAAATTACGGCTGTCGATTTAAAATTAAAACCTCAACTATTTACCGAATACGAATACAAAATATACAATCGTCATCAATCATCAGTAGGAAAACGAACTTCGGATCTACTAATCTTTAATATTATTCCGTTTGTCAAAACCACAGATTAAACCATGGTTTGTAACTCAGTGCATAACCTTGAGCATGTACTAAGGACCATGACATCACCCGTTTGCATGATCGGATAAACCTTTTGGTGTACTGCAATAAAAACTCTGTGGCTATGACGTGATGCCAGGTAATAGTAATTTTGAATTAAGAGTTCTTGTACAGACACCAGCACTTCAAGATAATACAATCTATCAAAGGATCATGGTCATTTTGGACTAAGAAAAAACATAATCTCGTCCCAAGATGAGACTGTCACCAAAATGTAGTACATTATTAATGTAACTAATAATGTCATTCAGGCTGGCTGGACAAATCTTCAAAATAGCTCGCATTTAACTAGGTCAATAGTGCATTTTATGTGACGGCTAAACACCCTTATTTCAGAATTTGTGACGCTACAGAATCTTAGATAATCGATCGAAAACGTGTCCAGCCATCTTGAAAAACCACTTTTCGCTGGTCTCTCAATCTCGGTAACGGAAGTGATTTTGACGACTTTTTGCATATCAACGGGCGTCACATAAATTTGTGACAGGCATCGAGCTAAAAGTTTTGTGATACGAACAGCGGTTTAGTAGAAAAATGCAAAAATCTGTGTCCAGCCATCTTGAATTTACGTATAAAACTTTTGGCTGGCACTTCTGAATCTCAATAACGGGAGCGTTTTCGAATATGGTTCCTTTACTAACATTTAGTGACGCAATTTGTGACAGTAATAACGTTCGATTTATGGCGTCACATGTAATGGTTTACGAGAAATCAGTAAAAACTTACATGTCCAAATAACCTGCGTTCAGGCTGGCTGGACACATGTATCTCCGCTGCCTGATGATCTACGGCCTTCGAAATATATTCAAATTTTTGTGACGGGGACGATAATGATTTACTGAATTTGTGACGGAGAAACTTTGAGTAGTTTCAAAGATATTGATCATTTAAATTTTCCCATACAAACATCCATTAATATTGTGAGGTGACCATATTTTTTACATAAATAAAGTCTCAATGGTATTGAGATAGAAAGTGTCGATTCCATCTGGTTTTTTTTTATTTTTATTATGTCCGACGTTTAAAAGTGATGCCGATACTTATTTTATATAATTATGCCGATATATACTTTTTCATTTAAATACCTTCGAGCATTAGTTATCCTGACACAATGGTGTCAATTCTCTTGTACACCGAACTAAACTATGACTAAAATTACTTACTTTTGGCTATGAGAATCTTAGAGCTATTCTGCATTAAAATATCTCTAAATTTAAAAATAATTTTGACACAACCAAATCGAATTTGACAATCGCGACTCCACGTGGTAAGTACGTATTTTTTTTTGTTTGTTTGGCTTCGCACGGTTTGTGCATTCAGCCAAAAAGTAGATACTCATTTGCCCTCATCATCATCATCTGCCTAGCCTTTTCCCAGCTATGTTGAGGTCGGCTTCCAGTCTAACCGGATGCAGCTGAATACCAGTGTTTTACATGGAGCGACTGCCTATCGGACCTCCACAACCCAGTTACTGGGTAATACGATACCCCTTGGTAAGACTGGTTGTCAGACTTTCGGGCTTCTGACTACCCGTAACGGCTGTCAAAGGTACACGAATGACAGCCAGGATGCTTTCTGAGGCACGGAGGGGTCTCGGTATGTAAAGTTGGTCACCCATCCACAGACCAACCGCGGCAAGCGTAGCTTAACCTGATCGATCGACCTGTGCGGCTGTTATTATTTAGCAACGGGCCCCTCCCCGTGTTTTTTTTGAGTCGAAGGGGTATAGTGGGGCAACCTCGACCTCCTTTTTATGGAATTTTTCACTTTTGTATGGAAAATATGAAACATTATTACCAACGTGTTGAGTTTTAAGGGTATGTGGGTTTCTAAAAGGGGGTCGAAATTTTCATTATTTTTGCGATAGGACACACCGTTTTCGAGATATAAGCAAAAGAAAAGAAAATCAAAAAACAGTACTGTTTTTGCATCCGAAGTCGAGATGTTGGTGTACATTTTAGCTCATGCCAACTAATTTTACTCCACACCTTTTAAGTCGCGATTAAAAATAGTCAGATTTAGTTAGAGAATCTAAATTTTAGGTGAAAAACCTCAAATTCAGAATAGCAAAATTACTATTTTCTCTAAACTATTAACTCAGTGCAATCTTAATGCTGTCAAACTAAAATTTAGTTAAGTTGTGTCACTTTAGTTAATTTCAGAATGGGAAATCATCATTTGACAGGAATAAACTAAATTTTGGTGATTTGTAGTCTAGTTTAGACGCATTTGTGACAAGAGAATCAGCACCAATACCTACCTATGTACTTACCATGAAAAACACCAATACCTACTTACTAAAAAGAGTAGGTATCTGCACGTAAATAATAACATCAAAAAGTTACCCCCCCCCCTTCCTCACTTCTACACTTTTGTCATCTATCGATTTAAGGCGAAAGCGCTAGGGTAGCCCGCGAAATTCAATTTTTTTTACGTTTTTTGCAATTTACTGGCAGTATTAAGTTGTACGTTGATTAAAATATGATTCGCGGCCGTAACAAATATGTATTTACAGAATTATAATCATCAACACAACTCTCTAAGACCAAAGTAATCCCCAAGAATTACTATTTCATGAAATTTTCACATTTGGGGATTATACTAACTTAACAAGTTGTATTACTGATTGTTGTAATGATTATAATTCTGTCAACTACTATCACCAAAACACGGATTTTCGTCCATTAAAGAAAACACCTTAAAATATACTTAGTCCTACATAAAACCTACAATATTGGTAACCCTAATGCAGTGTTTGTATGGGAAAATTTAAATGATCAATATCTTTGAAACTACTCAAAGTTTCTCCGTCACAAATTCAGTAAATCATTATCGTCCCCGTCACAAAAATTTGAATATATTTCGAAGGCCGTAGATCATCAGGCAGCGGAGATACATGTGTCCAGCCAGCCTGAACGCAGGTTATTTGGACATGTAAGTTTTTACTGATTTCTCGTAAACCATTACATGTGACGCCATAAATCGAACGTTATTACTGTCACAAATTGCGTCACTAAATGTTAGTAAAGGAACCATATTCGAAAACGCTCCCGTTATTGAGATTCAGAAGTGCCAGCCAAAAGTTTTATACGTAAATTCAAGATGGCTGGACACAGATTTTTGCATTTTTCTACTAAACCGCTGTTCGTATCACAAAACTTTTAGCTCGATGCCTGTCACAAATTTATGTGACGCCCGTTGATATGCAAAAAGTCGTCAAAATCACTTCCGTTACCGAGATTGAGAGACCAGCGAAAAGTGGTTTTTCAAGATGGCTGGACACGTTTTCGATCGATTATCTAAGATTCTGTAGCGTCACAAATTCTGAAATAAGGGTGTTTAGCCGTCACATAAAATGCACTATTGACCTAGTTAAATGCGAGCTATTTTGAAGATTTGTCCAGCCAGCCTGAATGACATAACTAATAGATATCATCAGTTTATTTTTAAAAGCTGGGGAAGTATAGATATTTTATATCAGAACGCAGTATAAAATATTGATTTTGAACGCATCTGTAATTATTAATGTTACTAGAGAAGTCCATACTGTATCTTAGATCTAAATCGATTTTATTTTATAATCGAAATTGAATCTGAAAACCAATAAAATTAGTCTGCAGCTTCAAACGACTGAGGGTGCTGCTTGGTACTAATATGCATATAATATGTACTAATATGTACCGTAATATAACATATTATATTAGGCACCGTTAGTAGAAGACTACGATTAGTGCCGATCCTGGACACGCACAGACTTATCTGACTTGCATTCGACATAATTTGTAACCTAAGTAAAAAAAAAACAGGTGCAAAGCCTCTCAATTCAAAAAGACACAGAATAACGATATACCACCTAACCTCAAAAACATATTTCTTAATTACTTGACTCTCCCATCTTTTAAAAATATGTATATTGAAGGCCGTACTTAGTTACATCTGTGAAGACAAATGAAACAACGTTTGTTTCATCAAGAGACTTTTTGTTAAATTTTACTATTCCAAGCATGTTAGAAGCGTGGCCATGATTCTTTCTTTAAAAAAAATTCAAATTTATCGCTGCATCATAAGGTTCAAGGTTGATTAGGAAAATTTTACAATTTCGGGTAGCTTGATATGCTGGCGTCTGTACATTGGCATATTGAGTAATCTGTGATACTGATTTTGCTAGGCTGTATGCAGACTAAAGCTATGTTGGATCAAATGTTGGGTACATAATTGTGTTGGCGATGTGTGAATAAACATTTGACCAACTTCGAAACTTCGTCTCTGCATTTGATGCAACTTTAGCAGGCTTAGTTTATCTAAATAAACTAAGTCTGCTAACTTGCATCAATGTCTTGTGTGTGTGTGTCTTGTATGTGTATTGGCTAACCAAAATTTGGTCAAACTTTGCCGTGTGAGCTAACTCACACGGGAGTTTGACCAAATTTTGGTTAGCCAATAATTTGGTCAAACTTTGCCGTGTGAGCTAACTCACACGGGAGTTTGACCAAATTTTGGTTAGCCAATAAATTCGTAGCGCTTTTGGTAGTTGCCAACTAAGTTCTAACTTGGGATGTGATAATTTATTACACCTGTATTCTTGGCTAGATTTATTTTCAGCTATTACATATGATCTTCGTTGCATATAGGTAATAAACAGTCAATATATTTTTATGGCGATCATAAAATCATACTTATATGATTTTAATGATCTTCTATCAATGATCGATGCATGTGCACGTTATGTAGGTACAGTCACCAAAAGAGACAAGTACCGACGACCAGGGTCGTCGGATATAGTTTAGTAAGAAACCGATGGATGTTTTCGATTGAAATTTAATTTGATAAATAAACTGTTTGTTTTCTAATAATTAAATTAAATTCGAAAACATCCATCGGGTTCTTAAGTACTAAACTTAAAATATATCCGACGACCCTGGTTAGATAACTCCTTTCGTGACCGTACCTAAGTACCTGAATGAGGACAAAATTGTTGATGATCCTTTGTAGGTACAACGTAATACCTATATCAAACTTTGAGCTCAATTGCACTTGATGATAGATAGTAAGGTGATCGCCATCTTAAAAAAGTAATTGCGTAACACATAAAATGACAATCAATCGCAATACCTTTCATTTTGACATTCATTGCTTGAACTGCATCATAGGCTTGAAAAATGGTCTGCTCAACAAAATGAAAGGAATTGCCATCAGTTGTAATTTTATGTATGTTACGTAACTGCCCCATGGGATTTCCAAAATAAATTCTAATGCAAATTATTTTATAGCAAAACTATTTCCAGCAATAAGTAGGTACCTGTTCATATATAGAGTAGAACTAATCAAGTCTTTTCAAGTCTTTCTAAAACTGAACTTTTCCATTTGAAAATAATAATAATAATGTTTATTCATCAAAAAGTAATAACACAATGTGACGGATTCGGTGAGTCACAAACTAAGCGTCGCCTGTACTTGTGGCTCTGGAGTGCAGTGATTAAGTATTAAAACCTTAGAAGTGACAAAAGTGGCACCTAATTTTAGCCCACGCCGACGAGGCGATTATAATACTGTGACTCAAGAAGATTATTTTACCAAATCTAATTAGAGAACAATTTGCTTTGCCAAATAACGTGGGAAAACTTACAAAATAACATAAACGTAGCTAATTAAGTTTCAGTAGTGCCTGATACTTTGTGTCCATATTTTTAATTTTGACTATCGAAGTTTTTGTCTATATTTAGACTAGCTATTTATAGTTAAGAAACCTAAGTATCTTAGGTTTCTTAACTATTAATGATTTACGATTTTATATGATTGACGTGTAAAAGTGTTTGTACAAACCTACTTACAGAAATAAAATCATTTATCATTTAAGAGGTGGTCATCATGTCACAGTTCACACTCTTCTAGATTAAATCACAATAAATTTGATTATAATAACCGAATAAACCAAATATACCTTCGCATATGAGTACCTAGTCGCTCCCAACGTATTCGTGATACTTACTCACAGTCTATTCGCGCCGAAGCGGTGCAGAATCAACGCAGGAGAACGAGCTCCTTTACGTCAACTAATGATAAGTTACAACAATATTTTTTCTGATATTGACATAATTATTTGCATTGTCACACACATTTTAAAAATAGTATTTATAAAAAATCCTTTCAAATAGGTACCTACCACATAGTTTTAGTTGATATTTTCACACATCTAGTTCGTCACATTTTATTTCACCAAACCTAGTTACCATATTATTAGACAATAATTGTTTGTTAAGTTTGCTTGGATCTTGCTCAAACTATTTTTACAGTTGGATTAATTTGTGGATAACGATGATGGTTGCGTGATTAGTGATTACTTAAGGTGACGCAGTCCGCGCAGTGGCGCCCTCATCGTTAGTTTTGTTATTTCTTTTATTATAGAATGAAAATGCAGAAAATAAATACCTTAAGTTGTGCTCCACAAGATTATACTTTAATATTGTTACGAACGGTAGTTTTACATTGTTTAGTTTTATTATATTATAATCCTCAAAACGGAAAATAGTGGCCACTATTTTCCGTTTTAAGAATTATAAAGGATGAGGGCGCCACTGCGCGGTTGGCGTCGCCTTAAATGTTTTATAAAATATCTGTAAGTACCTAAAAATTAAGCATTGCGCAATTGTTTGTTATCCTGGAGAAATAAAATAAAATAAAAATATCCAGTTGTGAACAGGTAGCTGTATAGGTATTATTCGCGGCGTGTCCTTGAGTATCGACATGATAAGTCTAGTCTGTTTGTGTGGGAGTACCTTACATACGGATAGGTAGGTATAGGTATGTTCTAGGTGATCAATTTAGCTAATAGTTACGTCTATTTGCCATAGTTAGGTCTCGGAAACTAAAATCAATATCATAGGTACAAGTTTTGGAATTGGAATTTAATGAATATAACCCAAAAAGTTTATAAGGTCTAAATTCAAGCTACGTCTTCTTGTCATCTGATTCTGCGAACATTTTCAAATGCCCAGAAGAACACAAAGTCAAAGCATTTATTTCAAATAGGCACTATTGAACGCCATACGATAAAATATTAATTTTATTGTTGATTTGATTCTAGTCGCCCCTTCCAAAAGGTAGTTTCGTAAAATGTTTTACAATAGATAGATTGTATTCATCTATACTATCTATACTAATATTATGAAGAGGAAAGATTTGTATGTATGTTTGTAACGAATTGACTCAAAAAGTACTGGACCGATTTTAAAAATTCTTTGTCCATTTGAATGCTACATTATCACTGATTAATATAGGCTTTTTTTCCACCCGTGCGAAGCCGGGACAGGCCGCTAGTCTAATATATAAAAATCTCGTGTCACAGTGTTTGTTATCGAACTCCTCCGAAACGGCTTGACAGATTTTTATGATTTTTTTTGTGTAATGTTAGGTGTGAGAATAGGTCGTAGGCAATTTTTTTTTTTGCACAAACGCGTTTTCGGAGTCAACTAGTAAATATATAGTTATATGTGAAAACGATACGTCTAGAATAAAATTACTATACCACACAACGCAAAACACAGATATCCTAACAGCAATTAATATGCACATGGACCTAGAGTCGAAAAACTAATTTACCAATAGGTTAGGCATATCCATATTACACGAACTGAATAGGTAGAATTTAATATTCCACAAAGCCTTATCTGACTTTGCCAGCCCAATTGCCTTTTTAATTTCCGCATGGTTGTGCTGATATATGCAAATGTAAACGCTCAAGTAAATAATAATACATAGCGTTAAACATTATCACATAATATTTTAATATTGTAAACAGGTTTATTGATTGAACCTGTTTAGACAGGTATAGAAATAAATCGACATAAAAGACTAGTTGTGATTGTTAGTATTCTATGATGTCATTATTGAGGCTTCTGTAATATTTCTTGGCAGTAGACAAAGGATTGGGTCTTCATTTTTCTAGAGGTCTCTTGCCTCTCCTTGTACAGTTCGCCGCTCATCAGGGATAACAACAGCATTTCCTACGCAAATATCCTGCAGATCTGAAGGCCAATAATTCTCGTAGTTTAAAACGTTCCAAATCTAGTCGCAGTCTCATCTCAGCGACAAACAAATGTCAAAAACTTGTCAAAATGTAGGGAAATTCGAGGTATTTTTAACAGATTGAGACTGAGATCAAACTGTGAACGTTCTTAAAATTACGAGAATTGCCCCTCTGGTAGTGTCGTGTGACGGGTTGTTGGAGCTCCCTAAAATAGGGTTGAGCTACACGTTTACTGATCCATGCTTGCCATCTGTTGGGACAGGTCAACTCAAAGCTGCAACGTCTCTTTCTTCAAAAGATCCAGACATGGCCCTGTATTCCGGAGCAGCGGGATTGTCCGAAAAGGTTACCGCTGCCCCGGACCATAAAGGGCTAAGGAAGGAACACGGGTGGGTTTTAGTCAGTAAGAGTTTGACACTCCCTTCTGCTCCATCCAGAGCGGGGGGGTCATATGATGATTTCCCATCCACAAAAAAAAAAATGGCCCTGTATTGTTGGACTCACATAAAGTCCTAATAATAAAATGTTTAGATTTTAAAAGACCATGACCTGAATTTGTTTCGGCATTTCTTCTCAGGGATCAGTCAGTTAGGAAATGCCGGCGCCGTCTAAATGCATAGTTTTTAAAATAATGACCAACAAAATACTATTGAGCAAAAGTGTCGTAAAATATCTACTTACATAAATAAACATTCAATTTCTCATCAGTATGCTGGCCTCGCTTTGTATGAAACTCCGTTAACGTCAAAATGTTGTCTACTGTACTTACAAACATACCACAGAGAAGTACTAGTTGCTGATTATTTTATGTCTACCTCCTGCAGCTTTTATGCCTTGTCTCACACAGATAAGGAAAGAGCGTTAAACATGGCAATTTCAGATTTATAAGCATAGATTTCCTCATTGTTCTTTTTTTACCTATGTCTGTAAAATACTTCATCCTTTTCCAACCTTTTTAGGTGATCAGGCGTTATGATACCATCCAGTGGGGTAATTGCGTAAAATACTAACAGTAGGAATGGTTTTAATTTTGACAGTTCAACAACATTCATTGCATTATTTACGTATTTGAGCAGACAACTTTTTCGAACATAGGAAGCCAATGGGTTATTGGCAATATCCTTCAAGATTATTCAGATTGTGATTCATAGCGTATTACGCCATTAAGGTGCTGTTTCAGCGTGAGGTCTTGGGTTCGATCCCCAGGTGGGGCAAGGGTTATTGGAATTTTCGGTAGCAGTACCTACTATCAGCCCGGGGTCTAGATTTATGGCAGGTATTATGGCTATAGGCTAGTCTCCTATAATTATATGGGACTTAAAACACAACTAGAACTACTATATTTTGGGATGCATGAAGAAGCCTCCTCGTGTAGCGCAGTTTGTTTCGCCAGTTACTTAACTGAACCGAGCCCTCGGCGCATCCTGGACAGTCACACCCAACGCCTTATTAGACTGGCTAACCTGGTTTGCGATCACCCTCACCCGGAGTCTGGCGTCAAGCAGCCTGCTGTTCTTCGATGCGTGGGGAGTTCCAGTGCTCGTTTGATCATAGACCTCATCCACCGCTTCCTATCAGGCGTGATCGATCGAGGTCAAGAGCCCAAGGCCCATTCAGTAATAAAAAAAACTAGAGAAATGAATGAATTAATACGGGTCCTCTGCCTAGACATTCTTAATACAGGAATAACGTTATGTAATCAACCGCTTAGTCCTACTGAAACGTATTCAATGTCACTTTGCATAAGTATTTGTTAGTGTTAGTATTCTGCGTGCACATAAATCGATAACTGTTAGCGAGGTGCACCATGTTTTCCTTAACGGAGGGTGCTTTATTATTCAATAACTTGTTCTTGTTAGTTTTGTGGAGAATCGTTCTAACATTCTAGTTCAATTCAACGTATTTTACATACACAACACCGACCTGTATTTCCGGAAGGGTCAGGCAGAAGTGTGCCTATAGTACAGACGTCAGCACATCAAGCTACCCAAAACTGTCAAATTTTCCCAATCAAACTTGAACCTAATGCTTTAGCGATGAAGTTGAAAACTATTAAAGAATTTTGACATATTGTAGTAGCTTGATTTGCTGGCGTCTGTACATTAACAGGATTCTTTTGAATTGTAAGGATCTTTGCAGATGCAAATCTCAAGTACGGAAACACAAAACAGCATCCTGATTGCGTAACACATTTTCAACCACAATCTGAATCATTTTCAATGATATTGCTAATCCATTGCTGCATATGTTTGAAAAAATTGTCTGCTCAAAAACGTAAAGAAAGCAATGAATATTGTTAAACTGTCAAAATAACAGCCACTGTAGTTAGTGTGTTACGCAATTACCCCGCTGGATTTTTACTACTCAATATTTTTGTAAACATTGCCCCGCATTCGAATCGTCCAATATTTGTTGTGGGTGTTTGCAGATGAAAATCTCACTTGCTCAAACACCCAAATTCTCTAATTTTTAACGCTGACAAGTGACAACACTAGGAATTGTTTATGATTGTTGAATGCACTTGGATGAATTAAACCGCAATTCTCACATAAACAAACATCAAACCACAGTACATTCATTGTTATATTTACCTCTGATTTTGAATCGCTGTCAATATCACAGTGATCTTTAATCTCATGACAATAAGGTCGCTGTTAGGTTGCTACAACTTTCAAGTCCACAGATATAGATACACCTAGATAACGCAAGAACAACTACTTCGCGTGCCTAAAATCGCACCAACTTACGTTCAAAAATCGTAAGCCGCCACTTTCGCGCTCAGTCCTGTGTATTGCTGGTTAGATGAGCGTGAGTGAGAAAGAGCGCTTGTGACGTCATAGTAGGTAGTCAAAAAAATGGCACGCTTGGTTTTTATACAGTTCGTGATACTTACGTTATCTGTGGTCAAGTCTGTCAAAATCACCAATCAAGTGATCTTTATTGCAGCGGGATTGTCCGAAAGGCTAACCGCTGCCCCGGAACACAAAGGGCTAAGGAGGGAGCACGGGTGGGTTTTAGTCAGTAAGAGTCTGACACTCCCTTCTGCTCCACCCAGAGCGGGAGGGGTCATTTGATGATTTCCCATGCACAAAAAAAAAAAAGTGATTTTTATTGTTATTGTAATAAGATCGCTCTTGGGTTGCAGCTGTAAAAGGTAAAATAATTGTGAAAGGGACTGTAGTATTAACTGACAGATTTACAAAGAGATGCATTTTGAAGTTATTACAGTCTTGCTGTAGTTTCTGTTTCCATTTTTCATTTATATTTTTACTAAGTTTTTCATTCGTTATATACTTATTCAATCGAACTGCGTAGTAGTGTTATTATTAGCTGAACTCGTTTCGTAATCACCACGTTTTGACGATAAAAAAAACCACTTTGCTCCAACTTCAAGGCAAAACGTAATAGGTATCATTGAGATGAGTCAATGTAGAGTAATTTTTTAAAGAGAATGCCCACGTACAGGAAAAGAATATCTTTCGGCGATCATCGTGTATCTTCGGAAATACGAACACGCGATGAAGAGATATTATAAAGAGCTTTTAAAACCATGGAAGAACTTGTATTTTATAATAGTTAGAAAATTATGGATTGACAACTCTATGCTATTCCAAAAAACATATCCGTAGGTAACAGATGACGATCTGTGATCGGAGTTGGTAACCCGACATAAATAAATTTTTAAACAAACGCGCAAGGTGCACTACTACAAAACTCGGCTGAATCAAACTTAGAAGCTTTGCCTCTGTCGGAGGTTACTCTGTGGCGTTCGTGTTAATTCGGAAACACGAAGATTACCGAAGCGTATACATTTTCTGGTTGACCTGTACCTATTTATTTGCCAACCATAAACTATACCATGATAAAAGGCATAATTTCTACTCTAAGTATTTAAAAAATAACACACTGATTTTTAGGTTCAAGTAAAGGATCTTGATAGACAGCAATAATATAGATAATTATTTATTTTAATTATTCCTTAACACCCTACTTACTTCCTCAATCAATCAACCTACAGACCGACCTATCGCAGTCCACTGCTGGAAATAGGCCTCTCCCAGGGTGCGCCATAACACCCCCGTTCCTCCGCCTTTCGCATCCAGTCCGTCCGAGCCACCTTCTTTAGTTCGTCCGTCCATCTAGCTGAGGGGCGTCTCACGCTACGCTTGCCGATACGCTATCTCCACTCCAGGACTCATCTGCTCCAACGCCGGCCATCGGTCCTTCGACAAATTAACATGGCCAGCCCTCTGCCACTTCAATTTGCTTACTCTGCAAGCTATGTCGGTAACTCCGGTTCTTCTCCGGATAGTTTCATTCTTGTTCCTGATTTTATCCTTCAAAGAGACTCCGATCATTTTCGTACTGAACAACAAACAATAAATTAAAATCTGCCTTGATCTGCCTAACTTTTACCCATAATCCCATTTTTAAATATGACTGCATTTATTTGAATTTATTGTTGTACACACGGCTACACATCAAGCTATACATTTCCAGTTTAAGCTGAACTTGCATTGTATAGGTTTTTCGTACAATCAGAAGTCAGCTTATACTGGTTATGTATAGCTTGAAGTGTAGCCGTGCGTACTACTAACCGAGATAAAACAAGATGATTAATATCTTCTTTACTAAAATCGTAAATGTAAATGTTTATTGAAACGTCTCATTGGACAAATAAACATAACAAGTTAATCGACAGACTATAAATATGAAACGAGTTTTTGTGACAGCATGAATTATCTTATATTGATTGTTTGCATGACAGCACTAAACGCGATCCATTTAAATTCATAATGTAGCTCAAACACAGGCTCAAGATAAGACACCGTCGCGTCGATCTGTATGTAACTTATTTAAACATTGTTATTACCTTAAAATAAATTTAACATAATAATTATGTCTGCAACTTTTGGTGACATTCAATTTGCTATAGGTCTCCAAACTGGGCGGTGCCTATATCTTGGGGACCTGAGATACATAATTCTGTTGTGGTATGGATGGATATACATGATCAGCCTATAATGTTCCCGCTGTGGGAACACAAGCTTCCTTTCAGTGAGAGGGAGTGGCCGTAATCCACCACGCGGGGCCAGTGCGGCGGGGTAATTGCGTAACACACTATTAGTAGTAATGGGTTTCAGTTTGACAGATCAACAACGTTCATTGCGTTTTTTACATTGTTGAGCAGACACATTTTTCCAACATATGAAGCAATGGATTAGCAATATGCTTCAAAATGATTCAAATTGAGATCGATAGTGTGTTTCGCAATTAGGGTGCAGGTTGGTAGATGTCACACGTCTAACAATTCAAGGTCTTGTTGTCAAAGGTTATCTTATACGTGGTGCAATATCTTAGTAAATATATATTTTTTTTGTGATTCAAATACCATGCTCATCCGTCATTTTGTCTTCTGTAGGGGTATATCATCAATCATCATTCGTTGATATGCATTTATATATCACAAATTCGACACTTTACAACTTCAGGCCCAGAAAATCAGCGTCAGGCACTAGTTGTCCGCGAGTTTTGCTGAACAGATTTCGTGTTCTCTATGACACGATGAACGTAACCGCGCGGAATGAACGCGAAGTTGGCGTGATTAGCTACGTGGTCTCGAGTAAGGAATCATTGAGTGGTCTTAGTGAATTAGGGCCCAGAGCCTAGTTGGAGCAACCGTACTCATTCCTGCTATTTGCCTTCTTACATGAATTTAAGGACGGACGGACTTCACACTTTTTATTTGACTTTATTTCCTCATCTTTCATACACGTTCACTCAAATTTTTAACCACTTTGTTATCAGAACATTACAGTTTAATTGAAATAGTAGCCAAACACAACATAGGTAGTAATAACTACGAAGATAAGCACTACGGAAAAATTCATAACATTTTAATCGCGACCTTTGAGAAAATATTTTATGCAAAGTTGAAATAAAAACTCGCAACTGAGTTAGCAGAGTTCCTTCTGTACTCCTGACCTTATGGCCTCGAAATAGCAGCAACATCTACAGTTAATAATACTAGTTAGACTAGTGTACTAGTTAGACTAGTATACTAGTGTACTGGTAAGACTAGTATTTTTAGCTAGTTAATCCGGAATAGATTTGTGTAGGTTCTCACTGCTGTGACTATAATCCATTTATATGTATAAAATAACGACAAAATGTTATCTATACTAATCTATATATACTAATCATAAAGTTGAAGAGTTTGTTTGTTTGAACGCGCAAATCTCTGAAACTACCGGCCAGATTTGAAAAATCTTTTTACATTTGATAGCCCGATTCTCGCTGCTATGTAACGTCATGGAACCTAAGGAGTAGAGCAAAAATTAAAAAAAAAAAAACAGAAGGTACGCTAAGCGAAAACGAATAACACGGGTCGACGATGCGATGCGACGGTCCATCGGGGGTACAAGAATTCCACGTAAACGAAGTCGCGGGCAGAAGCTAGTGGTATAATAAATGGAGTATAGACACATCAAAGTCTACCGTTTGAATTGACCTTTACAAAAATGCAAATAAAGCGGTTATTTTTACCAACAAATTACTCAATGTTAAGGCCAAAATAACACACAAACATGAAAGTTTTATAGGCAAAACTTATGTCATAAAGAAATCAAGTAATGGAAGCGAATCCAAGCTTTTCCAATCACCGATCGAATGTGCCCCCGAATTTCTAAATGATTCATGATCCTCTGGGGACGAGCAAACACGCAATGGTATTTTTCAACATGAAAAAGGATTGGAACAATTCGTATATTATACCGGCTGCGCCGCGCGGTTTCACCCGCGTAAATTTTGTTCCCGTGGGAATATCGGGATAAAAAGTATACTATGTGTTATTCTGATGTATAAACTATATTACTATAAAGTTTCATCAAAATCCGTTCAGTAGTTTTTGCGTGAAAGAGTAACAAACATCCATCCATCCATCCTCACAAACTTTCGCATTTATAATATTAGTAGGAAGTAGGATTTACTAAATTCAAAATGGCCAACGGTTTTTCAATGTCATATTAATAATCAGCCAATCATGTTCCCACTGCTGGGCCACAGGCCTCCTCTCTTCAAGAGGGAGTGGGCTGTAATCTACCATGCGGGTCCAGGTCGGGTTGGTAGATGTCACATGTCTTCAAATTTTTGGTTCTAGGACATGCCGGTTTCCTCTCGATGTTTTCCTTCACCGTTGAGCAGTGCTGATGAAATTATATATTTAAAAAAAAACTACCGACTTCCAAAAAACACTACAAAGTGAAAAATAACTTTAATTTTGGAAGTCGGTGTCGTTGGTTCCGCATTTTCTTATATTGACACCGACTTCCGAAATTAAAGTTATTTTTTACTTTGTAGTGTTTTTCGGAAGTCGGTAGTTTTTTTTTGTTAAAAAGTTTTTTATTATTCACTTTTTAGTGGACCAGTTTGTAATTTATCTAAGTTACAATAGCCTAATGTCAACTGCTCATCACCTTTTACAAAATATTGCTTTTCCCGATGCAAGGACGTTAATTGTTGAGGAGTTCTCCTTATAAGAACCAGGAGAACTGCAAGGAGCTGATTGAGAAGTCACTATCAGCTCCACTTCACGATACGCATTGTGCTTAGCAACCACATTAAAGTACCTAATCGAATCGCAAACCGTGAAATATTTATTATTGAGTAGTTCCGATGGCCATCTGTGGTCTTCATCATCAGTTCCACTTCACCAAATGGTGCTTTCTGAGAGCAAATGCACGAGTTACTATAAAAAATACCCAAATCGCTATAGGTGTTTCCCTCGATTTTCATGGGATTCCCTCATCAGATTCCAATTTGGTGACAATGGGACCACCTCGGGAGCATACCCTTTCAAACAAAAAAAGAATTTTGAAAATCCGTCGACAATTGGCGGAGTATTCGATGAACAAACATACAAAAAAAAAAAGCAGAGTACCTCCTCCTTTTTGTGAAGTCGGTAAAAAAAGGAAACCGCCTGTCTAACTGGTAAGTCGGGGCCGTTAGCACTGGGCCTCCACTGCTGTCAATGTCATCTCTGTTTTACTTAACCAAAATTCATTTACCCTTAATTAGGTATAATTAATGTTTATTTTTTAGACTATTGTTGGGTTTCTGAATGTTTTGTTACTCTCGAACTTTTTGTGTTTTTATATTTTTCCTTGTGTTTTTTGCAGTCGCAGTGGTATTTTCAAAGGCTCGCTTAGTTAAAACAAAATAACACCAGTCATTAAGTCCGCATTTGTACAGTAATTTTTACTTGTGCAAGTTTTCATTTATACATACATGATATACAAATAATTGCATATTAAAGTATATACTTACGGTACTTATAACATTTTTTTTTATATTTTCTGTCTGTCCATTTGTTCCGGCTAATCTGCAAAACGGCTGGACTGGCACATAACTGATGTTATAAGGAGTAACTTAAGATATTATATGCTGTCATTAGAATTAATTATCTTTTTGTTTGCATGTGTTTCTGTGACAAATAAACTTATTTTTCTTTCTTATAGTTATATTATTTTAGAAAAAAAATTAGGGTTCCGCGCAAAAGAATTAAAACCCAGAAAATCTAATTAGTTTTGCGACATGCACGCGAACAAAACCCGCGACATCGTTCGCGTGCACAGCTAGTAAATAAATAAACATTTAAATGAAGTGCACTTAGACTTTACAGGTCACTTGTCAAAAAGATCTATTAGGAGCTTGATTCAATTTCCGGAAAAGCACAAACCACCAGATAAATAGATGAATGCAACGAAATTATCTTCTAAAAGATAACTGATACATATAACTGGAACATGTCCAGAGATGGAGAAAGCTGTCATAATAAAAAGAAGATGCCGCATTATATCCGCAGGCACTTCGGATTTACCCAAACGGCTAGTTATTTTTTTTTGTTTACAAGTGTTTTCTAATATTCGATGCCTATTCTTTACACTTCTTAAATGTCATGTCAATTGTAGGACAGCATGTTTTGCTATGGCTATAATATCCCCGTGACCTAGGTTCGTCACGACATGATTAATAATAAATGTAGCAATAATAAATGTCTTTAGTACAAGGCAATTCAAGTACCTTAGGACTTGGGTAGAAAGCGTGAAGAGAAAAAGAATTCTATTGAACATTCTTACAGCTGTGCATACTGTACCAAGTTTCTATTTAAAGAGGTTTCAGTAAGTAATTCATTTAGCACTGCAGGCAAAGTTCGGACACGGACTCGTGAATATGGCTCAAAAGATTTGGTGAACCAGATTCGAACCGGCTGCGGTATATACTCCCTGGCTAAGTTTTAAGTTTATCCGTAACTAGTTAGAGTTTGACTCATTTTTGGAGAGTGCAATCATCCGTTTTTTTATTGCACTTCCCATGATAACTAATAAGAGCACGTGTGCGCGTGTTACTTGTGGTCGGCCCAATAAGATTTTTTTCTTCCATTCGAATTCTCCCCTTATCAACCGAAGCGCTAGCATTCACGGCTCTTTTTCCTTTAAATTTTTTTTTTCTTTTAATTTCATTTCACTTGCTAAAATAATACCGGAATGGTTATAACTGTCAAAATAATAAATTCGAACTCCAAGTTTGCCATGTTACCATTTGTCCTTTAGAGGAAGCTCGATGGTTATTTTTTTAGTCTACATACGCCAGACGTGTCTGCTCCAATCCCAATTCAGTAAGGCAAGGCTGACAGCTTTTTGTAACGTATGAACAATATTTTAGAGTGCACTATTGTATTTCTTCTTGAATACTGCAATAACTCACTACCATTTAATAGTTTTCTGCATTCAATGTTATGTTCAACGTTGCATTTATTGTTATTTATAGCCCCTCCATGGTCTTCTTTATCAGTTTTATTCCATACGAATCTCTAAGTAACAAAATCCAATCCAACTATCGCTTGAATATCAATCTCTTTATATTCTTCTTTCTCGACAGATGAAAATAAAACATCTTTATACTACACGATCATCAAATATCTTCTCGCCTCAATGTTATGACTACAGTCTTTAAGCTATGCAATAGACGCACTAACAGAGTTCCCATTCGCAAAACAAATGAAGATAATAATTATAGTGACATCATACTATATCAAATAGTAGGTAGATATATATATATATATATAGTAAGATAGTAGGTAGGTACAGTTACCAATTGTGGTCGCTGTGATTGTGATTATCTCTGAATACAATTCAGTTTGGTCGTTCACGATAATTGGCGGTAACGTACACTGATTGACAATTTTTACGGCACACAAATTGTCCGAGTCGTTTGTTGGTTGACTACGTGTATCGGATACGTTTTGTTGACTTTGCTAATTAGAACTGCAGTATTTACATAATGAATTAACAGGATTTATACCATGCTAACGTAATTGGTGTTCTCTCTATTATTTGTAAAAGCATTATGATTTATCTGCGTGCATTTCATTTGCATAGCCTAATTTTGATATAATTTGTTGTATATTTAAACTGAACTCTGATTTTTAATTTGCTAGACCAAAATTACAGCTAAGCTACCTACTAAATAATGTCATGTTGATAAAAAAGGTAACCGCACCGTATGTTACTATAGTCACTATTTTACTAAAGTTTGTCTCTTTTTTAACGTCTATATTATAATAAAATCCAGTAATTGTGCCTTCACTCAAATATAAGTACGGTTATATGTATGGAAAGATAGATGAGTTGGAAGCTTAATTATTCCAGCGAGATGCTGACACTGCCTGTCGAAGTCATTAGCACGATCCCATCAATTTCAGCACTTAACCCCGACGTAGTTCATTGCACTAACTCCATAGCACGATGAGTTGATGAATATTTCATAATCTCTACGTTGCTTCTCTCAGTAGTACTCGTAGTGTGACGTTTTGAATTTCAAAATAGTTGCTTCCTTAGTTAAACTTGAACACCACTTAGCACTAACTTTTGAAGAAAAACATTTCAAAGTGCAAAAACCTGACAAAAAAGTAAATAGAGGTATTTTGACAGATTACGGCAAAGATGTGAATGAGACCATTCTTAAAGATACGAGATTTGAACCAAAATAGGTAATCCAGTCACGAATTGCTAAGAAGTGGTAGAAGAGTTAAACTTGAAAACCGCTAAGTAGTAACTTCTGAAGGAAAACATTTCAAAGTGCAAAAATCTGAAAAAAATGTAGGTAGATGTATTTTGAGTTTTTGACTGATTGAGACAAAGATGAAAATGAAACCATTCTTATAGGTACGATATTTCAACCAAAATGGGTAATCCAGTCACGAATTGTTAAGACATGCTAGAAGATTTGATGTCCCAGTGGTTGATGCTTTGCCTCATGCTTAAGGTTGTGGGTCCGAGCAAGTACCAATGTGACTTTTTCAATTCATATATACTTTCTGAGTTTGTCTTGGATGTTACTGACATTCGTGAGGTAACCTGGGCTTACAGTTAGTTAACTATAAGCTCAGGTTTTTAGCCAGGAATTTATCCCACGGGAACGTACTGCCGGGATAAAAAGTATCATATGTGTTCATCCAGGTTATAAACTATATGTGTGCCAAATCTGTTCAGTAATTTTTGCGTGAAAGAGTAACAAACATCCATCCATCCATCCTCACATACTTTCGCGTTTATAATATTATTAGTAGGATAAATATTAAATATAGTAGGAAGTAGGATATAAGTCTGAAATCGCCAACTCGTCTTGAGCAAGTATGGTAATCGATGCTCATGCTTTCTTTGAATGAGAACAGGCCTTGCCCTGCATTGGGACAGTTATAGGTTGGTATTGCAAGAGTTGATTTTCATCAACTCTGCCAAAAGCATAAAGAATAATGAAGCTTATGTCTTGAAAGAGACTGCTAAATAAAACCGAAGATTATAAACTGCTTTAAGTAATATCAAAGGATGGATGAGAATCCTTGTTTACTATTGACGATTTCCTCTTATCTAAGCGAGTCAATTATACTGTATTTTAATTACCTATCATAAATGTTAGGCTATAGGCAGACACGACTTTTAAACGGCTAGTAATCTTGACTCTGTTATTATCTACAACTGTGCTCTTTCATGCATAAGCAAGCTGTACCTGATGTGTCACGATAGACAGCAAAACTAATTATATTGACGCGTTTTTTATTATTAAGTCTTTATTGCTGATACTAAACATTTTTTCTTTTTATAGTAGTATAAACTGTTTTAACTTTTAATCGAGCACATCAGATTTCCCCGTTGTTGTCAGCTTGTCCTATGATACATATAGGCTCTTCCAATAGTTTTTATTCTTCTCTATTTTTAGCTTTTCATGACCAGCTTGTCCCTTCAATAACCTTAGTATTTATATTATATGTCCATCTTTTAGCTTATCTGCCTCTTTTTTTCTTTTGCCATCATGTGGTTACCTTTCCGTAATGATTATGGTTCATTTTATTCTGCTCACTCTCTTTTCATGTGTCCTGTCCATCACCAATTCAACTGTCTCAACAACTACCGAACTATTGACACGATTGACACTTACCGAACATGAAATCGTCGCCCAAAATCAATTGATCGATGTATGAATTTTTTTAACGAAAAATTTGAGATTCACAGCTCTATATTGCCGGCGATAGTTTATTGGTTGGACTCACACCCAGTTTCTGAAATGCCATTTAAACTGCCGTCAATCCCAAGTCAACTTACATCTGATTGCTTGTTCCAATCGATTGCTCCATGCAGGCAATGCTGTCCGACATATAGGTGTTGCGTTCTGTTTACGTATTTATTTCTGCTAGAGTATAGTTATCAATCTTTTTCTTGGTATATTGGCTGCGCTATGGGAAATATTTTAATTTAATGTTTTGTTTTGTTTTTCGTAATGTTAATTACTTACTGTTATATAGAATCAAGTTCTTCTAACTGAGCAGGCATCAGTGCTGCTGGGGAGTTCGTTGCGCCACTTCTTTATCCCAGCTAAAGCACTAAGAAGTGATGAAGGAACTGCCTTATGTCATTTTGACGTTCAATAACTACTGATTCTCAGTCTAGTTCGAATAAATGACTTTTGATTTGTTCTGATTGAGAACACAGCCTTATTGGAGTATATGTTTATGAATAAGGATTATCCAATCTGAGTTGCAATCATCGCATTATCCGTTATAAAGTGCCATAAAGAGAACAAAGGGATTACAAAGTAATTGTAAAAGCTTATGTAGGTACGCAGATAATCACTTTTGTGTAATACGTCTGATCTGTATTACATGTAATGGTAGGAAAGTTAATTTTATTTTGAAATACTTGTGTCTTTTATGGGAATATAAATTGTATCAAGTAAGTACCTTCTTTGTATAAAACATTTTGGATTAATTACTTCTAATATAGTATCAAATAAAAAGGATAGAAGGATTGTGTGAAAAATTATCTGGCTAGAAAGGGACAGAAATAAAGAATGAAAGTGGTTTTTTTTTCTCAGTTTTTCAAATCGTTGCGTAAGTTATTACTAACAAATGCCTGCACTGACTGAACAAGTCCACTTATTTTATGTGGTTCTTTCCTCAAAAGACCATTTCAGACAACAATCTACTTTTGATGAGGTCTTCTTTTGATCTGACCAAAATTATGTATTTAAAAGAGGCTGCGACCTCTGAGTTTGTTTCGGCCTTTCTTCTCAAAGTTGTCAGATAGATTTTTGGGCCAGGCACCAAAGACAACGAACACATTAGTTGACACTTGACAAGGCAGCATGATCCCTGACCTTAGCCTGTTCCACAAGGAACAAAGGGAAAGAAAAGAAAAGAGCAAAGACCTCTTCTCATAAGTGTTTTTGTATTCCCCCGTAGTTGTTTCTTTTACCGGCGGTATATAGTAGTGTCCTATATTTACTTGCTAATCAGAACACACATTGAATACAATTACCAGGTTATGAACCGTGAAAATCATCTTCTAATATATAAAATTCTCGTGTCGCGATGTTTGTTACCAAACTCCTCCGAAACTGCTGGACCGATCCGTATGAAATTTTGTTTGCATATTGGGTAGGTCTGAGAATCGGCCAACATCTATTTTTCATACCCCTATTTTATTTGCAAAACGACGCTTGTGGGTTCAGCTAGTCAATTTATACAGGGTTATTTGAAAAACACCAGCAACCTCTTAACAGGTCATTGTACTCATCATTATCAACAACTTTTTACTATGGGACCAAACCTAGGCCAATTCTGCTAATTTAAAACGTTCAAAATCTAGTCGCAGTCTCATCTCGGCGACAAACAAATGTCAAAAACTTGTCAAAATGTAGGGAAATTTGAAGTATTTTTGACAGATTGAGACTGAGATCAGACTGTGAACGTACTTAAAAATTACGAGAATTGCCCCTCACAAATCACGAAAAAAAAATCAGCTGTTCCCTACATTTTGACGAGATAGACGAAGATAAATGTAGGGAACAGCTGATTTTTTTTTCGCGATTTCAGGTTTGGTCCCATAGTAAAAGTTGTTCATAATGATGAGTACAATGACCTCTTAAGAGGTTGCTGGTATTTTACAAATAACCCTGTATATAAATAAAACAAATTCGGGTTAGTTACACCATTTATAACTCAAAAACGGCTGGACCGATTTTTATGATCTTTGATTTGTTGAATTTGTCTCTGGCCCGAATAGCAGAATAACTATTAAAACAAGGTCAAAATTCACGAAAAGAAATTAAAAAACAACATTTATAGATTCTGAGGCGCGCCAGGTCAGCTAGTTATTTATAAACCATATTATTATCTAGAAACAAAAAAGCGATGGTTCATCATTTAAAACATTTAGAACAGTGGTGGTCTAGAGTTTTAACGGCGACTTAAAAGTCGTCGGTCGTGGGTTCAAACCCAGACAGGCTCTTTGTGTAAATAATTTCATCACCACTGCTCTCAAAACGGTGAAGGAAAAAATTGTGAGGAAACCGTCATGTCAAAGCAGCAACAATTCGAAAACTTGTGACATCTACCAACCCGCACTGGGCCCGCGTGGCAGGTCAAAGCCCACTCCCTCTCAAAGAGAGGAGGCATGTGTCTCAGCAGTAGGAACAATAAAAGCTGATTACGTATATCATTTAAATTGTTTCATTTTCGACGTATCAAATTGTAAGTCTGTATTGAAAAGGAATTTATATTGTTTACATCAGTTTTGTAGTATCCGTATGGTTAATAATACATATACCCTAAATTATGTGTATCGAGGTCACCGGTAATAATAACTTTGTTACCACGCTCTTTCCTTTGTTTGTTTCCAACATTTCCTAATGACACACAGTATGGTCACACACAATCATCTACCTCCTGAATATAAGCCTGTTGACAAGGCTAATTCTGTTTTGCAGGTTGTATCTTTTGGCAATTTGCATGAACTATGATAGCTAATGTCGTGTTTAAAATATTTACCAGTGCGGTGGTTAGAAGACTAACCGTTTAATGGCCGATTCCTATAATTTACGAACAGTTATTGGTTAAAATTATGACTTGTATATTTACCAATAATGAAACATAGACCTTGTAGCTCTGCAAAGTGGACCCTCCCATATGGATGTAGCTATCACATGTAAAATTAATTTATGAATCTATTTATATACCTAGTTTGGCAATAAAAAATGCTACCATTAGTAATCAAAACGATTCGTTTTTGTTTTTATGAACCGAACATAATATGCGCTGCATATTCATACAAATATTGCAACAGGTGAAGGTTAATATATAATAATGCACCCAAATAAACACATGACTACCGAAAATATTGGTAGAATCACCGCGCTTGACAATCATGCTGGCGATCACAAAACCGATCTTGTTATCACATCACAATATAATAGTCCTCACTACTTCATTCGCCTTATTCCCACGAAGTTTCAGGAAGCTATTCTTTGTCAGCCACACAACTTCACTGCGCAATAATTACATACACAAATGTTTCCTTTCATTTGTTAGGTGAAGTTTCAAAACAGTCAAACATTTACAATTGTCTGATGATAACTAAGCTGCGTCAACAACAGTTCAAGACGCTCTCTTTTGTATTTTTCTTTAGTGTACCATTAAATTACGGATTTTCCGTCTGGCTTCACACCGTGGGTTCTATCAGATCCGAGTAGACAACATAATCATATATCTGAACAGAATAGCCAAATTTAGCTAACCATAGATCATGTGAAGTTTGTAAAATGAGATATTTTTAAGCTTTTTTTATCGAATGAAGTAGCTTATAGACAGTCACATTGTTCACCGGTGTATGTAAACGAACGTTTTGTGCCGGTATCAAATGAAATTGAAATCGATACATTTCAATTTATTACTGGTTTAAAGATGTAACTAAGCTAGAGTAATAGCCTAGTAGTAATAACGTAAGCTATAATACCTAATGTAAACTTACTATCGTTTATGTCCTTGAACAAAAACTTCTATAAATAAATACCTTTAACTTTGAATACTGACCTAGCCTATTATAATCGTCCTATTATGTTTCGACTGCTGGGACACAGGCTTCCTCACACAGAGAGGAAGTGGGCTGTAATCTACCACGCGGGCCCTGTGCGGGTTGGTAGATGTCACATGTCTTCGAATGTTTGGTTCTAGGACATGCCGGTTTCCTCACGTTGTTTTCCTTCACCGTTTTGTGAGCAGTAGTGATGAAATTACTAGCTGCGCCCCGCGGTTTCACCTGCGTAAGTTTTGATCCCGTGGGATCATCGGGATAAAAAGTATCCTATGTGTTATTCTGATGTATAAACTATATTACTGTAAAGTTTCATCAAAATCCGTTCAGTAGTTTTTGCGTGAAAGAGTAACAAACATCCATCCATCCATCCTCACAAACTTTCGCATTTATAATATTAGTAGGAGTAGGATAGTAGGATTTACACAAAGTAAAGCACGTGCCTGAGGTCGAACCCTGCTCGCCTAGCCTATAACTAATTCTATTCATGTCATACGCAATACACTGCTCCTCAAAACACAACATTTTCTTCGCATTAGTCACACGAACAGAGTTATCTTGTGTATCGTTCTTGATTAAACTATGTTAATCCATACTATCTCTTATATTTAAAGTAGTATTACCATTTTCTTTGTCTACAATAATAATTTTCCTTTCGTCTAGAAGTTAAATCTTTAAGATTTTGTCATAAATCTAAGCAAACACTACTGTTTGCTAAATACATCTTTTACCAAAAATATGTGTTTCATATTTTACGAGGTTTTTATTATTTGCAATGCATTAAATAACACTAAAAAAAATTGCATGACGCTGAATTTAAACAGTTGCCAAATCTGTTCAAAATATCATTAAGACTATGCCGACCGCACAGTGGCGTCCTCATCGTTTGTTTGGTTATTTCATACAATTTAGAATGAAAATGCAGAAAACAAGCACGTTAAGTTGTGCTTCACAAGATTATACGTTAATATTATTAGAAACGGTAGTTTTATATTGTTTAGTTTTATCATAATCCTTAAAACGGAATATAGTGGCCACTTTTATCCGTTTTAAGGATTATAATGAAACTAAACAATATAAAACTACCGTTTTCAATAATATTAACGTATAATCTTGTGAAGCACAACTTAACGTGCTTATTTTCTGCATTTTCATTCTAAATTGTATGAAATAACCAAACAAATGATGAGGGCGCCACTGTAGGGTCGGCACAGTCTTAATAATTTTTCATCAAAATCAACATTAATTTGGAACGAAAAACAAATCATTAAGCTTCATAAATCAATAAAGTTAATAAAACAATTTTTTATATGGATCGATGTAGGTACCAATGGCGAGGGTACGCACGGCTACACATCAAGCTATACATAACCAGTATAAGCTGACTTCTGATTGTACGAAAAACCTATACAATGCGAGGTCAGCTAAAACTGGAAATGTATAGCTTGATATGTAGCCGTGTGTACCATACAACTCGATTCCCGCCGGATTCCCTTCGAAAATTCAGAACACAACCACTCTATAGTCAATTCATCATTGAAATATAATGAAACGTTTTATTGACTTTTTTTTTGCTCCGGCTTACCTCTGTCATAAATTCCCCCTTTGCCACTGGTAGGTACAATATAAAATTTGCCTTCACAAATACACAAACAGTTTCTCATGACGATATTAACATTTTAGTATCGCTGGCATTTTAAAATAGTCCCTCAATCAACGGTCGGTTCATGGCGGGCGAATGAATTATGCAAGAGTATTGACTAGTCCCGGCTTCATTTGAAATAACGCTTGTCGCCGATGTCTGGAACAGCTCTTAAAATTATGAGACGAGGATTGAATCAATTGTACAAAGGTTTCTATGAAATAGTTTCATTTGAGACTCCCTTTTTCTTAGAAAGGCCACAAAATCGACCTCAATAAGGTGGCTGGAGCAGACTGGATTCGAATGGCGAAGGACAGGGTGTTGTGGCGCAACATAGGAGAGGCTTATGTCCAGCAGTGGACTATGATAGGCTGAGTTGATTGACACCTTAGAAAGGGGGGTTAAACTACGCTTGCCGCGGTTGGCCGGTGGATCGGTGACCATCTTTACCTACATACCAAAAACCCCTCCGTGCCTCGCAAAGCACGTCTAGCCGTTAGTTCCGGCTGTAATTCGTGGACAGTCGAGTCGTCAGAAGCCTGTAAGTCTGGCAACCAGTCTTACCAAAGGGTATCGAGTTACCCACCAGTCACTGGGTTGTGGAGGTCAGATTGGCAATCACTCCATCTAAAATACTGGTATTCAGCTGTATCCAGTTAGACTGGATGCCAACTGCAACATAGTTGGGAAAAGGCCGGGCAGATGACGATGATGACCAAATATTTGCTAATAGCTATTTTGTATACCTATAACGGCTATGACTAAAAACGCTAAGAATAACCTGAAAATAATGCTTTGCCATCGCCAAATATAACAAGTTCCGATAATTCAGAATTAAAACTCCATCTATATTTAGATCGCTCGATATCATTCACGTTTATATGTAATTAATTGTCGTAGATTTCCTCTAATCTGAGCCAGGCAATTAATTACACAGTATTTTAATTACTTGTCGGAAGATCACAGGAGTGCTACATTTGAAGGATAAAGAAGGATCAGAGTTGACATTTAAAGGATCACAGAAGGTAGTCGTTGTTGAATTATAAAACCTGTTGGCATTTGACAAGGGCCTCCATCTGGTGAGTAGATTATAATAACAAATTCATGCAACCGCTAATTCGCTAAGTTACATATTTTAAACTCAGTTTTGAGGTAAGTTGCACGGTTACTCAATACTCAATAGATTTATTGCTTCCACATGTGAACTTAGGTGGTAAGGTTTTACAGAATATGATCATTGTTTACCCTGTCGGGCACAGCAACAGTGGGAGGGAGGAAGAGGGCTTTTATTTCACTACTTAGTTGTTATACTATATATATACGGTGACTGGTAATTAGTGACCGATACCTAAACACGTGATTGTACTCATGATAACAAACAACTTTTACTATGGGACCAAACCTGAAATGGTGAAAAAAAAAATCTGCTGTTCAGTCATTTTTTTTACAATAATTATCATCCTCATTGTCACAGAAAAAAAAGTGTTGTACTGATCAATGTATTGGTTTGTTTATGTGGTTCCGAATTCAAACAGATAAACAGAACTTAAAACCCGGAAAAGGACATTGAAGTACCTACTTTCCATCCCGGAAAATTAAACTTTTCATGCGGGCAATACACAAAAAATAAACATGCATACCTACATGGCATGGCACATTTAATACATCGAATTTTAGGTACTGTATAAACTCACACGTTCTTTTTAAAAGGGTAGACTAAGCCATAGAAATATTTAAAAAGAACTTCTTTCTGATAAGTATCTATGCCCGAAACTAAAGAATTCCTTTTACTCCATAGTACGGATAAAGCTTTACTTAACGAATACTTGTCACGCATTATTTAACTTTAAGCTCAGTTAAATATGCGTGTAACATGACCGAGTTCACTTCAACAGTTCATCGGGCCGAGATTGAACCCACGACCTCTCGTTCAAGAGTCATCGCCCCAGCCTAGCTGGCAGTCGGCTGTAGCCGCCTTAAACAAGTGACTAATATCCATGGCGACTATGGATTTATGAGAATAGATAAAGCCGGTACGAAGTGTTGAGAGCTTAACTCCGTAGAGGAGGAATGTAGATATCTAGCCTCTATATTATAATACTAGGAACATACACAGTAGTTATAATTATAATGCTAGCTTTCACATTCTACCTTCTACTAAAAAAAAGAAAGTATCATGAGACTATGGGCCTTATTTATAATAATAATAATAATAGAGCTGAGAAGAAAAAACACTAGAAAAATAATAATAAAGGTTTATTTCCAATTTTTTTTAAATATATAAACGATGATTAATGATAAGTGACGTTTAAACTTAAAAAGTGTGTGTTAAACAGTCGATTAATCACTACTTGACTTTAAGCAACGTTAAGAATAAAAGGGTTGGTTTTTAGTGCAATCAAAAATACTGACCCAGATGAAAATGGAACTAAAGAAAGTACTACGAAAAGTGACGGGGTTTGTATTTTTCTGTCCACATATACCGACGCCATCACCGGTCAAACAAACGTGTGGGTCTGCAGACTATATGATTGAATGTCTGATTGATTGTATGTATGTGTGCAGCGGGATTGTCCGAAAGGGTTACCGCTACCCCGGAACACAAAGGGCTAAGGAAGGAACACGGGTGGGTTTTAGTCAGTAAGAGTCTGACACTCCCTTCTGATCCACCCAGAGCGGGAGGGGTAATTTGATGATTTCCCATCCTCAAAAAAAAAATTGTATGTATGTGTGTTCTTTGCAAGCCATCTTTTCTGTGCGCATCAAACCATGAGCTATTTCAATCTGTGACTAATTATTTAGTTAATAGTCTCATCATATCAAACTGGTGAAGGAAAACATCGTGAAGAAACCGGCATATAGGTACTATAACCAAAAATTCGAAAATACGTGATATCTACCAACCAGCACTGTGTTTGCGTTGTTGATTCCGGTCCGTTCTCTCTTACAGAGAGGGAACCAGCAGTGGGAAGGTTATAGGCGGATTATGCCATACTACGCTCATCCCGACATCCTACGAATCCATTGCTCCGTGCCCACAGCTTTTCTAACATGTGACAGTATATCACCAGTTCCGTTCCATCTTGGCACTGTGGCCAACTGCCAAAATGTATGCTTTGGAATGGGACTCTGTAGAACGACGATCGGAAACATTGCCATAATTTCCATGTGTCGGAACGGATTTGTAATAAATGAACGGATACAAAATAGTTGTCAAACGGTATCTGAGTTACTGTAACTAAAGTGGACATAGCACCAGCCAGACTGTTGCTACTTCAGGGCAAAGTCCTCTTTTCATACCGAAAGAAAGAGCATTGCACTTGTACATTGCGTTTAAACGATTTTCGACCATTTAGTCCAGCTCTGCTTCCATTTTCTTTCTCCACTATAAGTCATTTAAGAGCGTTTACGACGTACGGCATTTCATACAAACTTTCAAGCCCTTGTTTTTCCAAATGAATGAACCGATTCTTCTCAGAGTAGTCAGATAGGAAACGCTGACCTCATCTCGTTTTTAAAAATATGATTGACGTGTAAAAGTGTTTGTACAAACCTACTTACAGAAATAAAATCATTTATCATTTAATGAAACTTAAATACTATGCGTATTTAAGTTACAGCAAGTCTAAAAAGTTAGTTAAGAACATTTTCGAAAAATAGTGTTACAGCCAAATTAGACGGATTTTAAATTTCCCATAGAAATAGAGATTTCCAGTTATCTTTTTTTAAATAAGACATTGATCATTAATTTACAATATTCTAATCCAGCGCTGGAATTTAGTAACTCTCAAATCACCATCAATATTAATAATAAAAAAATATTATAGACTTCAATGGCATAAAGATACATTGCCATTGTCATACAAAGCGTGCATTGGCATTGTCTTACAAAGTAACTTGGTATAGGTAAAGTAGATACAAAATTTTGTTAATAAATACGACTATTTATTTTAAAAAAATTGTATCTCAGATAGTATCAAAATTTAATATCGTCAGTAACGCTTCAGATTTGCACTAGATTGTCTCTGTACTGTCCTGTATGTAAATCTAATCAATTTTCAATCCAGACCAGCATCCAGCCAGTATTACCCACAGCTTTATTCCATATTTGAATTGAACAGCCGGCTAATTGGGTAATGGCCGCTAACGGGGGGAGACGCTGGATGGCTCAACGGATGAATAGGCTCGCCCCTTATTATATAGGACTTATCACAACTGGTAAATTGTGGGTGTACTACAGGCGCGATGTATGTGGGTCAATGCAAATCAGCCGTAAGAAACACATTCGGAACTATGTCAAAACGCTCCATAAATTCAATCTTCTATCATCAAACACAAAACAAAGTTGTAACTGACAGCATTCATCCATCTTGTTAATTGTAAACAATTGAAGGCACAAACATGGCGTAAATTAGGATTATCCTCTGAATCCGACCATTGTTATCTGGGTTTAGAACAAAGACAGTTTTACGGTTCCACGCTTCACTTTGTCTGTTTTTACTCAACTTTGATAATAATGAGGTCATGTTCTGTTTTGGGAAAGATGACTAAATAGTACTGGCTGTTGACTACGCTAATGTGTGGGAAAATGATTAGGAGGAAGATGCAAAAAGTCACGTAAACGAAGACATACAATCGTGGTCTCAACTGACGCTGTTACGATTAAGATTTTTTTTTTTTGTGGATGGGAAATCATCAAATGACCCCTCCCGCTCTGGGTGGAGCAGAAGGGAGTGTCAGACTCTTACTGAATAAAACCCACCCGTGTTCCTTCCTTAGCCCTTTGTGTTCCGGGGAAGCGGTAACCCTTTCGGACAATCCCGCTGCCCCGGCAGGCTTCGGCCCCTTTCAGGCCCCTTCCTTACTGCTGCTGCTGACTTTGATAAAATCAGCTCTAATTCTGATTAAATTAGGGTACATAAGTACGCATAAAAGATCCACGTAAAACCTACATGAAATTTATAATTATATCATGTGGTAGAATTAAGTGTAATAAAGGATAGAAAGAAATTAAGTAAGGGATACGTGACACACACACACACCCCTCTGTTTTGGTTGGGGTTAAAAAAAAAAGTCAACGCTTCAAAAAATGTTCGTTTACAAAAATCCTCCTCTATCAGTCCTGGCATTTTTCGCCCAAAAGTTGGAGACACATTTCAATTTCAATATTTCGCATACAAAAGGTGAAGTATTTAATAAATGAACAGGCGCTCATAACATTGAGATTCCTTTGACATTTTTGGCTGAAAATTTCCGAAGTTATTGGACAACAGTAGCGCTTGAACGTATCATACCTTTTTGTAATAATTACTAGCTGTGTGCCGTCGCGTCCGTACGTTTGAAGTTTTTATTAAATTCCCGGATAAGAGGTATCCTGTGTTGCTGACAAAAATATTTAGTTAGTGTGCAAAATATCCTTTATTTATGGACCCACACTGTTTTAGACTATCTGCATGGTCCTCACTCAATGATCTGACCAAGACAATGTCTGGACTTTAAAAAACGGACTGAGACAACTGAGACTAGACTGTCACCTCGGAGTTTGCTTCGATATTTCTTCTCAAAGTATTCGGATAGAAAACACCAACCTCATCCAATTTTTAAATGTTATTATTGCCTTTTAAAAGTATTTTTGCCACAGCTATTATTACATTTTATTTTTATTTTTTCGATATGAAAATGAACCAAAAAGATTAACAAATTCTCTTACTTTGGCGCTTGAAACTTTAGAAATTAAAGATTGTACAATTACCTGTATTTACACTTACAAGAATTGCGTGTCAGAGAAACAGCAATTAATAGCGTGCTTGACCTGCAATATAAGTTTTTACTACAAAAAAAAAACTATGTAGATTGGTAAATAATCGGACTATCAATACTAGATCATCTTGACAGATTCAGCATTTATCTAGTCAATTATAACTACCAAGGTGCAATGACAAGATAAACAGATAATAATTATGGAATAAAAGGGAGGAGGCATATATGCAGCAGTAGGATAAACAAGGCTGTCGATGGTGACGATAATGAAGTAGACCACAAGCATATATAAGTTGCCTTTATAACCATACAAAATGCGCTGTCATATTTTGAGCTTAACCAACTAAACGCTTGCAAAACGATGGACGTAGGTATCAGCCGGAACATGCCCATTGCCTACTCAATGTAGGACGCTCCAACAAATGGTCCCGGCAGGGCTATAGTGACCGCACTTGGTACCTATTACAGCTAGGTATAGCCTGATTGATGATTGGAGTACGTTTAATAGTACACTCGTGAATGCTGGCTTTTATCCGCCATCTTAGTTGACCTGTTCATAACGTAAGTGGCTACAAATGCTGTATATTTTGTTGAAACTGTTAGGCTAAAAGTACCTGTTTTCTGTGGCTAACTATATAGCATTGCTTGCTTTGGTTGGTTGCACCAAATGGGAGTCCAGCTCAGCATAAGTCAGGATTCGGTAATTACAAAGTAAATTTCAACTTTGCCAATAGTCCTCAACGTATCATGATGCTGCAGGTCTGATAGCAATTTCTATCAAGAAAGACATCTGCCTGTCTTCGAAAAGAAAATCTACCACGTTAAGTTACAATAACATAGTTCACTTAGTAATCAGTTTCTAAAAGTTATTTTTCTTTAGAGCAACTTTGGAAAACAAGTCGACAAACTGGTAACTTGTTTTTAAAATTGCAACCCAGTTACGAACCAGACAGGTCTATCAAACTCTTAATATACGGTTTATTTCGTAATACAATATAACTAAAGGCAAAGTTAAATAGGAAGAACAAAGTTTTATGTAGCATAGTCGGGCATAGTTCCCGATGGAAATATATTTAGTAAAAAGAGGAGAACTCGCGGCTTCGCGCCTTTTTTCCAAGATGGCGGTGCATTTTAGCGGGTATCTGGCGCCATTACGGCTTTATGAGAAGGGAATAAGATTCAGTTGATTCTGAAAAAATATATTGTTGATGTTATGTATACTGGCGAGTTTCGGAACATAGATCACTAAAGCAGTATTTTTAATCCTCTAAATGCAGTTTTAACGCATATTAACCTGTAGCTGAATGAGTTGTAGGTCGTAGGTTCGAACATAGACAGGCGATTTACTATGTGCAAATTATTTCATCATCGCTGCTCTCAAAACGGTGAAGGACAATATCGTGAGGAAACCGGCATGTCATAGATCCAAAAATCGAATACATGTGACATCTACAAACCCGCACTGGGCCCACTACCTCCCACCGAGATGAGGCAGTGGAAATATTATAAGCTGATTATATTGTAGGTAACCTCTAGCTGAATGGATGACTCATTTTGGATAATTTGTAAAGCCTGACTCATAAATCCTACTATCCTACTAATTCCTACTATTCCTACTAATCCTACTTCCTACTATCCTACTAATCCTACTATCCTACTAATATTATAAATGCGAAAGTTTGTGAGGATGGATGGATGGATGTTTGTTACTCTTTCACGCAAAAACTACTGAACGGATTTTGATGAAACTTTACAGTAATATAGTTTATACATCAGAATAACACATAGTATACTTTTTATCCCGATATACCCACGGGATGAAAACTTACGCGGGTGAAACCGCGGGGCGCAGCTAGTAAAATAATACAATTCAAATCAAAGTGTGTCACCGGAGTAGCAAATATGCAATTTCTATTACTCAATTTATATTGGCTCGTGGGTGCTGTTCCTATAAATGATAGCAATGCCTTTTCATTTATTTAATGAAAAACCATTGATAACATGACCGGTTGCACCTAAATTGACGAGTCCTGGCACATGCAACTTACGTTTAAAGAAAATTAAATAATACATACCAACGTCAGCACATTCACGTTTTATGAAAATGCATTTTTTACGTGCTTAACTAACACTTCAGCCGTAAAAGTACTGCGCATTATTAATTTAAAACTTAACGTCATATTTTAGACACAATTACAACAATAAAGCTATAAATACTCTGAAAGTAATTAGTACCTAATGCGACCGACCTTTTACCAACTCAAATCATCTATATCGATCGCGGAATCCTCAATGATAATCCGAATGACACAACTTATGTAACGTAAAGACAATCACAAAAGGCTCTATCAAAACTGGCAGATCGACCAACCCGATGACCCACTTCCGCGGGTCATCGACCATGTGACGTCACGGACGGCCCACCCCCACCCCCACGCACGTCACCCCGGGGGTGTGTCCCCATCCCGCCGGTTCGAGGTCACATGCCGCTCGCGTTCCGCGCCGTCCGGACGTCGCTGTTGTTAATTAACTTTTTAATACCAGTGAGTGTTTTGTGTGATTTTGATTCAGTGATCGAATTGTGATGACGATTACTGGTGAGATTTTATTTATTTTTCATATAAAATTTACGCAAACAAACAATTTTAATGTGATTAATTTTTAACATTGGTTATTCTGATACTTAACGCAGTTTTCTGATAAATAATGTGTACTTAAAAAGCCTTGTAAACGAGCACGCAATACCAACATACCAAAAATTCCCTCTGCATGTTATGTAACACATTTTTACCATAAATGTGACCTTCAGACGACTGTACGTGTTACGCGTAAGTACAGCTACATAAATTCTGTGTTTGATTTCTTTGCATGTGTCCCATAACATTTTTTTTTTCGGTAATACAGTACGAAATCGCGATGTTTCGTGTCGTGGGCAATGTTAATCGATTTAGTTTTGCGTTTGCTCGTAAAAATGACTTAAATACTGCCCTTGATTTTGTAGAAGTTAAAGGATGGGTAGGAACTTACGATTGTACATTATTAGTATGTAAACGTATCTGGGGTCATAAATCAGCTGTTCCATGCTTCGGTTGAGACGCAAGTCGTTCATTTATTGATGGATCACGAAATCAAATTCTCATCTGTATCAGAAATCCTGCATTATTTATAAGCCCGTCACATAAGTGAAGATTTTATGAACATTGGTATAAGTTGCCTTCATATAATCTCTACGCTTTTCTTCGATTTACTCCTCAAGTCATTGTCTGGTTCCATACTCAATCACACGTCTAGGTGTCCAAGAGACTTCAATAATATTAGAGGACATAAATATGACTGAAGGGTTCATCCTAAATAAGTAAGCATCTCTTAACCATAATCATCCTGCTTTTATCCTAATTTATTTAGGGTCGACGAAGCATACCTTCTTCTTCTTCTTACATATGTAGGTACATCTCTATCAGCCGTCATCTCACAAAATCCTTTTTCATTTTTATCTCATTACAATGTTTACTTATTAATATTTAGTCTTTATTCTGATCAGCCATTCATACTATACTATAATTAGTATGAGAACCCACTTACATAAGCTCGTGTTACTCGCTACATGTAACATCAAATAATAATATCCTTCATAGCGCATCCCCTTGCAGAAGATTGGCAGCACTGTCAAGTTAAATAAAAGAAAGAAAGAACGAAAATACATTTATTTGCACTAAACGTCACGCATAAAGAAACAGCTAAAGCGATGCCAATGGTGCAAATCGTTATTGACCAAAATACCTGTTCTCCCGAAGTATAGACGATTCCACTAACCCGTACTGGGCTCGCGTGCTAAATTATGGCCCATGGGCTTTGAGTCCCAGGCAGTGGGAAAATTATAGGCTAATTATGTATAGACAATTCTAAATCTAACGGTAATGTGCTTTGTGAAGGAGTTCAAGGAGACCTTTGTCTCTGGGGTGGCAACGCATCTATGATTCATTCCTCTGTTATTTCAGATGTCCACAGACGACGGTGACCAAGTGGTGGTTAAGTAGCTAGGCCTGTTTGGTATCCCTATAACAGAAATATATTTCATCATAATAATAATGACATTGTTCTAAATAGCGGAAAAACTAGGGATATCGTGTCAAAAAACCATTACCGATCATCCGAGACTGTAAACAGTAGCTAACAACCAACGTTTTCCTCGTACCAGTCTGGGTCAAAGTACAAAACAACCTGGCTTGTGCTTGTGTCTACTTCATAGCAATTTCATTCCTCAGTAATAGGTATCTTGTTAATCTTATACAGGTACTAAGGTACATATTGCAATTTCTGTAACACACCGTTTGATGAATAATTCAACGGTCCTTGAATTTTATGTATTCCTAGTACCACTATGACCCATTGATTGATCTATTGGTATTACAAAACCAAACAGTTCTTGTGACGCTTTAAATGTTTCAAGAAATCTACATATTTTATTTAACACTTAGCTTCTGTCCACGACTTCCGTCCGCATGGTAGTCCATGAATCATAGTACTATGGTACTCGCCACTAATGTACCTTTCTGTCAGTGAATGAACTGATTTTTTGTAACCGGTACAAGCTTCCAGAGATTACCTCTTACCAAACTATTAAAGAAACCATTGTACATTTTTATAGTACCACTCGTTTAGATTTGTACAATTTATTTAGGTTTACATAAACTAAAAATACCCACCCGTATTGTAAAAAGGTAAAGGCTTATAAAATGTTGAGGACAAGGAAATTAACCTTAAATCGCCAAAATGTAAGACCAAATGTGCCGCAAGGAGTAAAATAAATGATAAGTCCTCACAAACCTTCCTACCTGAGTGAGTGACGTTTCAACTACAACTGTCTAGAATACGCAACAATTCACTCACAACTCACACTGCAAAGGAAATAGATTTTCCAACATCAATGAATCTGCCATCTTTTTCTTCAACGTCGTGCGAGTGAGATAGTGCACTTTATGACGTCACAGGACTTTGCGTGTCCTACTTATTGCCCCAACTAAATTACATACCAATTTCATTGTCTCGTGTTCTTCAAGTAGCAGTTCATGCGGAATCACCTTTATCTTCAACTGTTCAAGGTCTATTGTTGTATAAATTGTTACAGTTTTCTCTTGCACAATTTTATGCTCCGTTCAATTCTGCGGCCCTAGTACTTGGGTCTGGAATGTAGGTCGATTTCTCCATGAATGGTCTGTTGAACTGTAAAACGGAGTTTAATGGGTATACTAATAGGATAATCCGGAGACTTTAATGTTATACGGAAATGTTTTCAGACCCTTTGAAGGGTTGCAAACATTAATGATTGTGAATGGTTAAGCCGCTGTGAATACCAGTGCTTTAATATAGCCACTCCTGTTTATGTTACAAGTTTTGATGCCTCAATTCTGGGCATTTGTTGGGCAAATTTAATGCAGTGCGTATTTAAAAATCTAAAACACATTCAAGAATATATTTTATACATATTTAAATCAACCAGCTTAGGGCTTAGACATAGCTGAGAAAACTGGAAATCAAAACTGCTTTTGGCAGTCTGTGAGTCATGCGCAAAGCTTCAAAGACACTTGTGTCAAGCCGAAAAAACTGCACTCTTTTTACCCACATTTGTTGCTAGCCAAAGTACACGTAAATACTTTTTGTTCAAGTATAATTTTCTTGTAACACGACGTGGACTTTGTCATCGATTGAATTAACTCGAAAGCCTTGGAATAGACTGCGTTTAACTAAGGCTCTAATAACAAAGACACTGACAGTGTAATTGGTTACCATGGGCTGTTTTAGGTTTCTGCATCAAAATGGCAAAAATTTTAAAATGTAGGCAGGTTTTTTAGAAATATAATACAACTAAAGATAGCGGAACGAGTTTTTAAAATGGCAAACCGTGCAATTTCTTGTCCGTTCTTTATGAATGGCAAACTTTAAAATGGTAATCTTACTAACTGATAGACGTCTTTAAAATTCAAAAGGTATCCTGTGAACAGTCTAATTGCAATAGTGCTTTTACTTTGTCGGTTAAACCGTGGCTGTTTGCCTTTATACAAATAGTCATTCTGTGATTATGTACCTGTTATTGTCGCGAATCATATTTTGATCAAGATACAACCTGACACTGACCTGCAAATTGCAAGAACGTAAGAAAATTTGAATTTCGCGGTAATCACTGCGCAATCACATTAAAATTATGAGAATTGCCCCTCTGATCTGTGGCAATCGAAGGAACGAAATGTCATACATGTGGGTGGGCTATTTCACCTCTGCCGATTTCTTAGTGAAATACAGACGAGAATGTACGTGCTGTTAATATACATAAACTCACGCCTTCTTCCCATGGGAGTAGGCATACGGCAGAACGTCACCTACTAAGATCCTTACATACTCCTTTTGCCTCGTTTACGTTCATGCACGCACGCCAGTTACGAGTACTACGCACTTAACCCTTCTGAAGAACATCAAATTACATATAACTTTTTACTAATCCTCCCTTTTCTCTTCTTCCCCAGAGCCCGAGGTGTGCGTGATGCGCGCGCCAGGTGCGGGCGGCGTGTCTTGCGCCGGAGTGCCGCGCTGGTCGCACTCGGCGCCCGCGCATCAGGCCGACTACGACAGCGTACCTGCTCACACGCACCCCGTGTTTCTGCACGATGATCATATTAACAGCCGGTTTGCTATTTGGTAAGCACAAGTTTTTTTACATTACGTGGCCGTTCATATGGCATATCGGTTTTTAGAGGGAGACGTGATGAGAAGATTTGATAAATCTGAAGATCAGGCGCAAGACCAAAAGCTTAATGTGCTTTCCGAGGCACGGGTGTATCACAGTACCCACTTTTAAACATCGGGCTGTTACTAAGATGACGAAGACGGTGACACAGAGAAGAACACTGGACACCAGTCAGAAACTTTTCACGGTTCAATGTTTGAGTTGAACAGAACGGATCCTGTGTCAAAGTCAATGATGTCTCTATATAACTGATTAAATATTATGAAATTGTGGAAAATGAATTTGAAATTGTCGAATGGTGCTCTCTGTCACCAGCTCCGTTTCTATGTTCTGCCACAGGGCAGGGCACAGGGTTTATTTATTTATTTATACAGGGTTACTGGTAACTCGACCACTTCCTTGCCGGAGGTGATAGGGGAACTAAAATGTGACAAATTTAACCCCCATATGTATGGCCGAAAACTAATAATTTCAGAGATATTTGAAAAAAAAAAAAAATGCAACTACTCGTACAAATAATTACAAAAACTTCTTGAAATTATTTGATATTTTTAGACTTTTACTACTATGTTAGCTTTGTGTAGAATGTTAGCTATAGATAAAAATAATAATTAACCCAATCAACATGATTTGTTTTTTTTTTTGTTTTTTAATTTGGAGTAATTTAAAATTTCAAATAACTGTAAAAGTATTCGTTTTCGGCCACACATATGGGGGGTTAAATTTATCACATTTTAGCTCCCCTATCACCTCCTGCAAGGAAGTGGTCGAGTTACCAGTAACCCTGTATATACTTTATTGTACACCAGAAAATACATAACAAAAAAAAAACAATTATTACTACTGCTACACCTGAGAAAACTCCTAAAATCAAAGATAGGCTAATCATTTATAGGGCAATGGCCAATCTCTTTCCCAGATCTATCTTCTGATCACATGGTACGTTAATACGATTTCCTGTCTAACCGCAAATCATCACGTTTCAGGCAAGGCGACATATCGGCTTTGGAAGCTGACGCCATCACGAACACCACTGATGAAACCCTGACAGAGTGCAATGCTGTCAACGAGCGCATCCTTCAAGTGGCCGGACCTGAGCTCAAGGAGGAGATCGTTACTAGGGGATATGGTACGATAACGATCACCTTTTTTCTCGTTTGGAACGGAAATAAAATACAGGATTGCAAGGATCGACGCGCTGCCTGTTAACCTGGATTCAATGCATGATCCTTAAGACGCTGAGAACCAATATTGAGCTCCGATGTTTAGGTATTTTTAGCCACGCCCACTATTTCTCCGATATCCTAGCGCCATTCTTAAAAGGATGTGATACAGCGAACTACCAAGGATGAAACAAAGTGACGCGGTCAATAATAATTACCAATGAACCAATAGAGGGCGCTCTTATATATTTATTGTTCTGTATGAAGTGCTAAAATCAAATTAGACAAGGCGATTAAAAAAACAAATGAATATTTTTACCCCTTTTTTTAAAATATTTTAAGTATTTACACAGATTTTTTTTACTATTTACACTGAATTAGACGCTGACAAGAACCAAATAGGCTTGTCTCAAACCATTTTTTAGCCAAATCTATACAGTTTGTGACGGCGAAAAAAATATATGTTAATCTTGAACATATTTCTGAGAACCCTGTTGTATTCAAAATAGGTTTTTGAAAAGTTTTCTCGATACAATAAAATGGTAAACTAACCTCTTAAAATGATCTTTTAACAAAAATATCTCTATTAATTATCGACGTACATTGGTAAAATTTATAACAATAACGTATCATATTTAAATACAGAACTTGGTTGTTTTTTATTTTTGACTACTCAACCTATTTTTAATAATTAATTATTTTTTGGTTTGTATAAAGTTACGAGCGTCGCGTCATCGCGCTTCTCTTTCTTATGTATGCAATCCGACAGTGATCGCATAGACGCGCGGCTAGACGGATGTATGTCGCTTTGCCCCGCTATCCGTTCATTTAATATTTTGTTTTTTGAGAACTTATTTTATTTTGTTCTTTTAGCTACAATAAATTGTAAAAATATTAGCATTAGCACGTAGACATTTGTATAGGTGATTTTATAAGTTGTACAGGTACATATTGTATAAGTTATTTTATAAGTTGTACAGGTACATATAGTTCTAAGTTGTGTAAATATTTTCTGTGTAAAATGGGAATCAAACAAAAATGCCGGAGGCCAGCAAAAAAGCGCTTCTATAATAATAAACAAAAACATCTCATGGAAGTAGTAAAGTAAGTAATTTTTGTAATGTAATATCACAGTATAATTATATACAGTATTGTAACTCGGCCGTATCTTGGACATAAATGCCTACAGCCGCGCGGTACGTAAACATGCGATAGGGCTGCCCGCCTCCAGCATTTGAATTACATTTGCCTACTTTGCGTTTCCATTTAGTTTTGTGATTGTAATATACTTTATTTTATATAAAAAAATAAAATAAGTACTTTGTGAATTGAATAGGAAGTGTTCAACAAAAATGCATGTTGTTTTTTGAATGGTAGATTTAATTAAAAAACCATGTTTATGTTTGAATAAAAATCGGTCTTATAAATTTGCGACCGAAAAATATTTGCGCCTTGACTGAGACGTACGAAACGCTTTATTATCAAATTGTAAAGTATAAAAAATCCGCATTCTAATATAAAGCTTAATTAAAAATTGTTTTGGGAAACATGGACAAGGTGGGGAATTCCAATCTTTACAAACTTCAACACCTACCTACTCAACTACAATGCAAGAAACAGCTGACGAGTAATTTTAATAACTTTTTATCTCAGCTTATTAACGTCTCTATTCCCTACAACTACAACTCGCAACAACTCAAAACAAAAATTCTTTGGTCACCAATGCCAAGCTGAACAGCTGGCTACGAATGTTTTAAAATCACAACCCTCTCAAACATCTAAATATTCTGTGAATATCTCATGAGTCTAGCTGTTGTTGTCGTTATTAATACCGAGAAAAAAAAACGGTTTTTTGTGGTATAATTGTTGTTATAGCAGCAGCAGAAATACTTAATCTGAGAAAATTTCAACTATTTAGTGACAGACAGACGGTCAAATTTATTTTTTTCTAGTATTATTCATACACACAGTACAATAAACAACTATTATTAATAATAAAATACCACGTCTTTACTTTGAATTATACAAACTAACAAAACAAAACACACATGCCCCGAGGTTTCTAACACAAGCGCAAGTACCTACCGTATCATGATTCATGAACCGCCTATAACTACCTATTTCACTCTTGTCAATCACTTTCCTTTACTCTATTCACTTTACACCAGACATCGTTTTTTTCGGGAGATAAAAGGAAATACTTATCCATTAAAAAGACACATTATGTACCTACCTACTAGTAAGTAAAATTATTTTATAGTCTTACCTTTCAAAGTTTCCAGGTAATCTAAAAAAAGTTATCCCTGGACGAATTCATGCAACCAAAAACAGCACAATATATCCTACTCGTCATATTAAATATGTACTTGAACTTATTTTTAGTGAAAAATCCGCGGTTATTGTTAAAAAAACAACACACCGACCGTTCGTCACTGCGGCACAGTCGCGACTGTCTGCCTGCCGAGCGAATGCCGAGATCGAGGCGCGTAGGCATAGCTCGCGCATCGTCCGTTTGTATGAAGATAGAATACTGCATATAATTATACCGTGGTAATATTGACAAAATAGGTACGAGAACAAAAATTAAATTTTTGTACAACCCATAGCGTAAATTCGATTATAATGGTATCGCTAGGTTGGTCTAGTGGTATTAGCTTAGGTTCTAAAGAGCGAGTTCCGAGTTCGTGGCCAGGAGAATTTTTAGCAAATTTGAAATGGTTTCTTTTTTTTATTTATTTGTAATTTTGAGGAAATTTTCATTTTTTTATATTTATTTTTATATAAAAAAAATATATATACATATAAATATTTTAATTATTAATTTTCTTTACAGTAAAAAGAGACGTTTGGCGAACAGTTTAGAATCAGGTGAAGCTTCGGAAATTGTTTTTCACCAGTAAGTTTGTAATAATTACAGACGCCAGCACATCAAGCTACCTGAAAGTGTCAAATTTTTCCAATCAACTTTGAACCTTATGCTTTAGTGATAAGGTTCTAAATCTATTGAATAAATTTTACAGATTATAGTAGCTTGATGTGCTGGCGGTCTGTACATACTTATACAGGTTGAAATTGAAAACATGTGACTAAACGAAATGGGAGATTGTACTACTCAACATTATGAACAACTTTAGTAAAGGGACGAAAACTGCAGTCGCGAATAAAAAAATCAGTTGTTCCTTACATTTTGACGAGTTATGCAAACATAAATGTAATGCAATAGATTTAGAACCTTATCACTAAAGCATACGGTTCAAAGTTGATTGGGAAAATTTGACACTGTCGGGTAGCTTGATGTGCTGGCATCTGTACTTATTACAAACTTACTGGTGAAAAACAATTTCCGAAGCTTCACCTACTTCTGAACTGTTCACCAAACGTCTCTTTTTAAATAAATATATATTTTTTTTAAATATAAAAATAAAACAATGAATTTCCTAAAATTACAAAATAAAAATTGGATCATATTCTGTAAGACTTGACTTGGTTACGAACTCTAAACTAGTTCGCCAGAACCTATGCTAATACCACTAGACCAACCATGCGTTATCGTTGTTGATGAATTTGCGCTATGGGTTGTACAAAATAGCCTTTAAAGTACCTATTTAATTATAATTTCATTTTTGTTCGTGTACGTGTTTTTTCAATATTACATTATAAAAAATGACTTATTTTACTACTTCCATGAGATATTTTTGTTTATTAGCTTAAAAGCGCTTTTTTTGCTGGCCTCGGCATTTTTGTTTGCTTCCCATTTTGCACAGAAAATATTTACACAACTTAGACCTATAATTATGTGCAACTTATAAAATATCCTATACAAATATGTTTACGTGCCAATATTTTTACAATGTATTGTAGTTATAAAAACATAATAAAATAAGTTGTCAAACAACAAAATATTAAACGAACGGATAGCGGGACTGCGGGGCTGCGGGGCAAAGCGACATACGTCCGTCTAGCAGCGCGTCTATGCGATCACTGTCGAACTACATACATAAGAAAGAGAAGCGCGATGACGCGACGCTCCTAACTTTATACATATCATAAAATAATTAATTACTTTTATATAAGTTGAGTATTCAAAAATAAAAAACAACCAAGTTCTGTATTTAAATATGATACGTTATTGTTATAAATTTTACCAACGTACGTTGATGAGTAATACAGATATTTTTGTTAGAAGATCATTTTAAGAGGTTAGTTTACTATTTTTTTATATCGAGAAAACTTTTCAAAAACGTGTTTTGAATACAACAATGTTCTCAGAAATATGTTCAAGATTAACATATATTTTTTTCGCCGTTACCAACTGTACAGATTTGGCTAAAAAATTGTTTGAGACAAGCCTATTTCGGTCTTGTCAGCGTCTTAAGACTATGCCGACCGCACAGTGGCGCCCTCATCGTTTGTTTGGTTATTTCATACAATTTAGAATGAAAATGCAGAAAATAAGCACGTTAAGTTGTGCTTCACAAGATTATACGTTAATATTATTAGAAACGGTAGTTTTATATTGTTTAGTTTTATTATAATCCTTAAAACGGATAACAGTGGCCACTATATTCCGTTTTAAGGATTATAATAAAACTAAACAATGTAAAACTACCGTTTCTAATAATATTAACGTATAATCTTGTGAAGCACAACCTGCATTTTCATTCTAAATTGTATGAAATAACCAAATAAACGATGAGGGCGCCACTGTGCGGTCGGCATAGTCTTAACCGCCCTGCGATGAAATTAAAGGTCAAAAAAAAATTTGCTCTTCCATACATTTTGACCGCGCACTTTTCAATGATACCTACAGCTGATTTTTTTTGATAACCGACGAAAAGTTTTTATGCTAGGGGTTCTAGAATCATGTGTTCATGGTTATAGTTTGCGCGTCGATGTCACTACACTATGTATACATGTATTAATCATAGCCAGTAAGCCCAGCCCCAGTTTGTCGTGCTGCTCTAAAGGTGCTGAATGCCCTTCTGACTGCCAACCCTAAATGTGATGTGTTTGCGGATGAATGGATTAAAATTATGCGTATAAATAGGCTTGTCAACTGAAAAAATCTAATTAGTCCGCCAGTTAGATTATCAAAAAATATTTGACCCGTATTTTTTCTTTTGTTACGTAAACCAAAATTGACGAAAATACGACGCTTTTAAAATTCTCAATACGTCACACCTTGGTATAATTTTTAGTGCGTTCTGACGTCACGAGCCGGGACTCCCGAGTTTTGATGCGTTTTATCTTTGTCAATATTCATTGATTTACAAAAACAAAAAATACGTGTCCATTATTTTCCAATACTCTAACTGACGGAATAAATAGATTTTCAATTTATTGATGGTGGAAACTAGCCTATTATGAGTAAGGGAGTCCTCTGCTCCATGTTAGTTTTAAATTATTGTATTATATTATTGTCAACGTAATTATTGTCTCTATGTTATGTAATGTACCGTTTTAATTAACTATAAATAATTATAGTCCCGCCCGCAAAATAACTCTTAGGCCACGGACACGAAGTCAGCGATTGCGGGGCAGCGGCGGCGGCAGCTCGGAAAGCGGCGCGGCAACGCTATACTATGCTAGGTTTATGCTATGAATTAAATTCATTCATTATATAGGTGCCGGGGCAGCGGAATTGTCCGAAAGGGTTACCGCTGCCCCGGAACATAAAGGGCTAAGGAAGGAACACGGGTGGGTTTTATTCAGTAAGAGTCTGACACTCCCTTCTGCTCCACCCAGAGCGGGAGGGGTCATTTGACGATATCCCATCCACAGAAAAAAAAGCATTAGGTGTTTAGGTATGAATGGTTAGTTGTTTCGCAAGTGACAACTAGCGCCATCTATTGGCGGCAATATGGAACAATGCTCAACTTATCTCAGTGAAATTGATGAATGAATGCGGTTTGTTCTATTTATTAACAAATCAATTGGCCTACAGAGCATTTTAGTCCAAAAATGAACCATATTTGTTTTCTTCTTGCAGAATGTCGTACTGGCGAGGTGGTGGTGACGCCCGGCTACGGTCTGCGCTGCCGGCACATCATACACACCGTCAGCCCCAAGTACGTCGCTAAGTACCACACCGCGGCCGACACCTCGCTGCACAACTGTTACAGGTAAATAATAAACCCTATCCTATAAACGCGAAAGTTTGTGAGGATGAATGGATGGATCGATGTTTGGTACTTTTTCACCCAAAAACTACTGAACGGATTTGGATGAAATTTGGCACACAGATCAGTTATAATCAGGATTAACACATAGGATAGGTACTTTTTATCCCGATATTCCAACGAGATCGAAACTTATACGGATAAAACCGCGGGGCGCAGCTAGTAAATACTATTTTAAATAGCGAAGCTAACCTGCGATTCCACGAGGTTCTCATTAAGGAAAAATCACCGAGAGAATACACAAGTAGATTTTTTTTTGTCAAAAAAACAGAGTGTATTTAAATATTTTCTTACGTCTAACTTGTTACGTAAAGTCACTAAGCATCACGTGTTTATATTAACCGACTTCAAAAAAGGAGGTTCAGTATTCGACCCGTATGTATGTATGTTTATATGCCCGTGATTATCTCAAAAACTTATGAACCAATTTTGATATTTCTTTCATTACCGTGATCTACAAACTTTCAGGAAGGTTTGGTATATAATAAATTAGCTAATTATTCTAATGTACGAAATTATATGCATAAATATACCTACTGCATCTCCGGCATTTCTATGCGAATTTTGATGATTCTTCTAGTCGGTGTCTTCAATTCTTCAATGCACCTTAGCCTTTTTATATCTATGTATTGTTTTTAATGGATAAGGTATGTCTCAGGGGTGGTCCCATATAAATTTGATTAACTTTGCTTGGGTAGTTTTTGAGTTAGTTTTAATAATACGATTTTTTTTTTCTAGTTTATCTTGTTGATGTTTTAATAACTTCCTGATACTGATATTTACATAGCAAGTAGTGTTATTCGAGTTTGTGTGGGGCAGGTACAACTAAAAAGTGAAAAATAACTTTAATTTCGGAAAAATCGGTGTCAAAAAACGAAAATTCGGAACCAACGCCATTTATGCAAAGGTGGGTCAGCTAATTGCTAAAACTGACTGTACTGAATCTATGGTAACCAACTGCTCTGTTGGTTGTATTTGTATCTGCTACCTTGAAAAACTCTAAAAGCACTTTAATATTCATTTATCTCTCTAATTATCAGAGCGCCTGTGAATAGTCTTAAAGCTACGAAATACGCGTTGGCTAAAATAAATAGTTTGTAGGCGCTTTGAACTTAAGACTTGTGTCAGGAAATCACATTGGAAAGTTCTGCCTGGATAACCAGATCTTTGATCTATCTATATGCAGCCCTTTTCTAACTTCTAATTAATCAGAATTATTTAATTGGGTATTTTATTATACATTTTGGAAACAACACCAAATAAGCACTTTTTCATTAATGATTTAAGTTGCCTCCCTAACATTCCATAAGCCTTTAATGAAGGACCATAAGCTTCATTAGTGTCCATATGTCGCAGATGGATTTTCGAATCCGCTGTATAACAAAACCGCTAGTTGTTTTACAAAACAGCTCCGTTACAGATCCATAATTGCATAAACGTTTTGTATTTATCAATGCAGCGGGTCAACGATTAGAGATTATGTAAAACAACGTAAAACACATTACACATATTACATACATTTTGACGAGTTACACGAACATAAATGTAGGGGGGAACAGCTGATTTTTTTTTTCGCGATTTCAGGTTTGGTCCCATAGTAAAAGTTGTTCATAATTATGAGTACAATGACCTCTTAAGAGGTTGCTGGTGTTTTACAAATAACCCTGTATAATGGTGTCCGAAACAGAATTAAATAAAACGAGTAGATAATGAGTAAAAATTACCTTATCTCAAACTAGCTGTGCCCCGCGGTTTCATCCGCGTTAATTTGAGGAAAATAAATATATTCTATTACTTTAAGAGTACGTATTACTTAGATTATTACTTAGTTTAGGTACAGTCAACAGCAAAAGCAGATGATGAAAATCAGAATTTCAATATTAATGAACGGAGTTCGCGTCAGAACTGTGTGGCGTCGAAGTGTCGTTATGTGATTGTAAATTATACCACACGTTTACTTCTTCGACGCCACACAGTTCTGACGCGAACTCCGTTCATTAATTAGTATTTAATTTCTGATTTTCATCATCTACTTTTGCTGTTGACTGTACATCACGCTATGATCAGTAATCTGAGTGGAACTATAGTAAAAAATGCCACGAGAACAGGAATAATAAAGGAACGCTGGGTAAAAGTACTGGGGTCTCATAAAATTTGAGCTGCGCGGTATGGCGCAGAGCTGTTCAGCTTTATAATATTAGTATAGATGAAAACAGTGGTTTTAAGAGCATGTATAATTAAAAGTCATCAGTTTTATGAAAGACGTTTATTGTGATAAGACATTCTGCATTACCTCTAAACATAGGAAGCAGTTTTTTTTAAACGTAGCGCAATAGTAATCCAGCTGAATGTTGATTAGTTTTTTTTTACATAACGGAGCTGTTTTGTAAAACAACTAGCGGTTTATTAAAATAACGGATTCGACAATCCATCTGCGACACATACCTACACGCGAACACTACAGTTGTCTCTGTTGTTAACGAGTGTCGCTCGTGTGTATGAGCACTTAAGGTGCCACTCTTCGATATTTGTTCTATACAAATTTCGGGGAATATTACTCCACTGTTTGACATTGTGTATTCAAAGTTAAACATGATATCGTTTTAACTTATTATTAATTGTGTCTGTACGGAAACAGAATAGTAAAATAAAAAGCCATTCAAAAGTTTTGAGCCAACAAAGATTCGTTTTTCTTGCTATTTTTAACGTAACTTTGGGTGTAAATAAGTAATAAAAAAACTGTAAAATCTTAAAACCAAGTCCGTACTGACAAAGCTCAGTTATCGAAGAGATCAATAAAGATTTGTAATTGATTTATGCAGTGGTATTTTCATAAAACTCGATTTTCCGAAGCACTTTTCGTTTTTTTTTTACGCGCCTATCAGTTCGGAACGGTGTTTCTGTGCGTGAGAACTAGACGTTGTTCGTGTAGACTAGCGTCTAACTGCTCATCACTGATACTGTCGGACACGAAGCCAGGCGAGATAGTGTGCTTTTGGCCATGACCACCAGCGAGTTCGAGCTCGCGACTAGTTTACTCTTAAGCCTTTTACGTCAGATGAACGACCTTCACTTTGATTCTGACCATCGATATTGTCATGTTGTATGTTAATTTGTGTTCCAGGAACGTGCTATGCAAGGCGGCCGAGCTGGGCGCGCGCTCACTGGCGCTGTGTCTGATCTCCGCGCCGCACACACAGTTCCCGCCTGATTTAGCAGCTCACGTGGCTCTGCGTTAGTATGCTAATTGTATTTATTTATTTTAGTAGATAATAGTACTTGTTGTAGCGCTTAAATCGTCACATAAGAGCGCCTGCCGCGATCTCAACAAAAAAATTCCAAACATGAAAAACGAAATGGAACATATAGTTGAAACCGACTTGGCATAGTTGTAGAAAGGATCATGAAGTGAACGATGTTCGGCATGATGAAACGAGTCCTAACACTGAAAGTCGTCATTGGACGAGGTCGTAGGGTGGTTCCAAGAGGAACTTGGTAGGATAGAGGTAAGGATAGAGAGTTCTTCTGTAAAGAAAACACAGGAATGCTTTTTGCACTTTTTCAAGAAGAAGAGCTTCGTGCGGATTCCATACAGAAGAACTAGCTTCTAGCTTGGTGCGGACAAGTGTGCTGTATAAGAGCCTTATTACATGCTCGTTGCGAAAATCACGGGCATTCCGGAGAACAAATCCTAGCTTTTTAAGATTCTTTGGCAACTGTAAAAATGTGATCATGAAAAGTAAGCTCCTGGTCAAATGTGACACCCAAGTCCTTCATGCTGGTTGATCTAGCTATTTTAGTACCATTTATTTTGTATTCGAAATTAATTGGGTATCGCATTCGACCAAAGGTTATTACATAGCATTTGGAAGAATTGAACTCCATTTTATTTTGAACTCCCCTTTTATGTATGGGATTTATATCATTTCGCATAGCTCCGCAATCCGATACGGTATTGACAGCAATATAAAATTAGAGGTCGTCTGCGTAAAGGAGACACTCTGCAAATTTCGCAACGGACGGTAAGTCATTTACCATGAGTAGAAATAGTAGAGGCCCGAGTATTGACCCTTGACTTACACCAGAGCGTGTATGGTAGAGACTAGATACGTAGATACCCAGCCTTACAAATTGCTGATGGTCGCGAAGATGGTCGGTTAAAAGTCGAAGTAAATTTGGAAAGAAACTAATGGCGCTGAGTTTCCGAAGAAAGATATCGTTATTAATTCTATCGAAGGCTTTACCTGTCGCTGCTGTGCTGTGATGTTTTGATATTATACACGTTAGATTTAATTGTGTCCTTCTATTGGTAACCAGGACACAGACCAGGGGCCGTGGTACGAAGTATTAATGTTATCATGTTTCCAGTCCGGAAAATGATAGTGTTCTGTCTCTCTTATACCCTGGGATCATGATGGTATAGTTGTGTGAGGAACAGGGTGTAAAGTTCATTCATCTTCAAAATGGAGGGCGAGATGCAGGATTTTGCGTGACGTCATATGACGCGTAGTTCGTCTGTGGCGTTGTAGAAATGTATATAATATTTTCTTAATAGCTCATAAACAATAATATTTTGCAGTGCCCTGACAGGGTCTACAATGGCTCTTAGCTCTAAGCCTTTTGTTAACATCTTGTTTTTACCTTGTGTAACGAAAATAAATGAATATAGATACCGCTACAATGGCATTAGGCCGTCATAACGCGGCACCTGCCGATCGATTCTGTAAAAATCTCACCGTGAAAGTTAGGTGAAGTGAGCTGTCAAGAGTATCAATCCCTAGCATCAGGATGACAGTGACAGCTCACTGCACGCTCACTTCACCTAAGTTGTCCCGGTGACCCCGCAGGCGCGGTGCGGCGCCACCTGGAGCAGCAGCGCGCGCCGGCGCTGGTGCTGCTGGCGGCGCGCGCGGGCTCGGCGGCGCTGCTGGGCGCGCTGGCGCCGCTGTACTTCCCGCGCTCGGCGCGCGAGGCCGACGCGGCGCGCTGGCGCCTGCCCGCGGGCGGCGACGCGCACGACCGCCGGATACGCATCATACACAACCCGCACTCGCACAACTCGGACACCAGTAAGTTCATTTATTTAATACTTCAAGCACATAAATGTACAGACGCCAGCAGGTCAACCTACCCCAATCTGTCAAATTTCTTTCAACTTTAGCACAAAGGAATAAGGTTCATATTCAATTGGGAAAATCTGACAGATTGGGGTAGCTTGATGTGCTGGCCTCTGTACAGAGGCGGACTTAATGCCATAGGCATTTTCTACCAGTCAACCTTTGGGATGATGCAGAGACAAACAGTGGTAGGTGCAATCATGAAAATTGAGGAATAAATATTTCAAATATAAAGATACGTAAAAACCTATTAAAACTCTGAATGTAATATATACCTAATTACATATATATATATAGACACAAATAAGTATACATAAATACATGAATATACTTACTAAAAATAAATAAGACAAACAATGAGAAAATATTACAGTTGTGATGATACTGCCAGCTTCTTGCGAATGTGCTCACGAACATTAACTTTGAAAGATAATCAGTTGGTTGCCATCCAGAGGGGCAATTCTCGTAATTTTTAAGAACGTTCACAGTCTGATCTCAGTCTCAATCTGTCAAAAATACTTCAAATTTCCCTACATTTTGACAAGTTTTTGACATTTGTTTGTCGCCGAGATGAGACTGCGACTAGATTTTGAACGTTTTAAATTAGCAGAATTGGCCTACTGATTTCCTACAAGAGCGCATTCCACAGAGAGATAGACTGAACGAAGAAGGAAGAGTGAATGAAGTCTGTGCGGTGAGTGGGACATTGGAGAAGACGATTGTGTGATGAACGTAGATTTCTATTGTAAGTTCTTTATACTATTACAACTTTCTGTTCTGTGATTACAACCATAGGGCGCGTTCCCACTATGTCGTGACGACAGTTAATCGTGCCGTCCTATATGTGAGCACCTTCATTTAAATACACAAGCCACGACGCTTTAAACGACTCGATAATCTGTCGTCACGACATAGTGGGAACGCGCCCATACCCGTGACTTTGCCTCCGCAACTCCTACTACCTACCTAGAATGCGAGAGCGGGCAAAGCGAGTTTGAAAATGAAGCGATCCGACTCAAACAGATTAGGTCCGTTTTCGGTGTTGGCATGCAATTACCAAATTAATTTGTTAAATACATTTAACAAATTAATTTGGTAATTGCATGACAATACAAATGGAATTGATAATGAGAGAGATAAAAAACAGATAGGAAATTATAAGGAACAATAACAATTTATTTCATGTCATTTAGCTAATACATTCGCAATAATATGTACCTACTAGGTAATTATAATAGTCATTTTATTTTCTATAGTCACATCATTTAAGTCTTACTGAGTAAAAAAAAATCTTAAAAGTAGTGTACCTAGTCATAAAGTAAGAGAAAGAAAGAAAAATAGGTTTATTTGTCACAGAAACACGTTCAAATAAAAACAAAATATATCTTTATTCACGAGCACAAAACATGACTGTGACAAGAAGGCTTCCACTCAACATAATGCTGTGTTATACCCGACCCACAGCACAGCGCTGATTTTCAGTGGTTGGTGGTGGTGGTGGTAGTGGGGTGTGTGTGTAGTAGTAGTGTAGTGAAAAAAATAGGAAGCAGGCCCCCAGATCATATGAAACTCAATTTTATTATGCATCCATCTGCTGGCTGTCCTTGCACGTAGGTAGGTACCTACCTAATTGATTGAGATTACTAGATAAAAAGCGGAAATGCTTTGGAATCTTCCTAGATTTGTCGAAGTTCTTATCTCCAAAATGGAGAGCATCGACATACGTGGAGCATTTTTAAAGATTACTTGTCGGATCGGACGCAGTCTGTTTGTATCGATACGGTGATGAGTGATGAAGAACCCATTCATTATAGAGTTCCCTAGGGGAGTATCTTGGGACCAACTATGTTTTTAATCTATATTAATGATCTATGCAACCTTAAAATTCCAAATTGTGACATATTAACTTATGCACACGACACAGCTCTATTATCACATGGAGAAGACTGGATTTCTGTCAATAAACATGCTGAAAAGGCTTTCGGTATTTATCCGTTTCTATCTTTCGAACTCCCCTGAGCCACCCAAAGCCGCTAATACACTCAAAGCTCACATCTGTGCGGTGCCAGCGGACTGTGTCTGCTTGTCATTGTCTGAGCAATATTAAATATCTTGGGGTCATATTAAACGAACGACTGACTGGCGACCACAAATTGAAGGTCTCACTAGTCGCATCAGGAAACTAATATACATTTTTATGAATCTGAGACACAGCACTGAAGCTTCAACGATTTATATGGTCTATGTTAGTCAGTGTTAATAAATTGCATACCCGTCATATGGGGTGGAACCTATAAAACTCTTTCTTGTGCTGGAGAGGGCGCAAAGGGCAGTTTTAAAGGTAACTTAAACCACGGTGTTACTCAACTGCCAAACTGTATATTTTAAAAAAAGTACTTCGAAGGCATTCACTACTACCGCTGGATGGCAAAATCAATAAAAAACGCTCCGGTGCAGTTGTTTGCGCTTGTGTACCTTGCAGAACAGCTTTCGCTAGTAGGCAATTTGACGCAGTACCTAAGCTCGAGACTGTATAATGCAGTAAACAAAACCATCAACATTTACAGATTCACTAAACGCGAGGTTAAACATAAACTTTAATTGCAAACTTTAGATTATACTCAAACTGAGATGCTTTTGTGTTTAAAAAAGTAAAAAATACATTTTTTGTCGATGTGAAGGTATATATTTATTTCTTTCTTTTTATTTTTAATTTGTATTTTAATGTAGATACTATAATTTATTTCAAAATTCGAATTTTAATTAAATGTATTTACTGTAAAGTGTTGGAAATCAATTCTTAGGCTACAAGTTTGTGTCTATGTAAACCCTGCATCTTAAGAACCACTAACTCCCAAAATACAAACTTGGCTTAGTTTGGGAGTCGGTAGATCATCAATTACATGCAACCATCAAACAACCATCAAATACAACCATCAAATATCCTAATAAATTGTACTATCCAAGTATCCATAGATTAAGATTCTGTTGTAGGTACGTTTTGAGAGCGAAATAAAATTTGTTACGAGTATTATTGGCTCTGAATCGAAAATTGCAAAAAAAAAAAACTATGTCTTTGGTCTAGAGTAATCGTACGTAACGTGCGTACCTACTATATTTTTATCCTTTGCGAAAAACAAGGAGCCGATAAACATATTTAATTAAATATTGTTTACATCGATGAACCACATTGGAAATGACGATGTACCAAAGATTATGACAGATAAAGATTAATGGCACTAATTGATTAAAGATAAGAGTTTTATACGCAGGCGATAATGGTCCTAGAGCTGGATTCTCAGATTCGTTATTTCTTTCTTCACATGGCTATTGGCATTTATTCCATCGATCAATTCATTAATTAGTGTTTTGTTTACTGTACAGGGTCGCATACATCGACGCGCAAATTGTAACAATGAATTTAGATGATGATGATGATAATGCACATGATTCTAGATCCCTTTTTTTTTGTGGATGGGAAATCATCAAATGACCCCTCCCGCTCTGGGTGGAGCAGGAGGTAGTGTCAGACTCTTACTGACTAAAACCCACCCGTGTTTCTTCCTTAGCCCTTTATGTTCCGGGGCAGCGGTAACCCTTTCGGATAATCCCGCTCCCCCGGCAGGCTACGGCCCATAAGGGCCCCTTCCTTGTTGCTGACATCTCTTTGAGGCGCGCGTGGAACACGTACACGCCGCCCAGCACGGGCCTGGTCCTGATCGGACGGAGAGTTACCCATTACTCTCCGCCCGCAGGCCCGCGCCTACGGTGGCCGGGAGTCGTCACGCGGCTCCCGACGCCCGGAGCGTCTCCCGGGCGGCTGGGACGTGAGGCTCTCTCCCTCAGCCGTCCCGCCACCTCCTTCGCTAGCATGAATGTTTCGCAGAAGGAGGTGACTGCCACCCACTCCCTCTCGCCCCGGACCATGGCTTGAACCAGGGCCGGGCGCAAGAGGTCGCCGCCGCTGCCGATCGCCTCTGCGAGAACACGGCGGTGCTCCGCCCACGCGGGGCATACCGCCACCGTATGCTCCACCGTGTCCTCTGGGCGATCCTCGCAGTGGTGACACCCGGGCGTTTCCTCCCGCCCGATGGTGTGCAGGAACCTCCCGAAACATCCGTGTCCGGTGAGGACCTGCGTCAGGCGGTAGGTGAGGCGCCGTGGCACCTCTCTAGCCACTCCTCAAAGAGGGGTCTTATCGCCAGTATCGTGGCGTGCCCTTAGGTAATACGATACCCCTTGGTAAGACTGGTTGTCAGACTTTCGGGCTTCTGACGATCCATAACGACTGTCAAAGATCCACGAATAACAGCCGGACCAACGGCTTAATGTGCTTTCCGAGGCACGGAGGGGTCTTGGTATGTGAAGACGGTCACCCATCAACGGACCAACTGCGGCAAGCGTAGCTTAATCTGATAGATCGACCCGTGTGGCTGTTATTACTAAGCCGCTCCTAATTATAATAATAATACTAAGCCAATAGTCTACAAAAATAACAATTAAAAGAAAACAATCTATATATATAAAAGGAGAAACTGACTGACTGACATATCAACGCACAGACGAAACTGTAAGGACTACGAACGTGAAATTTTGCATACGGCTTCCTTTTATTATGTAGGGGAGCACTAAGAAGGGGTTTTTGGAAATTTAACCTTTAAGGGGGTGAAAAGGGGGAATTTTGTTTGTATGAAAAATGATATTGCTTGAGTTAATAAACTTGAAATTTGGTACGAATACACGCAGACGAAGTCGCGGGCGAAGTGCTAGTAAAAAATAAAGAAATAACGAATCTGAGAATAGCTACGTGATAGCGTATACTTACTATAAATAGGCACAATTTCACAAAACGGTTTTTGGAGACCATGTGAGGACAGTCAAGTCTTTTATTTATTTATTTTTTGTTTAAGCAACCAACAGCGATTACAAATAGTATGTTACAGACACGGATATCGTTATACTAAAGTATGTGTATCCATAATAGATTTCCCTGTATAACTAGGATATGTATAAAACATGCGAACGGAATAGAGACTAAGAAATATTTAAATACAAAAGGTTCGAGTTTAGGTATATATAATTTTAGAGAAAAATAAAGTAATCTTCATTGTCCCAACAGACTCAACTTAGGTAATAATAATAGTAGGTACAGTAAAAGCCTCTTCATCATAGACAGAGCGAATGATCGATAAGGTTCTATCTCTAGAAATAGCCATCTATTCCATAATCATCACAAAATCTACCGGATTTCATCAATACGTCACCTTATTTCAGCATGCCCCATATTGCTAATCACAAATCCTACTAATCCTACTTCCTACTAATATTATAAATGCGAAAGTTTGTGAGGATGGATGGATGGATGTTTGTTACTCTTTCACGCAAAAACTACTGAACGGATTTTGATGAAACTTTACAGTAATATAGTTTATACATCAGAATAACACATAGGATACTTTTTATCCCGATATTCCCACGAGATCAAAACTTACGCGGGTGAAACCGCGGGTCGCAGCTAGTGACTCATAAAAAGGTAACCATGCCTGTTTACCTAACCATTGCGCATCAGGATGATTTTAGTTTAATGCACAAAAATATGATAATAGTCCGCATCGGCCATTAGCGGCCATGCTTTAATCATATCCGTTAGTACTTAAAAACAATATCAGGATAAAATTGAAACATACTGATGATTCAGCCCTAAATCACACAAATGGATGAAAACATTCATGCAAATTCCACCTATAAAGCTATTAGAACTAAAGGTGATATTAGCGTTTATAATAATGTAAGGATGTTATACCTTTGCGACCATGTGTACAGCAAGCTTATCTATGATAAAGCATACATATAAATGGGTTATCGGCATATTGACGCATTCAGTACTATCGATCATCGTTAAAACGTTGTTCCGTGAAAGAGTATTTTTCTAAACAGTTCTATTAGTGATTGTGACAATGGAAATTGAGAATAAAGTGACAACTTTGCAGATGAAGGTGCGACCTACTGGTGGGTAGTTTAATATTTTTACGTTATAAATGAGAGGATTATCCTGCTCCATAAGAGTCATTGTCTAGTGACATAAAGGGGAGAAGAATATGATTAAAAATAACAACCAATACCCACTTAGGACTTAAGTCTTTGCTTAGCTTGCGGTTAAAGAACTTCATGCTTAACATTTATTTTTTTAAACCTAGTGGTTTAAGATATACTTATGCAAGTTTAGACCTGTAATCTGAACTTGCATAATATTAAAGCAATCTTACTATCCTACTTCCTACTTAATAATACTTATTATAAATGCGAAAGTTTGTGAGCATGGATGGATGGATGTTTGTTACTCTTTCACGCAAAAACTACTGAACGGATTTTGATGAAACTTTACAGTAATATAGTATATACCTACATCAGAATAACACATAAGATACTTTTTATCCCGATATTCCCACGGGATCAAAACTTACGCGGGTGAAACCACGGGGCGCAGCTAGTTTAAATATAAATGTATTGCGTCAAAATGCTAACACAGAAACCAGCGTGATATTCTGGAATGATGGTCTTTCGCTGTATGAAAATAGGCTTCCTGCACCACCTACTACTTCCAACTGGCTTGTTATGTATAATAATAATATGTGTTTGGACTATGTGGAGATAAAACCAAGAAATCTTAGAATCAATCATGTCGGAGAAGAGGTTTATCACTGACTGGTAACAGATCATTAACCCTTTCTCGTCCTCCTCAAGAAGGACAAAAATATATTCAACATTCATCTATTAAATAAATACATCCAACACTTTGCCTTGTGGGTGTTACAACAAACGCAGGCAGACAGTCCTTGCCTGTGTTTCTTGGCTGCAGACTTCCAAGGAGCACTAATATACATCGATCGTTATCTCCTACCTTACCCTTCTGCTAAAGTAACCAAAGAATCCATGCAGCTGCATTTCTGAGGACCTAAAAAACGCCACTGATACCGCGATTGGCATAACCACCAACTGAGTTTAACTCATTTAACACAATATTATTGTACATTTACCATCGACTCGAAAATAAGAAGACATTTATCTCCTTTCTGCCCATCCCCATTTTGGTTGATGCTATCTAAGCTAGATAATACTGCAACAATCTAGAATAATACATACACAGGCCAGAAGCTTTTTCTGTTATCAGTTAAGTAGGTAAATACTGAAATTAGTCACGTATCTACCTGAAAATATTCGAATAATATGAGCTGAAAATATTTCATTCGTTTTAAGTAGAACAAAATGTTGTTATCTACAGATAAAATTTCTCTTTTGTTTTGATTACTTTTTACTCTTGATTGACCTTAATGAGGCTTTGAAGCATCACCACTGCTTCCTAAACGGTGAAGGAAAACATCTTGAGGAAACCGGCATGTTCTAGAAGGAAACATTCAATGACATCTACCAACCCGCACTGGGCCCGCGTGGTGCATTACGGCCCACTCCCTCTCGCCGAGAGGAGGCCTGTGCTGTGTGTGTGTGTGGCTGTGGGCAGTGGACATTATACGCTGATTATACACGATCTGTGTTGTCCTGTAGGAAATACAATTGACTTTATAGGCCGACCGCTTAACTGAGACGTTGCTTGCGGTAGCAGCGCGGTGCGAGAGGGGTGTGGTGACATAAATCGACCTTAGTTCATAAATACAATCATTACGATTTTGGCGCTAATCTCTTTTTCATTACAAAAAGGGTTGCTTCCACCACAATGAATAATCCCTTATAAAATCCAATCACAGTATTATACAAAAGCTATATTGATCCTCTATCGTCTCCTTACTCCACATACTTCTTCTAAATACATCATGCCTACAAATAACACATGTCTACCTATCTATATACAAACATTCAACAATTTCGCCTCATTTTCACTGGTCCTCTTGACAAAGTTACACATTACGCTAGTGTAAGGAGGTAGTGCTCCCAAAGTGAACTTACAAGTTGTATTCTGCAATTTTACGGAACACAAAATTTAACGAGTGTTATTCGAGATGGTGGACAAATATTGTGTTTTGAGTGAACATGAGATTAGTGATAAAAGAGATAGTGAATTTTTTAGATGACACAATTTATTAATTGTTAAACTAATCTAATTAGATATGTTCGAATTACACAAAGTGATCTCTATTCTTTTACAAATTTATACAAATTAGTTTACATAAACAGTGCATAAAAATCTACACACTTAAGGGCTTATTTGGTTTATTTATAAACGATGTTTAAAGTTACGTGACGTTTAAACGTCAAAAATGTATTACAATCGTTAATCACTACTTAATTTTTAGAAATATTCATGAATAACGGTGATTATCTCACAGAGCGATAAGTAAATAAATAAAAACTAAAAATAAAACAGTCACCCATTTTCAAATAATAATCAACTGTGTTGAAATAATATTATATTCAGCTATATAATAAGAAAGCATTTAGCAAACTCAACCGTGATTTCATAATGGAGATACAATACAGTTGACGATATTATTGTTCAAACTTCAAAGTAACAGTGAACTAAAACACTGTTCGTCAAGTGACAGGTGTTTCCCGCTACGCCGCCATCTTGCATTGTCTATGGTTACGTTCGAAAGCTGTCACAGATAACGAATACGATGTACAACGAAGCGTTTGAATACGATGGTAAGTTTTAGAGTTGTCACTACTTGATGTTATAACAAAAGACATTCGTGTAGTGTGAATTACGTTAATGTTTGATGAATACATACGACACAACAAAACACATATCTACGTGTAAACACATAGAGACCTCCCTATGAACTTCCTTTCCAAGCGAAGCTTATATTTTCCTATTGAAAGGAATTTCCAACGTTTCCTTTTTAAGAGCCTACACTACCTCAGCTAAAATTCACTATTTAACTCGCTCGCACGATACTGCTCGCAGACTGAGTGAGAGCGAGACAAAGTGCGGTGCTAGGCGGCAGGCAGCGCCAATAGTTTAGGTATTTGCTTTTTACGGTGAAAATAATGGTAATTCAAAAAAAGTAAATAACATAAGACCTGCTTTATAGTTAATTCGGTTAATATACAAAGTTTCATGTTCTAATTTGAAGTATTTTTTGAATACCAGCGGTTTATTGTTCGGTTTAGAAGTAACTTTGGATTTTTTTTTCTATCGAGAAAATTTTATAAAATCGTGTTTTCGTCTAACATAAGACCTAACATTAATCCTCAACTTTACCATATATTTATTTCAAAATTAATGCTGCAGTATTTTCGACATAACGGAGGATCATGCTAAGCCATTTGAGGTAGTATAGGTCTTTAAAATACGTCTCAAATTCAGTACCTAGGTATACAAATACCGACCGGTATCTTTCCACTGTGTTTATCACTAAATATTTTTCAGCAGAGTACGAAAACAATGTAGGTATAACGATGTACTCTCCTTTCGCAATGAAATTAAAGAAAATAAAACCATCTTTCAGTTTATTTTACTAATGTGCGATCGTCATTTAGACGCATTTTTAGCTAAATTTTCGTTCAATCCAATCTGTTACGACCAGCAAGATTTCCAAAAATATTTTTATCATGGTATTACTTTTATAAGCTAAAACTATTAACAATATTTAATTAAACATTAGTTATGTCATTCGTACTATCATTAACTCGGTAAGTTAAAACAACAAATCTTATCACTCTGCGTTTGCGCATTGCAGATTTTTGTGATATATCTACCATAGTACATAATTTCCTTAAACAAAATCTAGGCTACGCGTTACGTTAACGTCTCCCTTATCGTAAAATAAACAAATGTTTGATTTTATGATAGAACTAATACCTAGATAAGTAAAGCAGTTATGTTTTTTATCCGGAATCACGTCATTAATTCTGGTCGTAGGAAGGCCACCTCAAGTTTCACACACATTATCTCACACAGCATTTTGTCATCGCAAGTATCGCAACGAGGATAAAGAGAAAAGATTAGATTTTTTATATTGTTACACTTCCACGCTAAAATGGCAGAATAGATTTGAATGAAATTTGGCACATGACCTGGGGCCCAAGTCTGCTATTTTTATAAATTCGTCATTCCAGCACGATCCCATTGTCATTTTGCTAAAAGTTCGTAATCTGCTAAATTCATAATGGTCGATCATTGATCGGTCAATGGTCTGAGAAAAACTACTAAAGTTCATGCTAGATTTCATTTATATAATTATATTTTTACATATTACGTATTAGTGTTTGCAATCTGAAGTAGTAAGAAGTTCTGAAATAGTAATAAACATTACAATTTATTCATTTGTCAATGGAGTGTCAGTGGTTGACCATTGGAAAGTCATAGTGACGCCATTATATTAGTAGATTACCAAACTTGTCAAAATCAACAATTATGAAGTCAATGATAAACCATTATGACACTATTGTAATAGCAGACCTGAGACCCTGGTCAGTGGTCAGTCAGGATGGAATATGGTCATTTTTAACAACCGATTCACCTTCTTCAACAGCTGAAGATGACACATCAACATATGATGAGGAGGCGGCAGTGGAAGCGGCCGCAGCGTTCGCCCGCGCGTGCGCACCCGACACGCAGCGCCTGCTCGCGCCGGCCAATGCGCGCCCGCCGTATGAACGGAGACCGCGCATTGATAATCATGACCAGTGAGTACCTAGTTATTAAGAATCAAAATCCTACGTCCTTGATTAGTGGGGTTGAAGCCCTGAGTCACTTTTACTGACATTTAAATAGAGCCAATCGCAGCATTTTAAGGGATGTAGGTTCCCAACCAAAAGAAAAGTGGATACAAGTATACAGGGTTATTTGAAAAACACCAGCAACCTCTTAAGAGGTCATTGTACTCATCATTATGAACAACTTTTACAAAACTTAAAAAAAAAATCAGCTGTTTATTTTGACATCTCGTCAAAATGTAGGGAACAGCTGATTTTTTTTTGGTTTGGTCCCATAGTAAAAGTTGTTCATAATGATGAGTACAATGACCTCTTAAGAGGTTGCTGGTGTTTTTCAAATAACCCTGTATAAATTCCATCGACTCGAAGAAGAAGAAGTTTGAAACCGAATCTTTTTATCCAACCAACAGCCAGGTACACCTAATCTAAATACAGGGATTACCTAAACAGAGGGGCAACTCTCGTTATTTTAAGAACGTTCACAGTCTGACCTCAGTCTCAATCTGTCAAAAATACCTCGACATTTTTGAAATGTTTTTTGTTTGTCGCCGAGATGAGATTGCGACTAGATTTTGAACGTTTTAAGTTACGAGAATTGGCCTCCAGGTATATTGATACCTAATCTAGCTATTTCGCGCGCTCAGCATGGGTTGGGAAACCTATCCTCACATTATTACTTTTCACCACACCTGTATTTTTCTTTGCTATACAAAAATTTAGATAAGAAAGCTGCGTCTTCAACGAGGTAAGTGTTCGTAATAGAGGTGTTTATTTATAAACTACTAGCGACCCGCCCCGGCTTCGCACGGGTGCAATACTGATACTAAGTACAGGTATTTCAAGAATGCCAGCACGCGCCGCCGCGGCCGGTACCGCAGCAACCGCTATGTCCCTGCATTTTAAATCTGTAATATCTTCGAAAATATTCATTTAAATTACATGCTGTAAAGGGTCATATTTATCTATATTAAATGCACAATGTATTTAAGGTACTTAATTGGATAAGGATTAATGCTGTAGGGTTCAGCCAGCGTTTGAAAAGTAAGCGCAAAAAAATGTGTTTATTTACGACATTACATGCATGCATGTATTATATATATAAACCTTCCTCTTGAATCACTCTATCTATTAAAAGAAACCGCATCAAAATCCGTTGCGTAGTTTTAAAGATCTAAGCGTTCAAAGGGACAGAGAAAGCGACTTTGTTTTATACTATGTAGTGAATATAAACCTTCCTCTTGAATCACTCTATCTATTAAAAAAAACCGCATCAAAATCCGTTGCGTAGTTTTAAAGATCTAAGCGTTCAAAGGGACAGAGAAAGCGACTTTGTTTTATACTATGTAGTGATATTAAATTTAAGTGACGTTTAAACATCAAAAATGTATTGTTAAACAATCGCTAATCACTACTTAACTTTAAGCATCGTTTATGAATGAAGGGGTTAATGTTGTAGTTTTAGACCGTGGAATTTTCAATTTCTAAATTTCTTTCAGGATTGCATAATTTATGATGCGTAATGAAACCCCTGTAAAACCTAACAATTTATAATCTCTGATTTGACTTTGAATTTAAAATTATCACTTGAAATTGACAACTGTATTGAAAAACAAGATGGCGGCGTTAGTACCGATTTTTACCACAGGTCAAAAGATTCTTGAGCAGTTGTATGTGCTATAGGATTTACTTGAATACCTTAATGCACAATCGCTTGCGTCAATCAACCCACGATAATAGCAACAGTGAGTAACAGTGTTATTTGAGGAAGCTTTAAATAGTAGGTACTGTTTAAATTACTACCTACTGTAGTAATACACACAATCCCACGACCTCTATAGTTCTAGTGTATTCTGAAACTATGATTAACGGGTTTATTTCAAGAAACCTTAGCTAAAGTTTGTAACATGTTATAACGGGTGATATTCCCTGAATAGGACTGAACTATGTAAGGGGCTGTGATTCGTGTATCTTCGACAGTCGTTACGGGTCGTCAGAAGCCCGAATGTCTCAACCAGTCTTACCAAGGGGTATCGTATCGTGTGGAGGTCAGATAGGCAGTCGCTCCAAGTATAATACTGGTACTTAGCTGCATCCGGTTAGACTGGAAGCCGACCGCAATATAGTTGGGAAAAGGGAAAAATAACAGCTAGGGTATTACTTTAAGACAGTTTAAAACTTACCATTAATGACTTGTTTATCGATATTTTTTGTATTGTACAAACTTTGAGGCCTATGTAGATATGCTTTAATATTGGAAAAATACTGAACCTGGGAGAAAATACTGACAGCCGTAGCGGGTCAGTGGTAACAACCGATACTTACGAGTTGTAGGTCATAGGTTTGAATCCAGACAGGCACATTACTTTTTGTAAACTATTTTATCACCTCATCTCGAAACATTGAAGGAAAATATCGTGAGGAAAACCTAACCTATTCTAGAACCAAAAATTCGAAGACATGTAACATCTACCAACCCACACTGGGCCCACGTGGTGGATTATGGCCCACTCCCACACAGAGAGGAGCCCTATGCCCCAGCAGTGGGAACGTTACCTATAGGCTAATCATTCTGTTGGGCCAACGGTTACGCAAATACTTAATTTTAAAAAACTTCCATAAGTCTACTTACACTATAATAAATAAATAAATAATCTATACTTATAATAAATCTGTAGAGAGCTCAATTCTGTACATGAAATATATTTCCAAAATAACTATCAGCGGGTGATTAGTGATCGTTACTGACGCCAAAAATGCAATCAGTAAAATTTTTGTCTGTCTGTCTGTATGTTCGTTATAGAAACAAAAACCACTCGACGGATTTCAACGAAACTTGGTACAATTGTTCTTCATACTCCTGGGCAGGTTATAGTATACTTTTCATCACGCTACGATCAATAGGAGCAGAGCAGTGAAGGGAAATGTTGGGAAAACAGGATTTCTTTTTAGGTGAAGTAGTAATAGGTTAGTAGTAGTTAGTTAGTAGTAGGTAAGTTTTGGTTAATTTATGTTCAGTTTTTTTTTAATATTAAGTAGGTAAAAGCGTAGGTACTTTTATTAATTATAGGTATAGGTATTATTAATTATAGTAGTTATAGGTATTTAGTTTTAAGTGAAGTAGGTTTTATTATATATTATTTTATATATTAGACGTAGTTATATATTTTTAGTTATTCAAGCCCCAAGCGGACGCCGGCGTCCGCCCGCTATTGTCTTGAAAAACGCGTTGAATGAGAAATACGCGTCCTCAACAATCGGCAGAAGAAAGAGCACATCGGTTAAACTCTATGAGAGTTAGTGCCTCAATTTCCGGAAGTCATTATTCCACGCGGACGAAGTCGCTGGCAAAAGCTAGTTCTGGATAAAACCCACAGACACGACGTCCCGTATCTTAAGACTATGCCGACCGCACAGTGGCGCCCTCATCGTTTGTTTGGTTATTTCATACAATTTAGAATGAAAATGCAGAAAATAAGCACGTTAAGTTGTGCTTCACAAGATTATACGTTAATATTATTAGAAACGGTAGTTTTATATTGTTTAGTTTTATTATAATCCTTAAAACGGAATATAGTGGCCACTGTTATCCGTTTACAAACAAACGATGAGGGCGCCACTGTGCGGTCGGCATAGTCCTAATGAATTCCGCACACTTGCAATTATGGTAAATTTGTTTATTTATTTCAATATATTTCTCGGTAATTTGTTACATTTTTCTTTAATATTAGGTACAATAAACATGGGATGCAATTTAGTAAACATCAAAACACACAATATTCAAATGTAATCAGTGGGGTAATTGCGTAACACACTATCAATAGCAATGGGTTTCGTTTTGACATTTATAGAACATTCATTACCTTATTTACGTTGCTAAGCAAACACATGTTTTGACCATGAAGCAATGGATTAGCAATATCGTTCAAATTGAGATTGATACTGTGTTTGTTACACAATTAGGATGCAGGAACCGTCACAGTTGACTTCCATCATTCTAAAGTCTACCGATACGTGAATAACTAAGTTTTTCAGGTTGCGTGTTGATAGACAACTTATAATATCATTTCTAGATTTTTGATAAGCATAACAAATACTAATTAGCATATTGATTAATGATAAATCCTATGCTTTTGACCTAAATCCTGGCACAACAATGGTACTCTTGGTTGATTCTATCTTGTTATTGTTTTACATGCATTCAAGGGTAGACCTTGGCGATCAAGGGATTTTATCAAAGAAACTGCATAAAGGTACACACACACAGGACACATGGCTTTCGAGGCCCCATTCGGTGGGGTAAGTAATGCGTAACACACAATTGCATTGCAATTCATTTTGATAGTTCTGCAATACTAATTGCGTTATTTACGTTGTTGAACAGTAAATTATTTTATACAATACTTGCTGACGTTTATACAATACTGTCTTTTAATCCTGACTTTTATACAATACTTGGTACGGCCTCAGATTTTTTGTTTATTTTGCCCCGTTTTAAAATAGTTATTCTGTTATTCCGGGCAGAGACAAATCCAACAAATCAAACATGAAAATCGGTTCAGCCATTCTTGATTTATAAATTGTGTAACTTAACCGACTTTGTTTTATCTATAGACTAGCTGCGCCCCGCGGTTTCACCCGCGTAAGTTTTGATCCCGTGGGAATATCGGGATAAAAAGTATCCTATGTGTTATTCTGATGTATAAACTATATTACTGTAAAGTTTCATCAAAATCCGTTCAGTAGTTTTTGCGTGAAAGAGTAACAAACATCCATCCATCCATCCTCACAAACTTTCGCATTTACAATATTAGTAGGAATAATAGGAATTAGTAGGAAGTAGGATGAGCAATGAATTAGCAATTTCCATAAAAATCTGTAGGGTTGCGATTGAATAAATTATGGTGAAGGCTCAGTATAGAGGATCGTTTCGTGATTATAAATTCTAAAAAAAATCAGATAAAAGGGGTCGTATGTATTAGGGATAAAAAAGTTGTCATTTTGCCATCTTTTTAAAGTGTTCTTTACCACGGTCATTGATTGATGCATTTTGATAGTCTTACATGTTCACAAGTGACAAGATTTACCGGTAGATTTATTAAATGTTCTTAGTGTTAAAACTTTAGTTTGGCATTTAATAATAAAAAAAAATATATATAACAAACTCAGCCAAAATAAAAAGCTACTAGCTTCTTAAACATTGATTGAAATTATTACTCATAACTAAACTTATTGTTTTAAATAATTATCTTCACACAACAGCAAGCAAAGGCGTTAGTGTCTCGTTTTTAAGTACATACTCATCATAACAGATCTGTCATATAGAGTAAATAGAAATGATAATAATTCACACAGCGCGGGTTCAGCGGATTTCAGCGCAGAGGAACACTTTTTCAATGGGACAACTAGGGGACAACCCATTAATTAATAAAAGTCTCCTTCTGTCATTCTTCCTTGACAGGAGAGTGACAGGGTTAATGGGAACTCTCAGAGTCCCCCAATCATCAAAATCTTCACAGGCGGGCAGTCGGGTAAAATATGATTGAAAATCATCATCTACCTAGCCTTTTCCCAACTATGTTGGGGTCGGCTCGGCTTCCAGTCTAACTGGATGCAGTTAAATACCAGTATTTTACATGGAGCGACAAATATGATAGAAAAAATATATTCATATATTGTAATATTTTCAATCATATTTTATAGATACAAAATTACAAGGAAATCATCACTCACGTGGCTAAAGTCCGTTGAAACGTAACATTAATTACAAATTAACACAAAAATAATGTCACCTACACTTCTCCGCAATTTATCATTAGCGTCCTACATATTTTGAATAAATAAAGCTTTGTGCAAACATGTCAAACGTCGTCGCGTTCAAACAATGCTATCGGTGTTCGGTGCGTTCGTACGAGAATAGCCGCAGTGTGCCGACACCCTTATCAACTGTCAACTCTAAGTCATGTGATGAACAGGAAGGTTTGATTCTGAACAGGAAACCTTGTGATAGATGACGTTATTGTAATTAAGGATATTTTTTTGTTTGATTGTTTTCGAAAGTTATTATGGAGGAAAATAACGGTAACCAAAAACGCGACGAAGAAAAATCCTCCTTTTTGGTAAAGCCGGGTACTCACTAGCGAGCCGTAAACGTTGCATGTACTGTTACCAGAAAACATTGTGTACGTGGTTCGCAAACCTGCTGCGAGCGCTACACGAGCGGCTCACTGCGAGCCCACGATAGTAGGTTTTTGCCGCGAATCAAAGGGCGTTCGCAGTGTGCTCCTGGACGTCAAAAGTGAAGGTTATTGCACGCCGCTGCGACCCATCAAGCAAACCAAAACTGCGGATAGATCCGGCTTGTCGTAACGGTCACAGTGATGTGGACTTCTCGTACACACTACTAGACCCTCGTTACTTTATCGGTTTGGTTACAGTTACAGCTCGCTAAATAAGTACGCTCGGTGAAAGCGTTTGGGCGACGTCATGAGCATAAACTGTAACATGCGTACACTAGAACCTCGTTACTGTATCACGCAAGTTACAAACTCAAACTCAAAGCATTTATTTCAATTAAACCATTTACAGGCACTTTTGAATTGTCAAAATTAACTAGTCGGTCAGTTAGTCAGAAAGTTGAAGCTAGTTGCCCATTCCAAAACGTAGATCTTAGATCTCTTGGAGAAGAACGGGCAAGAAACTCCAAGGACACTCTTTTAAATCAAGATATTACAAAATCCTCAGTTCATTATTCTTGTTGCTTCTATATGTGAGAACAATGTTATGAAGAAACAATTCAAAATAGGTATAAGATTAAAAAGTAATTACAGTTACAGCTGGCTAATGAGTATTGAGTACCCAGCTTAACATAAAATCACGTTTGTGTTCCCTATTCCCGGCAAGGTTAGGCAAAGGTGTAACTATTAGTACTTTCACGTTTAGCCAATTCTGTTTAGTCCCACGTGATACGGGGCGAACCTATAGTTATCAACCGGCCATAAATCCAAACAAATCCAGGCTGTTACTGAGAAATTCCAGATGGAGAAACTCAATAAAATTTTGGCGGGTCACACACCGCAACGCGCCACGCAACGGGACGCAGATAACGTGCCCCCGCGCGTGATATTTTACACCCATAAAATTCAATAAAAACGCTCTTCCGTGCGGGGAATTTGGCTCCGTTTCCCGCGCCCCGTCGCGTGGCACGTTGCAGTGTGTGATCCGCCTTTTCCGTTCCGGGAATCGAACATCTTGCTCATACAACAAAAATTTACACAATCTACATAGCCAGCGGTTTTAGTCAGCGCCTGACGTAAATTGACGTATTTTTAGTATATATAGCCAATTTTTAATCACGTCTAAATTTGTCTATGGATTATCTAATATGACAGGCCTAAACTAATATTTATCTTCTGTCGTTTTCTTTAAAAAATAGAAATTTAACTGAACTTAAATTTAGTTAAGTTTGTGAACAACAGAATCGGGACCAATGTGCACAAAGTAATGACTAATTAATGTTAATAATAAATAGAAGCTGACGTCGAATTCATTGCCAATCGTGACTATAAACAACTTATTGGAGAAACTCTTAAATTTCCTTATTTCAGAGTTTCTTTCGCAAAGCATCTACTTTATTTTCTTTCATGTTCATGGGAAAATGTTGTATTTTGAAACAGCAGGTACAGTCAACAGCAAAAGTAGACGATGAAAATCAGAAATTCAATACTAATGAACGGAGTTCGCGTCAGAACTGTGTGGCGTCGAAGTGTCGTTATGTGATTGTAAATTATACCAAACATTTACTACTTCGACGCCACACAGTTCTGACGCGAACTCCGTTCATTAATTAGTATTGAATTTCTGATTTTCATCATCTACTTTTGCTGTTGACTGTACTAACAGTGGTGGCCCAGTGATATTAGCCCAGATTTACGAGTTGCAAGTCGTGAGTTTGAACAAAGGCAGGCATTTTACTGTATTTAATTTCATCACCACTGCTCTCAAAACGGTGAAGGAAAACATCGTGACGAAACCGGCATGTCCTAAAACCAAAAAATTCGAAGACGTGACATCCACCAACCCGCACTGGGACCGCGAGGTGATTTATGGCCCACTTTTACATAGAGGAGGCCTGTGTTCCAGCACTGGGAACATTATGGGCTCATAATGCAGAGTTGGTCCCATAAAAAAGTTGTTTATATTCCTGTGTACTCTTATAAGATTGCCAGTGATTTCAAAGTTAGCCTATAGATAATATAATAATGTAAATAATAAATGACATAGTTGCAGTACCTACTGTGATCTCATACGTCGCACTACGTTCGCTCACGTAATGCATTTAATGGATTAAAGGGTTTTATGTCTTCTATTTACGTCTATTCTAAGCCTTTCTTTACTACCTACTTCGTTTTTCTAAGATTCTTACATTTTACAAGTAAAACATTGTAAGTAGTTTATTTTTATTTTTAAATAACTCAACTGATGGCCAGTACCCTTTTAAAAACGTTCGAAATTTAGTAGCAATCTTATCTAAGCGACAATCAGTGTGAAAAAGTTGTCAAAAATGGAGAGATTTTAGAGGTATTTTTGACAGATTGAGACTGAGATCAGACTGTGAGCGTTCTTAAAGTTACGAGAATTGACTTTATCTAAATGTAATAATAGTATTTTAAGAAAATAGCTACCTTCTTGTTGTTGTTTGTTGTTGCTATCTTCTTATTGTTTTTTAACTTGTTATACGAATGTAATTTTTCAGTTTTCATGTATAATTTTATTTTAATTTTAGTTTCTAATTTTTAATTTCAATTTAGATTTTTAACTTTATGTATTATGTATCAAACAATAATATTTTGCTGTGCCCTGACAGGGTCTACAACGGCTCTTAGCTCTAAGCATTTTGTCAACATCTTGTTTTTACCTTGTGGAACGCAAATAAATCAATATGAATATTATGAAACTTCTGCTAAAATGATTGACGCATTGAAGGCAGAGTATTTAATTACGTGAGAAAATAAGGTAATTAAATAAATTATTATTGGGTACTAATCTCTATTGGCGTCAAGAATAATTATGAACCGGATGTCTAGGAGAAATTATTAGTCACCGCTGCACCGGTTGAAGTCATGCAAATGATGCAAGATCGAGCATTTGTCATGACAGAAATCTTTACTAGAATCTGAAAACATTTTATGGCACACACATTCAAGTAACATAGAGCATAATACTTTTTATTATGTACACCATCAATCTATACTAATATTAATATATTTAATATACAACGTGTAACGAAAAGGCTATATATATAGAGAAGGCCCGGCTTCTTTGGATGATATCAAACGACATAGGAAGGGTTTTTTAATCCTACCGCTACATGTTCGGAAGTTATGAGATTTTTTAATACATTGATACCAGAAACCGAACTTTTCAAATTGAAATAAACACATCACTAGCACTAAAACAGCTGATCGGTGTCACCGACCTATTTGTAAGTAAAGATAAACCTCCTACTCCTGGTATTTCTGAATAAACGGTTCCGCATGTTTATTTTTTATTCACAAAATATTATTAAGTACTGACTTTTCCTAAACTTTGATTATGTTTGTGAACTAGCTACCTACAATACAATTAATTGGTCTAGGTATCAAAAGTTAACGAAATATTTAGATACCTGCTTGAATTGTCACGTATCATTTACACACTTGTTGGTTTTTTACGTAGTTGTCCTTTTGTAGAAGATTACTTTGTAGATAATTATTATCTACCTCGTAGTAATCTTCCACCCGCCACCCACCTTTCCATCATACCTACAACACAGTAAATACCTAATTCAAAAACAATATTCCTGTAAATTTCCTAACATTATTTCTAACCTTTTATTTTGGTGGCCATAAAGATGAACGATTTTTTGCTTTAAATCGATTTTTCATTCGATTCACAGATCGAATCTCGTGCTCTTCTTACATCGATCTTCTAAAAAATTTTAAACAACATTTAACCACCTCTATTTTGTGACATATTTACAGTTGCCAGTCAGGTAGGTACGTCAATAATATTTGATAACCTTTCCGGCGTAATTCAATGACTTTAATTCAGATGGATGATTAATATGTTTCAATCTTCGGACAAGTTAAAAAGTGTCGGCATACTTATGTAATTGATCTTGTTTGAAATAGATAAACCTACCTATTCGCTGTTTATGATTGTCAGCACAATGCTTTGGGCAAATATGAACTTGAACTATTAAGAGCCTTTATTTACACATACGATCCAAGAGATTCGATTCACGTTACTATTGAATCGATTTGCTTGAAGATCGCATTAAAACGATTTTTTCGAAAAATCGACAGCTTGTACAACCATTGAATTGATCATAAAAATCGAATCCTTACGTGCATCCTACCGGGAATTAATTGCTTAAATAAACATTATTATTTGCCATTAGTACTTAGAATAGGAAAAGGATTTAGAAACCATTTTTTTGTCCAACTGAACCCAAAACATCATTTCAATTCACCTCTTCGCAACTTATTCTTCTCCTAGTACAAATAAAATCACAGTGGGTTCCGTTCATAATTTTTAAAATAAGGTTATTTTTTTACTAAATAAGACGTAAACTATTAGCAACAAGTTAATCGTTTTTTTTTATTACAAAATAATACCACGCACGCATAATTTTTGTGTGTAGGACTAACCGAAAGAATTATCGGAGTTCACGGTCTGTCGGTGCTGTTTGAGTGGTACATAGGTTTTATTAGTTTGAGCACGTTTAGTCTTTGTTATTATAATTCAAATAAAAAAATGTCGCAAAATTGCATGTAACTGTCGAAAGAAATTAATAAAAGTACTAGAAGCGCATGAGTAACAGGAATTGTTATTTCCGAATTGAATATCGTTTGCTCACAGAACCCTGATTACGTCGCTACACACACAATGTAACATCGATGTGTGTGTAAACCTAATGACTTAGGGTTTTAAGGTACGTGAACCAATTGCAGTCCGTGTAGTTTCAATTACTCCTGGTAAATACAATTTTTATTTCAGACTTATAACGAGATAACGCGAACCCATATTATGATCTTTAATGGATTGAAATGAATGATTTTCCTGAGTTTTGGGAATTTCCGGGATTGCGGGAATATTCTAACGAGATAACCCGGAATGCAAGGGCAACTGAAGGAACAGGGTGGTATTTAGTCAGTAAGAGTCTAACACTTCCTTCAGCTTTCCGCCCCACCCAGGGCGGCAGCTGAGTCATTGATGATTTTCCCAGCGAAAAAAAATGAATGATTTTTCAATTTTGAATTCGTAATTAGTTTGCTCGGTTGTGTTAGATTTACTTAAAAGTTTAATGGAGTTTAGTTGAAATTATTATTAGTATGTAAAATAAATTTGAAATCTTGAATAATATTTTTAACAGTAGTGGACACTAATAGGGACAGCTACCCTATAGGTATCAAATTTAACGAAATAATATTTAGGTACCAGGATAGCAGGGAATAGGAGTTTCATTTTGGGCATTATTGTTATTGCTTTGCTCGTCGCCGTCAGTCGACGTCTGTCCTGCGTCTAGTACACTTGTTTTTATCCCTATGATAATTATGCGCATCAGTAATTTGCGAGCTGCCCGAGAACTGTACCGTCGCCGTTTTTCGTCAGCATGTTTTAGTTTGATCTCGGATGGTACATCGGCTTGGTGCCTCTAACCATAGGTAATCAGGTACCTATGGCGAGCGCTGCGCAACGACGGTCAGCACCCATGTGCGTGTGTAGTGTACGCAGTGCAGTGTGATACAAATTAAAGTGCGGATTGAGGCCGCTTTCAGGACAATAACAACAGACATGCTACGTAATGTGTGTCCATGAACAAGTGAGCGGCCTTGTGCATACAATACCAAGGTCACCACATCGAACCCCATCTTTAAAAATGTAAGTCAATTTACTAAATTAAGCAAAGCTTTAAGATTTTACTGTTTACTCGGTATAAAGTAATAATAAGGGATGAAACTAGTTAACCTAGGTACCTACCTAAACTTTGTTTCGATTGTTTACGTAAGTTTTGTTATTCCAGTTTTTACGTGCAATTTCTAGCTTAATAACGAGTAAACTGTAAATCAATAATTAGAATTACACATTAATTTTTACATCACGGTAAAGTAGGTATGGCTTATTGCGCGCGCGCGCGGCGGCGGCGGCGGAATATTCCGTCAGTTGGCGCCGACAAAGAACACCGCCTCGCGCCTGCGCAGTAGGCTACGGTACTAGGCGCGCAGAGTTACGGAAGAGATTTATCGTGATATTAGCAAGTAACATAAAAAGTTATTGACCTACGTAGTGCGGTGACACGTTTGTTATGATTTGAATTTAAGAAACCAATGAAACCGAAAATTTGGTATCAATTCTTAGAGTATTTTATTTTGAGTTGAAACTATGTATAGTGACTCTATACCAGCTGTTATGTTTAATGCTTAGCTATAAATACAGGGTATAAATTACACCCTGTATAATGTTATAAAGAGGAAAGATTTGTATGTATGTTTGTAACGAATTGGCTCAAAAAGTAATGGACCGATTTTAAAAATTCTTTCACCATTTGAATGCTTATCACTCATTAATATAGGCTTTTTAATTGAAAAAAAAAATATGTTTAAAAAATAAATGTCCACCCGTGCGAAGCCGGGACAGGCCGCTAGTATCTTATAAAATTCAAAGTTCTGACTGACTGATATATCAACGCACAGCCTAAACCGCTAGTCCTAGAGACATAAAATTTGGAGGGTGTGTTCTTTGTGAAGAGTAGGTATCCACTAAGAAAGGGTTTTTCGAAATTCCACACCTAAGAGGGTGAAATTACACGCGGACGAAGTTTCGGGCAGAAAATAGTTACAGATATGAATGTAGCATTTTATAAAAAAAACTACTAATACCTTTCAAAAACGACTAAATTCCATGAATCTACAAAGCGCCATGTAAAACAACCTTTCCTGAAAAATACAAAATTTCCCGAAAATTCTGCCTTCCGAGAAAACTACGTTATAATTCCTGCAAAACCGCTCTCAACTCCTGAAAATCGTTACTCCCCAAACAGTACTTCAATGAAAACTGAAACGGGGATTTATGAATTTATGAATGACGTCACACATCCGTTCTTTGTTATCTGCTATTGTAAATTATAAACGAATGCATTCTGCTTTATACCAGTATTGTTCATAATGCAAAATTAGGGAAAACCGAGAACAATTATTTACATGACAGTTAAAGAAAGAATCAGGGGCCCAAGTCTGCTATTTTTTATAAATTCGTCATTCCAACACGATCCCATTGTAATTTTGCTAAAAGTTCGTAATCTGCTAAATTCATAATGGTCGTTCATTGGTCGGTCAATGGTCTGAGAAAAACTACTACTAAATTTCATGCTAGATTTCATTTAATATATATTTTTATATATTACGTATTAGTATTTGCAATCTGAAGTAGTAGTAAGAACTTCGTAAATAGCAAAAAACATTAAATTTATTCATTTGTCATTATGTACGAGATTACCATTTTACGCCATTTCTTTCAATGGAGTGTCAGTGGTTGACCATTGAAAAGTCATAATGACGCCGTTATATTAGTAGATTACCAAACTTGTCAAAATCAGCAATTATGAAATCAATGATAGACCATTCTGACACTATTGTAATAGCAGACTTGAGGCCCAGTACTACGCAGTGAGTTTACAGGCTCATAAGAGTTTTTAGTGTAATATTGAAATATAAAACTAAGCATAATGTAATCAGCCTATAACTTTCCAACTGCTGAGACACAATGGGGTAATTACGTAACACATTATCAGTAGGAAAGGCTTTCCTTTTGACAGTTCAACAACATTCATTGCGTTATTTACGTTATAGAGCGGACAAATTATCGAACATATGAAGCAATAAATTAGAAATATCCTTCAAATTTATTCAAATTGTAATTGGAACTGTTCTACATATTTAGAACTGAATACAAACAAAGGTCTTACTTACACGCCTGACGCAGGTCCTCACCGGACACGGGTGTTTCGGGAGGTTCCTGCACACCATCGGGCGGGAGGAAACGCCCGGGTGTCACCACTGCGAGGGTCGCCCGGAGGACACGGTGGAGCATACGGTGGCGGTATGCCCCAATTGGGCGGAGCACCGCCGTGTTCTCGCAGAGGCGATCGGCAGCGGCGGCGACCTCTCGCGCCCGGCCCTGGTTCGAGCCATGGTCCGGGGCGAGAGGGAGTGGGAGGCAGTCACCTCCTTCTGCGAAGCAGTCATGCTAGCGAAGGAGGTGGCGGGACGGCTGAGGGAAAGGGCCTCACGTCCCAGCCACCGCGTTAGACGCTCTGGGCGTCGGGAGCCGCGAGACGACTCCCGGCCACCGTAGGCGCGGGCCTGCGGGCGGAGAGTAATGGGTAACTCTCCGTCCGATCAGGACCAGGCCCGTGCCGGACGGCGCGTACGTGTTCCACGCGCGCCTCAAAGAGATGTCAGCATAAGGAAGGGGCCCGCAAGGGCCGAAGCCTGCCGGGGCAGCAGGATTGTCCGGAAGGGTTACCGCTACCCCGGAACACAAAGGGCTAAGGAAGGAACACGGGTGGGTTTTAGTCAGTAAGAGTCTGACACTCCCTTCTGCTCCACCCAGAGCGGGAGGGGTCATTGGATGATTTCCCATCCACAAAAAAAAAAAAAGGTCTTACTTACAGCGCCTGAGGACTTATACAAGTGGCAATCGCCTTCAATACGTTTCATATTTCTGCAACGACTTAAAACAGGAACGACACAAGCTTTTCGGTAGCTGTGTCAGTCTCAAAACTTTTTAACTTTCCCATCATCATTATCGCTCATAGTCAAAGATTCAGTCTGGCATCAGTTCAATCCATCAGTTTGGTCCGGCTAAGGCTGATGGCAGAATGATGGATGAAAAACACTTTTAATTTTTGTCATTCTGGACCATCAGTCCGTCAGTCAACCGGTTAGATAATTCTCCCGTCATTCTGAGCAGACTGATGGACCAGAATGACGCCAGACGTAGAATGTCACTTTATCTACGCCCTCTCATCATATTTAGTTCCATCAATTTTTTACTGACTTCAAAAAGGAGGAGGTTCTCAATTCGACTGTATGTTGTTTTTTTTTTGTATGTTTTTTACGCGACATCTACAGAAAGTGTGAATCGATTTCAAAAATTATTTTTTTAATGGATTTAGTATGCCTCGGGAGTGGTCCCATATAAATTTTATTAACTTTGCTTTGGTAGTTAGCTTCAATAATACGTATTTTTGCCACTTAGTTTATATTGCATGATGTTATTATGACTTCCTGTCACTGACATTTACATACCAAGTAGCGTTATACGAATTTGTGTGGGATGAGTACAACTTATATGTGAAAAATAAAAACTTTAAATAACAACCGACTTCCAAAAAAGACACTACAAAATGAAAAATAACTTTAATTTCGGAAGTCAGTGGCAAACAAAGAAAATGCGAACCCAACGACACCGACTTTCGAATTTTTCATTTTGTAGTGTCTTTTTCGAAGTCGGTTTTATTTTTTTGTAAAAAAGTTTTAATTAACTGCATTTAGAAAAGACTCTCTACTAAAAAACTAGACCTCAATTCTTTTCATCATATATCAAAGGGGGTTAATTGCTCCCTTCTCCTTCCCGTGATGACGTTATCAGTCTGTCGGTCTGTGTGGGAGGCTCGATTATTAGATTGGATTACAGGATTGTGTCATCCGCAAACACTTCACTGGCGAGAACTTTCCTTAATGGACGCAATGCTGTCATCCTTGCACGTCTAATGTTCAGCTAATTTTTTGACACTTTTCTTTTGCTTAATATGGCTTGGAAGTACTCAAATAATATGTGCTACAGAAAAATAGGGGCCAAGCAAAATAACTTAACAAGCTTGTACGGGTCATAGTATCTACTTCTTACTACTCTACTATATTGTTTAGTTTTATTATAATCCTTAAAACGGATAACAGTGGCCACTATATTCCGTCTTAAGGATTATAATAAAACTAAACAATGTAAAGCTACCGTTTCTAATAATATTAACGTATAATCTTATGAAGCACAACTGCATTTTCATTCTAAATTGTATGAAATAACCAAATAAACGATGAGGGCGCCACTGTGCGGTCGGCATAGTCTTAAGGTGAATGCTCCAGGTAGCCCGCGAAATCCGATTTTTTTTACGTTTTTTGCAATTTGCAATTATGTATTAGGTTGAATGTTGATCAAAATTTGATTCGCGGCCGTAACAAGTATTAGTTTACATAATTATAAACATTAAAGTCATCAATACGACTCTATAAGATCATGTAATCCTAACTACGACCATTCCATGATGTTAGGATTACCTGGTCTTAGAGTTGTATTGATGACTTTAATTATTATAATTCTGTAAATACATCTTTGTTACGGCCGCGAATAAAATTTGGATCACCATATAACCATAATACTGACTTGCAAATTGCAAAAAACGTAAGAAAATTCGGATTTCGCGGGCTACCTTGAACATCCACCTTAAAGCAGGTGTGTATGTAAGTTCAATTGCGTCCTAATACAAAATGCTCTAGGAACTCATATCGGAATATGGCAGGACGGAGGAACTCAAATGTCCTACTTCTATTGCGTCGTAATTATCGTAGCAGAGTGTAACTTCGTGCCCGCCCTAATACAAAATGTAATGAAAACAGAGCACCGCCATATACGATCCCCATGCTTTTAAAAGGAACAACAGTCTTATCGAAATCGCAAAGAAAATGATTTTGCAGTAAATCGATTACACTCGCTTAGTGTAGGAGAGATGTCAGAACCCAGAGTAAAACATGCTTTATTTTAATTCCAAAAAAAAAACCTACCTACAGCCGATTCAATCAAAGATCCTACAAAAAAGCACTCGTCATGGTCTAAAATGGGTCGAAAGCATAAACAGAGCAGGCTATGCTCGTTAATTAATCGTGTGCTCGTGTGGCCGTGCTCTTAATTATTGCCTACTCTTTGGCAAGCGCAGCATGCTTCAATAATTCAATGCTCAGCCTGTTTGTAAAACATAGAGGATGTGGTTGTGTGTTGTTAGTGACGAGAGACGCGATTTTACAGTAGGTCTGCAGTAACTTGTTATAGCGGGCGTTTTATTATTCGCGAAAAGTGAGTTTGAAAGATTAGTTTTATTAAATAAGAGAGTAATCAAGGTGAACCTAAAAAGTCTGCAATAGCTCAAACGCGATGAGTCTATTAACCCAATAATTAATATTTGTTTCTGCTCAAGACGTTTTTTGCAGTGTAGTAGCAAAATAACAGGTTGGTATAATTTATGTACCTATAGTAGGTAGGTACTCATAAATAAAATACCTACCTATAAACATTTCATCAGACAGAACATGCCTAAGTATATGTTTTAACTAAGACATCGCATGAGCGATGTTGTAATCAATCAACTGAATGTTGTATTTCATTCATTTCCACACCAGTCTTACCAAGGGATATCGTATTACCCCTAGTAACGGAGTTGTGGAGGTTAGATAGACAATCACTTCATGTAAAGTTCAGCTGCATTCAGTTAGACTGGAAGCCAACCCCAACATAATTGGGAAAAAGCTAGACAGATGATGAGACTCACCATCCGTGAAACGCTTTTCCCGCTTCCCCCGTCACGATGCAAGCACCCTTACCTGAAAGCGGCTTCAGTACTGTCAGCAGCTGCAACACAACACAATATATGGAGTGAAAAGACATCGTAGCACGCTTGCTGACAGTGTAGCAGCCTGATGCGCCATGCGGATATTAACACCCGTCAGTTTGTACTGTTTCAATTTAGACTGACGTTGTGGAGAGAATACTAGTGTTTTATCTTGTTTTATACAGCTATTTGTCTTTAAATAGACTTCGGACTCAGGTAGGCTGACGCAAAGAAAACCTGCTCAGGAAGAGATTTAAAAATCAAACAACGGAGCACTTAATATCGTACACTTTACTCTATGGTACGAATAATAAAAGCTGTTATGTATTTCTTATGGAGGGGCCCGTGGCTCAATAATAACAGCCGCACAGGTCGATCGATCAGGTTAAGCTACGCTTGCCGCGGTTGGTCTGTGGATGGGTGACCATCTTTATATACCGAGACCCCTCCGTGCCTCGGAAAGCACGTTAAGCCGTTGGTCTCGGTCCCGTCACTCGTAGATCTTTGACAGTCGTTACGGGTAGTCAGAAACCCGAAAGGCTGACAACCAGTCTTACTAAGGGGTATCGTATTACCCAGTACCTGGGTTGTGGAGGTCAGATAGGCAGTCGCTCCATGTAAAACACTGGTATTCAGCTGCAACCGGTTAGACTGGAAGCCGACCCCAAAATAGTTTTTTTTTTCCGAAAAAAACGTTGCCCCACACTAGGAATTACTCCTGTATCGTGGGTGCGTTTACAAACATTTAAACTTACATACACAAACAGCCAGACCCGGAACAACTACATGTAGGTCATACAAATATTTGTTCCGTGCGGGTATCGAACCCGTGGCACGTAGCACAGCAGACAATCGCTTATCCACTGCGCCAACGTTGGGAAATGGCTAGGCAGATGATGACTTTTTGCCAAATAAATTGATAAATCAACCTGAACTTGAGAAAATGGAAATACCAGGCGCAATTCCTGAGTAACTAATTAAGTCATATCTTAATTAACTCTTTCCCTTCAACGCCATCCAATGAGCGTTTCCTTAGAAAGGATATTACCTTGTCACACGTCCACATGAACAGACAGCACACAAGTTGACAGCGTGACAGTCTAGCGGATATTAATTCCATTCGTTTTATCTTTCCATCTATGTGGTACTTGTCTCGCTGGAGTAACCCAGTTAATGTGCAAACAGGTTCCCCTTTTGTTTTAAAACAAAACACTGGCGAGACGTTTTACGTATGCTTGAAATGTTCCTTTTTTTAAAGTGGGTCCTTTGTGGTAAATTGTTTATTTACTTTTTACTTAAGGAGCTAAAGTTAATTCTAACGATTATAAAATTGGCAATATATTCCATACTCAGCCTGTAATGTTTCCACTAGTGAGACACAGGACCCCTCTGGGCCGTAATCCACCACGCGGGCCCCGTGCGGATTGGTAGATATCACATGTCTTCGAATTTTTGGTTCCAGGACATGCCGATTTCCTCATAATGTTTTCCTTCACTGTTTTGTGAGCAGTGGTGATGAAATAATTTACACAATATAAAAAGCCTGTCAGGATTCGAACTCACGAACTACAACTAAGTAAGTCGCGGCCGTTATCACTGAGCCAACACTGCTCTAACAATATCTCGTTTCGTTTATTGCTTTAAGGCTTTATTCAGATCTATAGGTGATACTAATTGTGCTTGCCGTATAAACAAAATGCTACAGAAAAGTTGTATTATCGATTCAAAAATAGTTCGAATTAACGTTTCATTTACTTCACGTGATCTTTACCTCTGTTACTTTAAAAAACGAACTCTCTTTATTCCCGTTTCTAAAGTTGTATATTTTCTCAGATTTTCCTTATGAATTGAGCTATCAAATGCAAAAAGATTTTTACAAATCCAACCAGAAGTTCCAGAGATCAGTGCGTTCAAACAAACAAACAAACTCTTCGGCTTTATTATTAGTATACCTAAATATATGTATAGATTAGTATAGACATATAATCGCTTTTCCGAACATCTTGATCATGCAATATTACAAACATTAATCTTCTATGCTCCTGGACGAAGCCTTTCAAAAGACTCTCGCACAATATATAATTGTATTTACACTCACCTATATTGCTATTTCCGATCAAAGATCGGACTTTATAAAACGGTCACGTCCTTTCCGATAAAGCAGAAGCGAGCTATGTAAAGCTATAGGTGGCTATAAAAAAATCTTTCCTGCTTCCATTTTCTTGATAGCGGTCACAGAGCAATGAAACCCCGGCAACGTCTACACGGCTGTACTAACATAATCAGCGAGTCATCATATTCTTATATGGGTCATTCCACTCCCATTCAATGTCAGCATGATCCTTGAGATCAGCCGTGACTATATGCCTAAGTATTTAAAATGGTCCATTCTTTCAAAAGAACAACGGTAGGGTTTCTTGCTCATCTTTCTCCATTATGAAACTACGTTTTGGAAGGGGCGACTAGAATCAATTATTTTTTTTTAATTAAGCGTCTCAATGCTCTGTGGTAGCGATGCAGCTACGTCAAGACGTAATAAAGCCAAGGCAATCCAGCTTTAAAAGTAATGTTTTGACTCAAGTCCATTCCGATTAGGTATTTACTTTGTTTGATAGCGTGACTCAAATACAGACAAGTAAAACAACAAATGGTGGTAAAAACGGACTTTTTAATGGACAATCACTGCCCAGGTATAGCCGATTTTGTCTAGTAAACAATTATGAGCATGAATTTCCGTTGTGAGAAGGTTTTAATCACGGGCATTATTTTCATTACTTAATTGTGAGTGGGAACTTGAAGCTGGTGCAAATTAACTGGCAATAAGAGGTTTTTTAATGGTCAGAGAGGACTTAGAAAAAAAGATATGATGAAAAATGTAGCGTGGCAAAACTAGAATCCTCCCTTCTTAATATAACTGGGAACAAAATTAAATACCTATGTCAGGAACAAAAATAATGAGCGCCGATAAAACCACCCTGTAAATTGGTCTTATAGCGTTTACCTTATGAAAAGCATACCGACGCCAAACCACAATTCGAATTTGTTGACAAAAAAATCAAAACAAAGAACGTCACAACATTTGAATATCGATGACGTGTGACGTAGGTTGGTCGTCAGTCGACCAGTGTGCGGATCGATCCGACAATCCGCCCCAAAGACTGGGCGGGCGCGACTAACCCCAAGCTACTACCGTACTCTTATTTCTTTAACGACAATTTTATCAGCTTTCCCTATTGTTCCTGTAAGGAAATAGCGAGCAATAACAAGATTAATTATCTTGCTGTTAAGGAAAACTTTGAAATTAATTTTAATTTTTCTTAGTAATCTGCCTCTGACTGACCTTTTAAATTCCTCGTGAAAGTTTGAATCACTCTTTTGATTCCTGTAATTCTGATTTTGTGTTCAAGGTTCACAATCTAGGTCAGAATAAATTCATAATTTTCCGCCTATAGTTTAAAATCTTAAACAATACCGAAACTACTCGCTCACTATCACCGGAAATCCTTGTAAACTGTAAACTCACGTTGACGTAGAAAAACACGAATTTTCCGAACGGAGAACACATAAATTACCCAAATTATCTGGTAATTTACCCTGTGGGGGGCGTCGCGACGCGCATCTCTAGCCGGGTACTCTGCGCCCCCTTCCTTCAGTTCCTTCAGTAGCGCCGCGCACGTCGCCCGAGCCACACGTTCGCTCACTCGGCAACCTTGTATACACAACATAGTTTCATTATCCTACACTGTAATCGACAATCCAGTGAATGTGAAGTGTAATAAGTGCTCATTATTCAACGACGCATTCTAGAACCGTTTGTTCTACAACTGTGTGCTTCCACAATTGATTAGTCAGATGTCACCTTAACCGTTGGTATCAAGAAAAATGTTTCAGACGTTACTCGTTTAATGAATATTGCTTCGGATGTGGGTAGTGTTTTAACATTTCGAAAGGTTACTACCGAACCTTTACCTTTACCGAAAAGGAAGTAGAAATTAATCCATCAGTTGGTATTTAATGATTAATGTAACCTACGATTACCACGAATTCTGAATTAGTTAATACATGAGTAATGGAAACAATTTTAATCAACCACGACAATAAAACAGAACGTATACATGAACTCATATAGTACCTTCAAGTAATTACACACAATGAAATTGAGAACGACTGGCGAATCGCGTCGACTCATAAATATCCATATTTAGAATGTTTTTATTGTTGCATGCATATAAGCAATGCTTGCACAGACGCGTATATTACCGAGCAGTCTTGTGAAACCGGTGTTATGCCCATTATGAAACAATCGCATAACGCTCAAACAATCACATCCGCTGAACTTTATTGTAATAAACGTTACTTTTTCGTATTGAAGTGTAGTGTAAATGAAACAATACGTATAGAAACAGATGTTTAAGAGGAAATAGAGGAATGTTATTGACACGTAATTAAGCCAGTTATCCTGTAAAGGAAATAGTTCATGTTATTATTAATGTAGAACAATTACAGTGACAAAACCAGCTACATTTTGCATTGACATACACAAAATGTGTCTAGATATTATTTAAAACCAGCTGAACTTCGTATCGCCTCAAATGTCTTTTTTCGTAAATTTTTCCCATGTTTTAATAGTTAATCTGCTATTCGGGACGGAGACTAAAACAAATCAAATATCATAAAAACGGTCCAGCCGTTCTTGAGTTTTAAATGGTGTAAATAACCCAACTTTGTTTTTATATATAAAGATTTCTGACTAATTTTAATACAAGATTCGTTTAAAAAAACTTAAAACGCAGCAGTGTCTTGAACACATGAAAAGTAAACTTTGCACAGAGGTTTTCTACGTTTACTTCCATCAGTCAAGCTTATCAGTTGTCACTGAATTTGTTCTAGACTGAAGTCTAGTCATAAAATTAATTTAGTTTAAAATTTTCCATTAATTACGAATTCTCTACATCAGTTTATTTTACCGTGAAGGTTTACTTTGTAGATTTAAAAATAACATAGAATAACAACAAACTGTTAAACTTTTCCTTCGTCTGCTTTCGTATCGTTCTTTCTTAGTTTTGCTTGTCCTGTTTCTTCGGGACTTTAAAGTCCCGAAGAAACAGGACAAGCAAAACTCAGAATCTAGACCAGGGATCCCCAAACTATTTTGGACAAGTGACCCCTTTTCCAAAATGAACTGTTACCTCAGACCCCCATGGCCAAATTACCTACTTTTAAGATCAACCCCGTCGACCCCCAAAATCAGTTTTCGTTTATGTCGACGCCTAGGAAACCGATATCGACCCCAAGGAGTCCAAGGGCTCGATATCGACCACTTTGGGAATCCCTGATCTAGACTATTAGTAACAGCATTTCCACTCATGTTGACTTTCTCTGAATGAATACAAAAATAATGTTATTCATAATATTTCTGCAACGCAAAACAAAATTTAAAAAGAAACAACCTGTATCACACCCAAACCTAAAACAAACTGAAAAGGAAATGCAGTTTCCAATGATGCTAAGCAAAAACACATGAACCAATATCAAAACCATAAACCTTGATACAATTGGCAAGCAACACGGCTCTAAACAGTTAACCCACAAGAGAACCCATGAAACAAACATAAAAATAACAAATCGTGAAACTGAAACGATAATATTAATTGTTCTTTCATTCAATGTTGCGAACAATTGGATTAATCTGTTTCTCTCAACTTCTTACAATTTAGATAAATCAGTCAACAAGCTAGAAGTTATCAATAATAAAAATCCAGGTGTAAATTTTATAGCATTGGTGACTATCAGTCTAGATAACTGTAATATAGAAATAGCAGAAAGTTACCTAACGCTTGTCTGAATGGATAGTCGAAGTACCTACAATGTGCTAAAAGTGGACGATCTAAAAATAATTGTTACAAACGACCGACGTCGGCGTTGGACTTGAACCTGAATGAATTTTCTGTGAGGGCATTGTCGGTCGGAAACGAAACTGAAAATTGGCAAAACCCAGTGAACATGATTTAGTTAAAAGAATCCAAAATTGGGTTATAGTCTGGATTTCGTTATCTATACTAATAAACTGCGAAAGTGACTCTGTTTTCATATATAGGCTACATTTCAGCGTATAAATTTGTAAAAAAAATTATGATATATACCTAAAAGAAACACAGACGAAGTCGTGCCCAACATCTACTTAGTATCCTATGAAATCAATGAAAATTATGTCCGTTCATCATTAGGAACTAGTTTTAAGCAGTACCTAGTACTTTTAGCAAAAATCTACGTTCATTGTCACTCGTCACTTCGCCAGTCATATGAGTGTAAATAACGTGCAATTTCACAGGAGACTTGACGCGTAGCGTGCATTCATTCGAAGCGAACACCGTGTAGTTAATTCCATGCGCGTTATTGCGTATCGTGGTCATTGTGACGGAAATAGCACCTACGGGAAGCCAATCATGGAAATAGAGGCTCATGTTGGGACTGTCAGCCCTTATGATGAAAATGATGAAGAGAAGTCTTTATTTGCCTTAAACAGTTGGTATACAGTTGTTACAGTCTGATGTTTAGCTATACAAAATTTTGTATCAATTGCATACAAAATAATTAATACACAAGTGAAAGGTCGCAGATTAATTGGTTAAATTCAAGTTCAATATTAGTCATTCAGATCATACATCACAAACATTTAATTAATACCTATACATAAATATTTTATATTTTCAAGTCAAAGAAATCTTTAATGTCATAAGAGTGATCTCTATTCTGCCGTTTATATAGTTTGTTTTAAATTTTTTAGTTCTTTTGGTATTTTAATGTAAGTAATACGTAAGGTTTAGGCAAACCAATGGGTGGAATTGATGTTAAAGATAAGGATACTGTAGTCCAATAACGTCAGTTCCATATATTCCAGATTGTTATCCTCCATATTGCAATGTTCGTTACTTATTTTTCTAAAGACAATAAATCGTCTTTATCCTTGATAATATTCCAAAAGCTATTTTGGAAAAAAAAGCTGGCATTGTTCAAAATTGTTTAGAAGTCTTTTATGCCTTGGACAGGTCGTTAAAGAGGATTCCCTTGTAATTTGTCTCCCTAACAAAACTGTTACAACGAACTCTCCCAGCTCATGGACACAACACAAGCCACCATTTTGAGATTGAAGAGTCACATTATGCCACATGAGGCCACAGCTGCCCATCCTATTAGAATAATCCTATGGGAAATGGCATGGACCGTAATTCAAAGTGACATTTCCGTCAGTCTTATGTATTATAGATATAGTTTTATAAGTTCGTCCTAGTTTTTCTCGACCGCAATGGAAAATCTATGTTCGTAACCTAAAAAGGGGTTGGATTTAAACTTCAATAGTCTCCCAAATCCGGCTGCTTGCAAGTTGAAACCCAAATAAGCTGAAATTCGACAGGTATTAAAGTCTTAGGTAAAGTCTAACAAGGCTAGTTCACCCAAATTAAATAGTCTAACTCCAATGAATAAAATTTGAGTAAAATTCAAAAGAAAAGGGCTGATGAGAGAACTGTTAAATTAATGATTAACTTCGTTATCTTACTCATCATTAAATGAATCTCTTGTTCTGTAATTATTGATTTTAGCAACGTACCCATTGCATGTTTGAGCCATCGTTTTAATTCTGATGAATCATTCATGTTATTCATAATGGTATGTTTAATATCTGAGTACACTCTGGACTGTAATTACGTGGCTTTACTTTTCATAATAAAGAATAAACAATTTTAATGTATTGCGATTAAAGTAAACATGGTAAAATTCAAGGAAAAATTATTTGCAGTTTTTTTTATTTTAAAATCACGTGATATACAATGAGGAAACTCATGAATACTCTTTATGAACTCACAAAATATGTTCAATTTTGGACATGAAAGAACCTATACCTAATCTACATATATGTAAAGAAAAAATCTCGCAATTTTCAAAATTGCAAAGAAGTTTTTTTTCGAAACTTTGCAATAAAGCTGAACCGGTCACCGCTGCGGCTGATGCTTGAAGTTATTGCTCTCGACGAAAGAAAATTAATAAAAAGTGCCACTCGCAGCCTTCATGGATCTAGGACGATGAATATACCTTACATACTAAAATTAATAAGAAAATCTAGACCAAGAAGTCGTAAGCACTTAAGTCAAATCTTTTTACATGCAAACATATTTGACTTAAGTGCTTATGGCTTGCACTTAAGTCAAATCTTTTTACATACAAAAATATTTGACTTAAGTGCTTATTATGGCTTCCGAGTCTAGAAATATCTCTTTATTTGATGCTAAACAAGAGTTTAGTCAATAACGCTAGCATAATAATAAAGCTACAATAGCTAAGTAATAAATTAACAGTAAGTAAAAAAAAACCATTAAATATCTTCAATAGACAATTCTAGAACCTAATTCCCTAAACATTGAACTTTAAACAAATAACAATCAGACTTCCATAGTCAACAATATTAACTATAATGACGCAAATAATTGTGATGACCTGTCAAGGTGACATGAGATGCGTTTGCGCGTGTTTCATACAATGCTATCAAAGAATCTTTGAAAGAATTACGGCCTTCCGCGCTTTGTGATCCAAACTCCTGTAATTGAGAGTCTAGCAAGTGGTCTTTATAAATAGATAGTGTAGTATCATCGCTGTTAGGTCGTTTTTCTATTGTAACAAGTTAATCATGATAAGGTGTTGTAGTCTTTTGTTAGTTGAGTTGCGACTGTCCGTTGTAATTTTTAGGGTTCTGTACCCAAAGGGTGCCAACGGAACCCTATTACGAAACCTCCACTGTCCGTCCGTCCGTATGTTAGTCAGCGGGCTGTATTTCATGAACCGTAACAGAAAGACGGTTGAAATTTTCAGTGTGTATTTCTATTGCCGCTATAACAACAAAATAAAGTTAAAAATGAAAGGGGTCCCCATACAAGAAACGTTTTGCGGTGGAATATTTATGAATAATCTACCTACTCCTCCCTAACATTGTGCATTTCTGTGATTAGTGGTTTTATTTCTATCTACAAAATGGTCTATCGTAGTATTTCAGTAGATATCCAGTCAACAATTTTCCATGAACAAAAAGTAAATATAACCGTAAAAATTTCCACATTTCCTGTTTATTTACAAAAAAAAATGGTAACGCGGACTTCACAAGTACCTATGTTATAATCCAGTAAACAAATCACTGACTTCCGAATACCAAAACATACTTTCAAACGTATTCTGGGAACACATGAGTTATTTTCTAAGCGTTTTATAGTAAGGTTACTCACAGTTGTAAACATGAGTGGGTTGCGTCGGCGCACCACGCGGATATTGCGCGCTAGAGATGTGCAGTAAACACAAACACACGAATATTGCTTATGTTATCGATATTCTCCGGATTTTTGCTACGCAGTATTTTGTCTGCATCGGAAGTTTCTGTACCTTGTGTTTTTCTACTATTTTATGTAAGATAGTTGACTTGTTAACTGTTTAATAAATTTCGCTTCTTATCAGATGTTATGAAGCGAAAATGTTGAGCAGTTTCATTTTTTAAATTGTCGCTTTGGCAGTCGAAAACCATCCAGCAGCTTTTTCCGTAATATCCTGGTTAGCCCACAACAATAGGCTTGTCGACTGAAAAAATCAATTTAGTCCGTCAGTTAGATTATCGAAAAATATTTTTTTATTTTGTTACACCAAATTTGGCGAAGATACGACGCTTTTTAAATTCTCAATACGTCACACCTTGGTATATTTTTAGTGCGTTCTGACGTCACGAGCCCCCACTCCCGAGTTTTGATGCGTTTTATCTTTGCCAATATTCATTGATTTACAAAAACAAAAAATATGTGTCCATTATTTTCCAATACTCTAACTGACGGACTAAATAGATAATTTTCAATTTATTGATAGTGTCGACAAGCCTATTAATCAAGAACCAATCTAGATGTTTTAATCACAATCTAAACCTACTTTTTGCTTGACCTGGCCATTGGATCTATGACCTCATCGTCCGCCAACTCAGAGCTAGAACAATGAAGTGCCTACTTACACAGTATTTTATATTATACCAATAGTCTAGATGGCATTTGATTGTATCCACTAAGATTTTTAATGCTTTAAAAAAGACAACACCTAACGTCACGCCTGTTTCCTCTAAAGGTTGGGGAGAGGTGTATCTACATTCTACAGTACACTTACAATATGTTTTAAACTAATCATGATTTATTTACGGCTATTTGTAAAATACCGATGACGTTGTGAGGACCTCAGTAATCTGCTAGATGTGAGAAGCACAAAACCGATTGAAGTGGCGGGCTACGTCCAGCAGTGGACGTCTTTCGGCTGAAATGAATGGATTTGTAAAATAGCCTTAAGGTGAATGGGAAGTGGTGGACCGCGAAATTCAAATTTTATTACGTTTTTTGCTATTTGCAGGTCAGTATCAGGTTGTATCTGCATCAAAATTTGATTCGCGACTATGACAGGTACGTATCTAAAGAATTATAATCATTAGAATCATTAATACATCTTCCTAAGTGAGATTTGTACCACAAACACTTTTCCATGAGAGATTTCTTCTTGTGGTACAAATCTAAGTTAGGAAGATGTATTAATGATTCTAATGATTATAATTCTTTAGATACGTACCTGTTATAGTCGCGAATCAAATTTTGATCAAGATACAACCTGAAACAGACCTGCAAATTGCAAAAAACGTAAAAAAAATTAAATTTCACGGTAACCATTGCGCAATCACCTTAAATAAATATTTTGGTTTACATCTTTACATACCAAGACTCGGAAATCACATTAGTCCCGGCTGTCATTCGTGGATCTATGACAGTCTTTACGGGTAGTCAGAAGACTGAAAGTCTGACAATTAGTCTTACCAAGGGGTTTCGGATTACCCTGTAATTGGGTTGTGGAGGTCAAATTGCTCCATGTAAAATACTGGTAGTCCTCAGCTGCATCCGAAAAGGAAAACAAGGCAAACGAAAAGGCTAGGCAGATGATGACATAGGTAGATAATTATAATAAGTACCTACCTACTTCTTTAATTTATTTAAGAATGTCATATCAGCATTGTTTGTTTTTTGCTGTGTACCGACATTAAACATACCAGATCCTGTTTTGTATGTCATCTTGAACTCATAAAAAGTTATTTAAATTTCATTACAAGTATTATTTGCTTGTAATGAATACTTGCATTGATTAGCATTCGATTTTTTACTTCAATAGAGGTGAATAACCGTATCAACTTTGCTTTATATATATTGATGGATTAAAAATTTTGCTAAATAATTCCGTTTTATGAGAACACAAAGCAAGTAAGCTTTCATCCTTAGGGATCCATATCTCAACTTGAGTTTCCCAAATGGGTGAAGGACATCATCATGTGCCTAGCCTTTTCCCAACTATGTTGGGGTCGGCTTCCAGTCTAACCGGATGCAGCTGAATACCAGTATCTTACATGGAGCGACTGCCTATCTGACCTCCACAACCCAGTTAGTGGGCAATACGATACCCCTTGGTAAGACTGGTTGTCAGACTTTCAGGCTTCTGACTACCCGTAACGACTGTCAAAGATCCACGAATGACAGCCGGGACCAACGGCTTAACGTGCTTTCCGAGGCACGGAGGGGTCTCGGTATATAAAGATGGTCACCCATCCACAGACCAACCGCGGCAAGCGTAGCTTAACCTGATCTATCGACCTGTGCGGCTGATATTATTTAGCCACGATCCCCTCAAATAGGTGAAGGATATGATGGGTGGTAATAATGTCAGTAATTATCATGCAAAACTATAGCTGATTCATGATTAAAGATGTTACTATCGCTTTGGTAACGATGGCCAAACTATACAAAAATTCAAAACCAATGCTTCTCTAAACGACGCTAGTTTACGACGTCGCACAAACAAAGAATTCCAAACTATCGATTTTGTTTAACGTCGGATATTGAGGGTCGTCTAAAGTTTTTAGTTGTTCTCCACCATCTACTATTCATAAATACCTTATAACGACATCCTAGAATGACCAGATCTTTTTTTTCGGGAGGAAACCTTCAAAAGGCTCCCGGCCTATGGGGAGGGAGGTCAGGGAGTCTGGGATTTTTACCTCACTAAAACCACGCCGGTGGTCACCATCAGCACATAGGGGTGGTCCAGGTTCCTCTTAAAAGACCAATTCCGGAACCCCCCCCCCGTGCAACACCTGTAAGGCACATCCCTGGGGAGACTGTAAACGAGCCTCCCCTGAGCCTCGCTATGCACGGCAGCACGTGACCACTGTGCCACCGTCTTCCCTCTACTGCTAATTTATTTATTGGCCTATCTACAATCGTTACACAGTTCAACCAAATTAACACAAGCAAACAAAACAGCACAATACAGCATACAAACACAAAATAATGCAAATACTGTCAAAAATTATACTGTTACTTTTGACCATGAGCTAGCAACAGTCTCTGATAATGCAATAATGATAATACAGCTTCCTGTATCACATTATCTCGACGTTATTCTGACACTACACTGTTGCTTCAACTTAATTCACAGTATTTCCCTGTGATAACACGGGGGACACATGTATATTTGAACAATTTAAAAAAAATGAAAATTAAATATAAAATTTGAAACATAACAGTAACGTTTGAAACATTACTTACCACGTTAACGTGACAGATTAAGCACATATTATAACAAACATTTTAATATATACAGATCCTGACGTCTAAGAAAATTTTAAAAATCTCTTTGAAAAAAGTGAATTTCAATTAGTGTTCTATCCATGAGTGTGACTATAAGAACACAAGTGTAAATCAACAGTGCAAAAATGGCAATGGATACGATGGCAGTTGAACTGCCGGACTTATCAACGCATGTACCACATCCACCTGTGGAAGAAACAGCTGAAGAAAAGTAAGTAAAAATAGGAGAAGAGGTTATGAAACTTAGTCGAGTGAATGATTAGATTAGTAGGCCACCAACAAGCAACAGGCTTCTGTTATAATCAAGCTACGGGTCAGATCTAGGGATGAAAAACAGGAGGAATTTTTCATACCTTGTTTTTGTTATGCCAGACTGGGTTTGCCCTTAATCTTCATCTTTAGTAGATAATGTTAGTATTTTCATTAAATGATATATATTCAATTTTGCCAGATCTACGGCTTGTCCGTGATATTTTAGTTCATTGTGGTTTTAATTAGTCGAAATCGGAATCACTTATTTTACGAATTTTTTGTGGTTGATTATATTTTCATCGAATCTATAGTACTTTTCATAAAATTATATTAATGCAATTTAGCCACACCTATGGCTTTATCAGCAGCTGAACGAAGGTCGATTAGAAAAAGATTTTTTACTAAGCACAAGTGCCAGGTAAAACACAGCCATTGCTATTTGAAGGAGTTTGAAAATTGCACTAGCTACCAAGAAACCTGAAGCTCGCTTTATCGAAGAAGATCTTGCAAATAGTTTCAACCGCATTTGAGCACATAGTACAAGTATAGCAAAAATGGATTGTGTGTGTAACTAAGTAAATAAAGCTGCTGGTGGGGAATTCGCTAGGGAACTCAGCTATGTCATCGTGGTTATATAGTGTAATACAGCGGGAGTGCTGCGTATATCTATGCAAAGTATAAATTACAGTCGCTTTTTTTGTCTGCTGTGTGTGACTTTATTGTTTCTGTAAACTACGCAACGGATTTTAATAAGGTTTTCACTATCATTTAGATAATTTATTTCAGAAGATTTATTTTTGTAATGCATTAATATTAAACTTACCTATAATAAAGAAATTTCGATGTTTTATCAAGTCGTAAATACCGTGAAAAGCAGGGGCAGGACGCTAGGAACTTAGGTATAAACAAAGTTGACGGGAAGTTGATTAAAATATAACACTAAATTCTTATTACCTTCACACTAGAAAATATAGTTTAATGTTTTTCATGATGCTATTGTCTTTGTATCTTGAGAAAATTGACTAGGATTTGTTGGCTGTTGCGAGTAAGTTTTATTTTATTTGTTTTGGCAATTATCGTATAACTTTGGTCACCTACAGAATTCAGTGGATCATTAAATTTTAATTTGTAATTCTCTGCGGGTCACGTTAACCGCACACCACACTCCCTCCACACGGTGGGTGGCTGAGGATTGACGGCCGCCGAGGCCGGCCCAGGAATAGCTAGCGAGACGACCTAGACAATTACTGCCGCGGCAGAAAACACTGACTGCTTACGTGCCTCCATCTCGCACCGGTGCGCGTGACAAGTCCTCAGTACCACGTACTCTGGTCGCACTTACTAATCCAACAAACGATACGTTTGCGGACGAATGGACGAAGATTTTGTCGGAATATCAAAAGTACTGCGAGTAGGAATTATGAAAGTGTTGTTATATTTTCTCTTTTATGTGCATGCGTTTAAATAAACTGTGTCTTTCACTTTTGTAATTGGTTTTTAACCGTCTTAGAGCTATTTTACATCGCCAGATACCTTTTATTCGAGGAACAAAATGGACGTTTGACTGTTTTTGTATGAAATCATCATCTGCCTAGCCTTTTCACAACTATGTTGGGGTCGGCTTCCAGTCTAACCGGATGCAACTGATTACCAGTATTAATATTATTTATATTTTGTAAAAAAAAAAGAATCTTTATTTTGTATTATTTTTAATTATTATTATTTTTTTATATTTTACCAGTATTATTTCCTTTATTTGACTAAATGCATATAAATTATATTTTTAAATATTAGAATATAAAAAAAAAATATAAAAAATAGTAGCCCACCGGTATCGAGAACAGGGTCCAAGCTACCGGCGGTCAGGGCTCCAGATCCAGAGAGAGGAACCTAACAATGCGGGCCGTGTCCAGAAGTACTGCTTTCTGAATCAAGCCCTTGATCCAGCCGCCCAACGAGAGCCTCCTCAGGTGTTGGTCGAGGCTCTTGGCTATTAATCCATTGGCTGTCACGACTATCAGCAGAAAGATCGCTGAGTCCACATCCCACATGTCGACAACCTCGCGAGCCAAGTCAAGATCCAGTATTATTATTATTATTTAATTTTTGTATGAAATAACTGTCAAAATTTCAAAATTATTCCTCGAGTAAAGTTATCGATTGAAAAATCAGGCCTAACTTAAAGATTTTTTTTTAAGTACTTACCGCTAGTGTGGCATCGAGGTGGCTCTAGAAAAGAATTCCTGGAAATATTTGGGAAAGGTCGTTGCTCAGTAATGGGACAGGCCAGGGTAACTTAAAAAAAAGCTACTCAAGGCTGATTTTACCAAAGTCAGATATCAGTAGGCCAATTCTCGTAATTTAAAACGTTCAAAATCTAGTCGCAATCTCATCTCGACGACAAACAAATGTCAAAAACTTGTCAAAATGCAGGGAAATTTGAAGTATTTTTGACAGATTGAGACTGAGATCAGACTGAACGTTCTTAAAATTACGAGAATTGCCCCTCTTATATATTCGTGGAATAAAATTGACGTATGGCAGTTCTAGTATGGCAAAACTGTCAAAAATTCAAAATTTATTCTCAAAGACTTATTCTAGGTATAAAAGTTTGGTAGAATGAGCCCTAAGAAGTTTAAAACTGACAGATGTCACTTTAATCCTGAATTATAACAAGCATCTGGCAATTCCAAAGTGTAGTATTGAAAGGAACGAGAATTTATGTGTAGGTCTGGATAAATAACTTCGAAATTTGTGTTCCCTTCCCATCCCTTGTCGTTTCTTTCAATAAACCCCACAATATATTATACCGTCACTCCTATTTATTTCAATCCTTTTAAGGGTAGACGGAGCCATCAATTCTATTTGTGTTGAACGAACAAAAAGCTAATTAATATGTTAAGCCCTGACGAACCGTTTCCCCGACTTAATAGTATTTTCATTGTTTACAGAAATAAGTGAGACATTTCAATTAACGCTCATGTAGTCATTAAAAATGCTAATTAATTAAGTCAGCTGTTAAAACTGTACTTATGTGTGATTATGTAGTAGTTCAGTTTTTATTTGGACTTGTCATAGTATTAAAAAGCGGCGCAGTGCGAGTTGGACACGCACACGAAGGACTCCGTACAATATTTAACACTACATTTTTAGGGGTCCGTACCTAAAAAAGAAAATCGGAACCCTTATAAGATCACTTCGTTGTCCATCTGTCTGTCCCTCTGTCAAGACAATTTTTCTCAGGAACGCATGGAGTTATCAAGTTGAAATTAATATCAAATACTCAAGTCTGCAATCTCTAAAAGCGGTGAAAAAAATCAAACTTCTAAGTCAACGCAGTCAAAAGATACGGGCGTTTATGTTCCGAAATCAAAACCTATAGGGTGCCGTTGACCTAGAATCATGAAATTTGGCAAGAAGCAATGTCATGTAGCACAAGTAGGTAAAGGAAAAAATCCGAAAACCGTAAATCTGCGGTTACATTACAAAATAATAATTTTAAAACTATTACATACCTACAAATTTGTACGGAGCCCTCGGTGCGCGAGTCTGACTCGCGCTTGTCCGGTTTATTTAAAAATACTTTAGTAAAAAAACGCCGAATGAAACACTTTTCTGACTCCTTTTAATTTTTAACTTTATTGTATTTTTATTTATAATTTGTTATTATAGTGGCCATATCCATTGTAGTACGCTCACACACTCTGTGAAAATTTCAGTTGTCTACCTATTATGGTTCAAAATATACAGCCCTGTGAGAGACGGACGGACGGACAGAGGAAATTAATAGGGTTCCGTTGGCATCCTTTGAGTACAGAACCCTAAAAAGTAATGAGACTAGGTTAATGGCGAATTGTATGGTTTGACATACAAGCTTTATGGACTTTTGTAGTAGGTATTATGAATGTAGAATATGATCTCGTAACTGCGCCGTCGGTGTCGTGGTTGCAAGTGCGACTGCTGTGCGACGGGTTCGATTCCCAGCCGATCGATTCCGTAAAAATCTCACTGAGCTATCAATAGGGGCAATCCCTAACATCAGGTAGAATGACAGCTCACTTCACCTTAGTTTTCACGGTGAGATTTTTACAGAATAGCACTGCAGGTCGGGCAAAGTGTTATTTTTCGGAATTTGGAAGTTGGCGGTGTGATACCCCGTGCCTCGGACGTTGGTCCTGCGCCTGATCTCACTCCGGCCGTGTCGAATTGCCGTCTCATCGGACTATGAGAGTGAGGGATGAGGGAATGCACCTATGTCTGCGCGCATACTTGTGCACTAAGCTAAGATCTTCCGCGCCGAAGGCTATCCTCCGTTAAGATTAGCCGCCGTGGCCGAAATACGGTCTGGAGTACTTTATTTTTATTCATGATCTCACTATCTGTGGTCTCACCGATCAATAGCTTGTAGCCCGCTATTGTATGACGGACTAACTGAACAGACAGCTGTGCTACTGGGAAGTTTGTTGCGCCACTTCTTCTTCCCAGCTAAAGCACTAGGAAGTGGTGAAGGGCGGTCGTTTTTGGGGACTGTCTTTTGTAATTTTGACGTGCGAAAAGAGCTGATTCTCAAATGACTTTTTGATTTTGACGTGTTCTTCTTTCGTGGGTTTCTCCTTCTAGTTTGATTTTGCTTAGACGTTCATGCACTTCGTCTATATTAGATTCTTTTTGCATAAAATATTTGATATCACATTAGTGTCTCCTGATAGATGGTTATTTGGATCTCATCTTAGGACTTTATTCAACGGGTTCTTTTGCCATTTTTTTCACCGGGCGTTTTATTTTCTAGAAGCCAACAGAAAAATATAATCATACTAGTAATATTTTAAACGCGAAAGTGAAGTGAAAGGATGGATGGATTCACGTAACTACTGAACAGATTTTGATGAAACTTTACAGCTTTATAGCTCGAATAGCATCAGAATACAACATAGGATACTTTTTATCCCGATATTCCCACGGGATCGACACATAAGCGGCTGAAACCGTGGAGCGTACCTACTTAAACATAACACGTGTATTTTAAAAACCTTAAAAAATGTTTCCATGTCACTCATAAGAGATTAGAAGCAGCTTAAAATAAACCTTATCTAATATATAAAATTCTCGTGTCGCGGTGTTTGTGGTTAAACTCCTCCGAAACGGCTGGACCGATTTGTATGAAATTTTGTGTGCATATTGGGTAGGTCTGAGAATCGGCTATTATCTATTTTTTTTTTTTTTGCAAAACGACGTTTGCGGGGTCAGCTAGTAAATTATGAAATTCAGCTGCTCAGCTTCATAAAAACGGTGAAATCTCAGCAAACAGCGACAAATTTTACATTAAAACTTAGGAGCGTTCCGACGGTTCCAAAAGAGACGTTACTCCTAAAGGCGGCTGCCCCCAAGTGCCCGAGGGAGTCTTTTTACGATAACAATGTTGTTACATCATAATTTATACACCCCTAATTGGATCTCCAAGGCATTTCCACTTCAAGAAACGTTCTGATGGACTAACTGGATAAAGTGATACTGTACAGAGAGTAGTGTAGAAGAAAGACAAGACGCTTTATGAAAAAATGTTGTAAAAATATTGAAGTAAAAAAGTTTTTTACTTCAATATTTTTACAACATTCATTTTTCACACAACGCTGCCAACCTTTTTTCTCAGTGGCAGCGACGCTATGCATTCGTCCTTTTTTATACAACGTGTAACGTTAAATACGCAAAACCTCATACGCCCCAATTAGAGCATTGAGTTAAAAGTATAATACAATGAACAAAACTATTTTTTAAAGCTATTTTATTAAGAAAATCGTATTGTCCCTAGCATTGCTTACCTATGCATTCAAAATTGAGTCTTATTGCCTTAAAATACGACTTAATTTTCTTTGGCTCAATCGGCGGATAGTATGGCAAAATACATCATTTTTTAAAAAAAAACCTATATTAAAAATTACTGAAATCGATTCGCTAGTCAAATGAACAAACTATTTTCAGGTTTTGCGCATTTAACGTTACACGTTGTATACTTGCACTGTATTATACTGGTTGGCAAGGACATCGACGCGCAAACTCTAACCATGAATTCAGCACAAATGCTTCTAGACCGAGGAGAAACATTTCGTCGGTTATCAAAAAAAATGTGCTACCTCTCACCCTGTATATTTTTGTTAGCGTGTCTAATGTTCATTGTAAATATTACCTTCAATATTTTCATGTGCCTTCTTGGTGCTCTTAACACACCTGAAATAACTTCGAACTCATCCTACACGTACTGAAAGAAAAATGGCTGACCTAATATCAACACTGCTCGCCGAAAATATCCATTGAAAGATAATACAAAAAGGCGCCTTTAACGAGCAATAATATTTCGACCGGTTTTACTACAGATGTAAATGCATTCATAAAATACAATATTTCACCATTTTTTTATGAACAGAACAGACAGACAGTTTATTTAGCGTAAAACTCTTTGGTGAAAGTCATTATTCTCGACATAATTTGAAAAAAAAACAAATGAAGCCGTTCTGTTTTAAGCACGGAGGTTTTAAGCCTTTTGTTGAATCTTTTTGCATAATTTAAATTAATCTATTTAAATAAAAGGAGAAACTGACTGACTGACTGACATATCAACGCACAGCCGAAACTGCAAGGACTAGGAACGTGAAATTTTGCATACGGCTTCCTTTTATTACGTAGGGGAGCACTAAGAAGGGGTTTTTGGAAATTCGACCTTTAAGGGGATGAAACGGGGGGTTTTTGTTTGTACGAAAAATCTTATTGCTCGAGTTAATTTTGTAAAAAAATTGTGTAACTTGAAATTTGGCAGGATTACACGCAGACGAAGTCGCGGGCGAAGTGCTAGTACAGAATAAATACCTACAGCCCATCCTGTGAATTGGGAGGGTAAAAAATCGTATGCTCCAAATTGGGAGAAAAGTTTGGGGTTGGGGTGTTTTATAAACATGCTTTATTTTCAAACGGCGAAAAACTTTTTGTGCTCTATATACAGACGCCAGTACGTCATCAAGCTACTAGAATCTGTCAAATTTAACAGATTTTCCGCTTTATCGCTGAAGCATAAGGTTCAAAGTTGATTGGGAAAATTTTACAGTTTCGGGTAGCTTGATGTGCTGACATCTGTACCAATAATTATTAGATTCTGTCAGTATTTACTATTCAGCCGGTATGTTTATTTTGCATATAGTTTATGTATGTCGGTGTACTTGAATAGTGTTAATCAATCTAGTTTATTAGTAGGTCAATGTTAGCTGTTAAAGCTTTGGCACGTGTGGAGCAATGTTACGCGTCTGTTGTGTAATTATTTATGCGATGTTAGCATTAATGATTATGACAGCTAACCGTATTCGGATAGAATCATTCCAATCCGAATGTTGGACATTAGATACCTACAATTAATAGTCAATACGAAAATACTTAAAAAGTTTTTACACTTTACTTTTTTAAGTGGAACTTCTTAGGCGTTGATTCGATAATTGCACGAGAATTAAGAGTGAAATTTCAAGGACGCGTCACGTTGAGTTACATTTCGTAACATAAGAGAGAAGAAAGATATTATTCCCTCTGTCTCTCACACTGAATCTCTCTTCTTAAAAATTTTAAGAAGTCCTATTGCAGCTACGGTGATGAACGCGCATTTTTTCAAATATGTACGTAGCAGTCACCTGAATTGATCGAAACGCGTGCCTACTAGGCACTCCTATTAGACACGCATTTCGATCTAAATAGATACCCAGTAAAAAATCACAAAGGCAAACATTTATTTACAAAAAGGTAACTTTATAACATAACCTTTTTGACATAAAAAAAAACTTCTGAAAGCTTTTATTCTGCTTCCAATTTCAAATAACTATCCATAATTTTACGTAACACCGTCGCCGTAGCGAGCCTATAAAATATTTCAGCGTATAGTCCCGAAAACCCAATAATCGGGCAAACTTGACCCGGCTCAGCTGAATGGGAACACTGGTCGTATAACATTATTGCTTGTAGTCTTGTTGTTATAAAATTGTCTAATATTTACGATGATTTCGGAGATTTTAACACAAGAATTATACAGGGTGGTCAAAAAGTCGTGGATCAAACGAAATAGGGATATAGAGAAGGTCATTTTCAACGCTTTTAAACTGAGAAATATTTTTTGGTAACGCTTCAAAATTTTTGGAAAAATAATTTATTGCTCATGAAATGTGGTACCCAGAGCCGCAATAGAACTTTAGTTGTGCTGATACCTTATCTAGTAATAATACAACACCGTTGTTTTATTGTTTTATATCACTTTTTTTATGAGTCTAATCGTAAAATAACTCGGTATACAAAAATATTCATAACTTTTAGGGCAATTGAATTATGGCCATGCTGTTGAAAGATTTTTTTGTTGGAAATTACCTCGTCTAACTACCTATTTCGTTTGATCCACGACTTCTTGACCATCCTGTAGAATAATCTTTAAACGACAATAGTGAGAAGGTGGATTAGAAGTCGTGCAATTAAGCTTATATTGTATGGCGGCCCGTACACAGTCAATCTCGATCGCGATCCGCGGTCAAAATCAATGATCGCGATCCAGATTGATAATGTACGAATCGTGAATGTACGGATCGTGGATCGTGATCATTGATTTTGATCGCGGATCGCGATCGAGATTTAATGTGTACTGGCCGCCTATATTGCCGCTGTATCTTAGAATAATGCAGAGTAGCATCGAAATCGACATACAACCTGTTATGTAGGTATCATGGATTCCGTACATTGTAGACTTTAGTTTCGTTGAAACTTTACTTCGGTTATTAAGACTATGCCGACCGCACAGTGGCGCCCTCATCGTTTGTTTGGTTATTTCATACAATTTATGATGAAAATGCAGAAAATAAGCACGTTAAGTTGTGCTTCACAAGATTATACACTAATATTATTAGTAACGGTAGTTTTATATTGTTTAGTTTTATTATAATCCTTAAAACGGAATATAGTGGCCACTGTTATCCGTTTTAAGGATTATAATAAAACTAAACAATATAAAACTACCGTTTCTAATAATATTAACGTATAATCTTATGAAGCACAACTTAACGTGCTTATTTTCTGTATTTTCATTCTAAATTGTATGAAATAACCAAACAAACGATGAGGGCGCCACTGTGCGGTCGGCATAGTCTTAAAAAAATGCTGGTCCACACATTTTGACCGCGTAGGTATTACAATTTTCTATGATGCAGCATTTTTTTTGACGTGACAACGTCTTCTAATTCGATGAAGCTGGCTGCACGCACGAAAAAACATGACGTCATGCGGCGTTACCTCGCTCTGAGGCGTTCCATTTAAGGCTTGAAGTGCAAGCGAGAGCGTGGAACGAGCGACAGAGGCACAATCGAAAAAAAAAAAAATAATGAAAAAAATGATTTTTTTTCTTTTTTATTATTATTTTTTTAGTATTTTCTTATGACGTTTTCACGTTCAACTATCGTCAGTAAACCGACTTTACAGACAACCGATTTTTTTTTCTATAACAGCTTAAGCAAACAGCAGTCGGAGGAATAGTGGTCGTCTATTTGAATTAAACTGACAAAAATTTCGGGTTTTGGACTTGTGAACAGCGTGTAGAGGACTCCTACGTTAGTATTGATTGATGTTCGATACGGTACGGAAGCGTATCGAGTGCTTGTGAATAGCTATGCTGATCCTTTGCTTTTTTTGGTATTCAAGAGTGCTTGGTGATTGATGAGTCTGATTTGATTGTGGGACAGTCTTAGCCCATAATGCATGTCAGCATGCGGCAAACGTGTCCAGCCCAGTCCCATTTGAGCTTGGCTGCTTGAAGTAGTAACTAAAAAGTATTAACATAAGTCTAAACCTTTATTTTTTCTATCCATTATGCCTGTAAAGTATAAACTAGACCTTAAGCAAACAGAAATAGCCATCAGTATCCAATTCACCTTTTTAAATAAAAGTATCTACCACGCATTTTCTTGCTTTGATAGGCACATTATAGGCTATACACATTTATGACGTCATCAATTCCAGTGGTCTATTAACCGGCGGACGTTTTACATTCTAGTTTATACTCGGTTACTTTCGTTCGAAAGGTTTTTATAGCCTCATGTCATGCGTCTAGACCCAGCCTTGGAAAATTGCACTTGGAATAATGTTGGAAGATCGTAAAACTGATCGTGAAGACTGTTTAATGGTAAGTATTTTGTGATTGGTTTTTAAAAGCCAGTCCATTTACATTAAAATTTTATTTAAAACTGAAATAATCAGAGTGACTTGCTTCGTCTAAATTAGCTTTTGTATAGATTTCGATGTCTTTTCTCACTGAAACGATGTTTCAGTATTGTTGGAAAACCCTTTCCACATAACTCTGTCTCTCTATCTTTCTTTCTCTCTCCCCCTCCCTATATATCTCTCTGTCTCTCTCTCTTTAGCTTAGCCATGGCCAACGAGGTACCTATCTACCCCTGAAATATTCTGTATGACACCAAACCACAGCAACAATCAGATATTCTGCGCAGCTTATACACTTTCTCTATTATTTAATTAAAACTAAATACTTTCATATAGTTACCTATACTCCGTTTAATCACTATTCATAATACCTCTAACATCATCCGTTATATTAAAATCCTGTACGTACATTTCTATTTCTACTATCTCCCTTTCATTTGAGCGTTGTATGTTGTATCACAGAAGCTTCTCCTACCATTTACAATCGTATCACGTTCACAATTTCTATGCAAAATCTTGTCTGAATGTGCTCTCATTGCCAGTAATTTTACAAGTAAGACTTAAGTAGAAATATCACTGAGTAACACGGCTTTTTTATCAAAAGGTCTGTACGAGAAAAATAGGAAACATTTGTTTACAAATAAACAAAAGAAAGAAGTAAACGGTGCTGTTAGGAAAAAGGGGTAAACATAAAAAGTAATTTAATTTAAGTTTCACTATATGGACACGCGTAAAACTCTTGGCGTGTCCAAGTGACGAAATAATAAGTGATACTAATTTTGAATTTCACCAACTGGACACACGTGTGTGCCAGTCTCTCGTGTCGAGTTGATGAAAAACCCGAAAAAGAGAGCAGCAGTCACCAAATCTCATTTGCGTCATTGCATTGATTTATTTATAGTATTTGCCGTAATATAGATCTCGCATGTATCTAAATTATGGGAAAGCACGGCAGTATCAATTAGCGCACTAAAACATTATACAAAAGAAAAAAATATAAACATAAAATAATAATAATACAATTAAAAAATATTGAATTCTGCGTTATAGCTTACAAATATTGGGTTTTTAGATCTACCAAAAAACAAATAATAGATTATTAGAGATCAACTAGTTTTTTTTTTTAATTTAATTAGATAGTAGGTATTAAAATAGACTTAGAAATTAGAGTGTCTGCAATTAACACGATCTCACACTACTTCGTGAATTAGCGTAAATAACAAGAACTTGCTCTAATTACTATCAGATTCTAAAGAAGATTCATCTCAATGTTCTTACTACCCTGCGGGGTATTTAGACAGTTCAACAACATTCATTGCGTTATTTGCGTTGTTGAACAGACAAATTTTTCGAATATATGAAGCAATGGATTAACAATAATATCTTTCAAAATTATTCAGATTGTGATTGAAAAAGTGTGTGTGTGTGTGTGTGTGTGTGTGTGTGTGTGTGTGTGTGTTATGCAATTAAGATGAAGCCTGTTAAAAATGAACTTGATGTTAAGGTACTAAATATTAAACTAAATATGTACAAACAAATATTGTCTCTCCTGATATGAATATGAATAAATCCATCGTAAGTTGTCTTTCAAAGATCGCTTTCAGCGATAAGAGCACCCATTTTATTTTTCTACATGTATATCTGTAATTTATGTGGTGTACACTGTACATAATGAACAGTATCTAATCTATCTACCCATGTGAACTTTTTGGTACACCGAAAATTTTCTATGTTTCAAGATTCCTTTTGCCATTAGACGAGAGTTCAAGGCCTTTAAAACAAAAAAATCCAATAACATAAAGGTTACCAGGTACTTACTGCCTAGTATCAAATAAAAACGCGTTTCCAACTTCTTTGGGCGTGCGTCTAAGTAGGCTAGGTATGTAATGAAGGCGGTGACGTCACAAGTCAATGGGCGGGCGGCGCGGTGGCGCGGCGCCAGACAAACCCCCCTTCCGACCCCCACTTCTCCCCCTTAACCCTCGGCTCACAATGCATTGTCGGGAGTCGTACTATATACAACTTCGGAGGCACTTTACGCCATTTACTCCGACCTCTGGAAAGGTCTTGACCCGTCTATCTTTAGGGGAGCTGGATGCAGTTTTCTAAAAATAACATAACATAATATATTCAGTATTTGCGCTTTCCCAATGGTTTTCCATAAACGTCGTTGTCACAGCTTCAATCAAACGTGTGTGGATAAAAATTGACTTTCGCAACGAGGTGACTTACCTCATTTTTCTTGCACTGTTCGTGGGAAATCTCTTCTTCATTTTCCCACCTATTGTCTTTGTCTTTGTTCATGGAAGATCTCTTTTGATTTTTTCTATAATTGCTTCATAGTCCAAAGCATTTTGTTGAGTGATAGTCTTATCAGTGTAGGCACGTATTCTATAAGTCTGTGCCGTCTCACTGATGTCATAATTAATGTTGTCATCTCTGTAATTATTTAATTTATCGTTTAATGCTTCTCACTTGTTTTATTAACACTTTGTTTCATTAAAACCCATATCTGTTTTGTTATTTCTACTTTTATTTCGTGGTCTACCTAGAATGCGTATTTCGAATGCGTAGTTTTTGCGTTTCTTAGTGGACTACAAAAAAAGGAGGAGCTTATCAATTCGGTTGATATTTTTTTGTAATGTTTTTACCTCAGTCCGTTATTTATGAGCCGATTTGTCTTTGATCGGTTCATAATTGAAACGAAAGAAAAAATCTCTTACATTTGTGCGTCACTGGGCCACCAACAAAGAACGCAGTAGTTTTCCACCAGCTTGCGAACGCATCTTAAACACTGAGCAAGCTGCGTCACACGTCACACATAATGCACTTAGCATTGACACTGGCAGCCAGTTCCGACCAGTTAAATCTCTGCCAGTTGCGTCTAAACGAGGCATTTACTATGTGTAAGTAGGTACTCGCTATTAATAGATGTGTGAGGGCGGGTGAGAATTCTGGATTATGTAATAGACAGTGGCATTAGGATTAGGTACGGATTATGTCTGGTTTATACCGGGTTTAGAGTAGGGCAATGTGTTGTAAACTTGAAAGACATATAGAAAGAAAATATGGATACTTATTTGAGGTAAACATGACGCAGAGAAAGAACACAAAAAAAAACAAGTTGGGGGGAAAATGTGAATCACATTCACGCAAAACGGCCATCGCTAACCATAATGATTTATTAATAATGATTTTTTTAAGCTAGACAGACTGACAGAGCCCCAGCGCTCTTCCGCAAGGAAATGGTTTGACAGTTTACTTGTTTTAATCCTCCTCTGTGTTTGGGAACAGGTTTCTGTCAATAGCCCATCTTATTTGCAACTTAAATGCAAAGGATAAAAGATTATACAGAATATTATCGGTCAATGCAATCGCTAAATAAACACTTCCACACTATAGGAATAACGGACAGTCCCCTGTGCAGAGCATGCATGGAGGCTGATGAAACTGTTGCGCATGTGCTCTTTGAGTGCACAGGCGTCACCCAGATTAGATCAGAAACCCTCGGGACACCCAGATCGTACACAGATGTTCTCAACAAACCAGGAGACCTAATCAGCTTCTGGAGGGAGGTGAGCTGGTTGGAATAACCACCGACGGCCGCCATGGCCCACGCACAATGGTCCAACTGAAGGACTAAGTGCGGAAACCAAACCCATAACATAGAACATAGGATCGGTCAATGCCAAACCCATATCGAATGACCATAAAATGCACATAAAGCGCTCACAAGCAGCATTCTACTCATAAAACGATAGCACGAATCTAATGCTGTTTTATGGTATTACACTCATTCTGGTGGTCGTTTCATATGATAGCCATTGAATGGCCGGGAGTGATGATGGCGATACAAAGTGGTTGGCTGTATGATAATGCGAAAAAGAAGGTTCTACAAGGTGGAGACGACAATAAATTAAACTGCGTATATAATATGACGTTCAAAGATTGGCAAAACCCACCCAGTAAGCCCATCATTACTATTTTCTTATTGCCGAATGGCCCCACTCTTGACTTCACCTGATCTTCTTGATCACGCCTGATGGAAAGCGATGGATGAGGTCTATGATGGAACGAGCGTGCCTAGAAGATGCCTAAGGCACTGAAACTCCCACGCATCGACTAAACACAGCTGGCTGCTTGACGCCGGACTCCGGTGGGAGGGTGGTCGCAAAACAAGCGGGCGTTAGCTCTAGGGATGAATTGGCGAGTCAAATAATGTGTCGGGTGTGATTGTCTAGGATGCGCCGAGCGCTCGGTTCAGTTGAGTAGTTAACTGCGTTTCACGAGGAGGCTTCTTCAATTCTTCATCATTTAGTTTGTTAAAAAAAATCACTTTTTTAATTTCGATGCTAGGATTTATTTGATAGTTCCAAAATACTCTTATGCATAACTATTGCCAGTGTTTTCATTTATTCTCGTATTGATGTCTCCACATTGTATACTTCTATAATAAGAAAGAGTAGAAACACATAATCAGGAGTTTGCAACTCAGAAGCCAACATGTACAGTCAGCAAAGGAGATAAGTATGCAGGGTTGTCGAATATAGTTGAAGTTTAGTAAGAAACCGATTGGTGTTTTCGAATAAAATTTAATTTTATTAATAGAAAACAAACAGTTCATTTATCTAATTAAATTGAATTCGAAAATATCGATCGATTTCTTAGTAAACTTCAACTATATTCGACGACCCTGCATACTAATCTCCTTTGCTAACTGTACATTGTACGTAGCTAGAATTGAATTAAGTCGGTTTACCAGGGATGCCAGTTCTCAGTGAGCTTAATTAATTTATTCTTGGTTCTTGGAAAGTCAGTAGTAGGTAATAGGATTATCCTCAAACTGCAAGTAGGTACAACAGTTTTTCTAGCAATGCATATGAAATCCAGTACTAAATCAATGAAATGCCGTTCAATTCATTCGATACTATTTTTAAACACACAAAATCGCATCAACACGTCCATTTTGGATTTACTGACGTCGCGTCGCGTCGGATTTAACTGCATGAGTATGTTTATTTTTACCGACAAAATCTTATAATAATATATCTTTGGAGTGGAAACCTACTCCAGCCAATCCACGCACGAGTTATTAATATCATCTAAAATTGGAAATTATTGAAATATCTTTGGAATTTTGTTTTGGTATTTAACTATTTATACCCCGTAAGTGCTGAAAAACTTTGCGGTGAATGCGGTGTACCCTAGAGATTGCTAGCTTTAACCATTGGTAGGTGGCGTCTGTACGCCAGCACATCAAGCTACCCGAAACTGTCAAATTTTCCCAATCAACTTTGAACCTTATACTTTAGCGATAAAGTTGAAAATCTATTAAATAAATTTGACAGATTGTAATAGCTTGATGTGTTGCAATAAGTTTAGTATGGAAATACCTGAAAAAACAGTAATTGATTTATTACTTTCCAAGCTTGGCACTTGGATTGAAAAGCGTAGTCTAAACTTGTAATGCCGAATATAGACCGCAATACTCCAGTGAGACCAGTCACGAAATTCTAAGCGGTGCCGTCATGTCGCATCTACAGCTTTTACAATAATTGAGTTCAAACAGCCATAACTCCGGTCACAAAGCTTCATGAAATCATGACACAGTTTCAATGAATTCCTGACGTCAAACGCATAAACCGTTCGATGCTACCCCATGTGCACGGAAATGAAATATCTCACTATAAATACAATGTATTACAAACGAGGCTCCGAGCGTTCAAACAAAGCATAGTACCGTAAATGAGTCATTCTTTCGCTGTTTCATTGATTGTGGTAGATACAAAGATACGCAATAAAGGTTAGATCTAAAAATAAAGCCTATTTTCAGTACGAAATGTCGATAAATCATTGTATCAATGTGTTTGGAAAGGAACGTTTCTTTTGTCGAGTGTTTGTGTAAAAATGTTCACGATTTTCCTTTGCGAGAAAATTGTTTCTGAAATTGGCACGAACGCATTTTATGGCAACTGTAAAATTCATTTTGCATACACAGTCTGTATGCAAAATGAGTTTTCTACCAGCCAGTTGCTGATTTATGCTTATATTTTCCGTTTACCTACCTATTATAGATAGGTACTCGTACGTACCTATCTATAATAGGTAGGTAAATCTTATAAATTAAAGTTGATTTTCGTGTCTGTGTGACCGAGTTATTTTTGATTCGGTTTTCACCATTATTAAGGGCCTATACTACCTCAATTGGCTTAGCATGATCCTCCGTTATCTCGAAAATACTGCAGCATTAATTTCGAAATAAATATATGGTAAAGTTGAGGATTAATACTAGGTCTTATGTTAGACGAAAACACGATTTCACAAAATTTTCTCGATAGAAAAAAAATCCTAAGTTACCTCCAAACCGAACAATAAACCGCTGGTATTCAAAAAATACTTCAAGTTCGATCATAAAACTTTTTATACTAACCGAACTAACTATAAAGCAGGTCTTATGTTATTTACTTTTTTTTAATTACCATTATTTTCACCGTAAAAAGCAAATACCTAAACTATTGGCGCTGCCCGCCGCCTAGCACCGCACTCTGTCTCGCTCTCACTCAGTCCGCGAGCAGTATCGTGCGAGCGAGATAAAGAGTGAATTTTAGCTGAGGTAGTGTAGGCTCTTAAGAGAATATAATCTAGAAGGTTTATGCGTATACCCGCGACTTCGTCCGCATGAAATTTCTTGTTCCCCCGACCCACCCCGTCGCATTGCATCGCCTGCCCGCGTTATTACTTCGTTTTCGCTTCGTTCTCTCAGACTTTTTCTTTTTGCTCAAATCCTAAGGGTCCTAGCGAAATGTTTAGGTTTCTTTTTTCTTTTGACTTCCTCAAGAGTTAGGCTATTAAGTGCAAACATATTTTTTTTTCATATCTGTCTGGTAAATCGATCAGGGTTAGCTAAGCTTGCCACTTTAGGGTTTAGATCTCGTGGGTTTGCGATGATGTTAAACCCTATTTATGAGTACTGCTTCGTCTGGCCCTGGCATCTCGGAACACAAATGGAAATACCGTTTTTGTATACCGAATTTATTTCCGCGTTTAAACCCCGTGAGATAACCGTTCAGTCGGGCCAGTGCGCAAGCAATCACTGTCCGTTCGCCCATACGTCTCGCTCACATACATTTTGCTTATCAATTTATCATGCACTCTGCCATACGTACTTACATGTGTCCCTACACCACGATTGGTCCGTGGAAGGGTGACCATCTTTACATACCAAGACCCCTCCGTGCCTCGGAAAGCACGTTAAGCAGTTGGTCCCGGCTGATATTCGTGTATCTTTGACAGTCGTTACGGGTCGTCAGAAGCCCGAAAGTCTGGCAACCAGTCTTACCAAGGGGTATGGTATTACCCAGTAACTGGGTTTTGGAGGTCAGATAGACAGTCCCTTCATGTAAAATATTGGTATTCAGCTGCATCCAGTGAGACTGGAAGCCGAACCAACATAGTTGGGAACCGAAGCATGATGACTTAAGTACAGCAATAGTGAAGTTGCAATTTTTATAATATCGCACACCTAGATCTAAACAGCGATTAACTCAAATTAAACACTTTTTTCAGAAAAGATGAAAAACTGATTACCGTATCCCTGTGCATTGGAGGAGTTTTCTGTTTAAATCAATGCTTTTTAAACAGATAGAAGAATAATGTTATAAGAATCTTGTGTTTTAATCGTGTAGTGGGTTACTCAACAATTGCGATTTTCGAGTTAGCACTCTATAGACCTAGGTGTGCGATATGTATCTTTCGTACGATCGTCACTTGTTATTTTAAATACATACGTACTTATAAGGTTAATAATTCTACAACATAATGAGCCCGCAATGCGAATATTTTAATTCTAAAACAAATATTAACGTAGTTGCGTCCGTATTTGTTTCTCGTCATAAAATTTTTAAAGACGTACGACGTACATTAAATTGTGTGCGGCCATACAGTTTATTCATAATACACATACATAATAATACATAAAACTTATGTACTCCTTACCATTATAAACTCCTTGACTTATATACTCATTACCATTATATTCTTATCTTATTATTCGAGAGGAGGCCGGTTTTCCAGCATTGGAAACATTATAGGCTGATTGATTATGCTTACGCTATATCCTCACCATTAAAGAACATATTTGGTTACAAAAGAAATGCCTGTCACGAGACTCAGGTGGATTTTAATTAACTGTTTGTAAACATCTCTTTAATTATATTATTTAAGCCTTTCACTTAGCAAGTTCCGTTTGTGATATACCTATTAAACATTATAATTCATTATTACTAGAGCAGAAAATTATGCAATGTAGATTGAATAGATTATATTATTTACTAGCTTCTGCCCGCGACTTCGTCCACGTAAATTTTTTTTTTCCCCGACCCACCCCGTCGCAACGAGTCGCCGGCCTGCGCTATTACTTCGTTTTCGCTTGGGGAAAACTTCAGACTTTTTTTCTTTTTGCTCAACTCCTAAGGGTCCTAGCGTCAAGTTTAATAGAATATAGCCTTCCTCAAGAACTGGGCTATCAAACGCAAAAATATTTTTATATATGGGACCAATACTTCCAGAGATTTAGAGCTTTCAAACCGTGTCTCAAACAAACAAACTCTTCAGCTTTATTATTAGTATTATTTTAAAAATATCATATTTTTAAAATAATACTAATCTCCTAAGATATACATTGAAATCAAATGATGTCAGAGGCAATTTTGTTCAAAATTAAATACATGTCATGAATAACGTATTTATTTGGATAAGGATTAATACCACGTTTATAAAAACACCTTCGCAAATAATGCATTATTTTAGAACAAATTTGGTTAGCATAAAAGAGGTTATAGTGAGCTAACCTTAAAAGATAGACATATGCTCTCGCGGACTTTTTTTTAAAGCTTTTAAAGGGAAACAATTCTGTCATATATGATTTTTGCGAAACTTTAACCGTTTACGCAGCGCACGCAGCGGAAGCTCTCAATAGGAAAAAATCCCCCGATTTTGAAACATTCTTCATTGGTGCTCCGCTCCTATTGGTTTTAGCGTGATGATATATAGCCTATAGCCTTCCTCGATAAATGGGCTATCTAACACTGAAAGAGTTTTTCAAATCGGACCAGCAATTCCTGAGATTAGCGCGTTCAAACAAATAAACAAACTCTTCAGCTTTATAATATTAGTATAGATTATTTTTATATTGCATGAAAAGCGCGGCATTGTCGCTGGTTCTTGCGGCACGCTAATGTAAATTACGCTGCGGTGTGCACTAATGGCACTCAGTATAAATATATTTTAAATGATTACGTGAATTATGGGTTTATTATTAGTTTTCAGTGTGGTAATTTTGATTAAGCTAAACTTTTGTCAGTAGGTATAGATAATGAAATAGAAATAGAAAATATTGATTGTCCATGTCCAGGTAATACAGTAAGCAGGTTCACTGGTCATTTGGTTAACAGCAAGTTAAGACGACATGAGTAGCTTAAAATATTACCTACAGCTAGGTTACAATATAGTATTTGCTAGTGAGCCCCAAACTAGACAATTAGTCTGTATCTTGAGGCTCGGATTCCGTATGAAGTGATACCAAGTTGATATCTCTACTTACCGGGATAATTTCAGTTAGATAATGTCTTACTGTACGTAACAGAGTACGTAGGTAGGTAAAAATGTTAAAATATTAAGGAAAATAATTTCCTCCAGGTATACCAATTTAAAATCCTGTTAAAAAACTGGAATTTAAATTGGTGTCCCTAAAAACCACATCACCGTATAAAAAAGGATAACACGAAACAGTAGGCAAATGCTGTCTGCCATTTTCATTTCCACTTTATTTTAATATTCCCAAATAATCGGCTGACAAACCGGTAGGCAACAAGGGTCATACTCAGAAAAAGTGTACATTTTAAATTTGTAACTAAACTGATAGGTAACGATACTGAGAATCTCCGTCACGAAACTGATGTCATAAGGTATAGTACACATGGATTGGGCGAATAAAACACGTGATTATATTTGGCTTATCAGTCTTATATTATCTTTTCTTTTAAACTTCTACCCTCTTACTAATAAACACGGAATAAAGTTATACCAGGAATTAGGTTTAAACTTGGAATAACTTTATTATGTGTTTATTAGTAAAAACATAAACATAGTTTACACATCGGTAATTAAATTAGCTAATTAAAAATGATCTACTTAAAAATATCAAAACGAGTTTTTAATATTATTATTACGAGAACATAAAGTTTCTTAGGGCTGATTTATCCATCGCCAGATAACTTTTATTCGAGGAATATAATTGAAATTTGACATTTTTTGTAAGAAATAACTGTCAAAATTTAAATTTTAGTGTGAATTCTCCCTTTTAATTCCGATAGCTAGTCCCATTTTTGTGGCCATACGATACTTCTTAGTTAAAGAATTACTAACAATTTTTTTAATGACGGCTTTTTCTTTACGCGTAGACTCTTTGTATACTGAGTTGAGAGACTCGGATAGAATTTCAAATTCAGTAGGTGTCGGTGGCTGCTCTTCTTCAATTGTTTGTCGTCTTGACTGGTTTTTGTTAATAATCCTTTCTTGCTTTAGCCGGTAGATTTGCTTTCTCATGGTTTCTTGTTTTTTTAACGACATATTTAATGCATCTTGGCAACGTTTTAATTCTTTTAGAAGCTTGATTGTCTTAAGTTTCCACCTCTTTATAATATGCTCGTTTGGAATTGTTGCTGCAGTCGGGTCACTAACAGATTTATTTTTCTTCTTTTTATAGTAGCGATCAGAGTATTCTCTCCACTTCTGTCTTGTTTTTTCTTTTTGGCTTTGGTTCTGCTCCTTAATTTTTAATTTATTTAATTTAACTCTTTCTAAATGTTTTTTTCGCATTTCCTCGTACTTAACTGGGTTTTGTTTAAGACGATCTCTGTATCTTTTTTGTCTTTCGGCGTTTGACACAGGAGCCATGGTGTTTTACTGAAACGAACATAAGTGGTATAAAATCGTACGCAAAATACACGCATTGACGTGAAGTTGCGGACACCAGCCCGTATTACCTATTACCTAAGTGGTTTATAAGTTGTCTTACAAATTATGCTTTTGTTTTACTTATTTATAAATTAAAGTATTTTCTTGAAATCGTTATTTTATTATTAAAATAAAGGTAGAAACTACAGGAAATTTAGTTAGATATTTGTGATCACCACATCGCCATACCTACGAATAAGTACCTACACAGGTAGGTATAGTTACCGGCACGTAAGTTGGGCAAAGATTTTGTAGTGGGGGGGAAGTTCGCGCATGCACAATTTCATACATGTTTGCATGCGCGAACTTCCTCCACTACGAAAATCTTTAGCCAACTTACGTGCCGGTAATTATAGTTACATATTTTTTGACTATGTGAACTAAGCTTAAACATTTCTCAGTTTCGTAACGTAACGCAATATAACGAAAATGAGAATAAAATCTGAGAACTTATAATCTCTAAAAATATTTTTACGTTAACTACGTCTTTACCACGCAAGCAATGAGTGTATTCCTTAAGATAATGCAAAAAAAAAGAAAAGGACATTGTAAGTAAACAAAAAATATAATAAACTTACCACAATAATAGTCGTTTATCACCCTGAGATATTTTTTGTAAATATTCACTTGAAACACGTCTTGACTTCATGACTACGGCGAAAACATAATGACTGCCGCGACAGTAATTTTGCCGTAAGTAATAGTATTGCCAGAATAGGAAAACATATTTATACCACTTTAAATAATTGCGTTTCAAATTTTATTGAATGTTACTAACCTTGAGTAACGAAACTTCGTAATTTTGGGACAAGACTAGTTTAATTAAAATATTTTTTTCTATAAATGATTTACAAATAAAATTAGTTCTATTTAGTTACTTGATTCATCAAGAATAATATAGCTACAGTCAATGTTAAATAAAGCGATGAATATTCGTAACAATTCATCTCTCAAGATGTGTAATGGTCATTGGGACACTAAAAAATGTATGATGATATTTATAACAATGTTTTGACACTCAATAAATATACTCTTCTAATGGAAATTAAAGTTAAAATACCAGAAAAATCTTCATAATTATAGACTAATATGTCAACAAGGGGGAAAAAATGAAAAAATATCATAATATTAGGTATTTACTTTATTATGAAGTAGCGGGACAAAAAAAGATACCAAATGTACACTTTTTCTGAGTATGACCCACAAAGCACGTTATGTCCTTTCCTACATTAGCTATTCCTCCAAATACTTCTCCCCTACGTCAGTGATGGATATTACAGCTCAAAATAGACCTGTTTGCTAAAGACCATCCACAAACATAAATTCATACCTAACACTCGAGTTAAACAACCGAAATAGTATAACGGTCTTAGCTCTAGCAACACTGGTCACTTCGTAAAAGCTTTTTAGGCCAAGGGCGAGAAACAAACTTTGAATAAAAACAAATAGATCTGTTTATTAGTTTCGCAATAAGAATATTTTTATTGGATGCGTGGTAAAAGGAAAATGAGTATTTTGAACTTTTACGATGTTTTTATTGAAAGTAAAAGCAGATTTGACCCAGACTCGTGGCTAAATATTTTGTGTGGTCTCATAATTTTCCTGAAATTTATAAATAAAGATCAGTTAGGAATTCGGCCATCAAAAGTTATTTCAAAAATCAATTTGCATCATTTTGTATGGCAACACTATCACCACTTTTAAGAAGGACTCCTACTTAGGTAGTTTCTTAAATCATCATTTGTTTCTCTATAACGCAGTTCGATAAACTGCGCCTATAAGCAATCATAAAGACTTGGAATGGAATTATCCGAACCACTTCACCGTGCGGATCAAAAACTGCATAACATAGAAATCACGTCAATTTGTCTTCAGTTAGTTGGACAAAAGAGGCTAACATATTAATACTTATAATAGTCATCCGACACATCCAACATGACAGACAATTCTCGTGCTTTTAAGAACAGCCGTGTTAGTGTTTTTGTCTCAGTTTCAATATGTTATAAAAAATATATATATTTACCTACATACATTTTGACACTGTCGCTGAGAAGAGATTGCTACTAGATTTTGAACGTTTTTAGTTACTGGAATTGGTCTGTTAGCCAATATGTTTTAACAGACAGCTGTGTTGCTGAATTTGTCGCGCCACTTCTTATTCCCAGCTAAAGCAATAGGAAGTGGTGAAGGGCGGGCGTTTTGGGGGACTGTGTTAGATTTTGACGTTTGAAAAGTGTTTATTCTCAGCATAATTTAAGTAAATTACTTTTTTTTTTAACCATCGTCTCTCTTCTCCCTCAGATATGAGCGCCTCCTGCGTCGCGCACGTACTGAAGACTTGAGCGAGATCTCGGGCATCGGCTGCCTGTACCAAAGCGGAGTGGACCGGCTTGGCAGACCCGTCGTCGTGTTCATCGGAAAGTGGTTCCCTATTGGAGACATCGATTTGGATAAGGTGAGACTTATTTTCTCCTCATGACCCTCGAAATATCGCGTGAATGAAAAATATCCAGGTTTGCCTAATAACCGCTCGCCAGAAACTCAAACTATTTCATTATCATTCTCCTGCGCTTATCTCAACTTATTTGGCGTCGGCGCAACATGCCTTCTTCTTCCATATTTCGCTATTACTGGTCATCTCGGTAGTCATCCCCTTTCTAACCATATCATCTTTCACACAGTCCACCCATCGTTTCTTTGGTCTTCTTCTACTTTTATAGCCATCCACATGCATACTTAAAACTTTCCTGAGTTTCCAATTAGTTAACGTACAGAATCAAATCGTCCATATATTATACGAAAACATGAAGTTTCTTCTGCTAGTCATCCATCTACGTGATTTATCCCTTATTCGAAGAAACCATTAGAAGGGAAACCTTAGTGCGATCTTTAGACATTACAGTATCGCCATCATACTAATCTCAATCTCCTCACATTCCAGGCGCTGTTGTACCTGATCAAGCTCCTGGATCCGATAGTGCGCGGCGACTACGTCATAGCATACTTCCACACGCTCGCCTCTTCCGGCAACCACCCGCCTTTCTCCTGGCTCAAGGAGGTGTACACCGTACTGCCTTACAAGTAAGCATTTATTTATCTCTTTTGGAACACTGAACAAGTTCTGATTAGTGAATCTTCTGTTTTGTTCATTATGATTGGTAGATCAAAACAACCAAGCAAACTTATTACCTTGCCTTCCCATAAAGATTTTTTCAGGTGGATTTCAGAAACTAGGATTAACTTGCCTACTCCTGGAACTCCTTTTTACTCCTTAAAAAATCTTGTAGTGATTGCAATGCTATAAAATAGTGTTGATTTCATTCATTAATTTATTTTTAAATCTTTCCAGATATAAGAAGAACCTCAAAGCATTCTATATTGTACATCCCACATTCTGGACAAAGGTAATTAAAACTGTTATAATCTTACTTACATTAATTAACTCTTAATGCTGATTAATATTTTTACGTATAACTTTTGTCATAAAAAATCTCCAATAATATTACAGACATATTAATTTTACCACCATCTTATTAATCTCCTGCCATGTTTAATTAACGTCTTACTCACTAGCTATCTCTCCTCCTCAGATGATGACGTGGTGGTTCACAACGTTTATGGCGCCGGCGATCAAAGCGAAAGTTCACAATCTTCCCGGAGTAGAGTACCTGTACTCAGTGATGGCGCGGGACCAGCTCGACGTGCCTGCCTTCGTCACAGAGTATGATATGACGGTACGTAACATTATGACGGTATATTGATACTACACTTCAATCTGCTAATAACAATAAAATTGTGCTCATATAGCCTTGAACGTACTTTGTCATTGGAAGTTTCGTGTTCACCAATTTTCAATTATGGGGCTATTGCAAGGTGAACAAATAAGTAGGAATCTAGAGAGTTGTTAGGGTAAATCCAACAGTGAATGGCGTGTGATGATTGTCTTCTGCCTCGTAGCAACTTGGATGATGATTTTTTTCTATTAAATTCTTGTGTCCATCTTTTCCTTGATCTCACCATCTAGCGCAGCTGCAGCGCGGCGTGTGGCTGAAAAATGTAGGTAATTAAACTTTTCGTTAGGCTGCATGCTGCTAGGCAGATTTTTATTTAACGTCACGCGCCGCCAATTTTTATGAAGAGGTGACAGGTTGAGGTGACATTTCTATAGCAGGATGTTGCCGTCCAATACCTAATGATTCATTTAATATTAATTTTAATGAAAATCCTTCTGTTTTCCAGATAAACGGTCTTCATTACTTCCAACCGGATACGAGCAACACGTAAGACGCAGCAGTCTTTCCTTAGCTATACATTCTGATCGTTGTTATAACATGTTCTGGGCCAGTTGCCAACATCTCTCTGTGCTACTATGGTAGGAAGACGCTTCATTCGACTAGAAGGAAGTATCTCGCTCACTTTTCGCTGATTACGCTGAGCTCCAGCAATATTTATAACTCCTATAGATATTGCTAGCACCACAGCTAAGTTTTGAAGTTTGTCTAGGACTAGATGTCGTGATTCTTACGGTTTTCTCATAAAAGCGTGCGCCGGCACATAAAACTAGTGTTTCTTATAAACTTCGTAATAAATATAAAGTCGGCGGAAAATAAAATTTTGCTTATATTTAATAATCAATTCGTAGGATTTCACAAAGATATGCTGGCAACACTGCAATTCGAATTCGAGTGATCATTTGAAATCGGGCCAATGGACGGCGGAAAATTAATTCATTGCCGATTGTCAAAATGGTGATTCGTTTTTAAGGCCGCTGTTAAAGTATTTTTGTAGATTTTTTTTTTTATTCAATGTCTGATTTAACGTAATTACATTTAAAAACGAATCTCGTTGTCAAAAATTTGCAAGAAATATTAATAATTCCAATTGATTAAACTGTTGTGTCGGAAGTATTTGACGTAGGATAAAAATGTATTAAGAGTAATATAAATTACAGATTCCTATCAGTGACATATCAGATAACTGTTGGGTCCAGAAGTTCGAATGAATGAGACTTAGATGTTAGAACACGCCAAGAATGTAGATGGTATAGCGACTCTGATGATCAGGAAACATTACCATTCCTATTGTATAGTTAAAATTACTGAATTGACCAAAGAACTATCGTAAATTCAACTAACTTAGATTAAATGTCAGACATTGAATAAAAGATCCACAAAAAAGTTAAAATTGTTGAGAATATTTATCTTGTAATCTAGTATTAGCGGTGCATTTTATATTATTTAATTGTAATAATAATAATATAAGACATATTATCGATCGTTAGATGTTCTTATTACGTCTGTATTTTTAACTCTTGCAACCCCGATATATCTATACTTACCACCTGTAAGAATGGTACAGAGGCCAGCACATCAAGCTACCCCAATCTGTCAAATTTCTTTGATAGATTTTCAACTTTATTGGAAAGGAATAAGGTTCATATTTAATTGGGAAAATTTGACAGATTGGTGTAGCTTGATGTGCTGGCCTCTGTACTTACATTTTTTTATATTTTGTCTGTGTATTTAGTTATGGACGGTGAAATGTGTGCTATTTTTTGTATACTATATTTTCATATAAAAATAATAGATTAAACTGACATTTTATTGATGTAACCCTTCTACTTAATCTTGATGCTTACAGTGCTCATGAGTGATTTTGGGTAAACCTCTGAATGATCCAGTATAGAGAAGCTTTTGACTATTGCTCCCTAGTCTTATTAGAAAGAGAAACATACGTTCTACTCTTTCTTTCGACGGGACGCTTCCACTTGCAGAAAAAGCTCACCTCCTCTCCGAGTACTATCTTCTCCTTTTAAAGATAGTACGTATACCTATGACCTTATGATAATGTTTTGTTTCTGTTCTTGTCACTGTTCGTTGTTTCACACAGCACAGCCCCCATTTCTCTGAAACTTCACTGTTCAAGCGACAGGGTATTCGGTTAGCGAGTAGCGAAGAAAATGTTATTTTTTAATAAATATATCTCCTACCGCGTAGATTTGATATCATTTAGAAAATTACGTATAACACACCCATTCTTTAAATTAGAAAACTAACCATTAATTTTTACATAAAGGTGCTTGATAATTTTGGCATATTGAGATTTTAATTTTTTACATATAGATTTAAATATAGGCTTAAAAAAGGTACATAATGTTAGAGTATTGTAAATATTATGTATGCTGTTAAAGATTTTTGCGGAAGCATTCACTCATCTCGCACTACGGTAATGTAGATTTTTATATATCGCTGAATGAGAAAGTGCGTTTGTACGTTTGGCTTAGATAATTAATAATTGGCAAGATAATAGGTACGTTACATAACCTATTTTTGGCCTATACCGAGGTGTAAAAACGCAACTATTTAATTGCTGCTTTATATTGTCACTGCCGACAAGTCGAGGATGAAGTAAGATAGTATCGTAGCATAAAAGAGGCCAATAATAGAGATAGGAAAGGCCAAAGAGCGCTCAAACGTATGTTAGTACAGACGTTCACTTTCTCGGGAAGCATCGTGAGATTATCAGTGTTGAAGTAGTCGTCTGCATTGTGGTTGCAAGGGCTCACCACCAACTTATTACCGGTGTTGTATAGAGATATAGTTTGGTGAAAAGTTCAGTAATTTGAATGGTCAAAAGCTGGTGGTGTGGCTCCAGTAGTGTTGCCAACGGTAAAAATATAATACACTGCCTCTCGCAAGTAGCGGCATAGCGACACCCCTCGCGACGTGCCATAGTGTTCACATGTGACGTTCGTAGCCTTTGAATATTTGAACTTTTAAAATATTTTTTTTATAATTATAACGTTTTTATGACAGGTTACTCGTTCCACGGAACCGTGGTTAGATTTTGTGAGTGAAGTAGGCTGTACGGAGTGTATCCTATTAGCGATTTTGCCAATTACCTCATATTATAATAATTATATGAACTTCTATATTGTTAAAAATGCTGTTGTTATTATAGAAATAGGACAAAATATAACATTTGTAACTTTATATTTATCATTCACGTAGTTTACTGTTTATGGCAATGGGATGTTTCGTGGAACGATTAAGTATTTTCTTTCGCCAAAATACTGAATAAAGTGTACCAACCTACAAACAAAATAAATCTGTTTTTGTTTTCCAAAACTATTGTGCCACCATGTTTGAAACGATTTTTAAATGTTTATTAATACCGGTAGACTAAGGTCCTTGCCTGAGAGATCTGTGTAAGCGGTAGATAAATTTGTAATGACGTAACATCACGCTTGTGTTCCTCTAGTCTAGAGGTTTAGCAGAGGTGTACCTGTAGGACATTTCTCCAGTTATGTTCTTAATAAATGGTTCTTAAACATACTTTCAGAAGTTTGGTTGATGAGGACTTCTGACTACACAGACTTCAGCACCACATTTAAGTTAAACGCACAGTCTGAAGTAAATTCAATGCAAATCATTCTACCGCATTCCGCAATAAACCTTAGGAAACGACTGATTTGCGGGGTTGATGTATAAATGTGTATGAATCAATCTGCATGACATTGTGTGAGTGAAAAGTTGCAATTTTTAATACAGTTATATTTGTAAATGATCTTTCTGAAGAGTATAATGTTAGACTTCAATATTAATCGACGATTATATAAAGCAATGTAGAGCTGTGTGATGTATATCGTGACGATGTGTTATGATGTAGGGTATTTTGATAAAATTGCGGTGAAGAGGAATTGTTTCTGCCATTTTCCGCTAGATGGCACTAGTGTGGTTTGAGGTCCGTTAGGTTTGAATATAATACGGCAGTTTGCAAATTCGTCTTTTTCATTAAAAATAAAATGGTAAGTATATAAAATGATTCCTCTTCACCGTAATATGTAAAAATCACGTGAAAATCAATCATCAATTCGTTTTCGCAAGACGATCTCCATCAAGCTAAAGAATAAGAATGCCATGATTCAAAGTAATTAGTGCAACCGATCTACTTATTAAAAGTCGTGATTATTTTTAATGTTCGCACTAGAAAACCTGAAGAATTAAAACAAGGCCTTAGATGTGTTAACTATTGTTATTTTAACGTACCTTTGTGTTGCAAAGTCTATTGCTGTTACACATTTGTGAAGTAACACGTGGTATTCATAATGCTAATTATATTATAGGAGTTATTTAAACAAAAAATATGTGATCAAGCGAATGTTGGTTAAGTTTCATATTTTATTAATAAAATAGAGCATTAAATAGGCTATGTAAATATTTAACAAATACAAAATAAAATTATTAATTTACTAAAATTGTGGTTTTATTTATTTGTTGGAGGGACACTAAACAAAAATAGACATATTATATCTGCCTATCCATATTTACATTCACTTTATTTCCCAGTTCCATAGTACTTACGTTAAGTAGGTACTAAACACAACTAGATTAGATGATAAACTATTTAGTTTTTATCGTATTAAATATACCTACCTACTAAGATAAGGTGACATGCGCACACAGACATGCGCAATGACGTGCGCGTATTTCTCTCCGTCTGTTCAATTCGACCATCGACGGTTGGATTGTGTGAAATCACCACGCACTTTTAGTAGGTACCTAAGCACAAGCATGGTTCAGGCCAAGCCCAACAAAATCGTGTACCTACAGTTTGCATCAAAAACACATACATATTTGCGAAATCCTCAAAAGGGGATTTCAAGTTTTCCCGTTTAGCACATACCTACCTATTTAGCTAACGATTAAATGTTCATTGTTTATTGATAGGCATTGATAGGTAAGGGACTAATCACACTTATTCAGCTCTGTTCAGCGTTTGTCCATAGAAAACAACGATTTTGTATGGAGTCCGTTCAGCTTTCCGCGGTTGAACGGATGCGTACGCATCTCATACAAAATCGTTGTTTAAATAATATAGTAGTAGAATAAGTGTGATTAGCTCCTAATTCAGGATAATGCGGCCCCTGTGGAGAATGCAAGAGCAGGCGAAGCGAGCATGGAAATGTTAGCACCCCGCCTGGGGCAAGTTAGGTTTCTTTATGACAGCCCTTAGCAATGACGCTAGCAGGAACTAGGGCCCCGTGGATCGCGAGACCCTAGGCATTTGCCCATAGTGACCAATGGCAAAGATGGCTCTGGTATTTAATTTACGCAAACTGAACACGGTTTTGGTAGGCATGTACAGAGGCCAGCACATCAAGCTACCCCAATCTGTCTTTTCCCAATTGAATACGAACCTTATTCCTTTGCAGTAAAGAAATTTGACCGATTGGGTTATGTTGATGTGCTGGCCTCTGTACCTACCGCGCTTCAAAAGCCTGGTGATTTCATACAACCGGTAGCTCGAATTTAACACAGTAAGAAAAATATGCCACACACACTTATCGACCTAATTTAGCTCTGATAACGATTTGCGTTTTTTTTACTTGCAAATAATGAAGCAGGTATTTACGCATGAGTGTAACTAATTTCAGACCGGCGTTATAGTTGTACTTTTGTTCTGTTTGTTTTGCTGAATTTCATATAATAATTACTGAACACTAGATACCTACACTAAGTGTGCTGTGTACCTAATCCTTATCAGTGATACAGATTGAATAAAAAATATTTTATTTCCATAGGTAAATCTGACCTGAAGACTATCTTTTAATTGCCTAGCTATCAAAAATGTCCATTGCAGCTGAAAATCAGCATCAGGTGGTAACATGTGTTGCCCTTTTGGCATTATTATCTTTGTTTTCTGTTTTTATAGTTATAGAGAACATTTTTTTGCTGTAATCCCAATAAACACATTTGTCTTTCTTTCTTTCTTTATGAATAGAGGTATTTGAAAGGTGCTGCATCAATTGAAGACCACATAAACCAGCAGAATATGACTTCTAATCATAAATCTTTATACAAACTCATATTTCAATGGAACAGTGACCTGTCACTCAGCTTATTGCAGTCCACTGCTGGTCATAGGCATCTCCCAAATGCGCCACAACACCCTGTCCTCCGCCTTCCACATCAAGTCCGTCCCAGCCAGCTTCTTTAGGTCCTAGTGACCTATACGGCATCTAAAACCTAGCATAGAACCTACATAGGATAGACTGTTTAGCTGGATATTCTGCTTGTCCTGTTATGTAGATGAGGACAGAAAAAGATATCATCCTTTTTGGATTCAGCATTATAGAGGCTGAATCATTTTAATAATAATTTATTAGCTAAGTATATAAAATACAATACAATTTAATGTTTACTTAGGTAACTTACATGCATTTAGCATTTCAACTAGTATATTTAACGATGGATATTTTTGTGCAGCACTTTTGAGTGTCACTTTTAATACTGTTAGTACATTAGCAAGCAAGAATCCTCCAACTGCACCGAGGTAGCATGGTATCGGCCACTTCTGCCAAGGAGTGTTCCAGTCTAGAGGGATGACTATGGCCCCCAGCCACGCTCCGCAAACTGTCATCATGGCATTGCTGACCAGCATCTCAATAATAGTGTCTTTTCCATAAGTTCTGACTCCAAACAACAACTGCACAGATGACTCGATCCCAGTATGAAGTAACATAGGAAATACTGTGAGTAAAGTAAGTAGCGATGACAGCATCAATGTCTCCTCGTGACACTCCAGAACAGGCGCTCCGAACAATATAATCCCAATAAAGTATGTGAACTTGGCACACAACAGATAAACGAATCCTTTCAGAATGTCTCCAGCAGTATTCTTGCTCGCCTTGTTCTTCTTTCCTTGGATATCATTACTAGAGTTTAAGTAGAAGGATTTCAACAATTCCGCGACGAAAATAAGACCCAAAATAAAACAGGATGAGCCATTGCCGACTGAGTAAAGTATCCCTTTATACGATATAAATGTGATGATACTCGGTAAATAAATGCATGTTAACAAACTAGATATTGTTACTTTTCTTAGTTCCAATTGATCGTTCAAGGAAAACATGTCCTTTTTCTAATTTAGCACTAAACATAAAATCCTTACTTCTGGGATTTGGACGTATTGTTCGATTTGGGGTGTTCAGGTGCTGTTGACACTTTGACACTTTTGACAGTGACATTTCGATGAGTGCACAGCTGACTGACACTTGACTTGCAGAACTGTTTTTTTTTTCTATGACAATTTAGTGTCTAAACCTCGCGGTCGCTAAAGCCAGACGTACACGATAATATGTTTCTTGTTTGTGACATACTTAGAATGATAGCAACAAAAATGAATTACATCATCATCAAGTTGCACCGTTAAACCGACAAGAGTGCAATACTATTGTTGCTTCTATAAAGGCAATTTTATTCACCGCTTGGTGCCCACGCTAGGGTAATCCACGAATTTATTTCATAAGATTTTGCAATTTGCCGCTAAACTAATGGAAATAATTATTTATACTATTTTATATAAATAAATAATGGAATGCTACGGTGTTCGCCAACAGTGTTTTCATGTTAAAATAAATATTTCGTAAATGGCAACTGGATGGAAAACGTCAAAACATAATTGCATGTGGCAACATTTTTCTTGCGAAATTCTAATTGAATTCCGTAAAATTCTCAGTGGAGTGAATGAAGTTTATTCAAACGTGATCGATATGACGACACCAACTTTATAAATGAAAGGTGCCGTTGCCCGTTCGACCAGTTGACCAAAAACTGTGAGACGTTCGGCTACAGTGCGAGCCAACGTTCATACACAAATCTCGTAATAATAACATATTACAAAACTGTACTTTGTGTCGCAAGTGTTTGGTGTGTCATTGATTACATAAAAAGTAAAAATGCGGTGCCCGTTCATAGGATCGTTGAACCAGGCCTTCGTAAAGAATTACGGGGCGACTCTTATGAAACAATACGGAAACTACTGCCCCGTTATAACTCGCGGGTTCCGTTCTCTCGGCGTTGACGAGACCAAGTGCCCCTTCATCCAGCAGAATGTGGGCATCTCCGAGGCGCCCAAGGAGATGACCGAGGACATCACGGAACCCGCGCAGTCGTACCACTACGAGAAGTTCTTCCACGAACAGATCAGTGCCAAGAAGAGGGACTACTCGTACCGCATCTTCAGGAAGGTGTCGCGGTTAGCTGCGGACGGCGTGTATCCGCAGGCGCTGGAGGGGCCCGACAACCATCGCGTGACCGTCTGGTGCGCCAACGACTACCTCGGCGCGTCTCGCCATCCTGTAGTTCAAGATGCAGCCATCAATGCCATCAAGTCTTATGGTACTGGAGCAGGAGGAACCAGGAACATTGCTGGAAACTCTCAGATGACTGAGAAACTTGAAACTGAAATAGCCAACTTGCACAAGAAACCAGCAGCTTTAATATTTAGTTCATGTTTTGTTGCAAATGATGCAACATTGTCTACTTTAGCAAAAATTCTACCGGGCTGTTTAATCTTTTCTGATGCTGGGAACCATGCATCTATGATACAGGGGATTCGAAACAGTCGAGCATCAAAGCAGATATTCAGGCACAATGACCCAAATCACTTGAGAGAACTATTGTCTCAATCGCCAGAAGGCGTTCCCAAGCTAGTTGTGTTTGAGACTGTACACTCTATGAGTGGAGCGATCTGTCCGTTAGATGAAATGTGTAACATAGCCCACGAGTATGGTGCTCTAACATTTGTTGATGAAGTCCATGCTGTGGGGCTTTATGGGGAACATGGTGCTGGTATAGGAGAAGAGAGAGGGATCCAGCACAAGATAGATATAGTATCTGGAACATTAGGGAAAGCATATGGCAATGTTGGGGGCTACATTGCTGGGTCTTCTCTATTGATCGACACAGTGAGATCTCTGGCTCCTGGCTTCATCTTCACGACGGCGCTACCGCCGCCCGTGCTAGCGGGGTCTTTAGCCGCTATTAGACTCCTTGCGAGCGAGGAGGGCAGGAGCTTGCGGGGGAGGCACCAAGCTATCGTGCGATACTTGAAACTGTCCCTCCTTGTGGCAGGTCTGCCACAAATGCCTTCAGTCAGTCACATCGTACCTGTACCTATCACGGGCGCCGACAAAGTGGCGGCCGTGGCCGAGTCCCTGATGAAAAGGGGCCACTATGTGCAAGCCATCAACTATCCGACGGTGGCACGCGGCGAGGAGCGGCTGAGGTTCGCGCCCGGCCCCTACCACACGCCCGAAATGATCGACAGCCTCATCACAGCCCTAACCGAAGCATTCCATGAGAACAACATAAGTTTCAATGAGTTCATGAAGAACGGGACGTGCCGCGAGTGCAGCATGGAGTACAAGGTGGACATCGCGTACGAGGAACCCTTCAAGTATATGCAAGTTGCGTAGTTTGTCCTTGGCATGACCATGTATCGACCATGACATTGGGCGTTTGGTATAATTTAAAGAATAATATATAAAGCAAAGCTATATATATGTAAAGCTAAGCTATAAAAATGTATATGTTTATATTTTGTTGTTGTTCTATTGCGGTTCGTGGTTTATGTTAGGTTGAAATTAAAACATGGTATCATGGAGCTCAGTCATTTTATTTAATCCCAGTACTTGATGACGCCATCCCAGCCTGCAGTGAGCAGTTTGCTGGGTTCGTGAGGATGCCAGAGAGAAGTGATGCAGACGCCGTCGTGCGCCTTCCATTTCTTGTACAGTTTCGTGGTCTTCCAGTCCCAAATGTAACACTTTCCGTCGGCATCGCCGGAAACGAGGTAACTGTAACAAACAAAACGATGTTATGTAACAGTAGACATGTTACACTTGTTTTTTTGTTGTTCGTTAATATGTCCGCCTAAAATAATAACATAAACATTGGAGACTGACAGTTGATAAATTAGTAACACCTAAGTGGCATAACATCCGTACCTACTTCACATCAACGAGTTACTAATAGATTCAATAAAAATGGTTTTACCCAAATTACCTAAAGGTACATTTTGTTTTCGTACTAACTCTGATGACAACAGCGTGACTTTACACTAAAAATAACATGCAGAACAGTAGTTAATGCAATATGTATATTGTCTTCAATATTGCATTTCCTCATTGGTAATCGAATTTTGTCTGACCAAGCAAAAAAAATACCGTTGGACGTAAATGAATTCACTGCTACATAGTTACAACTTCTACGCGACTGTTGCTAACTCACTTCTGTATTGATAAACTTAGGAGAACCCCTTGCTGTTAGAGCTCTTGAATACTTAGGTAGGCCACAGATTAGTAGCAATCAAAGACTTGAATTATTGTAACGAAATGGTAAAACGATCTTATTACATTGATGTTACGTTGGAATTTGTATTACGTATCTAGTAGTATCTAGCTAATGTAATTCCGGATAACATAACAACAATAACGATATAGAGTGTGACTTATCACGATTATGCATTACCAGCACTTAACTATGTGTCAGCAGATAATTATCAAGGTATTTGCATGCCAACAATAACACGTATCTAATTCAAGATACAAGGTTAGTTTTTAATGACCAGCCAAATTTAATAGTGTGGTACAGACCATCAAACTGGACAACTTTCTCCATGGGACCAATATCGTAATCGCGAAAAATTTATCAACTGTCCCCTAGAAAATTTCAATACCTACTTGACCTAAACGTATGGGACGGCTGAATTTTTATTCTCGATTACGATGTTGGTCCCATGGAGAAAGTTGTTCAGTTTGATGGTCTGTATCACACCCTTAAAGGCTGGTCATTGAAAAGTAACCCTGTATTTGCTAACAGAAACCTAGGAATTCATTCATCTTTTTCAGACCTGCGCAACGACTGTACATTTTGGAGTAGTACTACGCACTTGACCTTTGTAAAGGACAACCGATTGGGTCAATGTTTTAGGCGTCTAGTTTAGGACATACAATTATAATGCAGTTTAGTCTCAAATGATAGGTACTTCCGTTATTAACATTCATTATCTACGACTATTTTCGAGGTAAATTGGTTTGAGTCCTGTGTTGTAGGTACTTATCAAACAAACTAGTGCTGAGTACTAAAACTATACAGAATAGAGGCGACGGAATCGTTGGCGTCGTTCCGACCTCGGGGCCAAGGTCCTGCCCATTTGTTTGCATGCTTTCAGCGTAGTGTTATGACGTGTTTCATATGGCAAGCATTTGCATTGAATTAATATAAACAGCTATTCTTTGCTAGGGTTCCGCTTGGTAAAAGGCACAAAAAAAGGTCAAGTACTTAGTGTAATTGCACAGAAACATGGCTGTGTGGGTGCTAGTAATGTGATAGCGATGTGAATTTATTAAACACACATCACAATCTCTAGATCTAGAAGAATATTAGATGCCTAGGTAGGTATGTGGCCGCTTCGTTACCAGTTTATCACAAATATGCAATATCTAGGAAGCTATAGAACAACCTTTGAATTATTTCAGAGTTCAGGCGTTGGTTTTTTTTTTACACTTGACATTTTTATTACTGTCGTGTACGGCCTCCTCGGCCCCCTCTATGTGACCTGTAACAACGTATATCCTACTCTAGTTACCTATGCCCCCCCAAGCTCCCATCCCATAGTGCTAAGTGCAGGTGTCCGAAAACGACGTGGGAATATAAACGGACGATTTTTATCCATATGAGCAAACTAATGATCTACTACCGAATAAAGCTTTTAAGTTGGCTTAAAAGCTATATTTAGTATTTTAGTCTCTATTATAATAGAGACTATTAAAACAAAAAGAATCTTAACTTTGCCACTGATTGCATCTGAAGATAAAGTTGATACATATTTGTAAAATGTCTGATGTGAAATCAATATTTAACTGAAACTCCTTAAAAATAATGTATAAGTACATGCCGTCATTTCAGTAGCAAATAATCTATTGTAACTTAGCTGCAGTTAATATTTTAAGCTGCTTAAGTTGTCTTACTTAACTTGCTGTTAACCCTTGAACCTGCTTACTGTATTACCTTAACAATAAATATTTTCTATTTCCTACCAGGAACCACAAAGGTACAGACGCCAGCACTTCAAGAAAATTTTACAGTTTCGGGTAACTGTCAAATTTTCTCAAAGAACTTTGAACCTTATACCTGTGCTTATACTGACAGATTGTAGTAGTTTCATGTGCTGGCCGTCTGTACCTTAAGACCAAAATAAATCATAATTATCTTGATCAACTACTGATATTTGAAACCATTATTAAATACTTATATTAAGTTAATGATCTACCCACACATAGGTATTTATATTTTTACAACTTTATGTTTTAAAAAAGACCTTAATAATGTCAGCGACCCTTCAGTGTTAAAATTTATGTAATTACCTACTAGATTCTAGTAGGTATTTCGACCGTAGCAATTAACATTGTCGGATCTACATAATCGCAAAAATGTAGATCCGAAAATGTTAATCGGTACGGAAATATGTTATTCTAGTAACTAGAATAACATATTTTGAAAGTGTTTAATCAATTTAACGTATTTTTTTTTTTGTTATTTAAATGATGAGACAAGTGTTCTGTGACAACGATTAATGGTGTTATCAATAATAGACAAACAATAAACATTTGAAGTCAAACTCGAGATAAACTTGAAAATAATATTATCTAAATTGTATTTGTTTAATTAATTGGTAGGTAGTATTTGGGAAATCATCCGATAGTGACAGGTACCTAACTACCTAATCAAATTTTTAAAATTATAATTGTCATTATTTATAATTTACTAAGTCTCTCTTGAAAAAAACAATGATAAAAGATTATTAGTCAGTTTTTTAATAAGACGCGATCATCATCTGGCTAGCCTTTTCCCAATCATGATGGGGTAGGTTTCCAGTCTAGCTGGATGCAGCTAAATGCCAGTATTTTACATGGAGCGACTGTCTATCTGACCTACACCACCCAGTTTCTGGGTAATATGATACCCCCTTGGTTTTTTTGAATGGGTTGGTTAATTTGAAATGGGTTTGCTCTTCACTCTAGTCTAGGTCAGAGGTGACAGCGGCAAAGTCGATGATGGAGTGAGCTTACCCAGAAGAAGCCTGTTCACTCTCACTTTGAAGGGATTAAGACTGGTTGTAAAGACTTTCGGTACTATATATTCTGTGCTTTCGGGCTACTGACCACCCGTAACGACTGTCAAAGATCCACAAATGACAGCCGGGACCAACGGCTTAACGTGCTTTCCGAGGCACGGAAGGTCTTGGTATGTGAAGATGGTCACCCACGAACCAACCAAGGCAAACGTAGCTTAACCTGATCGATCGACCGGTGCAGCCACAAATACGCAATGTTGAAAAAAATTTCATTTTTAATCATCAAAATATTTTGCTAAATGCTAAGTTTGACATGATAACATGAAAAAGCGCGTTAAAAATGACACTATCATCACTCATCAATGGAAAATGTTTGAGATAAACGTTCCGGACAAATTAAAAAAAAAACCCCGGTTCGGTTCGGTCCGGTCCGGGTTCGGTTTATAAATAAATTGAATAATGCAACCAGCTCACACTTATTTTGATCCTTATAACTAAATGATAAGGATTGACAGACAACCTAAAATCAAATAAAAAGCAAGAGTCTCGATATTGGCCCCAATTCTGTTGTTCACAAACTAAATTAAATTTAAGTTCAGTGCATCTTTTTCTTTCTATTTCATTATGAAAAGGACAGAAGATAAATATTAGTTTAGTCCTGCCAAATTAGATAATCCATAGACAAGTTAGTGTATTTTATCACACCTTATAGTTACAAACATGCGGTAATCCCCGAACGGTTGTCGCTACTTCGCTAGACAATATCAATCACTATTTTGACAATTTAATAATAATAGATATTGAAAACCTAAGAAACAAAATGTGTCACGCTTAAAATTACTGATTGTGTAACGGTTCCAAATCGACTGATATCGATATCAATTGATTAATAAAGATATCACTCGATTCATCACTAGGTATCCCAGTGCAATCGAAATCTCGAATCTCTTGATCTATTATTTCGATTTCGGGCTTCTGTGCGAGAAGTTTTAGTAAAATAAATAAGTACCTCGTGACAGACTCGACTAATCGAATGAACCCCAAGATTCGCACTAGAAAGAAAAATTATGGGAGCGATGAGCAAAGAGCATCACTCACTGGACGCTTGAGTCCCGGACATCGCAGTCGAGGTCGACCACGGCGAAGGTGGTGCGACGCGAGGATGTGGTAACATTGGCAGGACTAACATGGCCAGAGATCGCACAAGGCAAGGTTTGGAAGAAATAAGGGGAGGCATTTGCCCAGCAGTGGAACGCAATGTAGAGTAACAAAATCAAAATAACTAAAGCAAAATATGCTGAGTAAAGGAGCTAATTAAGTGACTGAGAACCTTGCGTCAGTGACGTGCGCAGATAACCAGTTATTCTCAGGAAATAATACAAAAATATAAGAACGTTCACGAGTAAAACAAACAGTGATACTTGAAAAATAAAAAAAACTAATTTATACTTCCTGCCTACTGAATCTAGACTGTAGATACTGAGGTAGACAAAAAATATGAATGTCCTTTTAAGGTGATTGCGCAGTGATTACCGCGAAATTAAAATTTTCTTACGTTTTTTGCAATTTGCGGGTCAGTGTCAGGTTGTATCTTGATCAAAATATGATTCGCGACTATAACAGGTACTTATTCACAGAATTATAGTCATTATAATCATTAATACATCTTCCTAAATTAGATTTGTACCACAAGAAGAAATCTCCTAGTGAAAAGTGTTTATGGTACAAATCTCACTTATAAAGATGTATGAATGTTTCTTATGATTATAATTCTGTAAATACGTACCTGTTATAGTCGCGAATCAAATTTTGATCAAGATACAACCTGACACTGACCTGCAAATAGCAAAAAACGTAAGAAAATTTGAATTTCGCGGTCTACCACTTCCCATTCACCTTAAAGGACATAACTTATCGGCAAAGGCTACTGCATACAGGCGCGACAAGCGACGCGAATCGCACGCGACACAAAAGAACCGCTCGCGATACGCGTCGCGTGTCGCGCCTGTTTGAAGGAGCATTAAAGGTTGAATTTGTCCATTTACATTTTATTATTTAGAGCTATTTGTAAAGGTAAAAGCCACATCTCTTCAAAACTATTTTCCAAATAGTTTAGTGTGTGTGGTTTAGTTACAAAAACACGTGATAAACTAATTTGTTTATTTACCGATAAGTTTAGTCCTTTCATATTTTTTTGTCTAACTCAGTATCGAGATCTACAGTCTAGTTTCAGTAGGTAGGATGTATTGACGTAGTAACTATTCAGTAATCTGTGGTATTGATTTTTTTTTTGACCTTTCCGATTAGTAATCAAGACTCATTTGGTTTCATATCTACAGGTCACTACACATTTTATAATTTATTAAAACAAAATTAGCTATCAAGAAGGCCTATACCTATCTACTTTTCAACTACTTAGCTTAGCAATAACAAAAAATACCCAAGGAAAGTAATAATAGAAGCAATGCTTCAATCACTATTCTTTGCAAGAACATTAACGGTTTCAGGAAGGCGATTTTCACACACAGATTAACTTCCTAAGCCTTCCCATCAGTTATGGAAAGGCAAATTATGGTTAGATGAAGTGGATGCTGATTTTTCGGGAGCTAATTAAAAGTGATAAATAATTCAGCGTGCACGGTTCAATTATGTAGTTCCAGTACCCAAACAGTTCCCAAAATGCATCATTCTCTTGCCGTTATCCTAATTATTAAGGTGAATGGGAAGTGGTAGACCGCGAAATTCAAATTTTCTTACGTTTTTTGCAATTTGCAGGTCAGTGTCGGGTTGTATCTTGATCAAAATTTGATTCGCGACTGTAACAGGTACGTATTTACAGAATTATAATCATAAGAAACATTCATACATCTGTACCATAAATACTTTTCCCTAGGAGATTTCTTCTTGTGGTACAAATCTAACTTAGGAAGATGTATTAATGATTCTAATGACTATAATTCTGTTAATAAGTACCTGTTATAGGCGCGAATCATATTTTGATCAAGATACAACCTGACACTGACCAGCTAATTGCAAAAAACGTTAGAAAATTTGAATTTCGCGGTAATCACTGCGCAAGCACTTTAATTGGTGTTAGCTTAACATGTCTTCTAAGTTCTACTTAGCCATAATATCATTCACACAGTTCATCCATTTTTTCTTTGGCCTTACCTTACCCCTACAGCCATCCATATTCATACTCAAAAAAATCCTCACGAAGTTCCCAAAAACGGTACCATAATTCCGTAGGTAACACACAATTAATCACAATTTGAATCATTTTGAAAAGTATTGTTAATCCATTGCTTCATATGTTAGAAAATAAATCTGCTCAACAAAGTAAATAACGCAATGAATGTTGTTGAACTGTCAAATGAAAGACATTACTATACTGTTAGTGCGTTACGCATATCTTACTTCAGTGTGGGAAAGAGATGGAGCAATACAGGACATGCAGGTCCATCTCTTTCACACACTGAAGTAAGATTAAAATAATATTGCTACAGAGATGGTGGCAGTGGTCAGAGAAAAACCTGCGACACGCCACGCTTTGAAGACGGATGGACAGACTGACTTTCAATATCAACATAAAAAAGTTACACGTGCTAAAATATATACAATCACTGCAATACAAGTAGTTAAGTCATTATAGTTTTATTACTAAGACTAATTGCTGTAATTATTTTACATAATTAAGTACTCAATGACGGAGACTCACGTGTCAGAGACTTATTTTTGTAAATATATTTTGTTTAAAACTTAAAGCTATATTAAAATAAAAAAGTGATTTTATATTTAAAAAGCGGTCTTTTATTGTTTTGTAGTGAGTCTTAGTAGTTATTTTGTTAAAAAAAAAACTATACGGTATTACCTAATTCCGGTTTAAAAAATCCGGTATTTAAAATCCCTAGTTCCAGAGAATGGTAGTAGGAGGACTGACTTATAAACATTATTTTTGTAACAAAACCTATCAAATAGTAGGTACCAATTACCTGTAATATACTATTAATTTTGTAGATTTGTAAGATTATCTGTATCACAGATATAGATACACCTAGCTAACGCAAGAGAAACTACTTCGCGTGCCAAAAATCGCACCAACTTACGTACAAAAATCGTAAGCCGCCACTTTCGCGCTCAGTCCTGTGTACTGCTGCATGGCTGGGTGAGCGTGAGCGAGAAAGAGTGCTTGTGACGTCATAGTAAGTAGTCAAAAAAATGACACGCTTGGTATTCATACTGATCGTGATACTTGCATTATCTAGGTCTATCTATATCTCTCTGTGGTCTGTATGTTATCTACCTTTTCACCACTACCACCACTGAACAGATTTCGCAAGGAAAAAGAATTGGCCAGGAGATAGGTAGATGGCATCCTGGAGAAGCACATAGCCTACTTTTTGTCCCGAGTTGCCCTTTCCAGTGTGATAATTTCCGACATCCACGCGTTCGAAACCGCGGGCAGAAGCTAGTCTAGAATAGTTTTGACACACTATCAGTAGCAATGGTTTTCATTTTGACAGCTCAACAACATTCATTGCGTTATTTACGTCGTTGAGCAGACAAATTTTTCGAATATAAAAAGCAATGTATTAGCAATATCCTTCAAAATGATTCAGATTGTGGTTGATAGTAGGAAATATGTTTGAATTAGATATAATTATTAGTGTTGCAACGAACGTGGGTCCTGCCGAATGTCGAATTCGGCCGAATGTTCGGTTTAAATATGTACCGAAGCCGAAGTTCGGCCGAACTTCGGTTACATTTCGCACGCGATAGATAATAACATTATATTATTATTATTACAATTGATCATTTAAATAAAGCATATTTTTGATACGTGATGTTGTTTCTTTTCTACGGAAATAAAAGCAAAAACGAACATCCACGTTACCTATTTACTTACAAATCATTTGATCTAGATTTCATTTTAAAATAAATTTCTTTTCACTTTTCTATTTCTTATTTAAATTAATTTAAGCTACCGAATTTCGGCCGACATTCGGCAGATCTAACCGAAATTCGGCCAGAGACGAACTTCGGTAAAACCGAATGTGAAACGAATTTCGGTGCATCTCTAATAATTATTATGTAGGTAGGCTATGTTCAACAAGGAGCCTTCATTGTTAGAATAACATCCTGAACACTTCCGTCAAGAGGCACTATTGCTGAATAAGATCGTAACATTCCCATGAAACGTTCAATATGCATGATTTATAATAGCAGTGCAGTGTTGTGACTTGAGAATAGGTCTGATTCAGGCTATGCGCGGCCTGAATATCTTGATTTGAAAAAATAAACATGAACAGTTCATTTCAATTCGCATCATTTCCTTCCGTCTACCTTAAGAGCCTACACTACCTCAGCTAAAATTCACTCTTTATCTCGCTCGCACGATACTGCTCGCGGACTGAGTGAGAGCGAGACACAGTGCGGTGCTAGGCGGCAGGCAGCGCCAATAGTTTAGGTATTTGCTTTTTACTGTGAAAATAATGGTAATTAAAAAAAAGTAAATAACATAAGACCTGCTTTATAGTTAGTTCGGTTAGTATACAAAGTTTCATGATCTAATTTGAAGTATTTTTTGAATACCAGCGGTTTATTGTTCGGTTTGGAGGTAACTTTGGAATTTTTTTCTATCGAAAAAATTTTATGTAATCGTGTTTTCGTCTAACATAAGACCTAGCATTAATCCTCAACTTTACCATATATTTATTTCAAAATTAATGCTGCAGTATTTTCGACATAACGGAGGATCATGCTAAGCCATTTGAGGTAGTATAGGCCCTTAACACGTAGGCACTTACTGAAATTTTAATATAAAGAACACTAAAAAGTTATCACAGAGTCTTGAAATAAATAAAAAAACAAATCCTCTAAATAAGAATTAAAATAAAAACAAACAGCTTCCTAAACTGATTAGCGGTGTTCTCAATTAGAGCGACCTTAATGAGTTTCAATATAAAATAATCAATCATAACTACGGCTTTAGAGGTTAAGCAGTATATTATGTTTAATCATTTAGCATAACATTGTAGGTTTGCACAGAACTGAAAAACAATTCTACGCGTCACTAGGCTAGCCTCATAGCAACTGGTTCTGCCTACTAACTATACCTAAGTGACATACATACAGATCATCATCATAGTCTGCCTAGCCTTTTCCCAACTATGTTGGGGTCGGCTTCCAGTCTAACCGGATGCAGCTGAATACCAGTATTTTACATGGAGCGACTGCCTATCTGACCTCCACAACACAGTTAAGGCCAGGAGTCTCAGAATCGACCTATTTTGATTCAACATTAAACAATCAAATATTCTTTGTTTTGATCTGATAAAAATATATGTTGTAGTTCAATAAACATTCTTGATTATTCTATGGTTCAAAACACGATATTTACAACTTCACTCGATCATAAAAAATCGCAAACAAATCGAAAATAGGGAAGTTTTTTATCGTTTTTCAAGTCATACTTGAAGTAGACCAAAGTTTTACTCTAAAAAAATATGTCAAAAAATAGGCAATGATGTTTAGAAGAATATTCTATGGCTATTTTTTTTCAAAACCGTTTTTTATTGTTTTGACAAGATATAATATAACAAAGCGGCCCGCGCGCTTCGCTTTAGTAGCCGGCTAGGCGTCTCCGAGGCAGGACCTGTGTCGCTTTTACTGGCTCGCCGCGTTCCTCCGCTAATCGATCGAAATATACGTTATATTATTGTTATTTTCCGTGTTTGTATATTAGTTTTAAAAATAAGCCTGTAAATATTGTTTTTAAGTTCTAGTATTAATAATTAAACAAGATGTTAGTTTATGTTGTAAAATATAGTGGTATTTAAAATTAAATTATGGGGAATAAAAACAGAAGAAAGAAAAAAATATCCAGGATTGAACTGCGGAAGCTTAAAAAAAAAAGGTAAGATTGATTATTATTTTTCTACGTATTTATACCTACCTACTTTTAAAAAACGACGCGACAGAGCAATATTGTAGTTGTATAGGTAATTATGTACTTACCTACTTGCTTTCGTCACAGTACTAGCAGACAGTAGCAGGTAGGTAACTAGGTACCATAAATTTACAATTATACTAATATCAAAGTAAATATAAACTACTACTCCATTCACAATAAGATTACACATTTAAACAAACCTTTTTTTACAGCTTGTTCAAACGATTTTGACTTCTATTAAGTAGGCATAAGGATGGCATTAAAAGCAAAAAAGTGCTTACAATAATAACTGTTTACTGCTTTTAATGACATCCTTATGCCTACGGAATAGAAGTCAAAATCGATTGAACAGACGGTAAAAAAGGTTTGTTGAAATGTCTTATCTTATTGTAAATGGAGTATAGTTGATATTTTAGTTTTTATGGACAAAACAGTAGCACAACTACAACAAAGATAATTTTTGCTAATAAAACTTTTTATCTTTGCAGTTCATCGATACCAAGATGTAAAGGCGTATTTACAAAAAAAATGCACAGGCGAACAGTAAGTACCTAATCTACAATTCGATTTTTTACCCGACTTTCAAAAAGGAGGAGGTTATTATGTTCGACTTTATGTATGTTTTTTTTTTATGTATGTTCTGTTCACTGATTCTCCGTCAACTGTGGACCGATTTTCAAAATTCTTTTTTTATTTGAAAGAGTATGCTCCCGAGTTGGTCCCATTGTCACCAAATCGGAATCTGATGAGGGAATCCTATGGAAATCGAGGGAAACCCTCAAATTTTGTAGGCACACCTATAGCGATTTGGGTAGGTATTTTTTATAGTAGCTCGTGCATTTGCTTTCAGAAAGCACCATTAGGTGAAGTGGAACTGATGATGAAGACCACAGATGGCCATCGGAACTACTCGATAGTAAATATTTCACGGGTTGCGATTCGATTAGGTACTTTAATGTGGTTGTTAAGCACAATGGAGCTGATGGTGACTTCTCAATCAGCTCCAGTTCTTATAAGGAGAACTCCTCAACAATTAACGTTCCTGCATCGGGAAAAGCAATATTTTGTAAAAGGTGATGAGCAGTTGACATTAGGCTATTATAACTTAGATTAGTTACAAACTGGACTACTAAAAAATGAAAAATAAAAACTTTTTTACAAAAACAACCGACTTCCAACAAAACACTACAAAATGAAAAATAACTTTAATTTCGGAAGTCGGTCTCAATAAAAGAAAATGCGGAACCAACGTCACCGACTTTTTATTCAGTATTTGCTTCTCGCTCAGGCGCAATAGGTAGGTAGACATGTACTTACCTAATGCATCAACTCAAGTCTACTCTACAAATTATAATAATAATGCAAGGTTGTTGATGTTGTTGTACTTTTATACAAAATAGTGACTAGAATGTATGTAGATATCTGTTACCTCCTGACTTACCACTCGACTTACCGACTGACTTAACGACTTTGGTTAGTTTTAGTTTTGATTGTAATATCTTGAGTCAAATAAAAAGCAACTTTTTTCTTTTTATTGTTTCAGTGACAGTCATGATTCATATGATTTTACTGTTGAAGTGGAAAACAAGGAAGATGACTTTCAACCCGTTTCAGGACGCAGAATTGTCGACATAAATTTTATTTTGCGAAAACTGCAAGAAAAAGTAAGCAAGACAAGGAAAATGAGCAACCAGATAAATGCGCATCCAGTACACACTCTCTGCCTCAACCAGCACCCTAATTGCGAAACACACTATCGATCTCAATTTGAATAATTTTGAAGCATATTGCTAATCCATTGCTTCATATGTTCGAAAAATGTGTCTGCTCAACAATGTAAAACACGCAATGAACGTTGTTGATCTGTCAAAATGAAACCCATTGCTACTAATAGTGTGTTACGCAATTACCCCGCTGATTTGCAGCAACCAGGTCCAAGCACGCTCGCGATTAATATTTATGATTTTTTATTATTTTTTGAGTAAATTATTAAGTTATTATTATATATTTTAAAAAGTATTTCTTATTTCTATTAAATAATTTATTGTCCTGTGTATTATATTGTAATGAGTTTTATCAGAATTTATTTAATCCAAAGTAAGTAAGTAAGTATGTAACTAATAATAAATAACTAGCTTATGCCCGCGACTTCGTACGCGTGGATTATAAATTAGTTATAAAACATACATGTGGTAGGTGAAAACTAAAGCTACGGAATATAAACTCCTGTCAAAATCCTTCTAGTAGTTTATTATCAGACAAACATTCTAAAAACTGGATCGTAAGGAAGCGCTGTAACAGTCATGAAAGAAAAGAGGTAACAATTAAAAAAGAAACAATTGTTGGTAGGTAATAAAGTGATTTATGTTGATAAGTATACTTATATTTCCCTAAAAACTAAACACTCGAAATATTAACATGAATTCCGTAAAACAAAGTTAACTGTTCCTACTGTTACAATTTTAAACTGTGACGCAAAATTTTTGAACAGCGGGGTCAGCGAGTTCATTTGAACTACGCGTTCGCGGGACTTGCCACGCGAGGAGGGGGGTAACGCTAAATGCCTACTGCGCTCGAATATCCTGGCCTTAATGGGTAATACGATACTCCTTGGTAAGACTGGTCGTCAGACTTTCGGGCTTCTGACTACCCGTAACGACTGTCAAAGATTCACGAATGACAGCCGGGACCAACGGCTTAACGTGCTTTCCGAGGCACGGAGGGGTCACGGAATGTAAAGATGGTCACCCATCCACAGACTAACCGCGGCAAGCGTAGCTTAACCTGATCGATCGGCCTGTGCGGCTGTTATTATTTAGCCATGGGCCCCTCACATACATACAGATATACCTATAAAAAAAGACTATTTTTTTTAACCCATAGATGTTTGGCTAAAAATTTTAAAGGTATGCCAAAAAATCCTCTGTAGCCACGGAAGTATTCAAAAACGGCTTGGTAAATGCCGAAACAGACAGTCTTACTTCCGCAAGTAAACCAGTAATCCAATTCTGGTGTTATATTGGTCAATCGGTCAATGCCCTAGGACACGGTTCAATTTGAAGTCGGTAAAAATAAGCCGCACTTACAAGAAGTCAATTATAATATGTTACCTTATATGCGTACCGAAGGACCAAAAACTGTGCACGCAGAATAAATCTGAAAGCCAATTCCTGTAATTGAATACGTTCAACATCTTTCAAAAACTTGTCAAAAATGAAGGGAAATTAGAGGTATTTTTGACAGATTCGAGTCTGAGATCAGCACCCTAATTGCGTAACACACTATCAGTCGGAATCTGAATCATTTTGAAGCAAATTGCTAATCCATTGCTTCATAAGTTCGAAAAATTCGTCTGCTCAACACGTAATATTTAACGCAATGAATGTTGTTGAACTGTCAAAATGAAACCAATTCCGATTGATAATGTGTTACGCCATTGCCCTGCAGACTGTGAACGTTCTTAAAATTACGAGAATTGCCCTTCAGGTTCAGTATTTTGTTTTGGTCCTAATTTTATGCGAAATTGTTAGGCATCTATTAAAAGATACTGGCCCAGTGACCTGTTTACAAACGTAGTATTAATTATATCCTTGAACCCAGTACTAGTTTATACTAATTAGAATAGATAAAGGTATCAGAAGTCTTTGAAGCAATGCCTCTGCTAACATCACCGCAGTGGAAAAATCCAAATGCGTTACATAAGAGCTCATTTGATTGAAACCATACAAACCGACAAAAGCACTACGAAATTACGAATAAGTCTTCATTCAAAATAGTCCTATAATTAGAATATCAAATATTTTCATTTAATTGAGAATAAATGATATTTGGGTTCGTGTTTTTAAGAGTTTTAGCTGTTTTAAGCGCCCACATTATTTGGATTCACGCCTGACTTGCGTACCGAAGCCCTACGTTGTTGCCAAGAATAACGCACCCGAAATACAATACCAGTTATAACCAAAACAGTGGCAAAGGTCGATCGCCGCGGCCATAGTTTACAAAACATTTACGGTACGAGTTAGTGACAAATCAATTGGACACGAAAGGAAAACTAAGATTTGATCTAAGATAGCGTACTTCCTCACATATTTTCTCTCCGAGACAGTGTTTATTTATTTATTTAGATTTACCAACGTTCGTATACACTACAGAAATTACAGGAAATTATAGGTAATAATTAGTCAGTCAGTGTTGCAACTATCCATCATTTATCGTGAGATCTCCTGAATTGGGTTATCATTTCATGATATCACGATTTTAGAAGCTGACGCAAATGTTTGTTTTTTTTTTCAGGGATATACCCGGAATACTTACTACTTTCGGCACATTATCTAATCAATACTAGCGAAAATGACTCTCAGGTGTTGAGTACAAAGTTCAGTATTATTTAACTATCACTGTAGTCCATGTTACGTATGATCTATTTTATTTCTCTAGATCCATGTCTAACACTAACAATTTTAGTTGCAACTTTATTTTATAATAGGTAACATAAATGAGTGTGATTATTCGAAGAAGTATATAATATAATTAATAATTGACTTGATTAATGCTTACAACTGGTTACACTTCGTGTAATAAAAATATTTCCCATAATTTTCAGCTGACCAGTATCCCTCTTCTCTAAATCTCACTATTGCATCGCTGCTTCGACAATTCGTTATATAGGGTGACTGGTAATTAGTGACCGATACCTAAACACGTGATTGTACTCATGATAACAAACAACTTTTACTATGCGACCAAACCTGAATTCGCGAAAAAAGAATCAGCTGTTCCCTACATTTTGACGAGATAGACGAAGATAAATGTAGGGAACAGCTGATTTTTTTTTTCGCGATTTCAGGTTTGGTCCCATAGTAAAAGTTGTTTGTTATCATGAGTACAAGCACGTGTTTAAGTATCGGTCACTAATTACCAGTCACCGTATATAAACAGAATGATAAATAAATCCAGCCATGTGCGACTCGGACTACGCACAATGAAGGGTTCCGTAGTTGGAATGAATTTATCCCAAGAACAAACTTAACATTGTAGTTAAAAGTCATGTTCTCCCATATATTGCAACTGCAAATTTAAGTTGGTCTAGTATTACACGTAAAGTTGTAAAGCCTACTGAGCTGTGATCGTTTTCGTTTTAATTTCGTTACATATACAACTGCCATGAATATTTTCACATATTCAAAAGCAACCATTTAGCTGGCAGGGGACACACTTGACTCTAACAAAAATTAGCACTTTAAAGCTTAATATTTCACAAACGGATACCTGAATCGAAAAATGACTTTCACAAACCCGCAATATTTTTTAAAGACCTATCTCCAATGATACTCCACACCATGGGGTAGACCTATGCTAAAAAAAATTTCATGATTTTATTTTACCACTTTGTCGGCTTGAATAATATGTATATTAATCCATACCAAATTATAGCTTTCTAGTATTAAGAGTCTCTGAGCTAAACCGCGGACGGGCGGACAGACGGACATAGCGAAACTATAAGGGATCCTTGTTGATTACGGAACCCTAAAAAGCAATATGTTATATATTTTTTTATTCTAAATCAAAATTTATTATTATTTTAAACACTACTAATGAAACTCACGGATAGATAATTCTTCAGCACCCTAATTCACAACCATACGACAAGCTATCGTATCGAAAATGACACATTTCAATATCCTAATTTGCCTTGTCCCCGACAGCAAACAGCTGTCGAAAGAATAGTGGTCGTCTATTTGATTTAAACTGACAAAATTTTCTGGTTTTGGACTTGTGAACAGCGTTTATAGAACTCCTACGATAACATTGATTGATGTTCGATACGGTACGGAAGCGGTAAGCGTGCTGTAAACAATCATAGTAATCACTAATCATACCCAAAAGGCATATAAATCAGTCCATTCGCTAAGCTGTCTTTCTCTCATTTTCTAATTTGTTCATTTTCAACAAACCATAGTTTAACAATAAACTTGACCTCTTTAAAGTTCACATGTTGTTGTTAAAAAAAACACTACAAAGTGAAAAATAACTTTAATTTCGGAAGTCAGTGTCGTTGGGTTCACATTTTCGTTGTTTACCACCGACTTCCGAAATTAAAGTGATTTTTCACTTCGTAGTGTCTTTTATGGATCTCGGTTGTTTTTTTTTTTTTTTTGTAAAAAAAAGTTTTTATTTTTCACTTTCAAGTTGTACTTACCCTACACAAATTCGTGTAACACTACTTGCTATGTAAATATCAGTAACAGGAAGTCATTATAACATCATCAATAAATTAAGTAGCAAATATACGTACTTACACAAAAACTACCCAAGCAAAAGTTACTAAAAATTATATGGGACCCACCTCTGAGGCATAAACTATCCATTAAAAAAACAATTTTTGAAATCGATTCACAATTGCCGGAGTCCGGAGATATCGTGTAACAAACATACAAAAAACAACATAGGTACAGTCGAATTGAGAACCTCCTCCTTTTTGAAGTCGGTTAAAAAAGAAATACTACAAGAAAAGAAAGGGCTACAACAGCCAGGTCACGTCACGAGTGTCCTAGATATTTGACCTACTTGCTGGACCACTTGAACTTCAAGTAGTGCAAAGGTAACACACGCACAAACAAACAATATTAGGGCCAAGCTGGTTAATCAAAACTTGACACTAATACCTACGTGGTAACTAATCGATTTACGAATACAACCTTCTTAACAATCTTCTTGCATTATCTTCTGATATATAGGGTGACTGGTAATTAGTGACCGATACCTAATTTACACGTGATTGTTTGTACTCATGATAACAAACAACTTTTAATAGGGGACCAAACCTGATTTCGCGAAAAAAACATCTGCTGTTCAGTACCTACATTTTGACCAGTTAGGCGAACATAAATAACTGAACAGCAGATTTTTTTTTTCACAATTTCAGGTTTGGTCCCACAGTAAAAGTTGTTTGTTATCATGAGTACAATCACGTGTTTAAGTATCGGTCACTAATTATCAGTCACCGTATATAAAATTCTCGTGTCACAGTGTTAGTTACCATACTCCTCCGAAACGGCTTGACCGATTTGAGTGCATATTCAGTAGGTCTGAGAATCGGTTACTATCTATTTTTTTTTTTTTGCAAAACGACGTTTGCGGGGTCAGCTAGTACATTTATAAGATCTTGGCGCGAAAGGACCATTTTGAACTATCTACAGGCTGGAGGAATATCGAAATATATATACTATGAATCACAGCACAATGATTCTAGCGTAGAAATATATAGTCAGTTATATAAAAAAGCAGCTGTTTTATGGACATGCCGGTTTCCTCACAATGTTTTCCTTCACCGTTTTGAGAGCAGTGGTGATGAAATTATTTACACGAAGTAAAGCGCCTGGGTTCGAACCCACGACCGGTAAGTCGGGGCAGTTACCACTGGGTTACCGCTGTTCATTTCTATACAGCCAACAGCAAATACAAAGCCTTGTTTTTCCTTTATTACCATAAATAACCGTGAATTGTTTATGTATCTCACAAGCGTGAAAGGACCAATTTGTTTGTAAGTACTATCTTAAACACACTTCCGGACTATCTTAAATACACTAATAAAATAAACTTGTAGGTCATATGTAACGTAGTAACGGAAACACTATTATCTAAGAAATATTTGTATTGTCTGAATGCTAGTAGGTCTTGCTGATCTAATCTGATGTGGTACTGATAAGGAATCACGCGTGCTGAGCGCTCAAAGTCTATAGAACTGTTTGATAACGATCGACCAGTGACCACGAACACGATTGCATCAATCGGAAGTTATTCTATAGTAAATACTCTATTATTATTCAAAGGGTTGTTTTAATTAGGAACTTTAAAACATGATCATGATTATCACACACAACAGCAGTAGTAAGTATACAGTAGCAGACTTGAGGCCCAGGCCTCAAGTCTGCTATTACAATAGTGTCAGAATGGATGCACAATGGTCCAACTGAAGGACTAAGTGCGGAAACCAAACCCATAACATAGAACATAGTGACAGAATGGTCTATCATTGATTTCATAATTGTAGATTTTGACAAGTTTGGTAATCTAATAATATAATGGCGTCATTATGACTTTCCAATGGTCAACCACTGACACTCCATTGAAAGAAATGGCATAAAATGGTAATCTCGTACATAATACAAATTAATAAAAATAAAGTTTATTGCTATTTACGAACTTCTTACTACTTCAGATTGCAAACACTAATACGTAATATGTAAAAATATATAAGAAATGAAATCTAGCATGAAAAGTAGTAGTTTTTCTCGGACCAATTATCGACCATTATGAATTTAGCAGATTACGAACTTTTAGCAAAATGATGTGTTGGAATGACGAATTTATAAAAATAACAGATTTGGGGCCCTGCCCGCTTTGCACGATTTTTTGACTCTTTCAAATATCGTGACTTCTTTATTATTTGTAAGTTTAATATTAACTTATTATACGAAAACCTTTCTGAATAAATTCTATAAGTGATTGTGAAATCCGCATCAAAATCTCCAGGGTAATTGCGTAACACACTATCAGTAGCAATGGGTTTCATTTTGACAGTTCAACAACATTCATTGCATTATTTACGTTGTTGAGCAAAAACTTTTTCGAACATATGGAGCAATGGATTAGCAATATGCTTCAAATTGAGAGTAATAGTGTGTTACGCAATTAGGGTGCTGTTGTGTAGTTTAAAAGAATAACGCGGTCAAACAGGTTCGAAAAGCAACTTTAACTTATAATAATGTTTATGGATATTATTTATAAGTTAAGTGTTTTATTGTTTTTGTATGTTTTATGTATTTATTGTACATCATTGAAATTTTAATCACCATTTTCCTCTTCAGGGGTCATTGTACTCATCATTATGAACAACTTTTAATATGGGACCAAACCTAAAATCGCGAAATAAAAATCAGCTGTTCCCTACATTTATGTTCGCATAACTCGTCCAAATGCAGGAAACAGCTGATTTTTTTTTTATGAGTACAATGACCGCTGTTCCCTACATTTGGACGAGTTATACGAACATAAATGTAGGGAACAGCTGATTTTTTTTTTCGCGTTTTCAGGTTTGGTCCCATGGTAAAAGTTGTTCATAATGATGAGTACAATGACCTCTTAAGAGGTTGTCAATGTTTTTCCAATAACCCTGTATACATATCATAATAAAGCGTATTTTATCTATCTAACTTCACTTCTTGGGTAAGGTAAGTTACACATGAGACTTCACAATGCACATTAAGCCTGTGTATGTGAACTTAATGAAGTCTTGTAAGTAAGTATGTACAGACGCCAGCAGGTCAACCTACCCCAATCTGTCAAATTTCTGTGATAGATTTTCAACTTTAGCGCAAAGAAATAAGGTTCATATTCAATTGGGAAAATCTGACAGATTGGGGTAACTTGATGTGCTGGCCTCTGTACTTCATTGTACCGAATCTGTCGGTCACGGGACTCACGGGCGCGCTGCTGCAATGACACGTAGTAAATGACACATCTATGGTGGACGTGCGTGACATACGACTTGAGACAATAACATTAAATTATGATGGACCATTCTTCTAGTTGCGACAGACACCCATTCAAAACAAAAGAAGAGCGGATTGGCTAAGGGGCTTACGACTGCCGACCGCACAGTGGCGCCCTCATCGTTTGTTTGGTTATTTCATACAATTTAGAATGAAAATGCAGAAAATAAGCACGTTAAGTTGTACTTCACAAGATTATACGTTAATATTATTAGAAACGGTAGTTTTATATTGTTTAGTTTTATTATAATCCTTAAAACGGATAACAGTGGCCACTATATTCCGTTTTAAGGATTATAATAAAACTAAACAGTGTAAAACTACCGTTTCTAATAATATCAACGTATAATCTTGTGAAGCACAACTTAACGTGCTTATTTTCTGCATTTTCATTCTAAATTGTATGAAATAACCAAACAAACGATGAGGGCGCCACTGTGCGGTCGGCATAGTCTTAACGCAAAGCTACCTGTGGTGAAACTCATTGGTTGCGTGCATGATATGCAAGTCTGATACTGCAATTTAGCTACAGATTAGTGTCAGAATACATAACATAACATGTTTGTAATCGTAACGTTTTGAACATGCCTAATCACGGGGCATGAGCAGTTATGTATTACATAAAAATAAAGTAACAAAACAATAATATTATCAATTATTGTAATCTGGGATATTAACTAAAAGTAACGATGACAAACAGTTTCTGCGTGAAACGCTGAATCATTCTTCAGAATCGCACTGCGGGTCAGCCCGAAGAAACCCACTTAGCTTATAGGTTCACTGACGGTCAAAAATGGAACTAAACGAAAATGTACTGAATTTGACACTAGGACGCTGCGTGGTCATGCAGCCTAAAGATATACATATAGACAAGGATCTCATAGCGATCTTTTATCTTTTGGATCTGGTGGACAGAATCGGAACTAACGCCGCCATCCATCTTGTTTTAGGGTCCCGTACCTCAAAAGGAAAAAATGGAACGGATCACTTTGTTGTCCGTCTGTCTGTCTGTCAAGACCCTTTATCTCGGGAACGTGTGGAGGTATCGAGTTGAAATTAAAACCACATACTCAGGTCTACATTCCCTTGAAGCTGGGAAATCAAACCTCTAAGTTAACGTAAAAAAAGATACGGCCGTTTATGTCGCAAAAAACGTATATTTACACTCTCAAGGGAATCAAAATTTATAGGGTACTTTCCGTTGACCTAGAATCATGAAATTTGTCAAGAAGCAATGTCATGTAGTACAAGTAAAGGAAAAAATCCGAAAACCGTAAATTTTTAGTTACATACCTACTTTGTACGGAACTCTCGGTGCGCGAGTCCGACTCGCACTTGACGGTTTTTTTAACCTTTTGAACGCCATTGTCACATATATGTGACAAACGAAATCTTACCCTGAACGCCAACGTCACAAATATATGACAAAATACACGTCGCACCATAGGAAACAAACAATTTAATCATTACTTTTGTGTGTTTTTATTTTTATGAAGGTCATTTGACAGAAAAAGTGGCCTGGCGTCAGGGGTACGGCGATACGTTTATACTCTGGCGTTCAAAAGGTTAAATACAATTTCTGCGAACAATTCACAATTTTTTAACCACAACGCCCCCCTTTTAATATCGTTCAGTTGTCAAAAGACGTGGCAGTGTATTTGGCCGTTTGTAAAATAATGTTTTCTTTACACTGAGCATAAATCGACGCCTGTCAAAGAATATGACGTCAAGAATATAACGACTGCGTCAAAAAAACTCTCATGTGTCTTGTCTAGATTTCTAGAATGACACCACAGATATGATATATACACCTAGATAACGCAAGAGCAACTACTTCGCGTGTCAAAAATCGCACCAGCTTACGTACAAAAAATCGTAAGCCGCCACTTTCGCACTCAGTCCCGTATGCTGCTGGCTGGGTGAGCGTGAGTGAGAATGAGCGCCTGTGACGTCATAGTAGGTAGTCAAAAAAATGTCACGCTTGGTTTTCATACAGATCGTGATACTTGCGTTATGTAGGTCTATCTATATCTGTGAATCACACACATAAACTTCTTTTATTGTAGCCTACGGGTTTATCTTTACATCTATATGCCTGCAGAAAACTGGGAACCCCATTGTATGTTACTAGAGTAAATAAGCAGACTTGTGCGTCAGACTAAGTCATGTTTCTGCTTATTTTTATTCATAAAATGCCCTGTGCCTTTACTAAAAATATACATTATTACACAGGACAAAAAGCCTTACAGAAAATACTAGCCGACCGGAGTGGGTCGCCGCTGCTTCGAACGATTTTTGCCGATACATATTAAAGGTATTATATGTATACGATACATGATCAAATTCTCTAACTTATGTTGAAAATCGGTCACACAGACAGATACGTATAGCGATTTTATTTTTTAATATATACAGGGTTACTTTTCAATGACCAGCCAAAGGAGGATGCCCAAAAAAAAAACCCAGAGTCGATTAAAATAATTTATGAACACCAAAGTAGACCTTAAATAAGAGGTCGCAAGTACGCAACTCGTTTCGCATAAAACTATAACCAAACAGGCCAGACTGCTTTTTTTTTTTTTTGAGGATGGGAAATCATCAAATGACCCCTCCCGCTCTGGGTGGAGAACAGACTGCTGGCAGAGCGCGTTGAATAACTGGTTCATTGTTTTGTTATTGTGTTTGTTATGATACGACGTTACTACATTAGAGTAGTTTTACAAAATTCAGTACGTAGGTGAAACACGGCACAGCTAGGTTTTTTATGTTATGTAATAGTGTCTTGGAACATAATTTATACATAGCCATTTTTGACCCCAAACTGAGATTCCATGCTTTCACATATAAAAGTGATATATATAAATATTATTATATAATATACAAAGTGTTAAAAAATTTACCTGACAAAATTTAAGAGGTGCTTTAGAGCATCGAACTGAACAACTTTCACTATGGAACCAAAAAGGAGTCTAGCTTATTCCGCCATCTCCATCTGGGCCTGCTGCGAAGCGGAACCCACTGGGTCTTAAAATAATTATTGTCTTATAACGATGCTGCTGCAAGGTATGCACAGATGCACTATGCACACAGCACGGGTCACGTTTTTTAATATGAATTGTCTTCTTCTTTCGAAAGTCAAATTACTGACGATCGAAAGAGAGAAATCGGCGTGTAACTATTCATCCTTACATACTATAAAACAAAGTCGCTTAAATGTCTGTACGCGCATAGCTTCCGAATGACTGCACCAAATTGGATAATTATTTTGTTGTATTTTTTTGTTGTGTTCTGTATTGCCAGCACAAGGTTTGTATGTAAGAAAATTTCGGAAATTCGAAACAATGCACCCGTGCGATGCTGGGGCGGGCTGCCAGTCTGATATAATACATTTATTAATAAGGGGGTTAATATATTAGGTATGTGTTGTTGTTGTGTTGTTTTGGTATGTGTTTTGTTGTTTTGTGTTGTGTTATGTGTCTGTCAATATTATGATGGGTATGGATCAAACTAATCGCTGTTAAGCCTAACATTGCCAGTTGCATAAAAAATTAAACAAACAATGGAATGTCAGCGCGACTCATAATTGACTACCAATTAAATTTCTCTGTCTTCTTTGCCATCAAAGAGAAAATGTTTCTAGAAAACGTATTTATTACTTAACGACTGATTAATAAATATATTATGTTTTAAAACGATTGCATTATTAAGACCAGCAGTCACTTATATTGGTCACGTAGACTTTTTATTGTTATGCAGTAAAATGACATACACCGCTATTTAACTCAGATAAGTTGCATCGAAGATAGCAAGGCATCGTAAAATATTATACTGGTAGGTAGCTTCCTTCTAGGAATAAAATTTTCTTAGATTTTGTCATATCATATACAAGGATAGCCACATCGACGCCTGTTACCATCGATTCAGTAAATGATTCTGAACCTACGTGCTTTGAAAATTTTCGCCGGTTTTTAATATAAATATTTTTCATTTCTCATGCTCTAAAAGTTCGTCATGTTGTGCTTAAGCGATTTGTAACCCTGATAATTTTTTTTCTATGATTTTTTACTTTGAGCACTATGCGAAGTGATTAAAAAAAACAAAAATTGGTCATAACTTTTGAACCGTAAAAAAATCACCAACATTCTCAGGGTTAAAAAGTTTGGAAATAGCCTTTCCCAAGATTTAATCCATACTTCCAGGGACACCCTAAAGTCGCTTTTTATGCTCTAGTGACTAGTGCATAAAGTATTTTTTTTTCTAAGACTAAGATAATCCGGCCACACGCACAATAAAACGTCGCAGGTTAAAATCGTCATTTAATTTAATTTGCTTTAATTTATATGAATTCCATGTTTTCTATCGTTAATTTAATAAAACCAGATAACATAGATGTAATTTATTAATTAAAAAAACATAAAGAAACGTTTTTGTGACTTGGCAATATGAAGTACCCAAGTCGAATGACACATGTTGAAAATTAAAAAAAAAACTTTTAAAAACTTTCGTGGCGGGAATTAGCTATTCTCTTCAATTTTGCAACATTTTTGAACAGCGAAAATACTGTTATATACTTTATGCCTGTTTCATTTTCTCGCAATCGAAGTGGAAAGCAGGGTGTATAACTCGGGCATAAACGAGCCATTTTACCCCTCGATTTAACTATCCACCCTCGTCTGCGGCTCGAGTATACAAACGTCTCTGAGTAAAATGTCTTCCTTTATGCACTAGTTGTACAATATACTATTTTTGACAACCGACGAAAATTTTCTACGCTGGGGGTCTAGAATCATGTGCAGAATAGTTTCAGTTTGCGCGTCGATTTCCATGACACCCTGTATTTCTCAGTAGTTGAAGTAGCCAACGCTAATATCAGTGACGCACAAATTAAAATTGGTCCTATTACGCTTTAGGAAAAAAGGACCAAATTTTGAGAAATTTGATAATTTCTCAAAAATTGATCCTTTTTTTACTTTCCTGTTGGGTGTGATCACCCAACAGGAAAGTCAACGAATTATTCGGAAAAGGCACGGGGCATCCTCTTGTTGGATGACTCAAATACTAGTGTTGTTTACCTACATAGAAATATATTACCTCATAGTACAGGAAGATTTAACAGAAATTCTCATCATGAGAATTGTAAATATATCCAGGAAACGGGCATTGCGAACATGCGATGTTTAGGATAACTTTGTGCAGCAGTGGATTTTAAGATCTTGAATGGATTTACTACACACCAAATATCTGATACCTACGACCGTAGTACAAAATTGCGGGATAATTGCGTACCACACTAACAGTAGGTAGCAATAGCTTCATTTTGACAGTTCAACAAAATTCATTGCGTTATTTAAGTTGCCGAGCAATGGATTAGCAGTATCCTTCAAAATTATTTAGATTGTGTTTGAAAGTGTGTTACGCAATTAGGATGCTAGTTGTACCGCTATACCGTACTACAGATTATGCTAAGTTGTTGAAGTCTCTATGCGATGAACTGATGGCAGTGACAACCGATATTAAGATACATCATTGCCTGTACTATAAACATCTTTACATCATTACCAATGAAAACGTTGACCTCGTAAAACCGATAAGGCGACTAGCTAATGATACTACACTTAACTGGTTTTGAATTATAGGTTTCGAACAAGTGTATGTTACTTACTTAGTATTAATAAAGACCATTATTCCGAGCGGCATTGTAAACGTGCGAGGTATTAAATATTTTTCCGTTATCTGAAACCACAAAAATAGAGTAAGTACTCTATTTGTAGTTTCAGATACTATCATAATACCTATTTTTCAAATCATTGATTGAACGAAATATAAATTTTATTCTTCATCTTTCCGAAAACTTAATTCAGGTGCCTTCCCAAAAAGGGAAAAACTGCGAAAAAAATACGCAGTTTATAAAGTTGGATTTCAAATTTTCATATGGAAAAGTTTCACTGAAATTTAAATAAAATGATACATTTGAATATGTTTATACATCGAACTTCGAACGATCGTAATAATTATGCAAAGTCCCGACGTCAGTCAATACGATTCAGGTTACGATCACGTGTTAAACGATTTACCAATCTTTGGTAAACACGACGAGAATGGCAGTTTTAAGTTTGGGAATATGTACCTAAGGACCAATTTTTTTTTGAGTCGAATGAAGCAATTGTGGTATAATTTTGACCTCACTGTCATTAACATATAAAAAAAAGATAAAATTTTAACCCTGACCACAAAAAAATAGTTTTTTTTCTACTACTATACCTAATTTTAAAAAAAATATGGTACACACAGCTCCACATCAAGCTATACATTTCTAGTATAAGCTGATCTCACATTGTATAGGATTTCCGTACGATGCGAGACCAGCGTAAACTGGTTTTGTATAGCTTGATGTGTAGCCGTGTGTACACGGTTTCGAAAACTATTAGATTCTAATTCATGTTTCTCCGATCAGTGTCTAGTAAAAAAATATTTATGACTACTCCAAAGCCTTTTTAATTGCAATTTAAACTCTGGCGCATATGTACACCAACGATGAACATTATACTTAGCTACTTTAGAAACCAATCACTTTTAAACTCACTTCACAAATCACTTTTAAAGCAAACTGCTAAGTCACGGTGAATAGAAAATCAATTTTTACGTCATAAAACCAGTTTTATACTAACCTAGGTATACGGGTGTTTTTAAAAGACGAAGGTTTCAATCTAGTAGTATCGTTGCAAGTCCTGTTATGGCAAATCATACTAATACAAAAAATCGGGTACTCTGTCTGTATGTTACCTTTTCACGCCTAAACCACTAAACGGATTTCGATAAAATTTGGCAAGGAGATAGATGGCATCCTGGGGAAGGACATGGCTACTTTTAGTCCCGGTAGCACGTTCCCATGGGATAATTTCCGACATCCACGCGGGAGAAACTATTTCTTTTATTTATTTTATTTCAGACATCAGGGGCCAGGGCCCATATAAACACATACAATACAATAATAATATAACTTAAAAATACTATAAATACATACACCTTTATAATTGCTAAACAACTAAACAGCGACCACCTACGTCATCAACTCATCATACATAAATTTTGTTTATTTTGCACAAGACTGGAGTCTGCTAAGATGTTTATTGGGGTTAACCATTGCCTGCGCGAATATTTGCATTATTTAATTTTAGTAGTTTCTGAAACTCGAGAATCGTTGAGTTCTCGAATTACCTTGCCGAAACCATAAGATTTTATGATGATGGCAGCCTAGCCAAGTCTGTTGAAAGACCAATGGCAATAGGGATGTAGCGCGTAGGCATATTAAATATCTATATATAATCTTAGGCAATGTATGACGTAGCTCGTAAGTTAATTCTAAGCCCTCTCAACTTCTGTACACAACACCAGTCGTTCAGTAAACCTTCAACCGAGAACACGCTCTTTCATTTGCCAACCTTCTGATTAGACACACATCAAGTACCTTACCGGCAAAGTGGTGACACCCGACGTGTCCGCGCGCGATCGAGTTCCAAATTATTACAGTAACCGAGAGTCTGCTATAGACTCTTATCGCGCGTAAAAATAAACGACCCGCGTTACCAGGCCGCAGCTCTCCAACAAATCGCAGCCATGTCAACCCCGGAGGAGTCACAACCGCAGCAAATGACGGCAGTTTCCATCACACCGAGGATACCGGACTTTTGGCGAGATCGACCAAGGCTCTGGTTCCATCAATTCAATGCCATCGTGGATCCCCAAAAGGCAAGTGACCTGCACAAAAGTCAACTTCTAATAGCTAGGCTGAAACCTGACGAATTACCTGATATAAGTGACATCCTAGAAAACATGCCTGAAAATAATAAATTTGAAACTCTCAAAAATAGATTAATTTCGGTTTACGAAGAGTCGGAAAACAAACAAATGAACCAACTCTTAAACGAAATCGAACTCGGAGACCAAAAACCTTCACAATTATTAAGGCGTATGCGAGATTTAGGAAAAAATAGAGTGCCAGACGACACTCTAAAATTATTGTGGTCAGGTCGTCTTCCACGTTCAATTAGGGCCGTAATAACCGCATGCGACACTACTGAGGTAAAACTTGACAGTTTGGCTAATATCGCCGATAAAATCATAGAAAATACCAGGCCATCAGAAATAGCCCCCGTTACCAAAACAACCCCGAGTGTAGACCATACAATCCCCGAAACCATTGTTAGCGAATTGAAACAAATGAAATTAGAAATATCGGAACTACGCAGTAAACTAAACGGTTCATATACGCATAAAAACCGTAACTCGCGAAGTCGAGAGCGTTATGGCTCTAGCACATCCCGGTCACGTTCTAAAAGTCGCGAAAACACTCAAAAAAATACGGAAAAGTACCTGAGCCAAAAAGCGAAACCAGGTGATGCGAATTACTTGTGTTTCTACCACTTCACTTACGGTACCAATGCGCGTAAATGCGGCGACACAATAAATTGCGGCAGAAAGAACCCGGAAAACTAATACAGACACCGGGTCAAATACACAATGTCGCCGGTGTCGCAAATTCCTATCGTTTATGTGTTACAGATAATAAAACTGGTGCACGATTTCTTATCGACACTGGTGCTGACGTGTCGGTTTTAGCCGGTAAAAGGCAAAACGCATCCACGTCAGATTACATATTATACGCAGCCAATGGCACAAAAATTAAAACATACGGCGAAAAAACTATTACGGTTAACTTAGGTTTACGTCGCCCATTCCAATGGAAGTTCATACTAGCCGATGTTAAACGTTCAATTATAGGGGCTGACTTCCTTGCTGCTCACAAACTAATAGTAGATTTACATGGTAGGAAACTAATAGACAAACTCACTTTAATATCGCGCGCAACGAATATTACAAATTGCCACGAACCGAGTATTCGATCAATCGATGTAAACGACGAATACCATCTTATATTACAAAAATTTCCCGACATCACCAAATTGGAAAACTTCAAAACACATCCTAAACATGATGTACAACACCACATTTATACTACTGGACCTCCGGTTCATGAAAAGGTACGACCGCTTAATCCGGAGAAATACAAAGTAGCCAAAGCAGAATTCGAGAGGATGATGCAATTAGGTATTTGTAGACCTTCGAATAGCCCTTGGGCTAATCCACTTGTATGCGTTAGTAAAAAAAACGGTGAGATAAGACCATGCGGAGATTATCGTAGACTCAACGCACAAACTACTCCCGACCGTTACCCATTACCAAGACTACTTGATTTCACATACTTACTCAAAGGGAAATCTATATTTTCAAAAATTGACGTTCGGAAAGCTTACCATAATATACCAATGGCTCCCGAAGACATTCCAAAAACTGCAGTCATAACTCCATTCGGTTTATTCGAATTTACAAGAATGAACTTTGGGTTACGTAACGCAGCGCAAGATTTTCAAAGACTAGTCAATAATGCATTAAAAAGTCTAGATTTTGCATTTCCTTATCTTGATGACGTAATTATAGCTTCAGAATCGAAAGAAATGCATGTAAAACATTTAGAGATAGTTTTGGAACGTTTAAATAATTACGGCTTAACGATCAACACAGATAAATGTGAATTTGGTAAATCCGAATTGGACTTCCTCGGTTACCACATCAACTCAAAGGGCATAAAACCGAGCGCAAAAAAAACGCAACTTATAAATGACTATCCACAACCCAAAACAATTGAGGAACTCCGACGTTTCCTCGGAATGATGAATTTCTACAGACTAAATATCCCAAAAGCTGCAGAAATTCAAGCACCACTAAACGCGTATTTACATAATTCAAAAAAACGCGACAAAACTGAAATTACGTGGACTGAAAGTGCATTAGAAGCATTCAGTCGATGTAAACAGATCATCAATAATACAGTGATGTTATCACATCCCGACGCAACCGTGCCACTAGTATTGATGACAGATGCTTCCGGTACTTGCGTAGGTGCAGTTTTAAATCAGAGAGTTAGTGATAAATTGGAACCTCTAGGATTTTACTCAAAGAAACTCACTGACACTCAAACAAGATATAGTACTTATGATAGGGAACTTTTAGCAATATACATGGCAATAAAACACTTCCGCCATTTGGTAGAAGGCAGAAAGCTATCAGTCCTAACAGACCACAAGCCATTAACATTCGCCCTATCTAAAAAGGTGTCGCCGTCAGACTCACCTAGGCGATTAAGACAATTAGACTTCATTTCTCAATTTTGTGATAACATCATGTACATAGAAGGTGACAAAAATACAGTCGCTGACGCATTATCCCGAATTGATGAGATTATTGTGCCATCATTATTCGACTATCAAAAGTTAGCCGAACTACAAAAAAGCGATTCGGAATTACAAAACCTACGTAAACATGATAAACTCCAATTTAAATTAATCACCATGCCCAATTCGGAGACAAAGATAGCCTGCGAAACATCAACAAACGACATACGTCCTTATCTACCTATACAGTTTCGGGAACTCGCCATCAAAACTTTACACAATGTGAGTCATCCCGGCGTCGCAGCTACACAACGCTTAGTTAAGTCAAGGTATTTTTGGAGCAGCATGAATAATGACATAAGAAAATACGTGAAAATGTGTGTTCCCTGTCAAAAATGTAAAATTCAACGCCACACAGTAACACCGATAGGCGAATTTGACAACACAGGAAATCGTTTCGAACACGTACACATAGATATAATAGGACCACTGCCACCGGCAGAGGATTTCAAATATTGCGTCACCATCATCGACAGGGTGACGAAATGGCCTGAAGTTATACCCGTTAAAGACATAACAGCTGAAACGGTTGCTAAAGTGTTCGTAGAGCATTGGATTGCTCGTTTCGGTTGTCCAATACGTATAACCTCAGATCAAGGTCGTCAATTTGAATCAGACCTATTTCGGCAGTTATTAAAAAGACTCGGCATTGAACGAGTTCGTACAACCGCATACAACCCAAAGGCGAACGGCATGATCGAAAGACTGCACCGTACCTTAAAAGCTGCTATCATGGCAAAATGTTCAAATAGTTCACAATGGTTACGGGAATTACCTCTAGTACTCCTAGGGTTACGCTCAGCAGTTAAATTAGATCTGGGATACAGTCCATCACAATTTTTATACGGCAGTAGTCTCAGACTCCCAGGTGACCTATTTCTTTCAAAGCCTACAACCAACATTAACGAGAGCGATTACATCAAACAGTTAACCAATTCATTGTCATCCGTTCCCAACCTCTCACATTCAAGTTCACATAACAATAACAATAGTGTATTTATTCATAAAGACTTATCCATTAACACTCATGTGTTTGTTAGGAACGAAGCACGGCGTTCTTTGGTACCACCATACGAAGGTCCTTATAAAGTACTAACACGTCATCCAAAATTTTATACTTTAGACTGTAACAACAGGCAAGTCACAGTATCACTTGATCGTCTAAAACCAGCTTATTTATTAGACTTTGATAATGTGCCGGTCCCACGCCAAGAGACCCAAACAAAGCCACCCGACACCGTCCCACATCCGGCGAACGTTACCACTTCATACGACACTTCAAGCACTACGACACCGCCGGTTATAACGAAATCGGGCCGCGTCGTTAAGAGGACCGTAAGATTCGACATGTGAGCCGCCACTTCAACGTGTTATCAACTGTTTCCATAACCGGCAGACGTCAACAAACGCTCACTATCGCTGCACTCATACCAGTCAGCAACATGGGCCAGCCAGCTAACAAAATGACCATCGTTGCGCACTAGAACAGCGCAGCCAACATTTGTGGAAGAAGAAATCATTACCATCACATCACCTACAAGATGTTACTAGCCGCAATCACCCTAGTCAACAGCCGCGGTAACCCTATGTATACTCTACGTGGGGTGGAGCTATGGCAGGCGTCGCATCGAAGCCGCCGCCGTCGAATCAAGAATCAGCTGCGCGATCACACAACGTGCTAACGGCGTACCACAAGGGATGCCAACCTACAAGCAAATATCGCGAGTGCAAAGTGCAAACCTCAAACAAACTTAAGTAGTAACTATTCAGTAATCTGTGCTTAAGTGTAGTGTAAACAATTTCCGTCGAAAGACCGTGAACGCTCTAGTACCTATAAGTAAAACAATTGTCCACAACCAATGACGTAATGTAATGTTTATACGACTATAAGTATGTCCTTAACTTACCTAATTTGTTTATTTTAACGTTTGTACTGTTTGTAGCTTAGTTCATAATTTTATATCTTTTTAGGGAGTAACTAAAACTTAATGGTTTAATCTAAGGGGGGAGGATTGTAGCGCGTAGGCATTTAAACATCTTTAATCTTAGGCAATGTATGACGTAGCTCGTAAGTTAATTCTAAGTCCTCTCAACCTCTGTTCACAACACCAGTCGTTCAGTAAACCTTCAACCGAGAACACGCTCTTTCATTTGCCAACCTTCTGATTATACACACACATCAAGTACCTTACCGGCAAATTAGATTTGTACCACAAGAAGAAATCTCCTAGTGAAAAGTGTTTATGGTACAAATCTCACTTATAAAGATGTATGAATGTTTCTTATGATTATAATTCTGTAAATAGGTACCTGTTATAGTCGCGAATCAAATTTTGATCAAGATACAACCTGACACTGACCTGCAAATAGCAAAAAACGTAAGAAAATTTGAATTTCGCGGTCTACCACTTCCCATTCACCTTATAGGACATAACTTATCGGTAAAGGCTACTGCATACAGGCGCGACAAGCGACGCGAATCGCACGCGACACAAAAGAACCGCTCGCGATTCGCGTCGCGTGTCGCGCCTGTTTGAAGGAGCATTAAAGGTTGAATTTTTACATTTACATTTTATTATTTAGAGCTATTTGTATAGGTAAAAGCCACATCTCTTCAAAACTATTTTCCAAATAGTTTAGTGTGTGTGGTTTAGTTACAAAAACACGTGATAAACTAATTTGTTTATTTACCGATAAGTTTAGTCCTTTCATATTTTTTTGTCTAACTCAGTATCGAGATCTACAGTCTAGTTTCAGTAGGTAGGATGTATTGACGTAGTAACTATTCAGTAATCTGTGGTATTGATTTTTTTTTTTGACCTTTCCGATTAGTAATCAAGACTCATTTGGTTTCATATCTACAGGTCACTACACATTCTATAATTTATTAAAACAAAATTAGCTATCAAGAAGGCCTATACCTATCTACTTTTCAACTACTTAGCTTAGAAATAACAAAAAATACCCAAGGAATGTAATAACGGGAGAAATGCCACAATCAATATTCTTTGCAAGAACATTAACGGTTTCAGGAAGGCGATTTTCACACACAGATTAACTTCCTAAGCCTTCCCATCAGTTATGGAAAGGCTAATTATGGTTAGATGAAGTGGATGCTGATTTTTCGGGAGCTAATTTAAAGTGATAAATAATTCGGCGTGCACGGTTCAATTATGTAGTTCCAGTACCCAAACAGTTCCCAAAATGCATCATTCTCTTGCCGTTATCCTAATATATTAAGGTGAATGGGAAGTGGTAGACCGCGAAATTCAAATTTTCTTACGTTTTTTGCAATTTGCAGGTCAGTGTCAGGTTGTATCTTGATCAAAATTTGATTCGCGACGTACGTATTTACAGAATTATAATCATAAGAAACATTCATACATCTGTACCATAAATACTTTTCCCTAGGAGATTTCTTCTTGTGGTACAAATCTAACTTAGGAAGATGTATTAATGATTCTAATGACTATAATTCTGTGAATAAGTACCTGTTATAGGTGCGAATCATATTTTGATCAAGATACAACCTGCCACTGACCAGCTAATTGCAAAAATCGTAAGAAAATTTGAATTTAGCGGTAATCACTGCGCAATCACCTTGATTGGTGTTAGCTTAACATGTCTTCTGAGTTCTACTTAGCCATAATATCATTCACACAGTTCATCCATTTTTTCTTTGGCCTTACCTTACTTCTACAGCCATCCATATTCATACTCAAAAAAATCCTCACGAAGTTCCCAAAAACGGTACCTTAATTCCGTAGGTAACACACAATTAATCACAATCTGAATCATTTTGAAAAGTATTGTTAATCCATTGCTTCATATGTTAGAAAATAAATCTGCTCAACAAAGTAAATAACGCAATGAATGTTGTTGAACTGTCAAATGAAAGACATTACTATACTGTTAGTGCGTTACGCATATCTTACTTCAGTCACACCCCGGACACTCCGTACAACGCGCGCAAAATAATTACCTACTACTACTACATAGCCAAATGACGTTGGTACACGTGCAAATGTGTGCGTAAACTCTAGTAGGGTTGGTTGTCGTGCGGAGCGTAAAAAAAATGGCGGGAACGACGACGACGCGACTAGAAAGGACTAGTTTGATTGTTTATCTAATTAGTCGGGTTCGTAATGAAATAAAAATAATATTATAATAGTTAAGTAATAAATGTAAAACTTTTTAACAATAACTTTAATTTCGGAAGTCGGTGTCTTTGGATCTGTATTTTAGTTTATTGCCACCGACTTACGAAATTAAAGTTATTTTTCACTTTTTACTTAGTGTTTTTTTGGAAGTCAGTTTTTTTTTTGGTAAAAAGTTTTTATTTCTCGCTTTTTAGTGGGTCTGTTTATAAAGTATCTAAGTTACAATAGCCTAATGTCAACTTGCTCATCGCCTTGTACAAAATATTGCTTTTCCCGATGCAGGAACGTTAATTGTTGAGGAGTTCTCTTGGTACTCCATCATCAGCTCCATTTCACCATTCGCATTGTGACGAGCATAAATTGTGCTTAGCAAACATATTAAAGTAATCGAATCGCAACCTGTGAAATACTTATTATTGAGTAGTCCCGGTGGCCATCTGTGGTCTTCAGCATCAGTTCCACTTCACTAAATGTTGCTATCCCAGATCAAATACCCATGCAAATAAGGTACTTAGCTAAATATTGCTTACACTAAAATATATTCGTTTAAATGACCTACTTAACTATAAATAATCGGTTATTATATCGCATGGTATTAAAATGCGATATCTTACAAACATTTATGTAAATACAAATTCGGAAAAGCATCACAATATCGAACCATCGTGATTAAAACTCAGATAAAACTTTTAAATCGCAAAATTGTGTGTTCGTGTCAGCAGTACAGTGCTGCGGTTCTTTGTGAGCGCCCCGAGCTAATGAACCGCCGATAATGTCGCGGGTGTGCGGGGTGAGGTGCGGTATCTGATGTCAGCGCGGGATAGGGAGTGGCCATTCTGTACGAAGTACTATTAGGTATTCTGTGCTTCAGTGTGGGAAAGAGATGGAGCAATACAGGACATGCAGGTCCATCTCTTTCCCACACTGAAGTAAGATAATAATATTGCTACAGAGTTGGTGGTAGGGCCCCTGGTCAGAGAAAAACCTGCGACACGCCACGCTTTGAAGACGGGTGGACAGACTGACTTTCAATATCAACATAAAAAAGTTACACGTGCTAAAATATATACAATCACTGCAATACAAGTAGTTAAGTCATTATAGTTTTATTACTAAGACTAATTGCTGTAATTATTTTACATAATTAAGTACTCAATGACGGAGACTCACGTGTCAGAGACTTATTTTTGTAAATATATTTTGTTTAAAACTTAAAGCTATATTAAAATAAAAAAAAGTGATTTTATGTTTAAAAAGCGGTCTTTCATTATTTTGTAGTGAATCTTAGTAGTTATTTTGTTAAAAAAAAAAACTATACGGTATTACCTAATACCGGTTTAAAAAATCCGGTATTTAAAATCCCTAGTTCCAGAGAATGGTAGTAGAAGGACTGACTTATAACTTATAAACATTATTTTTGTAACAAAACCTATCAAATAGTAGGTACCAATTACCTGTAATATACTATTAATTTTGTAGATTTGAAAGATTATCGATTATATACACCTAGCTAACGCAAGAGAAACTACTTCGCGTGCCAAAAATCGCACCAACTTACGTACAAAAATCGTAAGCCGCCACTTTCGCGCTCAGTCCTGTGTACTGCTGCATGGCTGGGTGAGCGTGAGCGAGAAAGAGTGCTTGTGACGTCATAGTAAGTAGTCAAAAAAATGACACGCTTGGTATTCATACTGATCGTGATACTTGCGTTATCTAGGTCTATCTATACTTATCTGTGGTCTATATGTTATCTACGTTTTCACCACTACACCACTGAACAGATTTCGCAAGGAAAAAAAATTGGCAAGCAGATAGATGGCATCCTGGAGAAGCATATAGCCTACTTTTTGTCCTGTTGGCGCCATCGCCGCGCTCTCTTTACAAAGTTAAGAGTGACCTCACCGGAGCGGCATGGTGGTTCACGGAGAGGCGAGATGCGTGCGCTGCTGTATCCCGAGCCGCCAGACGTAAACATCGATAAGATAGGGTCCAAATTCAGCATGGGAATATAAACAAGAGCAGCGTTGCGACCATTGTTATAGTAAGACTTTATAGGGGACTTTACCGAAGACCTTTGTAAGAGGCAGTCGTCAGTCGATTCATATTTTAAATACTTATGTTATCCTTTGTCTTATTGTGTGAAAATATTATATTGTAAAAGTATAAAGTTGTTTCAGTAATTAGTTAGTGATCCAAGTACATATTTAGTTTACCATCAGAAGTGGAACGCGATACCCACACACAGCTATGGGTAAACAAAGTAAGCGTAATAAACGCCTAAAACTTAAAAAACGCACACGTTCAAGCTCAAGTTCTAGCAGCAGTACTAGTGCCAGGAGTCCGTCACCTCCGCCGAGGTACAGGAAACAGGTATCACGTAAGGCTGATACCTCAACTGTGAGTACAAATAACACTTTGAATAACATTATACCCGAGTTCGATCCGCTGAGAGATGATGTGAACGCTTGGCTTAGTATTATCAGGTCCTACGCTCATACTTTTACATGGACTGACGAAATGATCCGTTACCAAGCTCTCAACAAATTAAAGGGTTCCGCAAAAGTGTGGTATGACTCACTGTTACGATCGGATAGTCATTGGCCTACGTGGAAATGGAAGGAGTGGACACGTAAGTTGGCTTCCAGTTTTCAAATCCGTCGGAATATGTACGATCTTTTAAAAGATATTATTAACAAAAAGCCGTTAGAAAATCAGTCTCTTTACGAGTTTTATTTTGAACAAAAATGTAAAATAGATCGTTTATCTTTGGGATTTTCGGAACAAGATATTATTTCTATTATTGTCGGTAATATAGGAGACAGCGGTATAGGCGCATCGATTGAAGCGAATAATTTTGTGACATGCGACAGTTTAGCTAGTTTCCTACATGGTCGAACGTATACATCAAAGAGCGCGAAACAGATAGGCGCAAATACACGGGATGGCCAGACAAAACTGATCGGTCAGAATCAGATATCTGCTACCACGACATCAGCGACTATGCCCTCATCAAAAGTAGTGGGTCAAACCGCTTCTGCTAGCAATAATCAAGACGTGGGCAAGGCACAGGATCGGAGGCAGATCAAGTGTTATCTTTGCGGTGGTAACCATAAACAATATCAGTGTGATGCAAATAAATGTGATTATTGTGGCAGGCGAGGTCATTTAGAATCGACATGCTACCATAAAAAGAACTCGGTTAAACCAGAGACACAAGAAACAAAATGTATTTCAACCCATGACCCGCGAAATTAATTTGTGAAAACTATAAGTATTAATAATCTGCGTCAAGAAGCATTCATTTTTCTGAATCGTTTGTTAGAAAATATTTAATGGAAAACATTGCGCTGACCGCACCAGTTTTGTTGCAAGGTTTATTTTATTTGGGAAAACAAACAATCGTACATTGTATATTATATCTGCCGTATGTTATAAGTAAATGTACAATCCACTAAGTATCCACATGTTACTAGCTTATATTAGATATAGTTTTGATAAAAGAAAATTCTAAATTTTGTAACCTTAAGTAGTCCGGCGAAAAATCAGAAACCGAGATTATAATGTCAATTATCGGAAGCGGATTGGTTGCTTTCGGTACAATTACAAGATGCCGAGTTACAATGTATTCGAGCAATTGTAGAATCAGGAGAGGCCGAAGAAAATAAAGAAATGCATTTGGAAAATAATTAAATGTATCCATGACGACCTCGGGCACTTTTATGTTGATAAAACAGTAGAACGAGTAAGCCATCAGTATTGGTTTCCTAGAAACATAGATAGATAAATATCATAAATAAATCTAATAAAAACTGCATACATTGCATATATTTTAAGAAGGTCCAAAGGAAGGAAAGTTATACCCGTTGCCAAAGTACGCACAGCTTTTTCACACCCTTCATATAGATCAGGACCTTCTGTTACGACTAAAACAAAAAAAATATATATATATATATTTATTGGTCATCGTAGATGCTTTTACAAAATTTGTGTTCATTTTGACGGTTCGAACAACCCAACCATACTGTGTAATTAAAGAATTAGAAATTATTTCTAAGACATTCGGAAATCCACAAAGAATCATTACAGATGCCGCGACATGCTTTAATTCAAATAATTTTACACAATATTGTAGGAATAGAAACATACGTTTACACATTAGCAACCGGTATGCTTCGCTCTAATCGCCAGGTTGAGCGTTTTAACAAAACTATTCTAGAAGCACTAAAAGCTATAGGTGCTAACGATACAAACGATAGGTGGGATCAGTACATTAAAGCCTTACAAAAGGTACAAACAGTACAATTCACAAGACAACAAAAACTATTTCATTGAAGTTTTCTCGGATAAAGATTACGCAGTGATAGTGGTAGTTTAGCTCTGGAGATTGGCAACGGGCATAGGTTAGATGTAACTGAATTGCGTGAGAGGACAAAGACAATTATTAAGTCCAATGCGGAATCACAAAAACAGCGATTTGATAGAAACCGTACAAAAGCACGAGATGACGTCGAAAGCGATTTGGTACTCATTAAAATACAAAGCCAGATAAATGACGGGCAAAGTCGGGAGTTGTTACCTGTTTAAAAAGGCCCCCTTTTAAGTGAAGAAGGTATTGGGGAATGATAGATATGAGGTGACGGATTTAAAAGGCAGTGAAAGGAGTACTAAGAAGTATACAGGCGTAATCGCTGCTGAGACCATGAAACCATGGATACATATTTTGATGATTGGGAGATGAATTAAACATTATGTTCTAACTTAAATCATTTCTGTCCGTGTTGGCGATGAAGGTAATTTGAAATTTATCGATCGTAAGCGTATGTGCGAGTCAAGATAAAATGCTTTAAGTAATTATAAATGTTCAATATTATCGTAAATTACACATTAAAGGCCAAGTGGTAGATTCAAATGGAGAACGAACTTGGAACGCTCAAGTGAGGAACAGCCCTTTGAGTGCAAGTGGTTCTGGGACGAACTTGGTACGCTCAAGTGTGGCTAAAGGCCCTTTGAGTGCAAGTGGTTCTGGGACGAACTTGGTACGCTCAAGTGTGGCTAAAGTCCCTTTGAGTGCAAGTGGTTCTGGGACGAACTTGGTACGCTCAAGTGTGGCTAAAGGCCCTTTGAGTGCAAGTCGAGAGGAGACAGACTTGGTACGCTTAAGTGAGGCTATAGGCCCTTTGAGTGCAAGTCGAAAGGATACAAACTTGGTACGCTTAAGTGAGGCTATAGGCCCTTTGAGTGCAAGTTGAAAGGAGACAAACTTGGTACGCTTAAGTGAGGCTATAGGCCCTTTGAGTGCAAGTCGAAAGGATACAAACTTGGTACGCTTAAGTGAGGCTATAGGCCCTTTGAGTGCAAGTCGAAAGGAGACAAACTTGGTACGCTTAAGTGAGGCTATAGGCCCTTTGAGTGCAAGTTGTCAACCCGATTTTTAATAAAATGTCGCTTTAAGCGCACATGATTTATCATTACTGAAGCCTAACCTTGGATACACAGTTGAAATAATGTGTAATGAAGGATGACAGTTATAATCGAGAACATTCGTTAGGTACACAATAAATGCATGTGTAACCGATAAATGATTAATAAATTGTGTTTCAGCATTTTATCTGAACTCGTGTGGTACCTGATGGGACAGGCACCTGGTAGGACGGCCGTGTTGGCGCCATCGCCGCGCTCTCTTTACAAAGTTAAGAGTGACCTCACCGGAGCGGCATGGTGGTTCACGGAGAGGCGAGATGCGTGCGCTGCTGTATCCCGAGCCGCCAGACGTAAACATCGATAAGATAGGGTCCAAATTCAGCATGGGAATATAAACAAGAGCAGCGTTGCGACCATTGTTATAGTAAGACTTTATAGGGGACTTTACCGAAGACCTTTGTAAGAGGCAGTCGTCAGTCGATTCATATTTTAAATACTTATGTTATCCTTTGTCTTATTGTGTGAAAATATTATATTGTAAAAGTATAAAGTTGTTTCAGTAATTAGTTAGTGATCCAAGTACATATTTAGTTTACAGTCCCGAGTTGCCCTTTCCAGTGTGATAATTTCCGACATCCACGCGTTCGAAACCGCGGGCAGAAGCTAGTCTAGAATAGTTTTGACACACTATCAGTAGCAATGGTTTTCATTTTGACAGCTCAACAACATTCATTGCGTTATTTACGTCGTTGAGCAGACAAATTTTTCGAATATAAAAAGCAATGTATTAGCAATATCCTTCAAAATGATTCAGATTGTGGTTGATAGTAGGAAATATGTTTGAATTAGATATAATTATTAGTGTTGCAACGAACGTGGGTCCTGCCGAATGTCGAATTCGGCCGAATGTTCGGTTTAAATATGTACCGAAGCCGAAGTTCGCCCGAACTTCGGTTACATTTCGCACGCGATAGATAATAATATTATATTATTATTATTACAATTGATCATTTAAATAAAGCATATTTTTGATACGTGATGTTGTTTCTTTTCTACGGAAATAAAAGCAAAAACGAACATCCACGTTACCTACTTACAAATCATTTGATCTAGATTTCATTTTAAAATAAATTTCTTTTCACTTTTCTATTTCTTATTTAAATTAATTTAAGCTACCGAATTTCGGCCGACATTCGGCAGATCTAACCGAAATTCGGCCAGAGACGAACTTCGGTAAAACCGAATGTGAAACGAATTTCGGTGCATCTCTAATAATTATTATATAGGTAGGCTATGTTCAACAAGGAGCCTTCATTGTTAGAATAACATCCTGAACACTTCCGTCAAGAGGCACTATTGCTGAATAAGATCGTAATATTCCCATGAAACGTTCAATATGCATGATTTATCATAGCAGTGCAGTGTTGTGACTTGAGAATAGGTCTGATTCAGGCTATGCGCGGCCTGAATATCTTGATTTGAAAAAATAAACATGAACAGCAGTGCTATTCTGTAAAAATCTCACCGTGAAAACTAAGGTGAAGTGAATTGTCGTTCCACCTGATGTTAGGGATTGCCCCTATTGATAGCTCACTTCACGCTCACTTCACCTAAGTTATCACGGTGAGATTTTTACAGAATCGATCGGCAGTTCATTTCAATTCGCATCATTTCCTTCCGTCTACCTTAACACGTAGGCACTTACTGAAATTTTAATATAAAGAACACTAAAAAGTTATCACAGAGTCTTGAAATAAATAAAAAAACAAATCCTCTAAATAAGAATTAAAATAGAAACAAACAGCTTCCTAAACTGATTAGCGGTGTTCTCATTTAGAGCGACCTTAATGAGTTTAAATATAAAATAATCAAACATAACTACGGCTTTAGAGGTTAAGCAGTTTATTATGTTTAATCATTTAGCATAACATTGTAGGTTTGCACAGAACTGAAAAACAATTCTACGCGTCACTAGGCTAGCCTCATAGCAACTGGTTCTGTCTACTAACTATACCTAAGTGACATACATACAGATCATCATCATCATCTGCCTAGCCTTTTCCCAACTATGTTGGGGTCGGCTTCCAGTCTAACCGGATGCAGCTGAATACCAGTATTTTACATGGAGCGACTGCCTATCTGACCTCCACCACCCAGTTAATGGGTAATACGATACTCCTTGGTAAGACTGGTCGTCAGACTTTCGGGCTTCTGACTACCCATAACGACTGTCAAAGATTCACGAATGACAGCCGGGACCAACGGCTTAACGTGCTTTCCGAGGCACGGAATGTAAAGATGGTCACCCATCCACAGACTAACCGCGGCAAGCGTAGCTTAACCTGATCGATCGGCCTGTGCGGCTGTTATTATTTAGCCACGGGCCCCTCACATACATACAGATATACTTACCTATAAAAAAACCTAGACTATTTTTTTTAACCCATAGATGTTTGGCTAAAAATGATAAAAGCTATGCCAAAAAATCCTCTGTAGCCACGGAAGTATTCAAAAACGGCTTGGTAAATGCCGAAACAGGCAGAGTTACTTCCGCAAGTAAACCAGTAATCCAATTCTGGTGTTATATTGGTCAATCGGTCAATGCCCTAGGACACGGTTCAATTTGAAGTCGGTAAGTAAAAATAAGCCGTACTTACAAGAAGTCAATTATAATATTATGTTACCTTATATGCGTACCGAAGGACCAAAAACTGTGCACGCAGAATAAATCTGAAAGCCAATTCCTGTAATTGAATACGTTCAACATCTTTCAAAAACTTGTCAAAAAATTAAGGGAAATTAGAGGTATTTTTTTGACAGATTCGAGTCTGAGGTTAGACTGTGAACGTCCTTAAAATTACGAGAATTGCCCTTCAGGTTCAGTATTTTGTTTTGGTCCTAATATGCCAAATTGTTAGGCATCTATTAAAAGATACTGGCCCAGTGACCTGTTTACAAACGTAGTATTAATTATATCCTTGAACCCAGTACTAGTTTATACTAATTAGAATTGATAAAGGTATCAGAAGTCTTTGAAGCAATGCCTCTGCTAACATCACCGCAGTGGAAAAATCCAAATGCGTTACATAAGAGCTCATTTGATTGAAACCATACAAATCCGACAAAAGCAATACGAAATTACGAATAAGTCTTCATTCAAAATAATCCTATAATTAGAATATTATATATTTTCATTTAATTGAGAATAAATGATATTTGGGTTCGTGTTTTTAAGAGTTTTAGCTGTTTTAAGCGCCCACATTATTTGGATTCACGCCTGACTTGCGTACCGAAGCCCTACGTTGTTGCCAAGAATAACGCACCCGAAATACAATACTAGTTATAACCAAAACAGTGGCAAAGGTCGATCGCCGCGGCCATAGTTTACAAAACATTTACGGTACGAGTGAGTGACAAATCAATTGACCACGAAAGGAAAACTAAGATTTGATCTAAGATAGAGTACTTCCTCACATATTTTCTCTCCGAGACAGTGTTTATTTATTTAGATACCAACGTTCGTATACACTACAGAAATTATAGGTAATAATTAGTCAGTCAGTGTTGCAACTATCCATCATTTATCGTGAGATCTCCTGAATTGGGTTATCATCTCATGATATCACGATTTTAGAAGGTGACGCAAATGTTTTTTTTTTTTAAGGAAATACCCGGAATACTTACTACTTTCGGCACATTATCTAATCAATACTAGCGAAAATGACTCTCAGGTGTTGAGTACAAAGTTCAGTATTATCTAACTATCACTATAGTCCATGTTAGGTCTCTATTTGGCGAACCTTTTTGGCGCAGCCGTGAGGCACACACAATTGTTGTTTGCAACATTATTTTTATTTAGTTTTTGTGTTTCACGAAATATATCCAAATAAACTTTTTTTCTTTCTATTTTACTTCTTTAGATCCATGTCTAACACTAACAATTTTAGTTGCAACTTTATTTTATAATAGGTAACATAAATGAGTGTGATTATTCGAAGAAGTATATAATTAATAATTGAGATGATTAATGCTTAAAACTGGTTACACTTTGTGTAATAGAAATCTCAGGATTTCTCATATTTTCAGCTGACCAGTATCCTTATTTTCTTAATTTCAGTAAGAAGAAGAAGTAAGAATCCCGCCAAGTGCGTGTCGGACCACGCACAATGAAGGTTTCCGTAGTTGGAATGAATTTATCCCAAGAACAAACTTAACATTGTAGTTACAAGTCATGTTCTCCCATATATTGCATCTGCAAATTTAAGTTGGTCTAAAAAAAAACATCCTCAATTTACGTGCATACATGCCCCTATTCTAAAAAAAATCATGATTTTAATTTACCTCTTTGTCGGCATGAATAATATGTATATTTATACCAAATTATAGCTTTCTAGTATTAAGAGTCCCTGAGCTAAACTGCGGACGGACGGACAGACGGACATAGCGAAACTATAAAGGATCCTTGTTGACTACGGAACCCTAAAAAGCAATATATTATATTTTTTTAATTATAAATAACCCGCCCCTAAGTGTTCCCGGCGCAAAGGTGCCCTAAACGTTTGCTGCATTGCCACGTTGGATAGCAATGGCTAACCTTTGCACCAAAAACGAGCCGGAGCGGGAGTCACCCGTTTTGTTACAGAGCCTGCGCCCTATCTCACAAATGAGCCTCTTGGCCTCAATGCCCCAACCACCCATGGTCTCCACGGCAATGGGCACAAAATGGTATCGGTCGGTTTTATTTGACTAATTGTTTTCATGTTGTTGTGTTTGTTTTGTTTGATTGTCCTTGTTTTTATTTGTTTAATTATGACTTAACTTATTTAATTGACTTAGATTTAATAAATTAACTGGCATAAAAAAAAAATCTAAATAAAGATTTATTATTATTTTAAACATTACTAATGAAACTCACGGATAGATAATTCTTCAGCACCCTAATTCACAACCATACGACAAGCTATCGTATCGAAAATGACACATTTCATTAACCTGCGGGGCAATCGTGTAATACATTATCAATGGGAATCAGTTTCATTTTGACAGTTCAACATCATTCATTGCGTTATTTACGTGTAGAGCAAACAAACTTTTCAAACTTATGAAGCAATGGATTAGCAATTTGTTTCAAAATTATTCAGATTCCGATTAATAGTGTGTTACGCAATTAGGGTGCAGATTTGCCTTGTCCCCGACAGCAAACAGCTGTCGGAAGAATAGTAGTCTCGTCTATTTGATTTAAACTGACAACATTTTCGGGTTTTGGACTTGTGAACAGGGTTTATAGGACTCCTACGATAACATTGATTGATGTTCGATACGGTACGGAAGCGTATCGAGTAGTTGTGAATAGCTATGCTGTAAACAATCATAGTAATCACTAATCATACCCAACAGGCATATAAATCAGTCCATTCGGTAAGCTGTCTTTCAAACCATAGTTTAACAATAAACTTGAGCTCTTAGTAGTTCACATGTTCTTGTTAAAAAAGACACTAAAAGTTAAAAATAACTTTAACTTCGGAAGTCGGTGTCGTTGGGTTCACATTTTCGTTGTTTACCACCGACTTCCGAAATTAAAGTGATTTTTCACTTCGTAGTGTCTTTTATGGATCTCGGTTGTTTTTTTCTTTTTGTAAAAAAAAGTTTTTATTTTTCACTTTCAAGTTGTACTTACCCTACACAAATTCGTGTAACACTACTTGCTATGTAAATATCAGTAACAGGAAGTCATTATAACATCATCAATAAAAATTAAGTAGCAAATATACGTACTTACACAAAAACTACCCAAGCAAAGTTACTAAAAATTATATGGGACCCACCTCTGAGGCATAAACTATCCATTAAAAAAACAATTTTTGAAATCGATTCACAATTGCCGGAGTCCGGAGATATCGTGTAACAAACATACAAAAAACAACATAGGTACAGTCGAATTGAGAACCTCCTCCTTTTTGAAGTCGGTTAAAAAAGAAATACTACAAGAAAAGAAAGGGCTACAACAGCCAGGTCACGTCACGAGTGTCCTAGATATTTGACCTACTTGCTGGACCACTTGAACTTCAAGTAGTGCAAAGGTAACACACGCACAAACAAATATTAGGGCCAAGCTGGTTAATCAAAACTTGACACTAATACCTACGTGGTAACTAATTGATTTACGAATACAACCTTCTTAATCCATTCACTGCCTTTCTAAAAAGTAACGACATTACACAGATGCCGCCATACTGTACTATGCAGCCCGCCCAACGGCGGGCTCGGCATGACAGATTAGAATTGGCTTTTTTCAAAACTTCAAATATCAGCAGGCCATTTGAGTTGCCAATAAATTTCAACGAAACAAATCATTTCTGACGTTATTTCGTAAAGTTATTGCAGATAAAATCAAACCACCCATGGGCGGTCTCGGCGTGAAAGTAAATAAATATCACCCGCCGATGGGCGGGCTCGGCGCTGAATGGGTTAACAATCTTCTTGCATTATAAATTTATAAGATACTGGTGCGAAAGGACCATTTTGAACTATCTACAAGGTGGAGGAACATCAACGCGCAAACTGAAACCATGAATTACAGCACAATGATTCTAGCGTAGAAATATATTGTCGGTTATAAAAAAAGCAGCTGTTTTATGGACAGTGCTTTTTTTTTTGGATGGGAAATCATCAAATGACCCCTACCGCTCAGGGTGGAGCAGGAGGGAGTGTCAGACGCTTACTGACTAAAACCCAACCTTGTTCCTTCCTTAGCCCTTTGTGTTCCGAGGCAGCGGTAACCCTTTCGGACAATCCCGCTGCCCCGGCAGGCTTCGGCCCTTACGGGCCCTATCTTAATGCTGACATCTGATTATCTTTAAGAAGCTATTATAGTGCTGGACATGCCGGTTTCCTCACGATGTTTTCCTTCACCGTTTTGAGAGCAGTGTTGATGAAGTTATTTACACGAAGTAAAGCGCCTGGGTTCGAACCCACGACCGGTAAGTCGGGGCCGTTACCACTGGGTTACCGCTACTCATTTCTATACAGCCAACAGCGAATACAAAGCCTTGTTTTTCCTTTATTAGCCGTGAATTGTTTATGTATCTCACAAGCGTGAAAGGACCAATTTGTTTGTAAGTACTATCTTAAACACACTAATAAAATAAACTTGTAGGTCATATGTAACGTAGTAACGGAAACACTATTATCTAAGAAATATTTGTATTGTCTGAATGCTAGTAGGTCTTGCTGATCTAATCTGATGTGGTACTGATAAGGAATCACGCGTGCTGAGCGCTCAAAGTCTATAGAACTGTTTGATAACGATCGACCAGTGACCACGAACACGATTGCATCAATCGGAAGTTATTCTATAGTAAATACTCTATTATTATTCAAAGGGTTGTTTTAATTAGGAACTTTAAAACATGATCATGATTATCACACACAACAGCAGTAGTAAGTATACAGTAGCAGACTTGAGGCCCAGGCCTCAAGTCTGCTATTACAATAGTGTCAGAATGGATGCACAATGGTCCAACTGAAGGACTAAGTGTGGAAACCAAACCCATAACATAGAACATAGTGTCAGAATGGTCTATCATTAATTTCATAATTGTAGATTTTGACAAGTTTGGTAATCTAATAATATAATGGCGTCATTATGACTTTCCAATGGTCAACCACTGACACTCCATTGAAAGAAATGGCATAAAATGGTAATCTCGTACATAATACAAATTTACGAACTTCTTACTACTTCAGATTGCAAACACTAATACGTAATATGTAAAAATATATATGAAATGAAATCTAGCATGAAAAGTAGTAGTTTTTCTCGGACCAATTATCGACCATTATGAATTTAGCAGATTACGAACTTTTAGCAAAATGACAATGGGTACGTGTTGGAATGACGAATTTATAAAAATAACAGAATTGGGCCCCTGCCCGCTTTGCACGATTTTTCGACTCTTTCAAATATCGTGACTTCTTTATTATTTCGCACCTTTAAAGTAAAACCGTTACTAAACGAAATTATAAAATTTTACAGGAGAGCCAATATTAGAAAAAAGTCACTGTTTTTTGTCAATAAAATCTGAATGCAGGGTTCTATAAGATATCTAATGAGGTCTTATTATAACAATTAACAACATTTTACAAAAATGACAAGTTTATGGCATTGATAACTCAATTCATAAACATTTTCGTTTAGTAACGGTTTTACTTTAAAGGTGCGATTTGTAAGTTTAATATTAACTTATTATACGAAAACCTTTCTGAATAAATTCTATAAGTGATTGTGAAATCCGCATCAAAATCTGCAGGGTAATTGCGTAACACACTATCAGTAGCAATGGGTTTCATTTTGACAGTTCAACAACATTCATTGCATTATTTACGTTGTTGAGCAAAAACTTTTTCGAACATATGGAGCAATGGATTAGCAATATGCTTCAAATTGAGAGTAATAGTGTGTTACGCAATTAGGGTGCTGTTGTGTAGTTTAAAAGAATAACGCGGTCAAACAGGTTCGAAAAGCAACTTTAACTTATAATAATGTTTATGGATATTATTTATAAGTTAAGTGTTTTATTATTCTTGTATCTTTTATGTATTTATTGTACATCATTGAAATTTTAATCACCATTTTCCTCTTCAGGGGTCATTGTACTCATCATTATGAACAACTTTTAATATGGGACCAAACCTAAAATCGCGAAATAAAAATCAGCTGTTCCCTACATTTATGTTCGCATAACTCGTCCAAATGCAGGAAACAGCTGATTTTTTTTAATGAGTACAATGACCGCTGTTCCCTACATTTGGACGAGTTATACGAACATAAATGTAGGGAACAGCTGATTTTTTTTTCGCGTTTTCAGGTTTGGTCCCATAGTAAAAGTTGTTCATAATGATGAGTACAATGACCTCTTAAGAGGTTGTCAATGTTTTTCCAATAACCCTGTATACATATCATAATAAAGCGTATTTTATGTATCTAACTTCACTTCTTGGGTAAGGTAAGTTACACATGAGACTTCACAATGCACATTAAGCCTGTGTATGTGAACTTAATGAAGTCTTGTAAGTAAGTATGTACAACCGCCAGCAGGTCAACCTACCCCAATCTGTCAAATTTCTTTGATAGTTTTTAACTTTAGCGCAAAGAAATAAGGTTCATATTCAATTGGGAAAATCTGACAGATTGGGGTAACTTGATGTGCTGGCCTCTGTACTTCATTGTACCGAATCTGTCGGTCACGGGACTCACGGGCGCGCTGCTGCAATGACACGTAGTAAATGACACATCTATGGTGGACGTGCGTGACATACGACTTGAGACAATAACATTAAATTATGATGGACCATTCTTCTAGTTGCGACAGACACCCATTCAAAACAAAAGAAGAGCGGATTGGCTAAGGGGCTTACGACTGCCGACCGCACAGTGGCGCCCTCATCGTTTGTTTGGTTATTTCATACAATTTAGAATGAAAATGCAGAAAATAAGCACGTTAAGTTGTACTTCACAAGATTATACGTTAATATTATTAGAAACGGTAGTTTTATATTGTTTAGTTTTATTATAATCCTTAAAACGGATAACAGTGGCCACTATATTACGTTTTAAGGATTATAATAAAACTAAACAGTGTAAAACTACCGTTTCTAATAATATCAACGTATAATCTTGTGAAGCACCACTTAACGTGCTTATTTTCTGCATTTTCATTCTAAATTGTATGAAATAACCAAACAAACGATGAGGGCGCCACTGTGCGGTCGGCATAGTCTTAACGCAAAGCTACCTGTGGTGAAACTCATCGGTTGCGTGCATGATATGCAAGTCTGATACTGCAATTTAGCTACAGATTAGTGTCAGAATACATAACATAACATGTTTGTAATCGTAACGTTTTGAACATGCCTAATCAAGGGACATGAGCAGTTATGTATTACATAAAAAGTAACAAAACAATAATATTATCAATTATTGTAATCTGGGATATTAACTAAAAGTAACGATGACAAACAGTTTCTGCGTGAAACGCTGAATCATTCTTCAGAATCGCACTGCGGGTCAGCCCGAAGAAACCCACTTAGCTTATAGGTTCACTGACGGTCAAAAATGGAACTAAACGAAAATGTACTGAATTTGACACAAGGACGCTGCGTGGTCATGCAGCCTAAAGATATACATATAGACAAGGCTCTCATAGCGATCTTTTATCTTTTGGATCTGGTGGACAGAATCGGAACTAACGCCGCCATCCATCTTGTTTTTAGGGTCCCGTACCTCAAAAGGAAAAAACGGAACGGATCACTTTGTTGTCCGTCTGTCTGTCTGTCAAGACCCTTTATCTCGGGAACGTGTGGAGGTATCGAGTTGAAATTAAAACCACATACTCAGGTCTACATTCCCTTGAAGCTGGGAAATCAAACCTCTAAGTTAACGTAAAAAAAAAGATACGGCCGTTTATGCCGTAAAAAACGTATATTTCTACACTCTCAAGGGAATCAAAATTTATAGGGTGCTTTCCGTTGACCTAGAATCATGAAATTTGTCAAGAAGCAATGTCATGTAGTACAAGTAAAGGAAAAAATCCGAAAACCGTAAATTTTTAGTTACCTACATACCTACAAATTTGTACGGAACCCTCGGTGCGCGAGTTCGACTCGCACTTGACGGTTTTTTTAACCTTTTGAACACCATTGTCACATATATGTGACAAACGAAATCTTACCCTGAACGCCAACGTCACAAATATATGACAAAATACACGGCGCACCATAGGAAATAAACAATTTAATCATTACTTTTGTGTGTTTTTATTTTTATGAAGGTCATTTGACAGAAAAAGTGGCCTGGCGTCAGGGGTACGGCGATACGTTTATACTCTGGCGTTCAAAAGGTTAAATACAATTTCTGCGAACAATTCACAATTTTTTAACCACAACGCCCCCCTTTTAATATCGTTCAGTTGTCAAAAGACGTGGCAGTGTATTTGGCCGTTTGTAAAATAATGTTTTCTTTACACTGAGCATAAATCGAAGGCTGTCAAAGAATATGACGTCAAGAATATAACGACTGCGTCAAAAAAAATATGGAAGCTCTCATGTGTCTTGTCTAGATTTCTAGAATGACACCACAGATATAGATACACCTAGATAACGCAAGAGCAACTACTTCGCGTGCCAAAAATCGCACCAACTTACGTTCAAAAATCGTAAGCCGCCACTTTCGCACTCAGTCCCGTATACTGCTGGCTCAGTGGCTGGGTGAGCGTGAGTGAGAAAGAGCGACTGTGACGTCATAGCAGGTAGTCAAAAAAATGTCACGCTTGGTTTTCATACAGATCGTGATACTTGCGTTATCTACGTCTATATACATAAACTTCTTAGCCTACGGGTTTATCTTTACATCAATATGCCTGCAGAAAACTGGGAATGCCTGCAGAAGACTTGTGCGTCAGACTAAGTCATGTTTTTGCTTATTTTTATTCATAAAATGCCCTGTGCCTTTACTAAAAATATACATTATTACACAGGACAAAAAGCCTTACAGAAAATACTAGCCGACCGGAGTGGGTCGCCGCTGCTTCGAACGATTTTTGCCGATACATAATATAGGTATTATATGTATACGATACATGATCAAATTCTCTAACTTATGTTGAAAATCGGTCACACAGACAGATACGAATAGCGATTTTATTTTTTAATATATACAGGGTTACTTTTCAATGACCAGCCAAAGGAGGATGCCCAAAAAAAACCCAGAGTCGATTAAAATAATTTATGAACACCAAAGTAGACCTTAAATAAGAGGTCGCAAGTACGCAACTCGTTTCGCATAAAACTATAACCAAACAGGCCAAACAGACTGCTGGCAGAGCAATCTCCGTCTGTGCCTGCTGCGAAGCGGAACCCACTGGGTTTAAAATAATTATTGTCTTATAGCGATGCTGCTGCAAGGTACGCACAGATGCACTATGCATATAGCACGGGTCACATTTTGAATATAAATTGTCTTCTTTCGAAAGTCAAATTACTGACTATCGAAAGAGAGAAATCGGTGTGTAACTATTCATCCTTACATACTACATATAAAACAAAGTCGCTGAAATGTCTGTACGCGCATAACTTCCGAATGACTGCACCAAATTGGATAATTATTTTGTTGTATTTTTTTGTTGTGTTCTGTATTGCCAGGACAAGGTTTGTATGAAAGAAAATTTCGGAAATTCGAAACAATGCACCCGTGCGATGCTGGGGCGGGCCGCTAGTCTGATATAATACATTTATTAGTAAGGGGGTTAATATATTAGGTATGTGTAACGTGTTTTGTGTTGTGTTATGTGTCTGTCAATATTATGATGGGTATGGATCAAACTAATCGCTGTTAAGCCTAACATTGCCAGTTGCATAACAAATTAAACAAACAATGGAATGTCAGCGCGACTCATAATTGACTACCAATTAAATTTCTCTGTCTTCTTTGCCATCAAAGAGAAAATGTTTCTAGAAAACGTATTTATTACTTAACGACTGATTAATAAATATATTATGTTTTAAAACGATTGCATTATTAAGACCAGCAGCCATTTATATTGGTCACGTAGACTTTTTATTGTTATGCAGTAAAATGACATACACCGCTATTTAACTCAGATAAGTTGCATCGAAGATAGCAAGGCATCGTAAAATATTATACTGGTAGGTAGCTTCCTTCTAGGAATAAAATTTTCTTAGATTTTGTCATATCATATACAAGGACAGCCACATCGACGCCTGTTACCATCGATTCAGTAAATGATTCTGAACCTACGTGCTTTGAAAATTTTCGCTGGTTTTTAATATAAATATTTTTCACTTCTCATGCTCTTAAAGTTCGTCATGTGTGCAAGCGATTTGTAACCCTGATAATTTTTTTTCTATGATTTTTTACTTTGAGCACTATGCGAAGTGATTAAAAAAAAAACAAAAATTGGTCATAACTTTTGAACCGTAAAAAAATCACCAACATTCTCAGGGTTAAAAAGTTTGGAAATAGCCTTGCCCAAGATTTAATCCATACTTCCAGGGACACCCTAAAGTCGCTTTTTATGCTCTAGTGACTAGTGCATAAAGTATTTTTTTTCTAAGACTAAGATAATCCAGCCACACGCACAATAAAACGTCGCAGGTTAAAATCGTCATTTAATTTAATTTGCTTTAATTCATATGAATTCCGTGTTTTCTATCGTTAATTTAATAAAACCAGATAACATAGATGTAATTTATTAATTAAAAAACATAAAGAAACGTTTTTGTGACTTGGCAATATGAAGTACCCAAGTCGAATGACACATGTTGGAAATTAAAAAAAAAAACTTTTAAAAACTTTCGTGGCGGGAATTAGCTATTCTCTTCAATTTTGCAACATTTTTGAACAGCGAAAATACTGTTATATACTTTATGCCTGTTTCATTTTCTCGCAATCGAAGTGGAAAGCAGGGTGTATAACTCGGGCATAAACGAGCCATTTTACCCCTCGATTTAACTATCCACCCTCGTCTGCGGCTCGAGTATACAAACGTCTCTGAGTAAAATGTCTTCCTTTATGCACTAGTTGTACAATATACTATTTTTGACAACCGACGAAAATTTTCTACGCTGGGGGGTCTAGAATCATGTGCAGAATAGTTTCAGTTTGCGCGTCGATTTCCATGACACCCTGTATTTCTCAGTAGTTGAAGTAGCCAACGCTAATATCAGTGACGCACAAATTAAAATTGGTCCTATTACGCTTTAGGAAAAAAGGACCAAATTTTGAGAAATTTGATAATTTCTCAAAATTTGATCCTTTTTTTACTTTCCTGTTGGGTGTGATCACCCAACAGGAAAGTCAACGAATTATTCGGAAAAGGCACGGGGCATCCTCTTGTTGGATGACTCAAATACTAGTGTTGTTTACCTACATAGAAATATATTACCTCATAGTACAGGAAGATTTAACAGTAATTCTCATCATGAGAATTGTAAATATATCCAGGAAACGGGCATTGCGAACATGCGATGTTTAGGATAACTTTGTGCAGCAGTGGATTTTAAGATCTTGAATGGATTTACTACACACCAAATATCTGATACCTACGACCGTAGTACAAAATTGCGGGATAATTGCGTACCACACTAACAGTAGGTAGCAATAGCTTCATTTTGACAGTTCAACAAAATTCATTGCGTTATTTAAGTTGCCGAGCAGACAAATTTATTGAACATATGAAGTAATGGATTAGCAGTATCCTTCAAAATTATTTAGATTGTGTTTGAAAGTGTGTTACGCAATTAGGATGCTGTTGTACCGCTATACCGTACTACAGATATATGCTAAGTTGTTGAAGTCTCTATGTGATGAACTGATGACAGTGACAACCGATATCAAGATACATCATTGCCTGTACTATAAACATCTTTACATCATTACCAATGATTACCAATGAAAACGTTGACCTCGTAAAACCGATAAGGCGACTAGCTAATGATACTACACTTAACTGGTTTTGAATTATAGGTTTCGAACAAGTGTATGTTACTTACTTAGTATTAATAAAGACCATTATTCCGAGCGGCATTGTAAACGTGCGAGGTATTAAATATTTTTCCGTTATCTGAAACTACAAAAATAGAGTAAGTACTCTATTTGTAGTTTCAGATACTATCATAATACCTATTTTTCAAATCATTGATTGAACGAAATATAAATTTTATTCTTCTTCCTCCGAAAACTTAATTCAGGTGCCTTCCCAAAAAGGGAAAAACTGCGAAAAAAATACGCAGTTTATAAAGTTGGATTTCAAATTTTCATATGGAAAAGTTTCACAGAAATTTAAATAAAATGATACATTTGAATATGTTTATACATCGAACTTCGAACGATCGTAATAATTATGCAAAGTCCCGACGTCAGTCAATACGATTCAGGTTACGATCACGTGTTAAGCGATTTACCAATCTTTGGTAAACACGACGAGAATGGCAGTTTTAAGTTTGGGAATATGTACCTATGGACCAATTTTTTTGAGTCGAATGAAGCAATAGTGGTATAATTTTGACTTCACTGTCATTAACATATAAAAAAAAGATAAAATTTTAACCCTGACCACAAAAAAATAGTTTTTTTTTTCTACTACTATACCTAATTTAAAAAAAAATATGGTACACGGTTTCGAAAACTATTAGATTCTAATTCATGTTTCTCCGATCTGTGTCTAGTAAAAAAATATTTATGACTACCCCAAAGCCTTTTTAATTGCAATTTAAACTCTGGCGCATATGTACACCAACGATGAACATTATAGCTACTTTTATCAATCACTTTTGTGTATAAATAAACCAAACTGCTAAGTCACGGTGAATAGAAAATCAATTTATTCGTCATAAAACCAGTTTTATACTAACCTAGGTAAACGGGTGTTTTTAAAAGACGAAGGTCTCAATCTAGTAGTATCGTTGCAAGTCCTGTTATGGCAAATCATACTAATACAAAAAATCGGGTACTCTGTCTGTATGTTACCTTTTCACGCCTAAACCACTGAACGGATTTCGATAAAATTTGGCAAGGAGATAGATGGCATCCTCGGGAAGGACATGGCTACTTTTAGTCCCGGTAGCACGTTCCCATGGGATAATTTCCGACATCCATGCGGGAGAAACTATTTCTTTTATTTATTTTATTTCAGACATCAGGGCCCATATAAACACATACAATACAATAATAATATAACTTAAAAATACTATAAATACAATAATTGCTAAACAACTAATCAGCGACTACCTACGTCATCAACTCATCATACATAAATTTTGTTTATTTTGCACACACATTTTAACCATTGCCTGCGCGAATATTTGCATTATTTAATTTTAGTAGTTTCTGAAACTCGAGAATCGTTGAGTTCTCGAATTACCTTGCCGAAACCATAAGATTTTATGATGATGGCAGCCTAGCCAAGTCTGTTAAAAGACCAATGGCAATACGGAGGAAGCTCGCCTGTGTAGTCATGATGTGAGGACTGTTACTTGACAGCATCCAAGCCAGCTAAAGACCAATCCCAAAAAAATATAAGAGAGTTTTTTGAGGTACAGGCCATCCAGGCTACCTCCTACGGGAGTGAACTGGGTTCGAAAACTAGACGATCGGAGGGGAAACTAGGAAGATGCACCGTATCAGCAATCTGCATCTGCACCCTAATTGCGTAACACACGATCAACCACAATCTGTTTCATTTTGACGGTTCAACAACATTCATTGCGTTATTTACGTTGTTGAGCAGATAAATTTTCCGAACATATGAAGCAATGGATTAGCAATTTGTTTCAAAATGATTAAGATTATGATTGATCGTACGTTACGCAATTAGGATGCTAAACCAAAATGGTCCTGCAGCACACAATGTGCGGTACCGAAACGAGTACTCAGTATTGTCGGTACCTTAGTATATATTTAAAATTGAATTGTTGTGAATTGCAATGTTCAATGAGTCAGTAAGTATCTTACACAGACAAAACATCCATACATTATTTAAGGGCAGATTTTTCCAACGTCACATATATTTTTTTAACCATGAAATAAAATTGACGTTTGACAGTTTTAGTATGGAAAATCTGTCAGAAATGTAAAAAATATTCCTCGTATAAAGATATCTGGCATTGGACAGGAAGTATGTATCAGACCCTTAAAAAGCTTCACGGATACTCATGGGAAATGATATCATGCATTAAGGTAATATGGCCAATTATTAATGACAATTAGCAACAACATAAATCCATATTCAATAACTTCTTCTATTAAAGTTTCTTGTTACGTTTATAATTACTGCGTGTTTAATAATTATCGTTTAATTTGGTTTCAGTTACCAATTATCACGGCCTCTGAACGTAATTGTTTTAAATAGGCTCAGTTATCGATAATGTGCTTTGGAACGCAAAACCTCAACGTGTTAGATGATGCACATGCACGAGTGGTAATTCACAACAGCCAAATATTACCTCCACGGTTGGTATTTAAAATGATTGTAAATTACGAGTAGTTTATACTTTAATCAACTTATTATTTCAAGGTTTAAAAAACCTACCATTTTAAGCACTAAGCAGACGAGGGACAAGTAATTTGTTCGCGACGAAAGAACGTATAGAAATCGTGAGTCTTTATGTCGTACGTTATGCGTTATTTCATAGATTTCCATTATCCATAAGAACTTTTTATCGTCGCGGACATATTGTCTGCGGACAAATTTTCCATACTCAGCGTTTAACAAAACCAATTACAATAATTAAAGACACAGTTTACTTAGTATAAGAGAGAGAATAGAAAAACATGCTTTTAATAGAAACGATTATTAAGCGTGCTACTATATTATACCACTTATTATAAAAACAAAATTTTGAAATAACGAAACGTGGTCCTTCGATTCGGATGCGCACCAGCGCCCTTAGAATTAGAATCGCATTTATTTGTACATATTTAAAACCAAATTTTAGAAATTGTTTTCATGTCAATGAACTTCGTTCAGAGCTTAAATTATTCAAAGTTTAATGATGAGATACGAAAAACAAAAACAAAGCAATATCTGGTAGGTACCTTTTTATTGGTGGTCAATTATCAAATAACTTCTCCCGCTCATCGTGTCAGAATTTTACTGACTAAAACCCACCCGTGTTCCTTCAGTTGCTTGTGCCAGGGGCTACAGTAACTCTTTCGAACAACCCGCGACCCTGGCAAGCATCGGCCCTAGCGGACCCCGTCAGAATATCTGATACCTAAGTTTTTAATTTGTGCAAATGTCAAACGATTCTTTAAAACAATAATAATAATACCCTATACTCCTAATAGCCTATTATTGTCCCACCGCAGGGCAACCGCCTCTTCTCATACAGAGAAGGCACGAGCGTCGAGCATTGATCATCACACTTGCTCAAGACGAGTTTGTGATTTCAGATTTCAGCCTTATAGTGCTTCATCATGGTGTTTCTCCTCCTACCCTTTGATCTGAAATTCTAATTCGACCCAGAACCGGAATAGATAAAATCAACAATCATAACTGATTAACTGTTATAATATTTGTCTCTGACTCTCATACATAATTCTTGAATCTTGACCCACTACCAAATAACTAACAGACTTTGCAAGAATACCGGTTAGCTGGTTAATCTACATCATAAGTTAAAATAACCTTAAAACATACAACCACATTCACAGACTCACATCTCATTCACGCCTCTACATCGTAACGCTATCGGTCACCGCCTTCAATATACTGCAGTTTAGATAGTTACGTGTTGGCGGATTAGACACACTCCATACAAGCATGTCATAGGTCTTTCAGAGCAGTTGTGGGCCAGTAGAGCAGTGGGGCCAGGTCTAACGAGTTGTAGGTCGTGGGTTCGAACCCAGACAGGCGCTTTCATTTGTGTAAATAATTTTATAGATGTATGAGGAACAGGGTGTAAAGTTCACTCAACCTCCATAGAAAGGGGAGGATCCTCCGACCAGACGGGTGTTGTGTCTGGCGGGCAACTGCCCGATCATTCATGTCGGGCCGTTGTATCTATGCTGGTTGCGCGGTAAACTCTGCTTGCGAGATGCAGGATTTCGTGACGTCAGTATGACGCGTTGTTCGCATGTGGCGTTGTAGACACCGCTACGATTTCATCACCACTGCTCTCAAATGAAAATATCGTGAGGAAACCAACAATTCGACGACATGTGACATCTACCAACCTTCACTGGAATGAATATGATATTCTAATTTGGCTCAGAACCAGAATAGACAAAATCGACATACATAATTCTTGAACCTTGAACCACTACCAAATAACCAACAGACCTTGGCAGAATACCGGTTAGCTGGTTAATCTACACCATAAGTTAAAAGAACCTTAAAACATACAACAACATTCTACATCGTAACGCTATAGGTCACCGCCTTCAATATATTGCACTTTAGATAGTTACGTATTGGCGGATTAGACACACTAATAAAACCATGTCATTGGTCTTTTAGAGCAGCGGTGGGCCAGTGGTAACGGCTCCAACTTACGACTTGTAGGTCGTGAAATTATTTACTCAAAGTAAAGCACATGGGTCGCACCCATGTGCTTTACTTTGAGTAAATAATTTCATCACCACTGCTCTCAAAATGGTGAAGGAAAACATCGCGGGGAAACCGGCATATCCTAGAACCAAAAATTCGAAGACGTGTGACATCTACCAATCCGCACTGGGTCAGTGTGGTAGATTACAGCCCACTCCTCCTCGAAGACAGGAGGCCCGTGTTCCAACAGTGGGAATATAATATGCTGATTATGCTACCAAACAACTAACAGACCTTGCAAGAATACCGGTTAGCCAGTTGATCTACACCATATGTTAAAAGAATGTTGTCGTGTGTTTTAAGACACACAACAACATTCACAGACGTACTTATAACATAGTCACGCCTCTAAATCATAGCGCTATAGGTCACAGCCTTCAATAAACTGCACTTTAGATAGTTACGTGATGGCGGATTAGACGCACTAATTACAACTATGTCATTGGTGTATCGAGTTTAAGTGTGTACGGTAGTCGCCTAGCTCTAATGTTCTTGTCTCATCATCAGTTCTTACTTTTTACTAACAAAATGGACCAAACAAAGGAGATGTTCCAAAATGTATGGAGCCTGGGCCAGGTCCTTGTAAAGTATACTTAAAAATAGGGAAATTCATTTAAAACAGTTCTCAACTGTCCAATTGCTTTAAAATAGCTTTGTTTTCTGGTAAACAGAAGAAATTACACTTGAAATTGCAACACACAAAAAACAACCCGTCATGGCGGTAAGCTGTAATTTTTTGATTGATTAATGACGTTTGACATGTTTTTGTTTATTTCGACGCTAGACGAAAGTGCAGAAGTGACACTGTTGTGACAACTGACAGTTGTCTTTTTAACAACAGAGTAACTAAATCTGTGAGACGCCATGTTGAAAGTCGATAAAATTAATTGATAAATATCAGTTCACTACCACAACATTACACATTTAATTGAATTATCTGTATTTTTCCCGAATTCCACGTATTTTTCTCTTTTTTGTGAGATACTGTACATTTTGGCCCATTTTGAAACATCTCCTTTAAAAAACTATGTTTATTTTTTCTATTTTTGCCATCGACACGCTAAGAAGACTAACAAAATAATTTCTTTTGTTGTGCGAAACTTTAAATAAATTATTTTTATTTCCGTTCCGCATACAAAAATAGCTAAAGTCAGCCAATAAAAAATGATAGCAGGTCTTCCCGTTCATGGTGTGGCCGTGAACATATTATTAATTATTATGACGTCATCAGTGATGGAAATTGCACAAAATGTACCTACGTCATGGAAATGGAATGGTCCTTCGAGCCGCATACATTTGTACGCGACTCAGAAAAATCACTTAACTGATATTTGGCAGTTAACATTTAAAGGTGATATAAATATCCGCAATTCGGAGAATCAATCAATTTAATGCACGGCCTAATAGCATAATGTTTATTCCGACAACACAGACGAAAACAACGGATGCTGATAAAAATGCACATAACATTATTAAGAAAAAAACAGGCAGGTAAGGACGGCCATTTAGGATTCTGAAAAATTGATCGTAGTTTGTTTTTTTTACTTGAATGAATCGGGTTATAATTTGTTGTTCCAAGAACAGTAGGTAAATACTGTTTAAATGCATTTATGTATTACTAGCTGCGCCCCGCGGTTTCACCCGCGTAAGTTTCGATGATTCGATCCCATGGGAATATCGGGATAAAAAGTATCCTATGTGTTATTCTGATGTATATATAAGTTTTATTACTGTAAAGTTTCATAAAAATCCGTTCAGTAGTTTTTGCGTGAAGTAACAAGTAACAAACATCCATCTTCACAAACTTTCGCATTTATAATATTAGTAGGATTTAATAATATAACCAAAGAAAATATCTGAGTATTTACTGACTCGTTTTCCCATCCGTCTCGGAAATATCCCATAATATAAATTTTGTTGTTGCAAGAACAGTAGGTAAGTAATTATACTGTTTCGATGCATTTATGTGTCATTTAATAACCTAACCCCTTACTAATAAAGGTATTACTTATATCAGACGCATAGTTACACACCGATTCCTTTCTTTCAGTCGTCAGTAATTTGACTTTCGAAAGATGAAGACAAAGCGTTGTGTAACTATACAGACATTATACAACATTTATTAGTAACGGGGGTAAGAAAAAAATCTGAGAATTCACAGACTAGTTTTCCCATCTGTCTCGGAATTATCCCATATTATAATTTTTTTTTGTTGCAAGAACATCAAGTAAATACTGTTTCAATGCATTTAGGTGTCATTTAATAACCTAAGAAAAAATCTGAGAAACAGACGTTTTCCCATCTGTCTCGGACATATCCGAACACCTAGGTTGAGTAAAGCATTCATGAATAATGACGAATTACTAGTTCGATAATTATGACGACGCCTGAAGGCGTTAACTTGAAAACAATGGCATATTATGATGACAACGCTTAAAACACTAATTCATCGATTAACACTAAGTTGCAAAGTAGCTACGTATTAAACAACGTGTAACGTTAAATACGCAAAACCTGAAAATAGTTTGTTCATAATTGAGTACCGAATCGATTTCAGTGACTTTTAAAATAGGTTTTTTTTCAAAAATGATTTATTTTGCCATACTATCCGCCGATTGAGCCAAAGAAAATTAAGTCTTATTTTAAAGCAATAAGAGTGGATTTTGAATGCATAAAGCAATGCTAGGATCAACACGAATTTCTTAACAAAAATAGTTAGCTTTAAAAAAAAATAGTTTTGTTCATTGTATTATGCTTTTAACTCAATGCTCTAATTGGGGTGTATGAGGTTTTGCGCATTTAACGTTGTATAACAGCGTTTTCCTGTCTGCTAATCACAACAAACTAGGATCAACATTATGTCTGCCAAATTTGGTTATTGAACAACAATATTACTTAGCCACAAGCCCCTCATTAGAATATGAGGGGCTTGTGGCTAAGTAATAACAGCCGCACAGGTCGTCCGATCAGGTTAAGCTACACTTGGCGCGGTTGATCCGTGGATGGGTGACCATCTACACATACTAAGACCTCTCGGTGCATTTTTTTTTTCAAGCAGGTTAATCCGTTGGTCCCGGCTGTCATTCGCTAATCTTTGTCGTTACGGGTCGTCAGTAGCCCGATAATCTGACAACCAGTCTAAGCAAGGGGCATCGTATCTGATATAATGGAGACATTTTGTTTTCCTTATCTTTTCTCGAGTACCTAGTCATGATCAGTAGGCCAATTCTGCTAATTTAAAACATTCAAAATGTAGTCGCAGTCTCATCTCGGCGACAAACAAATGTCAAAAACTTGTCAAAATGTAAGGAAATTTGAAGTATTTTTGACAGATTGAGACTGAGATCAGACTGTGAACGTTATTAAAAATTACGAGAATTGCCCCTCAGGTCACACCCTCTGGTGCTCGTTTATCGTTGAAGTTTGGGACACGTTGTATACGATTCTTATACCTAACAAAAAACAATTTTTAAATTTTTGTTCTTCTGTCTGTTTGTTCCGGTTAATCTCCAAAACGGCTGGACCGATTTTGACAGGACTTTCACTGGCAGATATCTGAAGGCCAATTCTTGTAATTCAAAACGTTCAAAATCTAGTCGCAGTCTCATCTCGGTGGAAAACAAATGTCAAAAACTTGTCAAAATTTAGGGAAATTAGAGGTATTTTGACAGATTGAGATCAGACTGTGAACGTTCTTAAAATTACGAGAATTACCCTCCTAATGTTATAAGGAGTGAATTAGTTTATAAAAAAAAAATTAAACTCATGAAATCCAATATGTAAGCGAAGAAAGTTGCGGACAACAGCCAGATGAGCATAAATAATTGACGTTGACTTATACTAACACATGTGAGAAACGTGATTAGTTTATGACTTGTAAGTCTTGCAGTTTAGATAAGCAAGGCTGGTGATAACTTTCAAGTGACATTAATATCTTATCTATATATCCACAGGTTTTTTTCGGCATTGTTCGACTAATTTTAGTCTCAAAACTCTTATTTATGAGCTCACGCGGCGTTTGCGGGGTCTAATTAGACGATACCGATACAAATATTATTATGTGAGGTAAAGCATACGTACAGACGCCAGCAGGTCAACCTACCCCAATCTGTCAAATTTCTTGATAGATTTTCAACTTTAGTACAAAGAAATAAGGTCATATTCAATTGGGAAAATCTGACAGATAGGGGTAGCTTGATATTCTGGCCAGCCTCTGTACATAGCATAACCAGCCTATAATGTTCCCACAGCTGGAAACACAGGCCTCCTCTCTTTGAGATACTAGACCATAATCCACCACGCGGGCCCAGTGCGGGATGTCACGTGTCTTGGAAATTTTGGTTCTAGCCTAGGACATGCCGGTTTCCTTTTGATGTTTTCTATCGCCGTTTTGAGAGCAGTACATAAAGAAAGTACCTAATTTGGACGTGGGCTACAGGTACACTTGGCAAAGATACTGCGATATTAAATAAATCACACTATAATCCTACTATCCTACTAATATTATAAATGCGAAAGTTTGGGAGGATGGATGGATGGATGTTTGTTACTCTTTCACGAAAAAACTACTGAACGGATTTTGATGAAACTTTACAGTAATATAGTTTATACATCAGAATAACACATACTTTTTATCCCGATATTCCCACGGGATCAAAACTTACGCGGTTGAAACCGCGGGGCGCAGCTAGTAATATTATAAAGGCGAAAGTTTGTGTGTGTTTATATGTTTGTTACTTCATCACGCAAAGACTACTGAACGGATTTGAATGAAATTTGGCACAAAGATAGTTTATAACTAGGATTAACACATAAGATACTTTTTAACTCAATATTCCCACTGTATTGACACTTATGCGGTTGAAATCGCGGAGCGCGGGTCGTAAATAATAAATTCATCATTGGCGTAAAAAAAAAAATGTGTAATAACAATGTGAAGGCCTGACGCCTTCAGTTTGTTTGTACCTACACATTTTTTTTCCAGTGCTAGGTAAAAACACCTGTGTTTGGAGAAGCCAGTGAAGTCTTCTCCCAAGCTGTAAAGGTGAACGAGTTTGAAAAGACGTTAGAGAAAAGACGGAAAAATAAATTCAAATGTATAGAAGAAATCAGGGGTTTTATTTAAGAAAAATTAAGCTTATCCCACAACTTTTTGGTTCTGGATTTTATCTATACTAATATTATAAATACGAAATATTTGTATGTATGTTTGTAACGGATTGGCTCAAAAAGTACTGGACCGATTTTAAAAAATCTTTCACCATTTGAATGCTACATTATCACTGATTAATATAGGCTTTTTTTTCTTTTTTTTTCCCACCCGTGCAAAGCCGGGACGGGCCGCTAGTGCAATATAAATTAGCAGTGATGATTTGATAAATTACATACATAGGTCAATGATATTGTTTAAGACCAGCTAAGTAGGTCCATCTAGTAAGGATCCTATAAAATAGTACACCAGTATCTAGATAAGTCACCTTGAGTGCTATGTGTAGATTGAGCCATCTATCGGTCGAGTCCCGAAAATATGAGTAGGTACTCTGTGCCAAATGCCAACCAATGTTATCAACGCCAACGAAGCGCCAGATTATGTAAGTGAACTGATCTTTGATCATCATCTGCCTAGCCTTTTCCCAACTATGTTGGGGTCGGCTTCCAGTCTAACCGGGTGCAGCTGATTACTAGTATTTTACATGGAACGACTGCTTATCTGACCTCCACAACCCAGTTACTGGGTAATACGAATCCCCTTGATAAGACTGGTTGTCAGACTTTCGGGCTTCTGACGACCCGTAACGACTGTCAAGATCCACGAATAAAAAAATCTCAAATGTTCGCACCTACCACTGTTTGTCTCTGCATCACCCAAAGGTTGACTGGTAGAAAATGCCTATGGCATTAAGTCCGCCACTGTACATGTATGTGCTTGAAGTATTAAATAAATAAATAACAGCCGAGACAAACGGCTTAACGTGCTTTCCGAGGCACGGAAGGGTCTTGGTATGTAAAGATGGTAACCCATCCACGGACCAACCGCGGCAAGCGTAGCTTAACCTGATCGATCGACCCGTGCAGCTGTTATTACTTAGCCACAAGCCCCTCTAATGAACCAAATGAACTGATCTTTAATTAATTATCAAAAATTAAAATATCTCTTGACAAATATACCGAAACCCCGTCGGTGAAAACTTTGACCTTGAGCTGGCCTGGCGTAGTCCTGAGTTTCAATAGAATAAGAGGCCAGCTTATATTGGTTTTGTTACCACAGACGTGCGGACTATCCTACAAGCCAGCACCCTAATTGCGTAACATACTATAATTATCAATCACAATCTGATTCATTTTAGATATAGGACATTGCTAATCCATTGCGTCACGAGTTCGAAAAATTTGTCTACTCGACAACGTAAATAACGCAATGAATGTTGTTGAACTGTCAAAAGGAAACCCATTGCTACTGATAGTGTGTTACGCAATTATCTCGCAGCATGACCACTACTTATAGAAACGGATTTTCTAGACGGAAGAATAGCGAAATGACAGATTGTATCTATTCTAACTCGTCATTTTGTCTATTCTTCCGACGAAAAAATCCGTCTCTATGGTGGTCATGATACGCGTGCTGGTTTCCATAGAATATGGTTTTTAACTCCCGACGCAAAAAGAGAGGTGTTATTTCCTATAACAAAACCACAAATGATAACGGTCCGTGACTCTTGAAAGATGCGTTCTTTAGAACTTAACTCTTGGGCAATATGCCAAAGACTTGTCACTACGCAATAATCTACTATTATTACAGTATTGGTCTTTAGTCTCTTGTTTTTGTTTACGTGCTTTCAAATGCACTCATGTGTATTTTTAGAGTTATTTCGAAGCGACGATAAAAGGTATAGTCGCGGCACGTAACTTGGCAAGAATCGATAGATGCGTTTTTCCTTTCATTAACTTTCTTGCAAACAGACATGTTTAAAAATAATCTATTGCAATTACCATAGTATAATGACAAATAATAAAAGTGATCGTTTTCTTGTTGCACAAATTGTACTTGCGCTAACTTAATCCCACTACGCCAAAACCTGCAGGGTAATTGCGTAACACACTATCAGTAGCAATCGGTTTCATTTTGACAGTTCTGCAACATTCATTGCGTTATTTACGTTGTTGAGCAGACACACTTTTCGAACGTAAATGGAGCAATGGATTAGCAATAAGCTTCAAAATGATTCAAATTGAGAGTAATAGTGTGTTACGCAATTAGGGTGCTGGCCAAGTTACGTGCCGGCGACTATAATGATGTTGAATCAACATTCATAATAATATATGTTGAGAAACTGTTTTTAATTCATAATGTAGTATTTTTTTTCACTTCAGACACTTGACAGAAACTGGAATCTTATGAAACTGGTAGATATTTAATATTAAGACACCAAACTGCAATATGTGCAAATTAATTACGGAAGCATTTATAATTCGATTTTCGCCTACAGACTTACAAACTATAGCAGAAATAACATTTTCCCCTAAACTAATATTATAAAGAAGTCAAATTATTCGTTTGTAAGAAGTAATAATCCGACTACAAAATTCTTTTATTGATAGAAAACTATATTATTCCCGAGTATTATAGGATATTTTATGGTAAATATTATAGTTCCACGCAGACGAAGTCGCTTGCAGAAGCTACTCTAATGTAAGACAAAAACTATGCGAAAATAGTCCTAATGGACAAATTTTCCGTAGCAAATGAATGACCACTTCCCCTTACAGCTCGGTCACAAAAGATGAAACTACCAGAAAAGGCAAAAAAAAAAGAAAATGGCGGACCATCACGTGTGCAACAAAAACAAAACTGAACGAATTGCATAACTTTAAACAATTAAGGAAACTAACACTAGAAACAAGATTGAGCTGAGCCATTAAGGTGCCACTTTCCGAAATTTTTTCTATACAAATTTCGGGAGAATATTACTCCACTGTTTGAAATTGTGCATACAAAGTTAAACATTATATTATAGTTTTGACTTATTATTAATTGTGTCTGTACGGAAACAGAATAGTAAAATAAAAAGCCATTAAAAAGTTATGAGCCAACAAAGATTCGTTTTTCTTGCTATTTTTAACGTAACTTTGGGTGTAAATAAGTAATAAAAAAACGGTGAAATCTTCAAAACCAAGTCCGTACCGACAAAGCTCAGTTATCGAAAAGATCAATAAGCTTTATTGGTAATTGATTTATGCAGTGGTTTTTTCATAAAACTCGATTTTTACGCGCCTATCAGTTCGGAACGGTGTTTCTGTGCGTGAGAACTAGACGTTATTCGTGTAGACTAGCGTCTAACTACTCATCACTGATACTAGCACTGTCGGACACGAAGCCAGGCGAGACAGCGTGCTTTTTGGCCATGACCACCAGCGAGTTCGAGCTCGCGACTAGTTTACTCTTAAGCAGGAGAAACAAAAATGTCCATTAAGAACAGCATTAAATGAAGAAGAAGCCGTGTGGTTTCCTCGACTTTCCGTAATGGAGAAGACTCCGTTGCTTTAAGAGGTGAGTAGCAGCGTCCTCCTGCTGATTACAACACACATATTGTGGGTTTGAGACATCCATTGAAGCGGTCATGTAACCCTTCGAACATGGATCCACGCGAGACACAGCTGTAATTTCGGCATTCAATTTCATTCCGGTTAACAAACATAATTATTAAAATCACTGCCAGACAACGCAAAGTCTAATCTCAATCTGAATAATTTTGTAGGACATTGCTAATCCATTGCATAATTAGTTCGAATTTGTCGGCTCAACAACGTAAATAACGCAATGAATGTTGTTGAACTGTCAAAATGAAAGCGATTGCTAATGATAGCGTGTTACGCAATTACCCCGCTGTACGTGAGGATGTTAGATTTTCTGTCTATACAGGGTTATTTGTTGGGACCAACCTGAAATCGCGAAAAAAAAATCAGCTGTTCCCTACATTTATGTTCATGTAACTCGTCCAAATGTTGGAAACAGCTGATTTTTTTTTTCGCGATTTCAGGTTTGGTCCCATAGTAAAAGTTGTTCATAATGATGAGTACAATGACCTCGAGGTTGCTGGTGTTTTACAAATAACCCTGTACATAATTGTAGTGTGGTTGCAGCGACTTGGTTCGGTTCCATTGAGCGAGGTCGAGGGGAGAAAGTTGCGTGAGCCACATTTATGAGAACATACGTAGAAGGCAAAGTACTGCGAGGAACTAGGGTATGGTGGCAGTGACAGCGGATTGTGAAAAAGCTTATAAAGACTGTCAGCAATAGGCTAGTTTCCACGATCAACAAATTGAAAATCTATTTAGTCCGTCAGTTAGAGTATTGGAAAATAATGGACACGTATTTTTTTGTTTTTGTAAATCAATGAATATTTACAAAGATAAAACGCATCCAAACTCGGGAGTGGGACTCGTGACGTCAGAACGCACTAAAAATTATACCAATGTGTGACGTATTGAGAATTTTAAAAGCGTCGTATCTTCGTTAATTTTGGTTTACGTAACAAAAGAAAAAATACGGGTCAAATATTTTTTGATAATCTAACTGACGGACTAATTAGATTTTTTCAGTTGACAAGCCTATCACGAGGCAAGACTCATATTTGACTAGCAAGTTGATACAGTTAATGGCGATAAGGCTCGCACCCATTGCCATCAATGGGACACAAATCCAGACTCCAGGCTACTAGTGAGAATTTCCAGATGGAAAAACCCAATAACACTTTGCCCGACCCAGGAATCGAACCCAGGACCTCATGCTCAGCACTAGCGCTTGCCACCACTAAACCAACGAGGCCGTCGTTTCGAGTTTTAAAAATGGATTTCTCATAAAGAACGAACGACGACAACGACGTTTCGTTTTTCTCAATGTTCACTAAACTAGTACTTAAAATGAAGAACTTTCAGGACGAGATGTATTTGATTACAGGGGGCCTACCACCACTCTTATAGCAGTATTATCTTAATTTTACTTCAGTGTGGGAAAGAGATGGAGCAATACAGGACATGCAGCTCCATCTCTTTCCCACACTGAAGTAAGATTAAAATAATACTGCTATAAGAGGTGGTGGTAGGCCCCCAGATCAGACTTTAGTCTTTTAAGCCCGTAATACACATGCCTGTAATATGCACAAAAGTATGCGAGAAGCTTGCATGGCATTGTGATAATCTCTAAACAGAAGCTGTTCTGGCATACTGGCGTGCAAGCTACTTGTATACTTTTGTACAAGTTGCAGGCATGTAGTATTACAGGTTTTTTTTTATTAAATGCGTCATTTCTTGTTTTCGAGTCGATGATACTTTTGAAAAGAGATTGGTGGGGAGGAAAGCTCTATAAAATAAACATTAAAAATATAAAATTATAAACGCCGTTTAGAGAAAGTAATAGACTATTATAATAAAATGCTTCTATTTTATGATTCAAATAAAGTTGTTAACTGCAAATAAATGCAGTACTTAAACGTTTTAAATCGTTATACTTTCACATTTTTGTGCATTATGTTTCTTAGTTTGTAAAATTTTGTTTAGGTAAATTGATTGTTTAATGCTTAACCAAGGGAACTGTCAAAGTTGACCTGAAATGTAAATTGGCTCTTTGCAAGTTGGCACGGTGCTGAACAAAGATTTGGGTAATAATTTACTATTTTCTCTTAGCTAGGCGTCAAATACAGGTCAAATAACAGGCAGAGGTTCAGTCACAATCTGTACTAATAAAATAAAGCTGAAGAGTTTTTTTGTTTGAACGCACTGATCTCTGAATCTATCAGTGGGATTTGAAAAATACTTTTTGTATTTAATAGCCCAATTCTTCACTTTTTGACTTCCAAAAAGTGAAGTAATAAAATCATAAAGAACGCTAAACGCAAACGAATTAATAGCGCGAACGGGCAATGTAATGCGTCGCGGTGGGTTGGGGACCGAGGGAGTTTCATAACAATGTTGCTGTTATTTTAGTATATTGTGTACCTTACGACTTACACGCGAACAAAGTCGCGGGTAGAAGCTAGTATTCCCTATTTCGGGGCTCGTCAATGTTCATGACCTCGAGGCAAGTGTTTACCTTTACAAAATCTACAGCAATAATTTTCTTCACTTACAAACCACCTTTCAGTGGAACCACGCCCCACAAAGGTCACATGAGCATCGCGTCACCACACGGCCATCAAACGACATAATTTTATACAGCATTATGACCATTGCATACTTGTATCACATCGCCGAATACCAAGATATCAATAACTATAGTCTTACATAATAAGACACTGACATTTATGTAGTAACAGGTGATAGGTGTAAATAGATTCGCAGATCAGCTGATTGGAGTTTGTACATTACGTTGTACTACAAAATAGATGAGATAGTAGGCGTACGTTCTTTAATATTTGGCTTCCTGTATAGTCTATGAATAGTCATTTAGTGTACGTGCAGCCTACTCATAAAACTGTAAGTTACGAATAATAAAAAGTCAGGAAGGGTTACTGTGAACAAAATCAACGAGAAATTCGGCTCCAAACTTCACTACATTGACAAAATACCTCGAGTATTCGAACGAAAGAACACACATGCAAATAAGCCAATCAGCTGCGCTCGCGTAAAGCGTTATATTCCGGCAAGCACCGAGATTGTTTCTGGTGCGCGATGACCTTTTCGGCAACGCCCACCGCGGTAAACATTTGCGTGGTGCCATTTTTGAGCTTGAGTAACACTTCTAGATTTTTATTATTCGTAGACTGTAGGTGTATCTACAAACACCACATGGGAACTAAGCGTCATACTGACGTCACACAAAATCCTGCATCTCGCAAGCAGAATTTACCGCGCAACTAGCATAATTATATACAACACCCGGCATGAATCATTGGGTAGTTGCCCGCCAGACACGACACCCGTTTGGTCGGAGGATCCTCCCTTGTCTATGGAGTATGAATGAACTTTACACCCTGTTCCTCATACCTCTATAAAACTAAGGGCCCGATTACACGTACCTCCACCACACCACAACGACAGCACGTTATTGTAGCTACGAGGTCGTGTGGTTGCGATACCTACGTGTGATCGGGCCCTTAGTTTCATGAATATGCTATACAGAATAGAAGAGATAGTAGACGTACGTTCTTTAATATTTGGCTTTCTGTATCGTCTGTCATTCGGTAAGAATTTTGTGTATTTTATTGGATTGCGTAAACGATAACAAGTATAACATTGATCTTGGAGAAATGTTGACATCATTACCAGAAAATGGCACCGATTCTGTTGATCACAAACTAAATTAAATTTAAGTTCAGTGCATCTTTTTTTTTGTATTTCAATATGAAAAGGACAGAAGATAAATATTAGTTTAGTCCCGTCAAATTAGATAATCCATAGACAAGTTTAGACGTGATTAAAAAATTGGCTTCTAAAAATATGTCAATTTACGTCAGGCGCTGACTTATTTGACAGGACTAAACTAATATTTATCTTCTGTCCTTTTCTTAATGAAATAGAAGGAAAAAGATGCACTGAACTTAAATTTAGTTTAGTTTGTGAACAACAGAATCGGGGCCAATGTCTACTGTCCAAAATTTCAATAAAATTTTATTTGTTTTGAATGAAAGATTCAGTCATTCCTTAGTCAACATTTACAACTCCAATAAGTTTTTAACTGTTTGTCTCTGCATCACCCAAAGGTTGACTGGTAGAAAATGCCTATGGCATTAAGTCCGCCTCTGTACAGAGGCCAGCACATCAAGCTACCCCAATCTGTCAGATTTTCCCATTTGAATATGAACCTTATTCCTTTGTACTAAAGTTGAAAATCTATCAAAGAAATTTGACAGATTGGTGTAGGTTGACCTGCTGGCGTCTGTACATTTATGTGCTTGAAGTATTAAATAAATAAATAAATAGACTCACCCATTGTGCGGTTTTATAATTTCTAAGGAGACGTGGACGTCCACGTCCACATCACGGCAAGTGAAATGTATGGAAAAATATGAAGACGTGCGCGTATTTCTACGTATACATTTTATAGGTCGTGGACGGGGGGCATCTAAGATAATCGTGACGTTACAAATTAGGGCACATCGCAGCTGTTGTGTGTAAATACCCTTCCTTTCTGAGGAAAAATGGTTAAAGGGTGACAAAGCATAACAGAAATACGTGGAAATATTCCACTTGCTTAGAATATAAAATTTCTTTTCAATGCATATAAAGTTCAGTGTTAGTAGGTAGTTACCTAGTCACCTGCGCGTAACTTAAACTACGAAAACTAATTATATGATAATGAGAACAAAGCGCTAGCTTTGTTCCAAACGGCAATCAAAACGTTTAATTACGCGTTACCGCGGGAAAACCGGCATAGATCCAAAGTTTACGCAAACTCTAGACACAACAACACAATGTCACGTATACAAAAATTCGGCGAAACAACGCATGACGTGCTACGTGAAAAGTAAACTCAGGCGTATATAAAGAAGACCTTTTGTAAATTAGCATATTATCCTGTCTTAGAGAGCCGGGTGATCTGTAACTCAGGACCTCCTACCTCAAACACCTTTTTCTGTTTAAGATTGTGCATCTTAAAAACCAGTTCCTCTGTAATTTCTACCCCCCCCCTGTTATAATTACAGTAGGTAAGTAAAAAAAAATCATTGTGGGAAATCGCACTTTTGTTTCAAGATTTTTTAAATTGGTGTAAGTATCTTGATCATTACAACTTAGATATTTAAACGGATAGCCAAAGATACATTTGTGTAGATTAATCCTGAATATAATTTGTAGATCATGATTTAAGGATCACAATACTGTAAAAGAAATCATAACACCAGTAACACAACTTACTGTAATTATAAAACCGGGGGCAGATTTTGTGTTGAGATAAATAAAGATTTATGATTATACTAGCTGCGCCCCGCGGTTTCACCCGCATAAGTATCGATCCCGTGGGAATATCGAGATAAAAAGTAAATTCAATCTTTCTGAGAGATTTTCTTTATATTTTTTTCCGTAAGAACCTTGTACAGGGTATTAGAAAACTACAAAAAAAAAAAATCAGCCAAATCGGTCAAGCCGTTTTCATGTTATGTCGTGACAACAGAAAACGGGTTTCATTTTTATATATATAGATGAAAGACACATTATTAACTACCGAAACCAAAGGCGCTGATTTTTAGCAGTAAAAAACAAAATATATATTTGTCCATAAAATTAAAAACTAAAAGGTAGCGAAATAATAGACAAAAGGTATAAAAAGGTAAAATATCAAAAAGAGCTTAGTGCAGACTTGCACACACATAGTGAAATCGTAATAAATATTCGGTTCATATTTGAGAAGTACCATGAAGATTCACTCAAAAGAGTTCTTTGAGTGAATCTTATGGTACATCTAGAGACAGACACTAATCGGTAAGGTACTCATATTCTGACCTAGATAATGGTAATGTGTGTGTGTGTGTGGTAATGTACTTTAAAAGAGACTGTCCTCTCCTCCCTCTGACCTCTGATTTTGTTTCAGTGTTATGTTCTCAGAGTAGTCGAATAGGAAAAACAAACCTCATCTATCTACCTAGTTTTATAATATATTTTTTGACGAGTAAAAGTGTTTCTTTATAACCCATTTACCTACAGAAATAAATACCATTTATCATATATGGGGCGAGTCGAATTTCTTGACATTTTATCCGTTCTGGACTACAATGTTGAATTTGCAAAATGTTGAATTCGCAAAATGTTGAATTCGCAAAATGTTGAATTCCAAAATGTTGAATTTGTAAAAAGTTGAATTTTCCATCCGGACCACAATGTTGAATTTGCAAAATGTTGAATCCCAAAGTGTTGAATTTGTAAAAAGTTATTTTGTCGAGATCTATTGTAGTCCAGAAGGTGTATTTTTATTTATTAACGTAGGTACTAAATTAAAAACAAAAACTATTCACTTGTGATCCTTATTCTTCTCTTTGCTTGTAATTCTTAATTAAAAAAAACTCCACTTATAATCATTAACTAAAACAACAAAAACCATTTACTTGTAATCCTTAATTTTAAAAAAAAAACTCCACTTGTAATCATTAACTAATATTGAGATAATATTATATTATTACTAATTATTATATTAATTAATTATTTATAGTGCTCATTATAAGATTTGCCAAAAGACGTCCACTGCTGGAAATAGGGCTCCCCCAAATATCTCCACCGCGACCGGTCTTGCGCCTCTCGCATCCACAGGACTCAACGTTTTGGTATTCAACATTTTGCAAATTCAACATTATGGGTTCGGAAAATTCAACTTTTTACGAATTCAACATTTTAGGACTCAACATTTTGGTATTCAACATTTTGCAAATTCAACATTGTAGTCCAGAAGGGTTTTATCGCTTGCTAGACGACTGACGAGACGATTTCTAGGCGAAATGTAATTCAGCCAACAAAAATGTATTTTGTGAGACTCGCTAGCAGTGCGCGTCATATGAACAAGGCTTTAGACAACAATTTTCTCATAATAAAAACACAGCTGTTAAAATATTATGACTACTTAAATATCAATACCACGTCAGGTCTGTAATGGGATTATTAACCTCTGTTGCATCCTGCACCTTAGTAAAACATAAACAAAACTAGCTTGTGCCTGTGGGTGCGCCCGCGTGGGGTTGAGAAATTTTCCCACGGGAGCGTACGTATGTCCTACTCCTAATGCTAAATTTGATCGATATCCATTCCGCCGAATTTTGTATTTACCTACATACTATAATTCTAGAAGTTATTGTAAGTATTTTATCAGTAATTGGCCCCGATTCTGTTGTTCACAAACTAAACTAAATTTAAGTTCAGTGCATCTTTTTCTTTCTATTTTACTAAGAAAAGAACAGAAGATAAATATTAGTTTAGTCCTATCAAATTAGATAATCCATAGAAGTTTAGACGTGATTAAAAAATTGGCTACTAAAAATACGTCGATTTACGTCAGGACTAATTTGACAGGACTAAACTAATATTTATCTTCTATCCTTTTCTTAATGAAATAGGAAGAAAAAGATGCACTGAACTTAAATTTAGTTTAGTTTGTGAACAACAGAATCGGGGCCATTGTTATGTATTCGCGGCTAAACTACCAAATTGATTCTGATATTTTGGAAAAGGTGATTCATTCCTTCAAAAAAAAAACGGGAAGGCAACGTAGAGTGCAGACCTTGTGTTAATAGCTAATAAATTAACAATAGGCACTTAGGTACTTATACCTAACTACGAACGAACCGAACGATGACGACGAAACTGAACGATGTGTTACATTCTTTTGACGCTTAACGTATTTAATTTGTGACCCAAGTGGGCCTCATAACCCAAGAGTAAACTTGAGACTTCGCTTGAATGACTCAAGTGCGCGGTACTGAAGCATTGATGGCGAGAACGGTAACAACGCGGGTATGATCTCAAGTTAACTCTTTTTTTTTTTTTTGTGGATGGGAAATCATCCAATGACCCCTCCCGCTCTGGGTGGAGCAGAAGGGAGTGTCAGACTCTTACTGACTAAAACCCACCCGTGTTCCTTCCTTAGCCCTTTGTGTTCCGGGGTAGCGGTAACCCTTTCAGACAATCCCTTGCGGGTTGTAGTATGTTTACGACATCCACACAGACAAAATCACGGATAAAAATAATGCATAAGCAAATTCGACATTTTTAGATGTGTGTGTCTATGGGCCAATTTATCTTTTTAATCTTATTTTTTCTCCTTTCTTGATGTTTTTTTTACTACCTGTATTGTGTTTTTTGTTGAAATGAATAAACGTTTTATCTATATATCTATCTAAAAATGTCCCTTACCTCATATCAGGCGAGAAGTCAACAGAACACGCGTATCCCGCAACCATATGTCCACTGAAAGTCTTTTTTCTGTTCATCTTGAACCTGTTCAGTGCACTGAAGACTATCACTTTATTGTCCATGGACTGACAGGCCAGCCATTTGCCGTTCGGTGACACGGTGACCGCTGGCAGGGAGTGCATTGAGGGATCTGCTATGTATTTCATGTCTACTGGTATGTCCCTGTGAAAGAAAAGAGGTGGTTAATACTATAGCGGCATCTAGGTACACCGCAAAATCCTGCATCTCGCAAGCAGAGTTTACCGCGCAACTAGAATATACAGGGTTACTTTTCAATGACCTTATACTACCTCAAATGGCTTAGCATGATCCTCTGTCCGTTATGTCGAAAATACTGCAGCATTAATTTTGAAATAAATATATGGTAAAGTTGAGGATTAATGTTATGTCTTATGTTAGACGAAAACACGATTTCATAAAATTTTCTCGATAGAAAAAAATTCCAAAGTTACCTCCAAACCGAACAATAAACCGCTGGTATTCAAAAAATACTTCAAATTAGATCATGAAACTTTGTATACTAACCGAACTAACTATAAAGCAGGTCTTATGTTTTTTATTTTTTTTTATTACCATTATTTTCACCGTAAAAAGCAATTACCTAAACTATTGGCGCTGCCTGCCGCCTAGCACCGCACTCTGTCTCGCTCTCACTCAGTCCGCGAGTCCGTGCGAGCGAGATAAAGAGTGAATTTTAGCTGAGGTAGTATAAGCTCTTAAGGGTGTGGTACAGAGCATCAAACTGAACAACTTTCTCCATGGGACCAACATCGTAATCGCGAATAAAAATTCAGCCGTCCCATACGTTTAGGTCGAGTAGGTATGAAGTTTTCTATGGGACAGTTCATAAATTTTTCGCGATTACGATATTGGTCCCATGGAGGAAGTTGTCCAGTTTGATGGTCTGTACCACACTCTTAAATTTGGCTGGTCATTGAAACGTAACCCTGTATACAACGTCCCAACATCAATCGTCGGGCAGTTGCCCGCCATAGACAACACCCGTCAGTTCGGAGGATCCTCCCTTTTCTATGGAGGATGAGTGAACTTTACACTTTGACCCCGAATATGAACGTCAGCATTTATTTATAATTATTATCGAATAAAAGTTCTTAGTTCTGGATTTTTTTGTGGTGGTGCCTGGATCATGGTGTAGGGTAAATAATAATTTAATAATAATTTTTTTCTAGGTCACAGGCTGAGCATGAGGAGCACCTCCGCATTATCTTCGGCAGGATGAAGGATTTTGGCATGCTGGTCAACACGTCCAAGTGTGTTTTCGGTGTTCCCGAGATAGCCTTCCTAGGTTACCACATCTCCGAGAAGGGCACCAAACCGCTTGACTCCAAGGTCGATGCCATCAACAACTTTCCGCCGCCCAAAGATGTTCGTCAGTTGCGCCGATTCCTTGGTATGATTAATTTTTACAGGCGTTTCATACCCCATGCAGCTCAGATCCAGGCGCCGCTTCATAACCTCTTGATTGGCAACGTAAAGGGCTCGCAGCCTATATGTCTTGCGGAGAATACTTTGCAAGCATTTGAGGACTGCAAGGCAAGCTTAGCTAACGCTGCTCTAATAGCTCACCCCGATTGCAATGCCAAACTCGCGTTGGTTACTGATGCGTCGGATGCCGCAATCGGCGCGGTGTTACAGCAGCTTAGCGATGATGGCTGGCAGCCATTAGCTTTCTTTTCCAGGAAGCTTAGCCCTTCGCAAACAAAGTATTCTCCCTATGACAGGGAACTGCTGGCCATTTACGAGGCCATCAAATACTTTCGCCATATGCTCGAGGCCAGACACTTCGTCGTGTACACGGACCACAAGCCGATAAGTTTCGCATTCCACGAGAGGAAGAAAAACTGCTCGCCCAGGCAATTCCGGTACCTTGACTTCATTGCCCAGTTCACCACCGACATGAGGCACATTTCCGGCAAGGACAATGTCGTAGCTGACCCCTTATCTCGCGTGGAAGCGCTACAAGTACCAGTCAGCTTCAACACTCTCGCGGAATCGCAAACTTCGGATCCGGAGCTGTCCAAGCTACTCCAGGAAGGCTCATCGTTGGTTTTGGAGAAGGTGCAGGTCCCAGGGGAGCGTACATATGTGTACTGTGACGTCAGTACAACGCCCCCCAGACCATTTGTGCCCGTAATGCTGCGAAAGCAAGTCTTCGATAGCCTGCATTCCCTCAGCCACCCTGGTGTGTCAGCGTCTGCCAAATTAATCGCAGAGCGCTTCGTTTGGCCAGGCATTAGGAAGGACTGCAGGGAGTGGGCACGAGCTTGTCTTGAGTGCCAGCGGGCCAAAGTGAGCCGACACGTTTCTGCGCCATTAGGGTCGTATCACCTTCCACGTGCAAGGTTCACCACTGTCCACATCGACCTTGTGGGCCCGCTCCCAATTTCGCAAGGCTTTAGGTACTGTCTGACGGCAGTCGACCGTTTTACCAGGTGGCCGGAGGTCGTACCTATCGTCGACATAACTGCCGAGACAGTAGCTAAAGCGCTGCTATCCGGATGGATTGCCCGGTTTGGCTGTCCCACAGACATTGTCACGGACAGGGGTCGACAGTTCGAGTCGGCCCTGTTCGAACAGTTGTCCAAATTGGCTGGTTTTCAGCACAAGCGGACAACGGCATATCATCCGGCATGTAATGGCATGGTGGAGCGATTTCACCGGCAACTCAAGGCGTCCATCACGTGCCATGCAAATGACAAGTGGACAGAGTCATTGCCGTGGGTATTGCTTGGTATACGGAGCGCATTCAAAAAGGATGTCCAAGCGTCTTCAGCCGAACTTGTATACGGCGAACCGCTAAGGCTCCCGGGTGAATTTTTCTCTCCTAGTGACGAAGGAACGACCGACGTCACAGATTTCATTGCGCGTATTCGTAAATTTGCTCAAAACCTGCAACCAACTCCAGCATCCCGTCACAGCAAGACCATAATTTTCGTTTTTAAGGATCTGCAGACCACTGATCACGTGTTCCTTCGTGAAGACGCATTACGTGGCTCGCTACAACCAGCGTACACAGGTCCTCACAAAGTTCTGCATAGGGGAGACAAAGTCTTCAGATTATTAATCAAGGGCAGAGAGGTCACGGTCTCAATTGACCGCCTTAAGCCAGCTTTCATTTTGGCAGACAAAGCTGACCCAGAAGAAGTCACTCCACCTAGCAGTAGCAAAGAGTATACCACTCGCTCTGGTCGTCATGTCAGATTTGCTGATTTTTATCGCCCTTGACGGTCTCTGGAGGGGGGTGATGTAGGGTAAATACTTTTTCCATAGCTTCATCACATTCATCACATTATAATCTGTACATATGTATGTCGTTGCCATGGTGATTTTTGGGTTGTTGACTGGAAACGACTGTTGTGGAAAAAAGGATATTTAAGTTTTATTTGTATTTTATATTATCTCATTTATTTTCAATATACTCCTTCTGTTCTGTCTGCTATACATTTTACTATTTTCCCTAAAATGGCATTCAACTAGATTCCCGATGACATAGGAAACTTGTTTTCTTCGACCCGAAGATGAGCGGAAAAAGTTTTCTTTATAAAGTCACCCATTTTACCATAATATTACAACATTCAGATAAATCATTAAATGTTATGACTTAAAAAAGTGTCGGTACAATAGGCCCTTACTTACGTACATAGGATTTATTTAGTGGGCCAACCATGCTATCAAATAGTTATCATGACCTAACTGTAATCTATTATAAGTTTGTGTTTATCCATCAAAGTAAAAATACTAATAAAAGTACTGAACCCTAGTACTATTTAATTCAGATTTGAGACAATTTTCAAGCTTTGGAACAACAAACTCAATGTCATACAGGACAAAGTTCAAAATTCATTGCACCCAAATTCTTGACCTATTTCTTACACATTTGTAAGAAATATGTCAATAATTTGGGCCATTGCCACTCAAAAATCAACTTAGAATACATAGTACTAAAGTAGTTAGTTGAGTGAGTGGCGAAGGATAGTAAGATTATGAATTGACTTACGAATACTTCAAAACGTATACATCGTTTAAATCAATCACCCACCCTTTACGAACTCCCAACATTTTAGCTGTCCAAGCGTCATCAGTACCAACACTTAATTAATCAAAGAACGTCACAACTTCACTCATACAAGAGTATGAGTTTCTAACACTATGAACCGGCTTCCATTTCAACCTTTCCAGAATCAAATCGCAAGGAGATTTAGTACTAAAATCAAACCTAACTATGTTTGTTAAAACCTTTTCTCTGAAATACAACGCAGGTACTGGTTTCAAACGTGACGTCAATACTTTTCCAAATGCAGAACCCTTTCCTTTTTTAGTTTTTTGGTTCAGTATGTATGATATGTCTGTTGTTATTGGTAATGGTTTATCAACTCTTGGTAACGGCAAGGTGTACTCAGAAACTGTGTCCTTGAAAACCTCTTTGAAATCTAAATCCTGTGATTGAATAGCACTGCTGTATTTGAAGATCTCTTGTCTGGGATTTTGCACAGTCAATCTTATCAATATTGTCTTCAAGTGCTAAAGATCCCATATCTTGCACAATTTCATGTTGCATCTCTTTTGTTTTTACCATGTTTTTTAATTGTTTTGATAGCACATTAACAATAGGACCTTCAGTCAAATTGAAGGCCGGGATAGGTAATCTTGCAGTCGATTTGAGCCTTGTATCAAATCCTCGTGGGAGATTTAACGTTGGTCCATTTTGATTTTCTTCAGTGGGTCTGGCATACAAACTGTTTTGAGACAAATGACTGTCTACTAAATCGTATAGAGACGTAAAGGAACTTGAGTCGGCCATGTTGAATTCACAATTTACTTTTGAAGTCTAGTAAAAAAAATATAAACACCCGAATTGAGAACGTCCTCCTTTTTAAAGGCGGTTAAAAAAAGCGTAACACTGTATCACGAAAACTACAGTCTGGCCACCTGTGAGTGCGATAATTCTAGTAGCTAATAGAGATCAAATTCGCAAAACACGTATTCGTTTGTATGAAACTAATAGGTGTCAAGAACGCATTCTCTCGTCTGCCGCACTGAAGTAAGTTGACGAATTTCACTTGTTTTGTTTCGATTTGTAAACTGCACTTTAATATTATTATGATCAGCAAAATTGATAAATTGCGTTTGTCCTAAATAACAGAGTACCTAGCGCGCTTGTAATAAAACACGTTCATTAGTTTCTAGGATTTTTTTAGATGTTTTATTTCTACCATCATTAAAGTGACTTCACGTAAATATCAAGATGTCTTTAAAATTTATTATGATACTAGCGGCCCGCCCCAGCTTCGCACGGGTGCATTTTTTCTTTCAAATTTTCTTTCATACAAACCTTGTCCTGGCAATATTCACAATAAAATAATATTGCGATTATAAATTGAGATATAAACTATCCTATCTTTCAAGTTGGATGAAACCGCACACAGTGTGCACAATTTTATTAAAATCGGTTCAGTAGTTTAGGAGTCCATTGCGGACAAACAACGTGACACGTAATTTATATATATTAAGATTAGAAAACTACCCACTTTTATGGCTTTTATTTTTCATGTAGCATAATCCGCCCACAATGTCCCCACTGTTGGGACACAGGCTTACTGTCTGTAAGAGGGAGTGGGCCATAATCCACCACGTGGGCACGGCCCTTGTTGGTGGTTCGTTTCATGTGATGTGATGGACAATATTATTTAGCAGTTCATAAAACTATTACAATTTCTATAGTGGTTGGCAAGTCCGTGCATTCTTAGTTAAAATACCAGTATTAGATACTTATTAAAACAAAAACCGGTCAAGTGCGAGTCGGACTCGCGCACCGAGGGTTCCGTACAAAGTAGGTATGTAACTACAAATTTACGGTTTTCGGATTTTTTCCTTTACTTGTGCTACATGACCTTGCTTCTTGCCAAATTTCATGATTCTAAGTCAACGGGAAGTACCCTCTACATTTTGATTCCCTTGAGAGTGTCGAAATATACGTTTTTTGCGGCATAAACGGCCGTATCTTTTTTTACGTTAACTTAGAAGTTTGATTTTTTCACAGCTTCAAGAGACCGCAGACCTGAATATTTGTATAAGTTTATTTATTTAAAGGGTCTCTAGAGACAGACGGACGGACGGACAACAAAGTGATCCTATAATGATTCCGTTTTTTTACTTTTAAGGTACTGAATCCTAAAAACTAAATTACGATAACATTGATACCCTAAGAAATAATTGTGTATTGTTGTTAAAAGAATTGAAAATAACCGTGACTTTTGCATTCAACTTATTTAAATAAAATAAAAACTACTTAAACTTTGTTTTGAATGAGTACGAAAAATTATATTTTATTTATGGATCTATCACTATGACACAGCAAGTTTCGTTATTTTAGATAATATTTACGTTATTTTCCTTATAATAATATTGAAATTATCAAATTCGTTATCATCATTATGATGAGACGAAACAAAATTAGTGCCACATAACTGGGTGGCGTGTGTTATGTTAAAAAACTTGATAAACTTGCATTGGAAATGTAGACACCAACACATCAAGCTACCCGAAACTATAAAATTTTCCCAATCAACTTTGAACCTTATGCTTTATCGATAAAATTGAAAATCTATTAAAGAAGTTTGACAGATTGTAGTAGTTTGATTTGCTAGCGTCTGTACCTACGTTTACATAACACAACAGGATCATTCTCACGAGTTCCACCAGCAATTAGCACGGCTGTATTCCCCGTATTTTGGGTATAAGTGTATATTTTAACCGATATACCAAATTATCCGGACGTAAATCCACGCTCTGGGCTGCTATAGAGAATTTCTTACGAAAAAACCCCAATATAAGAACCCGTTTCACCACATTTCTTCAGAAAAAAAAGAAGTCAACGGTACTGCTACAATTATTATTTTCTGTTTATTAGTTTCCTTTGTTAGTTTTCTGAATAATAAAAATTAAACACTGCCAAACAGTGAAGCTTAGGGTGTCTATTGTTATTTATGGTGTTGGCAAAGTGTATATACTCAATCCGTTGTATTATCAAGAGCGTTATTTACTGAATTACGAAGTGAGGGGTTAAAATCCAAGGAAATCAACTCCGGAGACGACAATAGATCGTTCTGGTAACGTGCAAGACGATGTTTATTTTATATGCACGTGTTTCTGAAATAATAAAAAAAATATTTTCTTTCGGCTAATAGTAATAGCCTCCCCGACCGATTTCGGTCATGGTGGCCAATCTCAACGGAGATTAGCGAAGTACGCAGGAGACATTATAGTGCACAAGTGTGCGCGCAGACACAGGTGCACTCCCTCTTCCCTCACTCTCATAGTCCGATGGGACGGCAATCCGACACGACCGGAGAGAGATCAGGCGCAGGACCAGCGGCTTAATTTGCTTTCCGAGGCACGGGGGTATCACACCACCAACTTGCAAACTCCGGGCTGTTACTCGAAGTAGGGAATCGAACCCAGGACCCCACGCTCAGCAGCTCAACTCGCTCAGAAGCTCTTTCGGCTAGAGACAAGTGTATTCTATCCCAAATGTCCATCTGTGCTGAGGTCAAGGATGATGTATTTTTCTCCGCGGCTGCGGTCTCCAGCCACGAAGTATCTAATGTGTGTTCCAAAAGTATCAGATAAAAGTGTAAACAAACCCTGTTCAGGTTAAATTCTTACGCAATCACTCACTAAAGGAAATTAGTAACACATTCGTCTGTATTTAGAGAGTTTCAACTTTATAATACACTATTTTTATCAAAAAAAAAATTTTTTTAACAATATTATTCTCATAAATTTACGACGGAAATTGAGTTTACAAAAAATAAAAAGCTTCTTTAATGTGATTTAAAATTAGAATTACGGGTTCAAATGTTCAAATATTTCAATCAAAGCACTCAATTTATCACTGGCACTACATATTGGCATCCTTAGGTACGTTTTCTGGTTCAATTTGTTTACATTTTCATCAGATACTTTTGAAACAGATAATAGTAACCTATACATCCGTATTGAAATAAAATGGAGTGTTGTACTCACCACTCCCAAACCCTTAAACTCTTGTCATCTGACGTGGTAACAAATCTTCTGTTCTCGTCCACGAAGGTGATTGTGTTGACGGCGCCCAAATGTCTGTCGTACTCTTGAACTATCTCACCGCTCCGGATGTCCCACTGTTGGGCAAACAATAATAGAATTTAGTAATGTAGGATTCGTTGTGTCTCAGATCCATGACTACAGCCAACTTCTGCGGCCGAGGGCGAAATTGAAAACATGCGACAAATCGCTAAAAATCAGCTGTTCCCTACATTTATGTTCGCATAACTCGTCAAAATGTAGGGAACAGTTGATTTTTTTTCGCTATTGCGTTGACTGACTTTCTGACTGAAGACTGGTTGTCAGACTTTCGGGCTTCTGATTACCCGTAACGACTGTCAAATATCCACGAATGACAGCCGGGACCAACGGCTTAACGTGCTTTCCGAGGCACGGAGGGGTCTCGGTATGTAAAAATGATCACCCAACCCTAAACCAACCGCGGAAAGCGTAGCTTAACCTGATCGATCGAGCTGTGCGGCTGTTATTATTTAGCCACGGGCCCCTCCCATAGCCACGGGCCTCTCTATACCATAGACATATTTTGTTTATGAAAAGTAAAGAAGGGAAGTTGAGCGTATCATTCGCCCTGAAGTGGTAGGCCAGTAATACGTTAATGATCGATGAAACCTCTACAGTATTATAAACGACTAGCACTTCGCCCGCGACTTCGTCTGCGTGTATTCGTGACAAATTTCAAATTTATTAACTCAAGCAATAAGATTTTTCATGCAAACAAAATCCCCCCTTTTCACCCCCTTAAAGGTCGAATTTCCAAAAACCCCTTCTTAGTGCTCCCCTACATAATAAAAGGAAGCCGTATGCAAAATTTCACGTTCCTAGTCCTTGCAGTTTCGGCTGTGCGTTGTTTAGAAGTATTATTTATTCTAGCTCATACTCACACAAATAATCTTCTTGTCGGAGGTGCCGGCCACGAAGAGGTTCTGCTTATCCTCGTCGGGGTTAAACTTGACGCAGTAAGGTACCTTGCGAGACGTAAACCGCGATATACATTCGCCAGTCTCTGTGTCCCACAGCTTAATGTAGCGGTCGTAGGCTGGGAGAGAGCAAGATTTAATTAGTATATGGGGTCGAGACGGGCATAGTACAGAGGCCAGCACATCAAGCTACCCCAATCTGTCAAATTTTCCCAACTGTTTATGAACCTTATTACTTTGTGTTAAAGTTGAAAATCTATCAAAGAAATTTGACAGATTCTGGCCTCTGTACTTGTGACGTCATAGTAGGTTCATCGTTCCAAAAATGGCACGCCTTTTTTTTTGAGGATGGGATATCATCAAATGAGCCCTCCCGCTCTGGGTGGAGCAGAAGGGAGTGTCAGACTCTTACTGACTAAAACCCAACCGTGTTCCTTCCTTAGCCCTTTGTGTTCCGGGGTAGCGGTAACCCTTTCGGACAATCCCGCTGCCCCGGCAGGCTTCGGCCCTTTCGGGCCCCTTCCTTGGTGCTGACATCTCTTTGAGGCGCGCGTGCCAAAAATCGCACCAACTTACGTACAAAAATCGTAAGCCGCCACTTTCGCGCTCAGTCCTGTGTACTGCTGCATGGCTGGGTGAGCGTGAGTGAGAAAGAGTGCTTGTGACATCATAGTAGGTAGTCAAAAAAATGGAACGCTTGGTTTTCGTACAGATCATGATACCTGCGTTATCTAGGTTTATCTATATCTGTGGTGTGCACAATATCACAAATACTAACCAGCGGATAAGAATTTATCTCCAGTATTGTTGAAGTTAACATCTCTAACAGCTTGCCGGTGACCGAAGTATGTTCTTATGCAGCGACGGTCGCCGTACACCTCCCATATCTGAAACAGAGAGCAATGTCTATTAGAAAAAAACCGGTCAACCGCGAGACGGGCTCGCACACCGAGGATTCCGTACAAATTTGTGGGTAAGTAACTAAAAATCTACGATTTTCGGATTTTTTTATTTGATTGTACTACATGACATTCATCATCATCATCATCATCATCAGCCGAAAGACGTCCACTGCTGAACAAAGGCCTCCCCCTTAGACCACCACGCCGAACGACAATCCGCCACTTGCATCCATCGGTTGCCCGCGACTCTCACGATGTCGTCGGTCCACCTAGCGGGAGGCCTGCCTACGCTGCGTCTTCCAGTTTGTGGTCGCCACTCAAGAACTTTTTTTCCCCATCGGGTATCAGTTCTACGAGCGATGTGACATGACATGACATTGCTTCTTACTTTCATGATTCTAGGTCAACGGGAAGTACCCTATAGGTTTTGATTCCGGAACATAAACGCCCGTATCTATTGATTACGTTGACTTAAAGTTTGATTTTTTCATTGCTTCAAAGTATTGCAGTCCTGTGTATTTGATATTAATTTCAATTCAATAACTCCACGCTTTCCTGAGAAAAAGGGTCTTAAGAAATGGACAGACAGACTGAAAACGAAGTGATCTTATAAGGTTTCCGTTTTTTCTTTTGAGGTATGGAACCCTAAAAATGAACACAGAAATGACGAAACAAAAAGATGGGTTCTTTGTACCAATATTCAAAAAATAACATCGCGCCTGTATTTCTCAAAGTGGTAGGCAGAAGTGTATACACCCATTCTGCTTATTATGAGTCCCATGTAAGGCAAGACTTTTGCCATTCAATGGGCACAAATCGAGACTTTGGTCGGATTAAAATTTGAAATAAAAGTAAGAAGGAAAATAAACTTATTTGATCCAGGCTAAGGCATAAAAAAACACACATAAACCTTAGTTATAATTTCTGAATGTAAAACACCAATTTTTTTTTTTTTTAATAGAAACGTTGCCCCACACTAGGAATTACTCCTGTATCGTGGGTGCGTTTACAAACATTTAAACTCACATACACAAACAGCCAGACCCGGAACAACTACTTGTAGGTCATACAAATATTTGTCCCGTGCGGGAATCGAACCCGTGACACGCAGCACAGTAGTCAATCGCTTAACCACTCCTACCCTAATGGAACTTTGTGCAAAACAGGCACCTTATTCTCGATAGTTTCTAAGAAAGTATTTGTTAATAAAGGTCCCAGCACATTACCTTAACCCTACAATCCATGCCCGCAGACAGCATGAGATGCGCAGTGCCCGGGAACCAGCGCACTGTGGCCACGCCCTTCGTGTGACCCTTCCACGTGTAGATGTGGGCCTGCAAGGAACAGTACATCATCATCTGCCTAGCCTTTTCCCAACTATGTTGAGGTCCGCTTCCAGTCTAACCGGATGCAGCCGAATACCAGTATTTATTTATCTATTTATTTCAGGCATCAAGCCCCATATAAACACACAATACAATGCACTGCAATGCAATGCAATTATGCTGTCGCGGACTTTTTTTAGAACTTTTAAGGGGGAACAATTCCGTCATACATTATTTTTGCGTAACTTTAACCGTTTACGCAGCGCACGCAATGGAAGCTCACAAAAGGAATAAGTTTTCCCGTTTTTGCTACATTTTTCATTGGTGCGACGCTCCTATTGGTCTTAGCGTGATGTTATATAGCCTACCTATAGCCTTCCTCGATAAAAAGACTATCCAACACAAAAATAATTTTTAAAATCGGTCCAGTAGTTTTGGAGTTTGGAGAGAAAGATGATCACCCATCAACAGACCAACCGCGGCAAGCGTAGCTTAACGTGGTCGATCGACCTGTGCGGCTGTTATTATTTAGCCACGGGCAAGGGACAGTACACAGAATTTATTATGTGAATAATGATAATGTACATTTATAATGATGATTGTATAGAATCTAGTTTTTCTAACTGAACAGACAGCTGTGCTGCTGGGGAGTTTGTTGCGCCACTTCTTCCCAGCTAAGCACCAGGAAGTGGTGAAGGGCGGCCGTGCCGGGGAACTGCTTTGTGTAATTTTGGTATTTAAAAAGTGCTGACTCTCAGCCTAGTTTGAATAAATGACTTTTCCTTTTTATCAGACTTTTCATTCATTGCTATTCTGTAAAAATCTCCCCGTGAAAACTAAGGTGAAGTGAGCTGTCATTCCACCTGATGTAAGGGATTGCCCCTATTGATTTCATGCTCACTTCACCTAAGTTATCACGGTGAGATTTTTACAGAAACGATAGGCTGTTTTGTCTATTTCTCACTTCTTGATTTTGACGTGATGTCAAAAAAATATGTTTTAAAAGCAGAACCTTATTTCAGATACCTTGCAAACTAGGTCTTCAACCAAATATTGCAAAAATGGTGTTGGACAAATAATGCACAGGTGATATTGTACAAATAATACACAGATGATATATATTGCACAAATAAATGCATAGATGATATTGCACAAATAATACACAGATGATATTGCATAAATAACACACAGATGATATTATTGCACAAATAAAAATGCATTGATGATACTCCACAAATTATGCACAGATGATATTGCACAAATAAATGCATAGATGAGATTACACAGATGATATTGCACAAATAAATGCACAGATGATATTGCACAAATAAATGAATAGATGATATTGCACAGATGATATTGCACAAATAATGCACAGATGATATTGCACAAATAAATGCATAGATGATATTGCAGAGATGATATTGCACAAATAATGCACAGATGATATTGCACAAATAAATGCACAGATGATATTATTGCACAAATAAATGCACAGATGATATTGCACAAATAATGAACAGGTTATATTGAACAAATAATCCAGGGACGATAATTATCATGAAACACATACCTTAGGTAGAAAGCACTTATCAGGCGGTGTGTCACTTCGCAGCTGTGTCTCACTGCGCGGCGGAGTAATCCACGACCTGCCCTGATAGTCTGTCGGGTTGTCAACTGAAAAAAGACGGGAAAATGTTGTTTATGAGGATTTTTATGCATATTGATTTAAAACTTGCTGAAATATTACTTTATACATTTTAAATACAACCCGCCAAATACGAGTCATCCCTGCATCGCACGGTTTTTATGACTTGACTTCATCTAATTGTCTTTATTAACAAATCAAATGTCAATTATTCAAATTAGGCTGAGAATCAGCACTTTTCGAACGAAAAAATTACAAAAGACAGTCCCCCAAAACGCCCGCCCTTTACCACTTCCTAGTGTTTTCGCTCTTTTAATTGAATTATAATATGTAAGTTTAATATTATTGTATTATACACATAAACCTTCCGGAATAGATTCACACACATATACACACACCCTCACTCACATATACACACGTCAAAACAGAATCACATAAATTATTGCAGCGGTAGAACGACACTGTCCATTAATTGTTGTAATAGTAATAGTGGATAAAAATTTTCTGGCCGAACACTGTTTCTCAAAATACAGGTTATCACCTAGTTTGAGAGGCAGGGTTTTAAACATTTTGCTACAGATTTTACAACAAAACCTAACATAAATTTATATAACTTGCTACCCATTGATTCTGTAACTATCTGTATATTTTTTTTTTTTATGAATAAACAAATTATTATTATTATTATTATTCTCAAAATGATAGTGAAAACCGCATCATATTCGTAGTAACGTAGTTTAGAAGAACAATGGAGACAAACACGACAAGTGACTTTATTTTATACTATTAATGGATGTAGTTGCTAGTAGATAAGAGACAGTTATGACTAAGGAAATCATTACGTTGGTAACATCAAAGGAAATATTCATGGGATGTAATCTACAATGTGTAACGTTAAATGCGCAAAACCTCACACGCCTCAATTAGATCCTAGCATTACTTCATGCATTCAAAATTGAGTCTTATAGCCTTAAAATAAGACTTAATTTTCTTTGGCTCCATCGGCGGGTAGTATGCCAACATACATAATTTTTGAAAAAAAAAAACATATTTTAAAAGTCACTGAAATCGATTCAGTAGTCAATTATGAACAAACTATTTTCAGGTAAAAAAAAAATAGGTATATAAAATTCAAAGTCCTGACTGACTGATATATCAACGCACAGCCTAAACCGCTGGTCCTACGGATCATGAAATTTGGAGGGTGTGTTCTTTATGAAGAGTAGTTATCCACTAAGAAAGGGTTTTTTGAAATTCCACCCCTTTTTTTTTTTTTTTTTTTTTGTGGATGGGAAATCATCCAATGACCCCTCCCGCTCTGGGTGGAGCAGAAGGGAGTGTCAGACTCTTACTGACTATAACCCACCCGTGTTCCTTCCTTAGCCCTTTGTGTTCCGGGGCAGCGGTAACCCTTTCGGACAATCCCGCTGAGATTCACTTCACGTTTCACATTTCTATTTGCAACATCCCTATTCTCAATCAATCAACTCTGTCTATCGCCCACCCCTAAGAGGGTGAATGGGTGGACGGTGAAATTTCACGCGGAAGAAGTCGCGAGCAGAAGCTAGTAAGAAATAAAACTCACTATGGAATATAGATTTCTCCTCCAAAGGTTTGTCATCATCAACTTTGCCTTTCTTCTGTCTTTTGGCGACTATCTCTTGTAATTCTTTAGCCTCGTCACCTTCTGGCCTCATTATCCTGAAATCATTATAAATTATGCTTACCACACATGTTCAGTATAGAGAATGAAATCTCGAGTCATTAGGGGCCATTCAAGTATTACGTAAGCACTACATGGGGGATGGGGGGGTCTCGATGGTGATTAGGTCAACAGTATTTATTTTATTATTTTTCGGATTTTCTACAAAATTTTGTCGATTTTGGTTTGAACACATACAGCAACCCTATTTGTCTATGCTTGAAAACGAAACGCATAGAACTGCTGCTCAAGAATCAATAAAGAAATCAAAACACGTTGAAAAATGCATGTACCAATGTTTACGTAAGCATGGGCGGGTGGGGGTAAGAGTTTTGCTTACTTTTGCTGACGAGGGGGAGGAGGGGGTTAATAATTGCAAAAAATCTTACTTAATACTTGAACGGCCTCTTAGTCGAGATTCATTCTCGTGGGAAGTTATCTCGTTCGATATATCAACCGTATTGGGCGATGTTACGAACGAGATTTTGATATTGAGTGGGCGCTACAGGGCACACAGCTTCTTAAAAAGCTATTTTCTAAATAATAATAATATTATAGTGTGATTGCCTACCTCTGTTCACCCACATATCCTCCCCAGGGTCCAAGGAACCCGGTGATATCCTCAGGGTTGTCATTCTTGGTCCTCTTCTTTTTGTCAAGGGGTCTCTTTTTAATTGTCTCGAACACTGACTTCCCTAGTGCTTCCTCAGGGGGCGCCACCATTGCTGATACTGTAAATTGAAGTAAAAGTTTATTATTCACTAGCTTTTGCCCGCGACTTTTTCCATGTGGAAGTCAACTATATGATAAAACATATCATATAGAACTCGACAATAGTGCAGCTTTCTATCAGTGAATGCATTTTGTAATCAGATCAGTACTTCCAGAGATTACCTACCTCTTACAAACTAACAAGTTAAACAATTGTACAGTCACTAAAGGAGATAAGTAACCAGGTTCATCGGATACTTATATTTGAAATTTAATAAGAAACTGATGCATTTTCGATTTTTTTTTTTTTAATTTTAAATTTAGAAAATTTTATTTAATAAATGGAAAATGAATAGTTCATTTACCAAATTAAATTTCATTAAAAAATATCAATAGGTTTCTTACTAAAGGAGATCGGACGGGGGTGGCCCAAGTGGCGTCTGAGCATGACGATTATATCATTTGAAAGTTCATTAACTAAGCTTACTTTTTTTGTATGGGTGCAAAAAAATCTAACCTGGGAGAAAAAAGTTATACTGTATTTTAAAATAGGTACTCATATAACGAGCTATTTTCAACTCATCATCAGACTATAGTATATAGTATTTTACATGGAGCGACTGCCTATCTGACCTCCAAACCCAGTTGCTGGGTAATCCGATACCCTTGGTAAGACTGGTTGTCAGACATTCGGGCTTCTGACTACCCGTAACGACTGTCAAAGATCAACGAATGACAGACGGGACCAACGGCTTTACGTGCTTTCCGAGGCACGGAACGGCAGTATGTAAAGATGGTCACCCATCCACAGATCAACCGCGGCAAGCGTAGCTTAACCTGATCGATCGCCCTATGAGGCTGTTATTATTTAGCCACGGGCCCCTCGGATCGAGCTATTTTCAACGATTTATTCAATTAAATATATTTCTTTTAACTTAATAATAATTATTAAGTTAAAAGAAATAGATTTGTTTGAATAATACTATGTTTTTGAAAAAGTATTTAAGTGTTTGAATAAAACTCTGTATCTGAGAAAGGATTAAAAAATCCAATCATTGAAAAAGCAAACATAAAATAACCGACTGTACAATATATTTCATCGTAAGTACTTTAACTGAACTAAACTAACAATATAAATTGTCAAACGCTGCAGGATGTTCTATGCTCTCGAAAGAGCCCACCCGAGATACCACACTACGCTCATGATGTGGGCGCAACATCCCACTGTTCTTTTCCCTATGATACAACTACAGTAATAATGTTGAATACCCTATAACCCTTCCTCCTCCTTATACATTATATAATATGTATAATATTTCTTCAAACTCACGTGACGTGACTGAATGCGACTTCACAATAGTATCAAGCCATTTTGCTCCATTACAAAACGCTCAAGATCTGCGGGTGGTTGTTAGTCTCTAAAGACTTCAATATGGTAAATACCACTTCTCGCATGCTCGCTATAATAGCTCCGAGCCAGTTTGAGTTAGTATATGCCAATGGCAAATAAAATCAGGTCATCCTGTGTCAATCGCGGAAAGCGAGCCAATTCCGGAATATTTCCTGAAATGCTCTGAAAACATAAGTACACGTTCTTTATTCAGGTTTTTGGCGGTTACGTATTCTGCTAAGTTATTAGGAGTGTTTGTTCGCTGGTTAATGATTGCGATGATGCTGGAAGAGATTTCTTATGAAATAAGCATCACCTTGTACCTATTTTTCTGTTCTGTTTTTTTTTTTTCTTGTCTGTTTATATATGTGTGTACATAAATGTTAAAATATATAAATAAGCTCTCGGCATAGTATTTTTCTACCGGAGGGTGGAAAGCATTTATAAGCGCTGCTGCTATTTAAAGTTTGGCATCAAGTGCTTTAGGGTTATATTGACATAATCTTGTCTCAAAAGTTTATAGTCACGTTTGAAACGGCCAATGACTGCTTCGACAACCCAACGGCAAATATTAACTTTTCTTGATTTGTTTGCCTGCGGTGTCGTTAGTTGGGTTTCGTTGTGACTCTTCTATTCGGAAATTGCCGTTTTAAACCCAAAAGTGTGTAAGTCAGGCAATACATCCCGAAATTCCTGATCTAATATAAACATATCACCCTCCCTGAAAAAGCAATGAAAAACTCCATCTTCATCATTGATTATTTCTTGTGTTATTATTACAGCATCTGATTTGGTGGCAGGATAAGCATTTTTGTCTCTTTTCTAATGTTAACGCTAAAAATACCAGGTGTATAGTTTGTTTCTTTCTCATGTTGGCGCAAAAAATACCACATTGGGTTTGCGCTAGGCATACGCGTTACTCGAGCGTGTGACCGACGTGAACGCCGCGTGGCGCCGCGTCCATGCTGTGCACACGCGCGCGTTGGTAGAGCGCGACGTGCGCGCCGCGTCGGTCGCACGCTCGAGCAACGCGCCCGGCGCACGCCCAATGTGGGAGGCTTTGTGTTAGGCAACATCAAACATACCATATCGGGTTAAAATAAATAGATTTAATTGATAGATAGTACAAAATAACCTGATATATTAAGATTATGTAATATACGCAGTAACATTTTTCTCCCAGGATAGATTTTTTTGTACCCATACAAAAAAAGTAAGCTTAGTTAATGAACTTTCAAATGAAATAAGAGTCATGCTCCGACGCCACTTGGGCCAGAGCCCATACAAAAATGTCCGATCTCCTTTGTCTTTATAAAATAAGTTTAGACTGTATTCTTTTCTCAAAGCCTGCTCTGTCATTTCAGAGTTTACCAAAGAAAGAGCTTTCAACTATAATCTGTTTGTCTCTTTATTTAGTGCCACTGCTTATCATATGGTTTGGAACTCTGACAAGTAGCAGATATTATATCTAATGTCCCATTGAAGCTTTGAAGCCTATTGCCCATTTCCAATATTGTTTTTTATTTTTTGGCTCTTCTTACTTACATTCTATCACTATGTTATAAGACTTTATGTAATTTATAATAGGACGTAGTTATGCAAATTGCAAAAAGGATCCAACCCACAACATGACCGAAAATGAGTTAAGTATACCAAACTGCTCGTCAAGGTCTATATTTTCGATTAGCAAAAACAATCCAAGTAAAATACGAATTTTTAATGTCAAAATATTCGTATTTTACTTGGATTGTTTTTGATAATCGAAAATATAGACCTTGAAAAGCAGTTTGATTTACTTAACTCATTTTCGGTCATGTTGTGGGTTGGATCCTTTTTGCATGACTACGTCCAATAAGTATGACATGTTACATGTTTTGTTTGGTATGTAAGCATCCTATCATCCCATGCCTATGCAATTACTTATACTTACATAGTATAACGCCGAAATGTCTGTACGCGCATAACTTCCAAATGACTGCACCAAATTGGATAATTGCTGTCTTTGGTATTGCCAGGGCAAGGTTTGTATGAAAGAAAATTTCGGAAATTCGAAAAAAAAATTGCACTGTTCGAAGCTGGGATGGGCCGCTAGTACCTAAGCATAATGCTAAGTATGTCCAATGAAATCTTGGGGATTTTTCTGTTTTAGTCTATGCATTCCTGTTCTATCTAAGATATGGCTTGCCAAGATGTTTGGGTAACGATTTATTCTTTCTTTATATGACTTGATGTAGGTTTTCATTTCTTCTTTGACTGTAAATATTTCCAGATTGTGATGTAGAGCTTTATTCTGTACAACAGTAATTGCACACTCACCTACTATAGCATCCCCACTCCCTGTATCACCATCCGTAGATGGATCCACAGCATGCCCGTAACTTGTAAATGTTCTCCTTTGATTTTCAAACTGGAAATCACTAATATGTGCCTTCTCTACATAACCAGATAACATGTTTCTATTAGCCTTCATTTGTTGTGTTTGAAACGGATTTTCTGGTCCGAATGAGGGAGCAAAGAGTTCTTCATACTTAGGATTGTGCATTAACTCTTGACTGTTTGGTAATAATACTCTTGTGTCATCACTGTTCTGAAATAGAAAAATTACATAATTGTTATTGAAATGTTAAAAGCCGGATTCATATTGCTGTGTTGTGTTGTGTCGTGATGCCTTCTGAATTTCTGATGCAGTAATAGCCAATCAAAAGTCAGTGTGATTTGACCTAGTCCTGAACAGATTCGTTTGACTGATGTATCCCGAGTCATAACACAACACAGTAATGTGTCTGTGGATTAACACTTGTAGCCTCATTAACATAATCTGCATGGTCCTCACATGATCTGATTCTGACCAAAATTATGTCTGGAATTTAAAAGAGACTGTGTCCTCTGAGTTTGTTACAGTGTTTCTTAGAGTAGTTTCATAGGAAACACTGACCTCATCTAGTTTTTAACCTTTTGAACGTCAAACAAAATCTTACCCTGGACGCCAACGTCACAAATATAAGACAAAATACATGTCGCACCGTATTATGAAATAAACAATTTAATCATTACTTTTGTGTGTTTTTATTTTAATGAAGGTCATTTGACAGAAAAAGTGGCCTGGCGTCAGGGGTGCAGCGATACATTTATACTCTGGCATTCAAAAGGTTAATTAGTGATGTGTATACCTGTGTTAGAATAAACCTACATACAGAAAAATAAATATTTATTATTATTATTTTGTTAGACACACTAGCAGATAATTAGAGTGTGTGTATCATATAGCTTGGAGTTATTTAGCCTGTCCAGTTGATTCTTGAATTCTTATTTATAGTATTAATTTATTATTTATGTACACACAGTGAAATACAAATACATAGGGATACAACATAATTATAATTTGAGTACAAAGGTGCTGCTTGTTATAGGTACCTAATAACTTTGTTTTTAGACACAATATGACCAAGAGGTGCTGATTTAAAGAGTAAAATGTGTTTAGTATGTTGTTTTAGTCAGGACAAAATCTGTTAATACCAATTGTGCATCAGATAGGCCATAAATTTGATGATTATTGATTACTCACAAACTAACCTTATTGGTTTGTAAACATACGAAGTATACCATATTTACCCCCAATGCAAGTATTATTGCTACTAAACCACAAAACCACCTAGAAAAATGGTCAACTTGAAGAATTCTCAAGCATGTAACAGTAAAAACATAGGAGGAAATATGTAACACATATTGTTAACGAGTTATATTGTTTTTTTTTTTATTTTAACTTTATAGAGATACTTACTGTAGGCATAACGACAGGTGCTGCGCATATTTGCATTGATTTAGCTACGGAGAAGTTAGTATCAACTGGTTTCAGATGCGCTAGTAACTTTTCGTTGCTCTCTCCTTTGATAGTCTCGGTTTCATTATCTTCTTCGTCCTCAGAACTACTACCATAGTTTTGTATGTTCAACATTGTTTTGAGCGTCTATTTAGCTTAATTCTTTTTTATCCGACTAATTTGTTCATAGCAAAACAATATGCAAAGTTGCAAAGTGCGAGTTATTTGACAGTAGTGACAGTACGACTAAGCGTTTTGGAACGTAAATGTCATACAGACAGAGATAAAAGATTTTTTTTTTTTTAAATCGCCCAATGGGCAAGAGATAAAAGATGTGCATTCACGACTTTATAGCTAAAGATATCAAACTTGTGAAACTGGAACGCTGTTTTCCTGTGACAGCAATAATTCGTTCGAAAACTCACTAAAGACAAAAAAAAATACATAATCAAAATCGGTTCAGCCGTTTGAAAGCTACGATGAGTACGATGACACAGACAGACACACAGATACACTCGTCAAACTTATAACACCCCTCTATTTTTGTCGGGGTTTAAAAATGGGGACTAGAAATTGTGATTTACTATCCAATCATTCTCTTGACAGTGCAACATAATTATCTTTTCCTTCCATGATTCTCTAGGTATTAGTCTTCATCTCAGTATTCATCCCCTTTATAGCCATATCATCTTTCACACAATCCATCCATCCTTTCTTTGATATTTCACTACTCCTACAGCTTTTACATTCATACAAGCCATAAAATAAAAAAATACATACATAGCAAACGTATCGTAAGATTTATCATTCGAGTAAACCAAGAATTAGCTAAAATATCCAAAACAATTTCAGTAAGCTATTTTCAAAGATAGGTAGCAGTAACAAAAATGCCCACTTATACATATTGAAATCTTTACAAACTACAAACTAAAATGCAATAGGGTCTATGAAACTAAACATCTGTAAAATAAATAAAGTTACAAAATCAAGTTGGTATCAATAAGACTGTTTAGAATATACGAATTTTATTTTTATTTTTTTTTAGTTTTTGACATGAAACCATCTGTCACTCGCTGTCACTCGTTGCTGTACCAACCGTAATACCAACCAAACGCCGCAAGAAATCTATTCAAGTCAGGTGACGAGCCCTTGTCACATTCACATTATTTCATAGAAAAACAATAAAAATCAAGAAAAACCTTAATCATGACGATGAGCGCGCTAGCAATGAAGGGAAAGCTAATCAGCGTCATCGGAGACGAGGTAAGAAAATCGTGCAATCGTTAAGGCCATGTCGCTGTTTGACGAATAAATATAAAATCACTCAAGTTTTCATGCAATTACTGCGTTATTTACGCTAGAAACGTATATCTGATTCCAGGACACCTGTGTCGGTTTCTTGCTGGGCGGGATCGGTGAAATCAACAAAAACAGACACTCAAACTTCATGGTGGTGGACAAAAGTAAGTGTTGGTTTCTTACTACCAGAAAACAAGTTAATTCATATTCCAATAGTTCTATAATTTAGTTATTTTTAATCCCTGTAAATAAACTCGGATAAACCTAGAAGCAAGCTCAGATAAACCTAAAAGGAACCTAGGTACAGCTGTGCTGTGCTGTGTGTGTGTGTGTTAAAGCTGTACATTTCACCGAAGATTTCAATTTTACAAAATATATATTCTTCGTTGCTTTCACAGTATTCTGTGAAGTTCCGTAAAATTGCTCATTTATAAACTACTATAGAAAAGGTCAATTTCATCAGTAATGTTAAGAATCATTAATATTTTGTGAGAGTAACATTTACTATGTTTGAGACAACCTCAACAAAGTTTTTGTTTTTAAAAAAGGAAAGGCAAATTTAGGTCACTTTAACTTTGCCTAAAAAATGTAGTCCAAGTGGTGATGTGATCAAGGCCTAACCACAACTAATAAATATTTTGTGAAAAAATATTTAAAAGCTGTTGTAAATTAAAAAAATTGCGAAAAATGGACATATACTTTCAATTTTATATGTTTTTATGAACAGCCCATTATGGCATACACAGTACACTTCATAAGTGTCTTTAAAATGTTATGATAGGCATGCTAATTAGTATTGCAAATCCTATATGTCATCTTATTTAGATAAAAAGATGATTTATTAGCTTCCGACCAAGATCATAAAAAGTTAAATGAAATTCAGTTTTTCAAAACAGTTATCAAAGAAAAAATATCATACACTTATTCAATTTTCTTTTGTCCCAATATTATTATTTACCTAGTAATGTCAATGAGATAGATGACATAGGCCCATATTACAGAATGTCAACGTCAACTCAAGCATTACTTAAAACTAGATTCCATCCATTTGATTGGTTGAAACTAGTTTTAAGTAATGCTTGAGTATTGAGTGACATTCTGTAATACGGGACTTAGTGAGGATGGCTGGAACAACATGCACTAGACAGGCAAGAAACAGGAAGAATTGGACGGGATTTGAGGAGGTCTTTGCCAAAGGGCACACAGAGACTCAGAACTGATATTTAAATGTTTGTACTACAGCTATTACTCTGAAAAAAGGCTATAAATAAAATATCAATGTTAACTATCTCTGACAGACATGATGAATTGTTGATGGAATTAGTTTGAAACAAGATAAGTTCTTTTGTTTTGTTTTTATTTAAAAAAAAAGACATAAAAATCCTCCACTTGACTGTTCCTATGTTCTCATGGTTGCAAGCGCCTGCAGACTTAAGCATAAGATTATTATTAGAGGTATCCTAATAATAATCTTACTTAACATTAGTTTTTAAGTTTTCTTTACTAAACACTACTGTATGGATTGTGATCTGTAATAAAGATTATAGAATTTCTCAGTAGCAGGCCAAAGCCTGAATTGGTGGTCAGTAGATGACAATAAGCTCGCCCCCATGGAAGAACATGGAAGTTAAACATTTTTTTTTTTTACTTAGCCTACCCGATCCCACTGCTGAGCAAAGGTCTCCTCCAAATCCTTCCAGGGATCCTTTGCCAAAGCCACCTCGAACCAACTTTTTTCAGTTTTTAGTAGGCCAGTTTGTAACTTGTCTAAATTACAATAGCCTAATCTCAACTGCTCATCACCTTTTACAAAACATTGATTTTCCCGATGCAGGGACGTTAATTGTTTAGGAGTTCTCCTTCTAAAAACCAGTAGAACTGCATCTGATTGAGAAGTCACCATCAGCTCCACTTCACGATACGCATTGTGCTTAGCAACCACATTAAAGTACCTAATCGAATTGCAACCCGTGAAATATTTATTATTGAGTAGTTCCGATGGCCATCTGTGGTCTTCATCATCAGTTCCACTTCACCGAATGGTGCTTTCTGAGAGCAAATGTACGAGTTACTATGAAAAATACCCAAATCGCTATAGGTGTGCCTTCCTAATTTGAAGGTTTCCCTCGATTTCCATGGGATTCTCTCATCAGATTCCGATTTGGTGACAATGGGGGAGCATACCCTTTCAAATAAAAAAATCATTGGCGGAGTATTCGATGAACAAACATACAAACATCCGAACATAGTACCTCCTCCTTTTTGTAAAGTCGGTAAAAATGAAATCGAATCCTCCATTACCACAATCCACAGATACTCCAGTAAGCGAAATTGAGGAGTGCTTCAAACGTTTCATCAAGCGTGATGACATTGACATCATCCTGATCAACCAGAACGTGGCTGAGCTGATACGCTTCGTGATTGACAGTCACGTCGCCCCCGTACCCGCTGTGCTTGAGATCCCCTCAAAGGACCATCCGTATGATGCTAGCAAGGACTCCATCCTTCGACGTGCTAAGGTAAATATTTGACTTATATTTCCCTGTTTTTTGCCCGCTTGATGATCGGACATTATCCAACAGGAATATACTAAAGTCTTGCTATGTCCTAATCCAGGTCATGATCTGCCCGTGTAAATATCGCAAATCGCGAATCAGTGCGGTAAAAGAAAGGATTTTAATGCATGTCAACTGAACCCTCAAATAATCCCCCCCCCCCCCCGCAGAGTCGAGGCCTGTGTTCCAACAATGGGAACAATACAGGTTGATTTTGTTGTTCATAAATATTAGTTCTGTGCGATTGTATATTTGTGTAGCTTACAGATTTTTTTCGCGTAGCGCAACAGCCAATCGCTGAACCACTGCACCATTCGCGTCATCTGTTCACCCGTTACCCAGTCAGTTGGGTACTACACACAAAACTTGTTCGGGTTGGCCTGATTCGGCACAGCCGGGCGGCAAAATCTAATGTATATTATGCCGCCCGTATAGCCGAATTTATGAGCGAAATGTGCAGCATGCCATTAAACTCATCATTCTCTCTTTTTCTTTAATAACCGGACTTCTCTGTGGATGCCTTAATAAATTAAGGTCTCCAGCCAGGGCTCAAAACTTAAAAACTAACACGTTTGGCACGGACCTTGGCTTAGGGCGTCGCTGGGGGAGGGCAGCAAAGGACAGGCTGGATCAGATTGTCTCATCATTCTCTTGCCCTCATCCCAATTTATTTATCAAGGTCGATGCAGCATTGATCCATAGAACTATTCAATCTAATAATTTTTTCTTTGTTCCAGGGCATGTTCAACCCCGACGACTTGGTACGCTAAAACTAATTTATTGCATGATATCGTTGTCTGCGCATCAGACGGCACTTGTATATAAGCCAGCTGTGTACCAACGTTACAAACTAACTACTAATGTGACCATCCATCCACATCCAACCGTTTATTCACTTGGCAACATTTGACGCTCAACATTTTTCAGGCGCCGAAATGGTGATAATTTCTTGTCATAAAAGTGGTTGATTTAAAACTACTTTTGTTAATTCATGTCCATTAAAATAAAGGATTAAACTGCCCCACATATTAAAAGGGTAATGTGATGATTCTGAACAGGTACAAAAACAAGATTTTCTAAATGGACACAAAAACAAGATTTTCTAAAAATCTTCTTTTTCTTAATGTTGGTAGTCAACTACCGTGCGTCAATAGTCGGTGTCTCGTGAATACACGGCCTTACAGTTTTCAGTGTGCAATAATGCAATTTAGTTTTCAACTCAAGCAATTAACCAATACATTCCACTTCTCAGAAACATTTATTTTAACTGTTACGGCGAATGATCCCGTTATTTAATGTGATAAAATTATTGAAATATGTAAGGTTGGAAGTTCAGTAAAGTGGTTCGCACCATTCTCAAATATTTTGTCATAAAATTATCCAATAAATTAATAATAATATCTTCGGCATTAAATATTTTTTTATAAATGATTCCAATGCGACTTTATTGTGGTTCCAGCCTAAATTTACAGAGTATTAATCAATCATTTATTGTATAGATTTGTTGAACTTGTATTATAGAATATAAAATACCAGTTTGTTGTTTTATTTTTTGAGTTTTCAGTTTTTGAGTGATTGTTTGCTGCTTTAACTAACAAAGAAATAAATAGTGATAAGTTTGGTATTTAGTATTTATGGCATAAAAATTAAGCCAGTTAGCATAAAAATGTTCAAGCTTTTTTTCATTCATTATCTATAGCATTTGAAATATAGTTGAAAATAGCTTGCAAGTGATAGATAATTGCCATTTGTAAAAGTATTACTTTTGCTCGACTTGATTTGCTAACTGTACTGTCATCATAAGACTCGTGTTTATAATCACCACGGTTTTATTTGAAGCAGGCAGGCAAAGATGTAGGAACCGATGTTCACAATGTCTATTGGGCTTTTAGAACTTTGGAGCGAATTTATTTTCCAAATCCGAATGTTTTTGTATTTTTTTTTTAAAGTTGGCCACTATTTTTTGAAGACCATTACATTTTTATTTTAGTATTCTTTCTACTATTTATTTCGATGTTAATTAAGCAGTAGGTATTACATCCTACATCCATCCCATTACTTTTAACATAAGCATGTTCAGAATATGCGAAAAGTGTGGTTTTTCTTGCGACTCTTGGCATTATGGGTGTATTTCGGCTTTATGAACATAGAATAGTGCTGCGCTTTATGTCCAAAGAGAATTATTATTCCCTAGTGCTGTGTGTGTTATACGAAAAAAAAGTGTGGATTGTTTAATTGTCTATACTCAGTGTTTTATACTGTTGTTTTATTATTGGTTACTTTTGAGTTGTTCAGTGTGTTTTGTGAAAATCCGAGTGAGTACTCTGTTTTTATTTTGATAATTTGAATTGTTAAAAAAATACCTAAAAATAATGTTTTTTTTTTCACAGTCAACGTTTGGACAAGATAACTTCGTGAATTAACTAAAATATTCCAGGAATTATTGTTACAATTGGCCTCTTCATATATTTATATATGTATCTATAATAATATTCTTCTAATAAAACCACAGAATTTTTTTCTAATTAATTTTTATTTCAAAGATTATTAACAAGCTTACACTATAATACTATTCACACAAATATACATTATACAGTGCACACAACCATGTTAACGTAACAGTTAAAATAAATGTTGTGTAATATGTACCTATAAAAAACAAAATTGTAACAAATACTTATTTGGTATCAATAATAATGAGCTACTTATATACCCGTATTGAAAACGTCATGATTAGTTTAGAGTTGGGATAGAATAAATGATTAGATTGGTTATTTATTCATCAAAGTCAGCGACGTCATTTTCGGCCTTCTTGTGACCAACCCAGTCCCACTTGGAGTAGTGGAGCTTGGTCTTCTTGAACTTGGGATTCTTGGAGGTGATGCGGACGAAGATGCGCCTTCCGAAGAGTGGCTGCAGCTGCCTGAAGTTGTCAACGAGGGGCAGGTTCAAGTTGGAGAGGAGGCCGCGGAAGTTGTCCATCTATGGGGGGTAAAGGTCCTGAGTATATGCTGGATAAATTTAGAGAGGGTCGAATACTGATGCAGGTATATCTTCCTACCATGACGATGTGTCCAGCTGATTGAAGTGTCGTCAGGGCTTGATATGAATAAAACTAAACATTATTGCTTACCTGGAACACGGAGATGGGGAGGTAGTCGGAGAACACGACCCATGTGACGGCTTCGGCGCAGGGGGGGGTGGTCAGGGATCCCTTGTAGGTGTAGAACCTTTCGGCGTCAAGACCAGACAGGATAGAGGACAGAGAGAAGGTATGGGGCAGCTGCATGGAGGTGTTGTAGTTCTCGATGGCCGACAAGTTCTTGACAAGGGGGGTGAGGAGCTTGGCGTCGAACTCTACGACCTGGAACAAAATGGTGGTTTGTGAAGAGTTGTTTAAGAGGGCTATAATCAGATATAACTGATTGTAAGGAATGATCAGAATGAGGCAGTTTGCAATTCATGCAATAATTTTCTAAACCGTTTAAGCTATTCAGTTCCTTTCTTGTCAATCAAGGCATTTGTTTTTTTGTGGGTGGATCACCATCCTTACCTGGTAGAAGAAAGCAAGCACGCAAAGACCATCGGGATGCTGGAGAGCTTCAGCGAGGTTCCTGTACTTCTTGTTCCTGTGAATGATATGCATTTCCAAAGGCAGACGCATATCATTAAGAGTATGCTCGGAACCACGGTTGTTCTTGTCTCCCCAGTGGAAGTGGAGTCCTTCAATTTCGTACTCATTGTCCAGGGGTCCTCCGAAGATGTAGGGAAGGCGAAAGCCTTTTTTTTCTTCTTCGGAACTGTATTTCGGGATGGTGAGTGCAACTGGAAATTTATAGGAATGTTGTTAGGTGTAAGTCTTATTAGGTGCGAGTCCATTGCCCGGGCGCATATTCAGTCGTGGGTACGAGTGGCTCTAGATCACCAAGGCAGTCCTAGAGATAAGTTTTAAAACTGATGTATTTTTCTATTTAATGTCACTCGTAATTAATTATGGGTGCCCTTATTGGGTGTATAAATCCTTACCTGAATGTCCATTATTAGTGATGGTTAGGGGACCCGGCAGGGGGTTCTGGTAGCCGATGAGTTCCATGGCAGGGATCGAGATAGGGATAGCTTGGCGGGCAGCAATGGCGATGGGGGACTGTTGGCGGCCTCCGCAAGCGGGGTGGAGGACAGCCCAGCGCCTCTGATCGGAGGCCCTGTAGCCCCATCCGAAGACATAGGATACTGTGGAAGATAAAAGTGACCAGTGATGATTTTACGACTCGAGGCATACGAAGCGAACATGAGCGATCTGGTGAGTAGCTACCTCTCTTCCTTATACAGGGTTTCCCAAAAGGTTACGTAACTGGGAAGGGGGGTGATAGGGGTGGTCACAAAGGTCACCAGAAAAGAAAAAAAAAATAGCCCCACAAGGTGTAAAATTTTTAGTTTTTTTTAAACTTGCCATTTATTTTTTTAAATACCCCGAGGGGACTTATTTTTTTATTTTTCTGGTGACCCTTCTGACCACCCCTATCACCCCCTTTCGCAGCTACGTAACCTTTTGGGACATCCTGTATAGTGCCGAAGTAGGTAACAGTATTTATTATGTAAAAGTAGGTAACAGTGTTAAACTAGATACTTTCGTTGCCGACCGTACTATTCATGCGAATTTGACGTCATATTATTAACCTACACAAAAACTGTTCGAAGAACTTTAAACTATTTTGACACTTAACCCTCTCAATGCTACCCTGTAATTCCCAATTCAATTCTATTCGTTCCGCTGAAAAAACTCAAATGTTTATTTGAAGTTAAATGACTCAATGTTAATGTTCTCAGAGTATTGTTTCGATACAGGCATAGCATGATTATCAAAACATTCAAGATGAAGTAATATTAATTGAATTATCTCATGCCATGATGTTTTGATAATACTGCTATATTGTTACGCATTTCTTGCAGGTGACTTAATAATAAACAATATTAATAAATCGGTATTCGCATCCACAATATTTTTGATGTTTTCGATACAGCCGATCGATTCTGTAAAAATCTCACCGTGATAACTTAGGTGAAGTGAGCTATCAATAGTAGTGATCCTTAACATTTGAATGACAGCTCACTTCACCTTAATTTTCACGGTGAGATTTTTACAGAATAGCACTGCGCTCTGACACATGCATTAAGACTGTCAGATGAGCCATATTAATAATAAAGGAATTACTTAGGTAATCGTTTAGTTTTTTCAAATGGTCATTTAACCCAAACATACATTGATCGTTAGAGGCCATTAAAGCAAACGCAAAGGGATTACAAATTAGCAGATAATAAATAAAAAAGTCGTCAGTAATTTTTTAATCCAATGGCGACATATTAATTATTCTATCTGCGATCCGGAGTATCCTTTTTGGTTGTGACAATCATAAATTTTTTGTACAACAAGAATGCCGAATTATGCTAAACAGCTCATGCATAATCTATGTGTGAATGGTTATTTATTATATCGTAATTCACTTGCGATTTAGCTATGCATGTAGATTTATTTTACTGTCAACCAAACTGAGAATTAAATCAATATCAGAAATAGAGCGGGTTTTTAATTAATACATCGCTACTGAAACATGTCTATGTGCAATACGATAACACTAAACAAATAAAATTCCGTAGAAGTTAATGACCAAAAAATAATTATGTCAGTCGTTTCGATAATAGTTTGCATTTAATTATATTATATTATTGTAATTATACTATTATTACCGCGCGGTCGAACTAAACTGTTGGATAACGTCCCTCTGACGCGAACAATGCGCACACTAAATTTGGTAGCCGACAGAATAGATATTTTCTCATGTTCACTGAGCGAGTTCGCAAAGGTAACGTTACACGTGATATGTTCGTACTTAATTTGTAAATCTTATTTTATGTTTGTGTCCATGAACTGTTAATTTTATTAACACACATTTTTTTTGTTATTTTGTACTATCGAATTGGGAAACTAATGGTAGCGTATATATTTTGAATGCAATAGATGCCGATAGCTTTGTACATAATTAGGTGTTGAAATTAATATAACAATATTAGGTAAAACAAGACATTCTTAGATTAAATATGAGACAATATATCAGGTATAAAATAATATTTAGATAATAAAAACTTCAAAATTCCAATGGATGAATTAGAATTTAAAAAACACAAATAATTTTATGATGTTAACCCTATCAATGCGACATGCTTTTCAATAAAAAATAAAATGGGACGAGAGAAATCAAATTTGGCATGCAATAAACTAAAACTTTAATCAAATTACCCTTTCTTGTTGTTAGTGTGTTACTTAAAAGGGGAAGCAGAATTTTCTTATTATCCTTGTCATTTCTAATACGTTAGAGAAGGACGTATTGCTCTTTTTTTATAAAACCTGCTTAGAGCTGAACCTTTTTGTGTTGCGAAGTAATATGTATTTTTAATTAATAACATATAATTAATGCTCGGAGTAATATTGACGACGAATATAAAATCTAGTTTTTGTCGCAATATTATAATCTAGCGTGTTAACTGCATATATCAGCCGTTTATTAAAATATCCTTGCCCGTTGCAAAAACTTATCTCTTGTTAGATAAATTCGTGACTAGTGGGCCGAATTCCTTTGTAAATAAATATAACATTACATGCTTTTTTCACGATTTATGATCAGTGCATTTAGGAGAAAATTGATTTGACAAATAAAATTTGACCTCTGTTGGATTCTCTAACTTATATTTGAGGTCAAGTATGCAGATTATGTTTAGGTACACATGCTTAGGTGTTGCAATTTTGAATGCGATTGATTATGATAAAGGCCATATAGTATCGTGCGTGTATCGTTTTTGCATTTCTTCGTGTACACAATTTATTTCTGATTGTCATATGATGTTCCAAGTTATATTTACCATTAGAGAAAACGTCCTTCAACTGAGTTCGTTATTCTAGATCCAGCTTGTAATTATTTAGACTAGCTCGCGTGCTGAAATGCCACCATATGTGTTCGGCAATCTATTCTAGACAGGTGACTGGTCAACAGACCAGTCCCCATCCCTAGGTTTTCGTGCCTAACACAAATAACTGCGGATGTTATATTAAAATTATGGGTTGTGACATTTTTCCGTGTTCTAGTAATGTCAAATTAGTTCTCGCGATGAAAACCTTTAGTGAGATGGGAATTTCTTCCACGATTCAGTTCGTCAAGTGATCTTTACTATAGAATTGTTTTCAACAGCAAACACATGAGGTGTTGTTGATGTTTTGGCTTGCACATTTCAATTACTGTTTATTTTCCGCAATTTCAGTAGTAACTACAAGTTACTACTGAAATTTTGCGATAAAGATGATGTCCTTTTGCATTGCTAGCTGCGTAATGCATCATAGGTACGTAATGGTAAAATTTTATGAAAAATTACATGAACAATTTGCCAATTTTACCAAGACAAAACATGAGTCAATCATTGATGACTTGAAAGTCAATAAAAATGTAATCGCATTTTTATGGTCGGAAAACTGCTAGACACATTAAATGTAGAAGAAATGTAGTCCAAAACGTTATCAAAGGTGTTAATTAAATGCATTTTGATAATTAAAAGTATTTAAGTAACAAATTGTTTAGAGTACGTGGCCGAGACAGAATGAAGAGCGAATTATTTAAGTTTTGTATTCGCTAAGACAATGTTTGATCCGACTGTCGGATGTTTGTGCGATCCGGCGCACCAGAGGAAGAAACTGCGTTTTTCGCATGTTTCAATTACCTAGCTATCGATTAACTTCACGTGTTGTATCTATGTTTTATGATAGCCTATAATTATTCGGCCTCACTCCACTTTAGCTATATATTTTGAAATTATGAATCCATCTTGTAATTAAATTTAAATGCAGCCGATGATTGGCTGATAAATTTGTGTTTTTTAATTAACCCCGGTATTAATCCCGATATTTTTTTTACGGTTCGGACCTACCTCAAAAGGAAAAAACGGAACCCTTACAGAATCACTTTGTTGTCCGTCTGTCTGTTAAGACCCTTTATCTCGTAAACGCGGGGAGGTATCGAGTTGAAATTAAAACCACATACTCAGGTCTACAATCTCTTGAAGCTGTGAAAAAATCAAACTTCTAATTTAATGTAAAAAAAAGATACGGCCGTTTATGCCGCAAAAAACGTATATTTCGACACTCTCAAGGGAATCAAAATTTATAGGGTAGGTACTTTCCGTTAACCTAGTTTTATCCTTGTACATTTACTCAAATAATGGTTGTCTGTTACACATTTTTTTTTTTTATAATATATTGAATAGGTTCCATAATGATTTTTGATTCGATAGAGCACTCAATTATTTTTAATAAGTAATTATGTTAGCACTGTATTTTTTTAAATTATTAAATATAGGTAGGTATTATTTCATTCACACTTTAAAAACTTTAATAGATAATACTGATTTATAACTTTCAAAAATCACTTAAATTATTATTTTATTTTTTTTTTTAACTTACCGTTTACCGCCAAAATGGCGAAGACAGTAGTAAGCACAGCAGATCTCATGTTTAACTTTATATTTTTTTTGAGATAATATAAAATATGAGATAGATTAGTGTTGGACACTTCGATGCTTCCTGCCTGGCAGCCCGCAGTTTATATACTACACATCCACATCTTGAGCTCTGCGTTTTCAATGGCCTAACGCGTCATCGACGTGAGAATTAACCCTCCAATAAATAGTGACACATTTGGTCGGTACTACTGAGCGTATTTTCCTCAGGACTTTGATGAAAAATTGTCCTGATACCTAGTATCTAACCAAACATTTTAGACTATCGTCACATAAATTATTAAAATTTGAGGCAATATCTACAATTAGTAATCTAACACCTACAATTTGAACCACAATGCGTGGTACAGCAAAATGGTACGTAATTGATTTTAAGACTGTGCCGACCCTACAGTGGCACCCTCATCGTTTGTTTGGTTATTTCATACAATTTAGAATGAAAATGCAGAAAATAAGCACGTTAAGTTGTGCTTCACAAGATTATACGTTAATATTATTATAAAAGGTAGTTTTATATTGTTTAGTTTCATTATAATCCTTAAAACGGATAAAAGTGGCCACTATATTCCGTTTTAAGGATTATGATAAAACTAAACAATATAAAACTACCGCTTCTAATAATATTAACGTATAATTTTGTGAAGCACAACTTAACGTGCTTGTTTTCTGCATTTTCATTCAAAATTGTATGAAATAACCAAACAAACGATGAGGGCGCCACTGTAGGGTCGGCACAGTCTTAATACAACGAATGCTTTACACGTACATAAAGTATTTTATTTTATTACATTTTCACGGTTGATAATAGTTCTACCTAAGCAATTTTGTCGACCTTGCTGTTTCAACAGTAAGCTGGTAAGCATGAAAAATGCCTCCAAACATAGAACTCATGTCATTTTGTTCTTAAAACTGGATTTGAAACTATGAAAAGATTTATGCATAGTACTGCTGTAAAAATCTCACCGTGAAAACTTAGGTGAAGTGAGCTATCACTCCACCTGATGTTAGGGATTCCCACTATTGATAGCTCACTTCACCTAAGTTATCACGGTGAGATTTTTACGGAATCGACCGGCTGGAACTACTTTTCAGTGCTGGAACTAAGCAATTTAAAAACATGATAAAAGCCTTGCGCCTAATTATTATTTTTAATAGTATTCAGGATACTAACCGCATACATAATGACTGCATAATGATGCGGTATCAGTATTCAGAGCATAAAATATCTGCATTCAATGGGGTTTGACGAATGCTTTTGTTTTGGATTTTTCATTCAAGTCCTTGTCGTATTTCTCATTATTGAATTAACATTATCCCTGAAGCGTGTTTATCGCTCCATCATCTGCGGGGTAATTGCGTAACACACTATTAGTAGCAATGGGTTTCATTTTGACAGATCAACAACGTTCATTGCGTTTTTTACAATGTTGAGCAGTCACATTTTTCCAACATGTGAAGCAATGGATTAGCAATATGCTTCAAAATGATTCAAATTGAGATCGATAGTGTGTTTCGCAATTAGGGTGCGGGTTTTTGCACAATTGCATTTAGGTGCACATATTTTTATTTTAGGATTTTTTTTAGAATTCAATTCACATTTAAGTAATGCTAATTTATTTTTAAATAACAATAAGTTAAATTGGTTACATGTAATATTTTCGGGGTATTTTCTAACCAGCATTCCCTTTTCATGAAAAGTAAAAGCATCTGCATTTACAGGGTTAAACGAACGCTGTCTAACTGAACGAATGTATTGAACAATTGATGATAACACAACGGAGAGATGATGTAAATTATTAGGCTGGTTGTTATAATACTTCCATTGATTAGAACCAAAATATTGTAGAAATGAACAAAATGGTGTTATACAGGGTGCAATTGAAAACATGCGACTAATCGAAATGGGAGATTGTACTCATCATTATGAACAACTTTTAGTTCCGTATTACAGAACGTCACTCAATACTCAAGCATTACTTAAAACTAGTTTCAACCAATCAAATGGCTGGAATCTAGTTTTAAGTAATGCTTGAGTACCTATTGAGTGACGTTCTACGGGCCTTACTAAGGGACCAAAGCTGCGATCGTGAAAAAAAAATCAGCTGTCTCCTACATTTTGACGCGTTATGCGAACATAAATGTATGGAACAGCTGATTTTTTTTGCGATTTCATATTCGGTCCCATAGTAAAAGTTGTTCATAATGATGAGTACAATCTCCCATTTCGGTTTGTCGCATGTTTTCAATTTCAACCTGTATATTGGACAAAAGTGGTGTCATTCGGTGGCTGATTGCAGCGGTAACCACTCGGGTAATTGCTGGCATCACTGCAGTCATTCATCGACATCGAGTCTAGTCTAACTCATTCATAAAGTTGTAAAGTACGTTAAAAGATAGCATTATTTTGGATAGGCTCGCTAACTTATCAATTTCGGGTGATTATTTCTCTCAGTTTTTTTTTGCCACTATAGAATTTCATCATCATCATCATAATCATCATCATCAGCCTACAGCAGTCCACTGCTGGACATAGGCCTCACGCCATTCAGCTCGATTTTCGGCAACTCTCATCCAGCTGCTACCAGGCACCTTGAAAAGTTCGTCGCTCCACCTAGCCTGAGGGCGTCCTGCCTTACGTGTGCATAAGGAATTTAGGCTTTCCATATCTAAAAGTCTACATCCCATCGTGACTGCGTATCATCGCTTAGTTTCGGATGAGGATAGCGTGAGTTATTAGACAAACGGTAACTCGCGTAGTTTGTGTGATACCTGGAGAACGGGGTAGTTCTGCACCCTCTAAAGTGGAATTAGACGGTTAATTTTTGCATTCATTGGCCCCCGATTCTGTTGTTCACAAACTAAACTAAATTTAAGTTCAATGCATCTTTTTCTTTCTATTTCAATATGAAAAGGACAGCAGATAAATATTAGTTTAGTCCTGTCAAATTAGATAATCCATAGACAAGTTTAGACGTGATTGAAAAATTGGCTACTAAAAATATGTCAATTTACGTCAGGCGCTGACTAATTTGACAGGACTAAACTAATATCCATGTTCTGTCCTTTTCATAATGAAATAGAAAGAAAAAGATGCACTGAACGTAAATTTAGTTTAGTTTGTGAACAACAGAATCGGGGCCATTGTCTGTTTCATCTTTGATGTGCTTTTGTGATGAAAGTCACTAGCCACCCAATCGCTTTCATCGGCATTGGTCGTTCATCGGTCATCGCAAAATGAATCACCATCTGCCTTCGGTTGAATTGTCAAAATGAAGGGGTTTGTCGTTCTGAGTGTGTTTTGCGATTACGGTGCTGTTATAGAGCTAGCCCCTTCTTATAGTGAGGCAGCGGCGACCTTAGGGGGTGGCGAACAGGACAATCGCCCGGGGCCTCGCTCTTGCAGGGGCCTCGCGCAACAACCCAAGCAAATTTTAAAAAATATAGATTTTTTAATTTAAAACTTTTGATTTCGATCCTTAATTTTTTAATAAAAAAAAAAAATAACTGAAGTTTACCCCACTATCGAAATAGTCCTGAGAATTATTGCCACCACACCTGTTACAGTTGCATCTGCTGAAAGGAGTTTTTCGAGGCTTAAAATTAATTATTAAAACATAGGTATTTGAGGAATTTGATGACACAATCGGCTTTCACGCTATTCTTACAATCGAAAATGACGTAGCTCATTCGTTAGATTATTGTGCTTTAATTAAAGATTTTAGTTTTAGGAAAAGCCGTAAACATCTATTTTAATTTTTTTCATCTCTGTAAGTATTTGTTAATCTTTCAATGTAAAATATTTTAAAACTCAAATTTTATTTATTTGTATAAAATATTTAGCATTTCTCGTCAAACATGACAAATACCTAAACCAAATAATTAGACCTACTTTCGCATCACATACTTTTCACGAAGGACAAAGATCCTCGCAAATACCTGCCGCCCGGAGCCTCGCAATGGGTAAGGCCGCCGCTGAGTGAGGCAGAGGAGTTTAAAGGGAATACTCTAGGGTAGTAGGTTGAGCAGTGGTGGCCCAGTGGTAACGGCCGCGACTTCTGAGGGTCGCAGGTTCGAACCCAGACAGACACTTTACTTTGTGTAAATTATTTCATCACCATTGCTCTCAAAACGGTGAAGGAAAACATCGTGAGGAAACCGGCATGTCCTATAACCAAAAATTCGAAGACATGTGACGTCTACCAACCCGCACTGGGCCCGCGTGGTGGATTACGGCCCACTCCCTCTCACAGAGAGGAGGCCTGTGTCCCAGCAGTCGGAACATTATAGGCTGATTATGTACTCTAGGGTTGCTAACTTTTGTTATTTATAAAAAATACTAGCTTCTGCCCGCGACTTCGTCCGCGTAATTTTTTTTTGTTTCCCCGATCCACCCCGTCGCAACGTGTCGCCGGCCTGTGCTATTACTTCGTTTTCGCTTGAAAACTTCAGACTTTTCTTCTTTTTGCTCAACTCCTAAGGGTCCTAGCGTCAAGTTTAATAGAATATAGCCTTCCTCAAGAACTGGGCTATCAAACGCAAAAATATTTTTATATATGCGACCAATACTTCCAGAGATTTAGAGCTTTCAAACCGTGTTTCAAACAAACTGATCAGCTTTATTATTAATTAGTATTATTTTAAAACTACTATAACTCCTAAGATATACATTGAAATCAAATGATGTCAGAGGCAATTTTGTTCAAAATTAAATACATGTGATGAATAACGTATTTATTTGGATAAGGATTAATACCATGATTATAAAAACACCTTCGCAAATAATGCATTATTTTAGAACAAATTTGGTTTGCATAAAAGAGGTTATAGTGAGCTAACCATAAAAAGATAGACATATGCTGTCGCGGACTTTTTTTTAAAGCTTTTAAAGGGGAACAATTCTGTCATATATGATTTTTGCGAAACTTTAACCGTTTACGCAGCGCACGCAGCGGAAGCTCTCAGTAGGAAAAAAAATCCCCGATTTTGAAATATTCTTCATTGGTGCTCCGCTCCTATTAGTTTTAGCGTGATGATATATTCTCGATGAATGGGCTATCTAACACTGAAAGAGTTTTTCAAATCGGACCAGTAGTTCCTGAGATTAGCGCGTTCAAACAAACAAACAAACTCTTCAGCTTTATAATATTAGTATCGATTAAGGTTACAAAATAATACCGTTGAGATTAAAATAATAATAATAATAGCCTCCCCGACCGATTTCGGTCACGGTGGCCAATCTCAACGGAGATTAGCCAGGTACGCAGGAGATATTATAGTGCACAAGTGTGCGCGCAGACACAGGTGCACTCCCTCTTCCCTCACTCTCGTAGTCCGATGGGACGGCAATCCGACACGACCGGAGAGAGATCAGGCGCAGGACCAACGACCAATACTGGCCCTATTGCGGTCCTCTCGCCATTTTGTATATTAAATAAAAATATTGTAGTTTCGCTTACCATATTTTTTTCTTAGAAATATAGTATTTAGGCCTCTTAATATACTCGGATCTTGGATACCATTTTATAGTAGGGTTGTCAATCGTACTCTCAACGTCGTTACGGGTCGTCAGAAGCCCGAAAGTCTGAGAACCAGTCTTACCAAGGGGTTTCGTATTATCCAATAACTGAGTTGTGGAGGTCAGATAGGCAGTCGCTCCATGTAAAGTACTGGTACTCAGCTGCATCCGGTAAGACTGAAAGCCGACTCCAACGTAATTGGGAAAAGGCTGATGATGACTCATAATCGTCCTAGAGAGATTCCTCGGGTTGTATGTAGTGCAGCATTAGTAAATGCTACATTAAAATCTTATGATATTCATCCTTCTTTAAAAATATATTCAACACCTCGTTTTTGGAACTTTGCTTGACCAGAAATTTTATGTTCGTTTTTTTTTTAATATAGTATTTTCATGAGTCATGGAAGATTTTTCCATGAAGCTGTGGCACCCGAAGTTAAAGTACAACCTTTATTAATTCTAATTAATGATTTAACTACCTTGTTTTGCTATCGTGTGGGTGGTGCTTCTTCCGAGCAAATTTTAATCTTCTTTTTTTATTTTTTTTTTCTTTTCAAAATTATTTCTCGGATAAAATTATCTGGCGTTGGTCTGATAACTTCATTCGAGGAATAATTTTGAAATTTTGACAGATAAATTCATACAAAAACCGTTAAACGTCAATTTTATTCGTCAAATAGAAGCACTGACCTCTAATAATACCACTGGACTGGCGGCTGTCAAAGTGCTTTTGTGCCTGTTTGATAATCGCCATTTTGGCGCTGTCCGACGTAGCGAGTGTCTGTGGTACTAAAACTAAGTGATGTCGATAAATATTTAAATAAAGTTATCATTCTTGATAACTTTTGTATACTTAATGCATTTATCAAGAATAACATTAAATTCGAACCAAATTAATTCAAAATGCTAAATTACTTTACAGTAAACAAACACTTCTCTCGCAGCCATTTACAATATACGTCAAAATTAGTTCTCTGGACACTCGCTAGTGTCGCTTCAAAAAGACTCAAAAAAATTGCTGTCAAACGCTTGGAACAGCCTGTCCAGTGGTAATAATAGAGGTCAGTGTATAGTGGTGTATATTACGAGTTGTAGCCTTGTAGGTCGTAGGTTCGAACCCAGACAGGCGTTTTACTTCGTGTAAAGTAGTTCATTACCACTATTCTCAAAACGGTGAAGGAAAACATTGATAAGAAACCGGCATACATCTTAGAACCAAAAATTTTAAGACGTGTGACATCTACCAACCCACACTGCCTATCGATTCTGTAAAAATCTCACCTTGATAACATAGGTGAAGTGAACGTGAAGTGAGCTATCAATGGAGGCAATCCCTAACATAAGTAGGCCAATTCTGCTAATTTAAAACGTTCAAAATCTAGTCGCAGTCTCATCTCGGCGACAAACAAATGTCAAAAACTTGTCAAAATGTAGGGAAATTTGAAGTATTTTTGACAGATTGAAACTGAGATCCGACTGTGAACGTTCTTAAAAATTACGAGAATTGCCCCTCAGGTGGAATGACAGCTCACTTCACCTTAGTTTTCACGGGGAGATTTTTACAGAATCGATCAGCAGCCTAGGCCCGCGTGGTGGATTACAGCCCTCTCACAGAAAGGAGGCCTGTGCTGTGTCTTAACAGAGGGCCCGTGGCTAAATAATAAAAGCCGCACAGTTCGATCGATCAAGTTAAGCTACGCTTACCGCGGTTGGTCTGTGGATGGGTGACCATCTTTACATACCGAGACCCCTCCGTGCCTTGGAAGCCACGTTAAGCGGTTGGTCCCGGCTGTCATTTGTGGATCTTTGGCAGTCGCTCCATGTAAAATACTGGTTCTGCATTCGGTTAGACTGGAACCCGACCCCAACATAGTTGGGAAAAAGGCTAGGCAGATGATGATATGCTAATGCTTACAAAGTAGGTTTAAGTTATTTGTACAGACGCCAGCACATCAAGCTACTACAAGCTGTCAAATTTCTTTAACAGATTTTCAACTTTATCGCCACAGCATAAGGTTCAAAGTTGATTGGGAAAATTTGACAGTTTCGGGTAGCTTGATGTGCTGGCATCTGTACATTACAATAGAGCTGCAGTAAATAACAAGAGGGTCAGTGAGTTTTTGTATAAAAAACATTCTCTTATGAAGCCCAGGTGTTATATACGGTGACTGGTAATTAGTGACCGATACTTAAACACGTGCTTGTACTCATTTATTTATTTATTTATTTATTATTTATCACATATGTTTTCTTTGCCATTACAGATAATAATAAATCTAATGCGACAAAGTAACTTAAAATATACTTAACTATACCTTACATGCTACACAGTACGTGGTCCTTGTGAACTCACCCAGTGTACAGGTGAATATGTCTATGGCATCCGCCACCGTGTTGAGAGTGCGCAGCGCACGAGTCAGCGGTGCGCGCCCCAGCAGGTTAGTGCGCGCACTCGGCACCACCAGCAGCTGCGGCTTGCGCCGCCGCGCCACGTACCTATCCGGTAAATTAAACCCTATTTCTGATAGTATACCTGAGTGTTGTATACTCCCTCTTAAAACTTTGAAAAGATACGTTGCCAGTGCTACTTCACGCCTAATTTCTAGTTTGTAGTAGCCCACCATACCGAGACAGAATAAGGTAGGATACAGTAAGGGGTATCCAGGGTATCTCCCATACAGTTTTAAATAAATAAATCTGACGAATTTGTTCTGTATCCGTTCGAGCATATTTTTGTATTTTATTTCACTCGGACTCCAGACGGCCGCATTATATTCCAGATGACTCCTCACAAGAGCTCCATACAAAGCCCTCAATGCACTGATGTTTGTGAAGTCATTTGTCTGACGCAGCACAAATCCCAGATTCCTGTACGCCTTTTTACAAACGTGTACTACGTGTTTGCGAAACTGCAGATCACTGGCGAAATGAATGCCTAAATCCTTAACCTCCATGACACGCTGCAGCGGCTCCCCGTCCATGCTGTACTGGTTGTGTTGTGGGATTCGTGTGCGTGTGAATGAAAGCACCGAGCACTTTGATACATTAAAGTATAGCTTATTGCAGTGACTCCATTCAGTAACCCTATCCAAGTCGTGCTGCAGGGTGTCACGATCCGCAGTGTCTTTAATCACTGCAGACAACTTAAGGTCGTCAGCAAAAAGCATGCATGTTGACCTGACTACCTTTGGTAAATCATTTACCATAATAATAAATAATAAGGGTCCCAAATTAGTACCTTGACTCACGCCCGATCTGGTGTAGTAGGGCTCCGAGAAGTGTCCGCCACAGTCTACATACTGACGTCTATCTCGAAGATAACTGGCGAAGAACTTGACAGTATGAAATGTGCAACCCATACCCGCTAGCCTTGACAAAAGTATGTCGTGGTCGACTGTGTCGAACGCCTTCTTAAAGTCCAGATAGGCTACGTCAACCTGAAGCCCAGCGTCAACAGCTGGTACCAACCGTGTCATCAGATGAAGCAAGTTCCCCGTTGTACCGCGCCCAGGACGGAAGCCGTGCTGCGTATCAGACAAATGAGGGCCTATCTGTGCATAAAGGCAATTGTGAACAGCCATCTCGAATACCTTGGCTGGTGCGCTCAGTACCGCAATTGGCCTGAAGTCACTGACATCCGTACCACCTCGACCTTTCGGTATAGGTACCACTCGCGTAAGTTTCCAATGACTAGGAAAGTGTGCCATCGACAAACAAACATTAAATATGTGCAGTAAAGGGTCTATTAGTACCATGTGGCAATCTCTCAAAATGAAGGGCGGAATACCATCCGGACCCACTGAACGCTTTGGCGGCAAACCAGTCAGCGCACGCCGGACGGCCGCTCGCTCGAGACAGGCGAGGTGTGCATACGCGCCGCTTGGCGCTGCCTCCCCGCACGCTGCCGCCGCGCTCAGCGTGCCAGCTGTCGCGCTATACACAGAGTGAAAGAATCGTGCATATTCCTTTGCGGATTCATCGCCAGTTAGAACTCGTCCCTCTTTGATCAGTTTGTACTGACTAGAAGTGTCTCTTTTCGACCTTACGTAATTCCAGAATGATTTGATAACAAACAACTTTTACTATGGGACCAAACCTGAAATTGTGAAAAAAAAATCTGCTGTTCAGTCATTTATGTTCGCCTAACTGGTAAAAATGTAGGTACTGAACAGCAGATTTTTTTTCGCGAATTCAGGTTTGGTCCCATAGTAAAAGTTGTTTGTTATCATGAGTACAATCACGTGTTTAGGTATCGGTCACTAATTACCAGTCACCCTATATAAATATTTTAATACATTGTAACTTGAAAGTAACTGTGTGTTTAAATAATAGACAACTCATTGTTTGATCGATTAAACTATTAAGTATCTGTCGTGTCCATTTGCAGTCGGCACGTCTCGAGAGTCGGGACATTCTCAAATATCCCATTTGAAATTCTATGTGCTAAAAAAGTTTCGAACCAAAAAATATGCTCATTGTAGGTAGGTTACACATGTGTTGTGCAGACAAGGCTTGACCAGGGGTTTATTTAATAGAACCGACAGGACAGACGTCAATGTAATATTTTTGTAAGTTTGCATCTGTCGCGAAAATGTGTCAATTTTGTCATATTTTGACACCACCCCACAGTGCGGGCAGAGAGAGTGCACCTGTGTCTGCGAACACGCTTGTGCACTATGATATCTCCCGCGCCGAAGGTTAGTCTTCGTCGAGATTGTCCGCCATGGCCGAAATACGGTGTGGAGGACTATTTTTAACCGACTTCATTTATTATTATTATAACCCAAGGTGGTAATAGGTAAAGAGTGGCCCGAATTACTTTGATGATCATCATCATTTCAGAAAGGACGTAGGCCTCCCGCAAGCAACGCTACTTCGACCGGTTCTGTGCTCCCCGCATCCAGCGGATTCCTGCAGCCTTCACAAGGTCATAAGTCCACCTTATGGGAGGCCTTCCAACGCTACGTCTTTCGGCTCGCGGTCATCACTCCAGAACCTTGCGGCTCCACCCGCCAGCAGAGGAGCAATTCTCGTAATTCTAAGAACGATCACAGTCTGATCTCAGTCTCAATCTGTCAAAAAATACTTCTAATTTCCCTACATTTTGACAAGTTTTTGACATTTGTTTTCCGCCGAGATGAGACTGCGACTAGATTTTGAACGTTTTAAATTACGAGAATTGGCCTACTGTTCTGCGAGCAATGTGCCCTAATTCTTCGCCTTTGATAGGTACAGTCGGCAAAGGAGATAAGTATGCAGGGTCGTCGAATATAGTTGAAGTTTACTAAGAAACCGATTGATGTTTTCGAATGAAATTTAATTTGATAAATGAACTGTTTGTGTTCTATTAATTAAATTAAATTTATTGGAAAACATCAATCGGTTTCTTATTAAACTTAAACTATATTCGACGACCCTGCATACGTCTTATCTCCTTTGCTGACTGTACACACCTATACTTTGTTTCTTATAATGGCCGGGCCGTACAAAAATTTTCTTCCTCATCCTAAAAGTACCTAAAGTGTCACCTGTAAAGATATAATTAAAACCTTTCACACATTAAATGTTAAAAAGACCGCAGATCTTTGGGGTAATTCTGTGGATGTTGTTAAGTCGATTATAAACATTGTAGCACCTACTTTAGCTGTTATATTTAATAATTGTATCGACCGTGGTGAGTTTCCTGATCTTATGAAAAACAGTAAAATAATACCATTGTTTAAATCGGGTAGTACATCAGATCCTACTAACTATAGACCTATTTCAGTACTACCTACCTTTAGTAAAATTTTTGAAAAACTTATTTTTAACCAAATGCAAAGATTTTTTAATAAAAATAAATCACTGCATAACAAACAGTTCGGTTTCACAAGGGGTCGTTCGACTACCGATGCCGGAGTTGAACTTTTAGGACATATTTATAATGCCTGGGAGGACAAATGCGATGCGTTGGGCATCTTTTGCGATTTGTCCAAGGCATTCGATTGTGTTCATCATGAAACATTAATCAGGAAGCTGCACCACTACGGAATCCGTAACGCCTCCCTGGATCTTCTTACTTCTTACTTAAGTGATAGGATTCAGAGGGTTGATGTTAACGGAAAAAGATCACCCGGATCTGTAGTAAGAATGGGGGTCCCCCAGGGCTCAATTCTTGGCCCATTTTTATTTATTATTTATATTAATGACTTGCCTTACCTCATAAAGGATAATCATGATATAGTGTTGTTTGCAGATGACACTTCACTTGTATTTAAACTTAAACGTCAGCAGCTGGTTACTGACAATGTAAATAGCGCCCTCGCAAAAGTAGTTGACTGGTTTAATGTTAATAACCTACTACTTAACGAAAAAAAAACCAAATGTCTTAAGTTTACGATGCCCCATGTTAGACAAGTCGAAACTAGTGTTCTCATAAAGGATGAAGAGTTAAAACCCGAAGATATCACAGTATTCTTAGGCATAACATTGGATGCCAAGCTTCAATGGGGCCCCCATATAGATAAAATGTCAAAAAAGCTTAGCTCTGCAGCATACGCCGTTAGGAAAATTCGTGATTTAACTGATTTAGAGACAGCCCGTTTGGTTTACTTTAGTTATTTTCATAGTGTGATGTCGTACGGTATTCTGTTGTGGGGAAATGCCGCCGATATTCAGACAATTTTTATTTTACAAAAAAGGGCAATTCGTTCCATTTATAAATTAAGTCCCAGACACTCCCTCAGAGACAAATTTAAAGAGATTAATATAATGACTGTGCCTTCTCAGTACATTTATGATAATCTTTTGTATGCACATAAAAATATTAATCTATTTAAAAAATACAGTGATATCCATAACATAAATACTAGGAACAAACACAAATTTGTTGTTCCTTCATCAAGGCTCAAAAAAATAGGTGGCTCGTTTAGATGCCAATGTATACGTTTTTATAATAAACTTCCTAGTCACATTCAAGAACTAAGCCTAAATAAATTCAAATCTTTTATAAAGCGTAAACTATGCCAAAAAGCCTATTATACTGTAAATGACTTTATTGAGGACAAAAAGGCTTGGGATTGAGCTGCTCCAATAAGTTTAGACTGCGAATGTTGTTTTATTTTATTTTGCGATTTTACACTTCTTTTTTTTTTCTTAATATCTATTTACATAAACAATGACATGAACATTTACTAGTAAAGTATTATATTATTTTATTTATTGTGAATGTGAGGACTATGTGGGTCATTGTTTCCGTTTTAATCATGGTCTGGCGGTTTGAGTAATTTATGCGGCCTACCCAAATGTCCTTTCTTTGGTATTGTTCGTCGAATCGTTGAGCTCCCTAAGTTTGAGTTGAGCAGCATGATTACTGACAAATGCGTGCACTGACTGGACAGGTCCACTCAAATTTGTGTGGTTCTTTCCTCAAAAGACCATTTCAGACACCAATCTACATGGTCCTCAAAATGATCTGACCAAGACTATTTCTGGATTTTTATATACACATTGACATTGATAAATTTTACATATACAGTGACATGAATATTTACTTTGTAAAGTATTATATTATTTTAATGACTGTGAATGTGAAGACTATGTGGGTTATTATTATTTTTTTTTTTTGCCTTTTTTTTATTTTCTCAGATAGTTTTAGTCATGGTCTGGCAGTTTGAGTAATTTATGCGACCCACCCATATGTCCTTTCTTTGGTATTGTTCGTCGAATCGTTGAGCTCCTTAAGTTTGAGTTGAGCTGCATGATTACTGACAAATGCGTGCACTGACTGGACAGGTCCACTCAATCGGTGTGGTTCTTTCCTCAAAAGACCATTTCAGACACTAATCTACATGGTCTCCACATGATCTGACCAAGATTATGTCTGGACTTTAAAAGAGACTGTGACCTCTGAGTTTGTTTCGGCCTTTCTTCTCAGAGTAGTCAGTTAGGAAACGCCGACCTCATCTCGTTTTAAAAAATATGATTGACATGTAAAAGTGTTTGTACAAACCTACTTACAGAAATAAAATCATTTATCATTTATCATTTATCATTTATCATTTACCTACGTAATGGTCCTATTTTATTTTTGTTCTTTATTTTCAGTTAATACAAAGTAGGTAAGTATTTAGCGTTTGGTAATTAAAATGTGATCATCCAAGAATACTTAATGGCTTGTATACAATTCTCTCTAACTTGAGTTCAAAAAAATAGTTCTGTTGCCGATTTAATAATTTTAGCTAGTAACACTGATATTTCTGATGTTTTAACATTGCTATACTTACATAATTTTTTTTAAACAGTTAAATAATTTATCAGTATAGATCCATTATTTACCTGTTTTCCAACATAAATTACTAAACAATTTTTTATTTACATTATTTATTTAGACCACTATGCAAATTAAAAGATATCACAATGTATATAGCATCATATACAATTTAAACGAATAATGTAGACTTGTGTCAAAATGTCTGTTCAAGATGAGTTGTCTCGCTATGCGTAGGGTTCCGTACCGAAGCAATCCGTGGATAAAATGATTTTATTTATCGCTTCTTTTATTTATTATGAATCCGTATCTTTAGCCAGGGCAAAAGCTTCCTTTTCGTTTTTCTGTTTCAATCTGAACCCAATCCTTAAGGTGGATGCTCCAGGTAGCCCGCGAAATCCAAATTTTCTTACGTTTTTTGCAATTTGCAAGTAAGTAATACGTTAAGACCAGGTAATCCTAACTACCGCAATTCCATGATGTTAGGATTAAGAGTTGTATTGATGACTTTAATAATTATAATTCTGTAAACACATACTTGTTACGGCCGCGAATCACTCACTTACTGAAGCCGGCTACCTGAAGCATTCACCTTAAGGTACGAGCCTTAAAGGTGCTTCTTCACTCGATCGACCCCGATTGGCTATCCGATGACAAAGATCTGAATATTAATTAAGTACTTACTTAATTATTTTATTACAAACTTACACTAGGTGCTCTCTGAGAGATCGAATCCGCAACGAGGTGATCCGGCAGAGAACCAAAATTGTCCACATAGCTCACAGAATAAGCAAGCTGAAGTGGCAATGGGCCGGCCATATTAGCCGTAGAACCGATGACCGTTGGGTTAGACGTGTTCGTGAGTGGAGACCGCGAATCGGCAAATATAAGGTAGGACGCCCTCAGGCTAGGTGGAGCGACGATCTTCGCAGGATGGCTGGTAGCAGCTGGATGTGAGTTGCCGAAAATCGAATTGAATGGCGTGCAATAGGAGAGGCCTATGTCCAGCAGTGGACTGCTATAGGCTGATGATGATGTTGATGATGACACTAGGTACTAAATTAACTAATTAACATCATGTCTGTACTCCTCAAAGGGTTAGTTACAGGCAAAGGTGTACCTATAGTACAGACGCCAGCTCATCCAGCCACCCGAAACTGTCACATTTTCCCAATCAACTTTGAACCTTATGCTTTAGCGATACAGTTGAAAATGTATTAAAGAAGTTTGACAGATTGTAGCAGCTTGATGTACCTACTGGCGTCTGTTCATCCACATTTCACCAGTTTTAAGTCCTACGTAATAAACGAAAACTAGCCTATATTAACTTACGAGTTGTAGGTCGTTGGTTCGAACCCAGGTAGGCACTTCAATTTGTGTAAATTATTTCATCACCACTGCTCTCAAAACGGTGAAGGAAAACATCGTGAGGAAACCGGCATGTCCTAGAACCAAAAAATCGAAGACATGTGACATCTACCAGCGTGGTGGATTATGGCCCACTCCCTCTCGAAGAGAGGAGGCCTGTGTCCCAGCAGTGGGATCATTATATACAGGGTGTCCCTGGAAGTATGGATCAAATCGAATAGGGGCGTGGGCAGAGGTCATTTCCAAACTTTTTTACCCTGAGAATTTTGGTGATTTTTTTTACGGTTCAAAAATTGTAACCAATTTTTGTTTTTTATTTTAATCACTTTGCTTAGTGCTCAAAGAAAAAAATTATAAAAAAAATATCAGGGCTATCTAAAAAAATTAAATTGAAAGCACTGATAGATTTTTTAATGATTTTTTTCTTTGAGCATTATGCGAAGTAATTGAAAAAAAAAAACTAAAATTGGTCATAACTTTTGAACCGTAAAAAAAATCACCGACATTCTCAGAGTTAAAAAGTTTGGTAATGACCTTGCCCACGCCCCTATTCGATTTGATCCATACTTCCAGGGACATCCTGTATAAGCTGATTATGCTATAATAACAACTGCGGATCGATTCTGTAAAAAACTCACCGTGACAAGTTAGGTGAAGTGAGCTTAGAGTGAGCTGTCAAGAGTATCAATAGCTAGCATCAGGATGACACTGACAGTTCACTCCACGCTCACTTCACCTAAGTTTTCACGGTGAGATGGTTACAGAATCGCACTGCAGGACACTTTGACGTCGAATTAGATAGTCTTAAGTTTCCTTCCTCCACCTGCTACTGTTTACATTTTTTGGGTTACGGAACCCTGGAAAAATAATTGCATCTAGATATCTTCGTGATAGTGATACCTATGTAGAAAATTAACCTACGTTATTGTAATTGAATGTATATTGTGTACAGACGCCAGAACATCAAGTTACTACAATCTGTTAAATTTTTGTAGGTAATAGATTTTCAACTTTATCGCTACAGCACAACGATCAAGTTTGATTGGGAAAATTTTACAGTTTTGGGTAGCTTGATGTGCTGACGTCTGTACCTACATTCAGTTAATTTTCTTTCGACACGTGTACGTGTTCGACACGTGTATTTTCTCGCGCGCACGCACACCCATTAGACATTTCTTCGGTGTCGAATTGTCGATGGCTAGGGTCACTGAAGTGACCACACTCTCAACTTCATTGCTGATGACGTAGACATATTCTGTTGCGTTTTGGGTGAATTTGAAAGAATAGCTATACCTATAGAATCTGTTATGGTACAAACATTGGAACTATTTAATTTTTAAGTGTGCTACAATATCGCATTGGGTCTAGCCTGTAAGGATATTTTTGTATGTTCGGAGCGAATAAATAAATAATAATTAGGTACCTAATTTGATAAAGAAAATAAAAAAGAAAGTAAGTACTATTACAGGCCGTTTTAAAATTTACATAAGTACTTATTTGTTACTCAACACGCGGGCCTAGTGCGGGTTGGTAGATGTCACATAATATGTCTCCGAATTTTTGATTCTAGGATATGCTGCGGTCTCCTCACGATGTTTTTTTTTCACCGTTCGAGAGTGTAGCGGTATCTACAACGCCACATGCCAACAACGCGTCATACTGACGTCACACCCCGGACACTCCGTACAACGCGCGCAAAATAATTACCTACTACTACTACATAGCCAAATGACGTTGGTACACGTGCAAATGTGTGCGTAAACTCTAGTAGGGTTGGTTGTCGTGCGGAGCGTAAAAAAAATGGCGGGAACGACGACGACGCGACTAGAAAGGACTAGTTTGATTGCTTATCTAATTAGTCGGGTTCGTAATGAAATAAAAATAATATTATAATAGTTAAGTAATAAATGTAAAACTTTTTAACAATAACTTTAATTTCGGAAGTCGGTGTCTTTGGATCTGTATTTTAGTTTATTGCCAACCAACTTACGAAATTAAAGTTATTTTTCACTTTGTACTTAGTGTTTTTTTGGAAGTCGGTTTTTTTTTTTGCTAAAAAGTTTTTATTTCTCGCTTTTTAGTGGGTCTGTTTATAAAGTATCTAAGTTACAATAGCCTAATGTCAACTTGCTCATCGCCTTGTACAAAATATTGCTTTTCCCGATGCAGGGACGTTAATTATTGAGGAGTTCTCTTGGTACTCCATCATCAGCTCCATTTCACCATTTTCGCATTGTGACGAGCATAAATTGTGCTTAGCAAACATAATAAAGTAATCGAATCGCAACCTGTGAAATACTTATTATTGAGTAGTCCCGGTGGCCATCTGTGGTCTTCATCATCAGTTCCACTTCACTAAATGTTGCTATCCCAGAGCAAATACCCATGCAAATAAGGTACTTAGCTAAATATTGCTTACACTAAAATATTTTCGTTTAAATGACCTACTTAACTATAAATAATCGGTTATTATATCGCATGGTATTAAAATGCGATATCTTACAAACATTTATGTAAACACAAATTCGGAAAAGCATCACAACATCGAACCATCGTGATTAAAACTCAGATAAAACTTTTAAATCGCAAAATTGTGTGTTCGTGTCAGCAGTACAGTGCTGCGGTTCTTTGTGAGCGCCCGAGCTAATGAACCGCCGATAATGTCGCGGGTGTGCGGGGTGAGGTGCGGTATCTGATGTCAGCGCGGGGTAGGGAGTGGCCATTCTGTACGAAGTACTATTAGGTATTCTGTGCTGACGTCACAAAAGTATAAGGGTATGAGGAACAGAGTTTAAAGTCCACTCAACCTCCATAAAAAAGGGAGGATCTTCCGACCAGACGGGTTTCGTGTCTGACGGGTAACTGCCCGATGATTCGTGTCGGGCCGTTGTATGTATGCTAGCTAGTTGCGCGGTAAACTCTGCTTGCGAGATGCAGGATTTTGTGACGTCTTTCACATCACAACGCGTCATGCGTTGTTCGCATGTGGCGTTGTAGATACCGCTACAAGAGCAGTGATGAAATAATTTACCTACTCAAAGTAAAGCGCCGCCTGGTTTCGTATACAATAAAAAACAAATTTAATTTTGCGGTTCGATCCCTAGACCCGATTACTGTACCAACCGCAAATAATAAGTTTGTCGTAGGTTACGTCACCCGCAGTGGAGTTGGGGCGACGCGTTGCGACGGGGTGGGTCGGGGAAACAAAAAATTTTACGCGTACGAAGTCGCGGGCAGAAGCTAGTAAAACATAATTGTCTTGATTGTAAACTCATTAGGTAAGTCATTCATTCGCCCATTGTTTTTGGACAATCGATATTTGATAGGCCGTAATCTAAATATTTTAACCATCAATGGCCCCGATTCTATTGTTCACAAACTAAATTGAAGTTCAGTGCATCTTTTTCTTTCTATTTCACTAAGAAAAGGACAGAAGATAAATATTAGTTTAGTCCTGTCAAATTAGTCAGCCCCTGACGTAAATTGACGTATTTTTAGTAGCCAATTTTTTAATCACGTCTAAACTTGTCTATGGATTATCTAATTTGACAGGACTAAACTAATATTTATCTTCTGTCCTTTTCTTAATATAATAGAAAGAAAAAGATGCACTGAACTTAAATTTAGTTTAGTTTGTGAACAACAGAATCAGGGCCACTGGCAATTCTTTTCAGCTGCTCTTGAAACTCTGTCTAGTTTTCACGTGTTTTTGTTGCTGACTGTATACCAACTCTATCGCAGTCCATTGCAGGACATCAACCTCTCTCTGCACCATAACACCCTGTCTTCCGCCTTCCGCATCCAGTCTGTCTTAGCCACCTATTTAAGGTCGACCGACGGCGGTTCTTCAAGCTGGGGGGCATCCCACACTACGCTTGCCGAGACGCGGTCTCCACTCCAGGGCCTCAAGTCTGCTATTACAATAGTGTCAGAATGGTCTATCATTGATTTCATAATTGTTGATTTTGACAAGTTTGGTAATCTACTAATACAATGGCGTCATTATGACTTTCCAATGATCAACCACTGACACTCCATTGAAAGAAATGGCTTACAATGGTATAGGTACTCGTACATGATGACAAATGAATAAATGTAATGTTTATTGCTATTTACGAATTTCTTACTACTTCAGATTGCAAACACTAATACGTAATATTTAAAAATATATATTAAATGAAATCTAGCATGAAATTTAGTAGTTTTTCTCAGACCATTGACCGACCAATGATTGACCGTTATGAATTTAGCAGATTACGAACTTTTAGCAAAATGACAATGGGATCGTTTTGGAATGACGAATTTATAAAAATAGCAGACTTGGGCCCCTGGACTCGTCTGCTCCACCGGCCATCGGTCCTTTGTTAAACATGGCCACCACATTTGCTGACTGTATTTTGGATTAATATTTCAGCGGACACCGGTCGGCGTAACTTGGTACATGGCATAGGTAAGTTACATTTGGAGCCACGCCGTGCCCTCATCTCAGAAGTAGGCAGTGACCTGTCGCTGCCGGCCGTGGTCGAGTCGATGGTCGGCAGCGAGGAGTCCTGGGACGCGGTGGTTTCCTTCTGCGAAACAGTCGTCTCGCAGAAGGAGGCTGCGGAAAGGGAGAGGGAGATCTCGTCCACTCACCCGGCCCGCAGCAGGCGCACCGGGCGTCGGCGGAGGGCGGATAACGCCCTCTTCCAGCCCCCCTAAATGGGTCCAGGGGCGACGGACTCGGGGACGTCCGTCGCCCCCCACACATCAGGACCCGAGGTGGCGGCGCGTAGTGTTCCACGCGCGCCCCTCTTAGACGTCGCGGGGGGAGTCAAACACCTCACTCCCCCCCCTGACCCGAGGAGGCCCGCAGTGGCGGGCCGGCACCAGTCGGGGGTTGCGGAAGGATCGTACGTTCCCGCGACCCCCGGCGTAGGTGTGAGATGGAACACCGGGGTGGTTTTTAGTCAGTAAGAGTCTGACAGACCCCGCCGCCCGCCCCAGGGCGGCGGACATCCATGAGGATTTTCCACCCCGGAACAAAAAAAAAAAAAAAGGTAAGTTACATTTAGGTCTTGAAGTTCAAATAGTTATAATATCAGAAGCATTTACTATACAAGGTCAAATTAAATGAGCTGGCGGAACTTCACAGGCGGTCATGGCACGGAGGGGTCGGTATGTAAAGATGGTCACCCATCCACAGACCAACTGCGGCAAGCGTAGCTTAACCTGATTGATCGACCTGTGCGCCTGATATTATTTAGCCACGGGCCCTCCTAACCCGACTTTGTTTTATATAATAGATTTCTAGAATTCAAGATTCTTAACAGCAGTTTGCTAAACACTTTTTCAATCATCCTCATTACTCATAGATAATCCTCAGTCTGGGACAGGCGGGAAAGGGTATCTCAGCTCAGACCAAGTAAAACCATACGGCGCCGCAAGAACATGACGAACGGATCTAAAGGGGAACAATCTGATTCACCCGGCGGACCTTATATGGGGAATCCGGGGCGAACATGGTAATAAACCGATATATAGGAACGTCATTGAAAAGAGTTATTTTATGATATTTATTCATAACGCAATGAGTGACGTTTTAGTTTTAATATTATGGAATATACATATATTATGCACAGCGACAAGGATGACGTCGCACCTCTAGGGGAAATTCAACACAATGAGCCGTGTTATTTCTATATTAGGTATCTAATACTAAACTAACTAAGTGCACCGTTGGTCTCGTGATCGCAAGCGCAACTGCTGAGCGTGGGGTCCTGGGTTCGATTCCTGGGTGGGCCAAAGGAATTTCTTAGGAACAGCCCGGAGTTTAGAAGTTGTCGGTGTGATACCCTCGTGCCTCGGAATTGGTCCTGCGCCTGATCTCTCTCCAGTCGTGTCGGATTGCTGACCCATCGAACTATGGAAGTGAGGGAATAGAGAGTGCATCTGTGTCTGCGCACACACTCGTGGAACTCAACCGACTAACAAACAATTCTTAATTTAAAAAATTATGAAAATAAATTTTCTGGTTAGGCAAAATATCAAAGAAGAGGTAGAAAATGTATGAAAGTGGGAAAATTAACATGCAGTATTTATTAATACTGCACTAGGTACATGAAATGGTTGTTGCGGAAGGATCGTACGTTCCCGCGACCCTCGGCGTAGGTGTGAGATGGAACACCGGGGGTTTTTAGTCAGTAAGAGTCAGACAGACCCCTCCGTCCACCCCAGGGCGGCGGGCGTCCAGGAGGATTTTCACCCAGGAATAAAAAAAAAATAATGAAATAGTTAGTTGAGCTTAAAATTATCATCCATCCACAGCCTGACTTCACCTGCTGCTGGCCATCATAGGCCTCTGTTTTCTTAATTACCTATAGCTAATTAGGTAAAACATGATCCCAACTATTCATAACATTTGAGCACGTTTATTGCAGTCGTCTTACGTATAATAATCACCTGTACCCGATAGGACAAATATGAAGCAAAGCCGATTTCAAAATGGAATTATTTTTTGAATTTGTAGAAGTAATTAACAAATTTTAACCGTAAGTTCCATCACCAATGGTTTGTTTTCTGTAGGCTAAACTTTTTAATAAATACTTAATGACCAAACGGAATGCACAATTTATTCTGAGACTGATTTTGTAATTAAAAAGACTGCTTATGTTATCAATAAATGATTAAGATCTAATTTCATTGTTTTAATAGTGTTGTGAAATAGCCCTAATGTTTCCTTTTTGTTACATTGATCACTTTTGTAACGATATTCATTTTTGTTTCATTTTTTTAACTGTACAAAAATTTTGAAAATCACCCATTAATGAGTCACGTTTTACATAAACGATTAGGGAAGACGTGCATAGCGACAATGGTGACGTTACAACCGTAGAGGAAAAACAGTCAATGGCCCATGTTCTTTTCGACATACAGGGTCAAATTGAATTAGCTAGCGAAACTGGTGAAACTGCAAACGTGATGGATAACATTAAAAGCATTTGATGTTTTTCCTTAGGGGCAACGACCGCTGGAAGTGTTGTTACTTGAAGTATGAGTTGAGAAAATGTGTTTTATCGTTTTTAGATATCGTTTTAGAGAAGCAGCAACAGGACAGCCGCAGCAGTAACAGACAGTTCGTTGAGCTTGAATTATTAATTGGAGGTGCATAATTATAGGCAACTAGCTGTTGCCCGCAACTTCGTCTACGATCCAGGATGAAAATTAGCCTATGTTCTTCTCCAGGTCATATCTACCCATGTGCCAAATTTTATCCAAATCCGTTCAGCAGTTTTGACGTGAAACTGTAACAAGCAAATAACCAATAATAATAGGTATAATAATAGGTTGACTGGTAGAAAATGCCTATGGCATTAAGTCCGCCTCTGTACATTTATGTGCTTGAAGTATAAATAAATAAATAAAAAAAACCTCCAAAAAAATTATTGAAGAATTTGTTTCTCCAATCACTAATGATAAATGATAAATTATTGTTACTTAAAGTATAAGATGAGAAAATCTGTTTTATTTTTTTGTTTTGTCGTGTTTAGACTACGTCATCGCCTCTGTGAAGTTTACACAAAGAAAACAGCAGTGCTATTCTGTAAAAATCTCACCGTGAAAACTAAGGTGAAGTGAGCTGTCATTCCACCTGATGTTAGGGATTGCCTCCATTGATAGCTCACTTCACCTTTGTTATCACGGTGAGATTTTTACAGAATCGATAGGCTGTTTAAAGTGATATTTCAAGTGACTACACTACCGGCGGTTGATGATCGCAAAAACAAAACTCATCAAATAAATTTATTTTTTGTTTGATCATGTTTAAATATCGATACCCATCACGTCTGCAGAGTTTCGATAGCTAATTCAATTTGACCCTGTATGGAACACAACCTAAGTATTCCTTGAACTCTCTAGCTTATCCGACTCATTTCAAAAACTTTAGGAGTGAAGGATTTCGCTAATTTAATAGTAGGTATTCCTCTATTTAACACAATCTTAACGCCTGTATTAGTGAGTCACTTTATACAATTTAATATTAAGGAAGTAATCCATAGCGACACAAGCTGACGTAGTATATTTACACGTAACAGGAAATTCAGTGCATTCAGTGGGCCGAGTTCTTTTTTTTAATAAATACCTACGTCACAAAAGGGACTCAAAGAAAGTGTGAGTAGTGAGGTGTTCGGATAGCATCTGCGGGGTTTTGCGTAACATTTTGACAGTTCAACAACATTCATTGCGTTATTTACGTTAATTGCTGAGCAGACAAATTCAAACAAATGAAGCAATGAATTAGCAATATCCTTCGAAATTCCAAAAATAATTGAATCTACTAATACGCAAAGTAATAAGCTAGAATAGGTACAGACGCCAGCAGATAAAGCTAACCGTAACTATAAATTTTTTGAAATTTTCCCAATCAACCTTGAACTAATGCTGTAGCGATAAAGTTGAAAATTAAAGAAATTTGACAGACTGTAGTAGCTAAAAAAGCACTTTCTCTCTCCTTAGACATCAACATTATATTTTTCTTTGCTCCCGTTATGTTTATTATTATATATATATGTATATCTATATATTTATTTAGACTAGTATAATATACCTATTTTATTTATGTATTTATTGTATTTTGTAAATGGTACACCACGGACTACCTACAGTATTTGTCTCTCCTCCCCCTATTTAATCCATCCAAAGGTTGTCTTTAAAAGATCGCTTTTAGCGATAAGACCGCCCATTGTGTCACCCTTTGCAAAAGTTCTATATTTATGTCTGTAATTTATAATGGTGTACATAATAAAGAGTATTCTATTCTATTCTATTCTATTCTTGATGTGCTGGCGTCTTCTGTACAAGTATCTCCCGGGGCCCTGACTTATGGTAGTACAAGGAACTGTGGGGTTTTAATTGGTAGCAGTCCGACATAACTCATCGACATTTATCATTTATCAAAAAAAAGTTAGGGCCAGGCCGCCCCTGTGGAAAAAGGCCCTAAATACGCCAATGATTATAAACCCTGCCTCTTAAACAAGGTAAACCTGTATCTTAGGAGACAGTTTTCTTAATCATTAATCCCGGAATCCACAATATTGAAATTGTAAAATAATCATTGAAACCACAATACTAAATGGTTTCCTGTGATAACATTATTGCTAAGGAAACATCAGTGGAGAAGCCCGATGCCCACCTTAACCACAAGCATTGTCTCCTATTAAATGTATGCCTACATCAAAAGAGAAGGTATTACTAATTTACTACGTAGAGTTATTGTGACGACACGACATTGTAAACGTCATTTCAGAGTAGTGTACCGATTGCCTTAAACGGCATTAATTTATTAAGCTGCATTTTTCCCAAATGCATGATGTAGTCAGCCGTTGCCTTTGAGGCTTTGTGCGGTTTTTATTTGTGCATAAATCATTAAATATTGTAATAAACGTGTATTCATAAATGGTCTGATTTATTAAATTAACTCATTCGTCCGTAACAATTACTGTAATTAGTTATTTATTTATAAAACATGTACACACAAAACACTAATTAATAGTGAAAAATAAATAAAGAGAATGTTTATCGGGTGATGATGACTATAGGGAACTGAAAACCGCAAGGATACTAGCACACTCCTCACAAGGACTGCCCTACCATAGGTAGCTTATAAGATAGTACCCACAAAAAACTACTTCACAAAAAGAATTTTGAAAATTGTTCCACAATTGGCGGAGTAATCGCGTAACTAACACACAAAAAAAAAAATTGAAAACCTCCTCCTTTTTTGTAGTCGGTTAAAAAGAGCTTGGTCTTGCTCATCTTTGAGATAGACTCGACAAATAATTCAGAATTTGACAAACATTAGGGTCTACGCCGTAGGCCCCGTAGCGTCCCCGTAGGCCTCGTAGCATCCCCGTAGACCCGTAGCAACCCCGACTAGTCGATTGTACGATAACGGGGTTTTAAATAATTTAGCAACATGTTGTGTTGTTTTTTTTTGCTGTAGTTTTTTCAGCGACTTGGATTACCTACTGGATTATACAGTATCGTTTTCTAAACACTTCTTGTTACTAGCAACTTTTGCGATTTAGTTCAATATTGTTTTTTTTTATTATTAACTGATGATATCAAACCATGAAATTACTATCATAGCGATTAAAACGAGACGCGTACCTAGTCATTTTCATACAATGATGTTAATAATTTATACATTGCTTGTGGTGTGGTGCAAGTCAAAAACTTCGCTACTATCTATCCTAATATAATAAAGCTGAAGAGTTTGTTTTTTTTTTTGTTTGAACGGTCTTTTCTCTGAAACTACATTACTATTTTGCACTTGATATCCTAATTCTTGAGGAAGGTTTAACATCACGACTCTTAGGAGCTGAGCAAAAATAAAAAGCCATTAACTGTGAACTTTTAATATTTTCACAAGTGTTTCTGAATGAATGTTTTTGAATGAATGTTTTTAGATGGGACCATGCCAAGACCCATACTTACGGTACGGAGCTTACAAAAAGGTAAAGAAACTTTTTCCTAGATCATCTGCCTCACCCTTTCCCAACTATATTGGGGACGGCTTCCAGTCTTACCGGGTGCAGCTGACTACCAGTATTTTACATGGAGCGACTGCCTACCAGGGCCTCAAGTCTGCTATTACAATAGTGTCAGAATGGTCTATCATTGATTTCATAATTGTTAATTTTGACAAGTTTGGTAATCTACTAATATAATGGCGTCATTATGACTTTCCAATGGTCAACCAGTGACACTCCATTGAAAGAAATGGTATAAAATGGTAATCTCGTACTTATTGACAAATACGTAATATGTAAAAATATATAATAAATGAAATCTACCATGAAATTTAGTACTTAGTAGCTTTTTGAAAATCAATTCTACTAACGGGTATAATAATGACAATACGACAATGTCATTATAACACAATTCTATTACAAGACCATTGACCGACCAATGATCGACCATTATGAATTTAGCAGATTACGAACTTTTAGCAAAATGACAATGGGATCGTGTTAGAATGACGAATTTATAAAAATAGCAGACTTGGGCCCCTGATACCTTGCCACCTTCACAACCCAGTAACTGGGTTGTAAAGGTGAAGGAGACGGATGGGTCTTGGTATGTAAAGATGGTCACCCATCCACGGACCAACCGCGGCAAGCGTAGCTTAACCGGATCGATCGAACCGTGCGGCTGTTACGAGTATTACTTAGGCATAAGCCCTTCTTCCTCCTAGATCTATCAAAGAATAGAAACAGCAACATCTTATCTCTTGCACCACAACGAAATCCCAATAAAAATTCAGCGTACGTCGAATAGAATCGGCGTCTATCACACCGGACAGGCGGAGTCCGCCGGCTATAAATCATGCTCACAGAGCTACACACTTAATTACATAGACGTGTTCCGAATACAAATTGGTTTATATTCGGTGTAAACGCAGCCAACATGGCCCATGGCGCGAAGATTTCTATCTGTGGGCGGAGTTTGATTACTATAAACTTTTTTATGATTGATGGGTGGATCGAAATTACATAAGAGGATAAATTTAGTCGATTGTCTAATTGTTCGTCTTTATTTATTTGAATGCTAAGTGCGGTAAGTACTTAATGTTTATAATGTAGTAAAAAATGAGATGCGTAGTATCATCAATCAATGAAAATCAAGCAATTTATATTCGTTAACAAGCTTAATGTCGCCATTATCTATCGAGTTGTTGATTGATCACTTGATCACTATGTGTAGTTCAAAGTCAAAGCATTTATTTGAAATATGCACATAAAAGGCACTTTTGAACGTCAAAAAATTACAATATAAAAACTTTTAACAAAAAAAAAACCGACTTCCATAAAAAAAAACACTACAAAGTGAAAAATAACTTTAATTTCGGAAGTCGGTGTCTTTGGATCTGCATTTTAGTTTATTGCCACCGACTTCCGAAATTAAAGTTATTTTTCACTTTGTAGTGTATTTTTATGGAAGTCGGTTTTTTTTTTGTTAAAAAGTTTTTATTTCTCGCTTTTTAGTGGGACTGTTTATAATGCATCAAGCTCATCGCCTTTTACAAAATAGTACTTTTCCCGATACAGGGACGTTAATTGTTGAGGAGTTCTCCTGGTACTCCACCATCAGCTCCATTTCACCATTCGCATTGTGACGAGCATACATTGCTTAGCAACCATATTAAAGTAATCGAATCGCAACCTGTGAAATACTTATTATTGAGTACCTAGTCCCGGTGGCCATCTGTGGTCTTCATCATCAGTTTTACTTCACTAAATTTTGCGTTGCGAAAGCAAATGCACGAGTTGCCTATAATATTTGAAGAGTTCCTTCGATTTCTCCGGGATCCCGCTGATAATCCTGGTAGCATCAGGCCAGACTTATGTCAACATTGCATTGAACTTAAAATTTAGTCCTGTTTAAAATGAGCCCAAACACGACTACGGTGCTGTAATTTCAAGGTTTGTACTTTTTCTGATGCTCCTGGCTTCAGCATCAAGTCTCTATGTACTTCGGTGTTTCTCATTAACAGTACGTTTATACACACATCGAGCCCTTTTCAATGAGCCTAAACACGATATATCTGCTGTTAGTTGTCGAGGAGTTAGGTACTCTGCAGACTATCCTGACTGCAGCATCAGGTCATGACTTGATGATCATGAGACCAAATGTGGCAAATGCCCTATCAAACATTAAAATAATTTACTAAAACTGTCCTTGTCTGTTCGAGTAACTTCATACTGTTAAGGAGTTGTACCTTCCATCATCAGCTCAGCTACCTGAGATGGTGACAACCATACGCAAATACACAAGATACTTCATAAAATATGCGAAAAACAATAAGTGAGCCTATAAAATTTGAGGGTTGCCCTCGATTTCTCTAAGATCCCATCATCAGATCCTAACTTGGTGACAATGGAACCACCTCAAAACTATCTACTTTCGAACAAAAAAATAATTTTGAAAATCCGTCAACAATTGGCGGAGTATTCGATGAACAAACATACAAAAAAAAAAAAACATACAAACATTCGAACCCGCCCCTTCCTAAAGGTATGAGGGTATAGGGGAGATTTCGTATGGAAAAGAATAGACAAGAAACTCCATCGTTACTCTTTTAAAATGTTTTGTAAAATATTTTGAATACATTAATAATCTAATATATAAAATTCTCGTGTCACAGTGTTAGTTACCATACTCCTCCGAAACGGCTGGACCGTTTGTATGAAATTTTGTGTGCATATTCAGTAGGTCTGAGAATCGGCTACTAACTTTTTTTTTTTTTTTGCATAACGACGTTTGCGGGGTCATTTAGTTATTATATATTAATACTAGCGACCCGCCCCGGCTTCGCACGGGTGCAATGCAATTCAATAAACTTAATTAAATAATTAATAATTTAATGTTTTTTTTTTGCTTGCCGCCAGCCCCTGCCGCCGACACCGCAGCAACCGCTATGTCCCTGCATTTTAAATCTGTAATATCTTTGAAAATATTAATTTAAATATCATGCTGTAAAGGGCCATATTGATCTATATTAAATGCACAATGTATTTAAGGTAATTAATTGGATAAGGATTAATGCTGTATTGCTTAAAATCGTTTCGTAAATAAGCCATCATTTCTCGTAAAAAGTAAAGGAAAAAAAAATGGTTATTGTGGGTTATCCCTAAGAGATAGACATCGCAGGGCACGCCGCGATAGCGGCGGTAAGACCCCTCTTTGAGGAGTGGCTAGAGAGGCGCCACGGCGCCCTCACCTACCGCCTGACGCAGGTCCTCACCGGACACGGGTGTTTCGGGTGGTTCCTGCACATTATCGGGCGGGAGGATACGCCCGGGTGTCACCACTGCGAGGGTCGCCCGGAGGACACGGTGGAGCATACGGTGGCGGTATGCCCCAATTGGGCGGAGCACCGCCGTGTTCTCGCAGAGGCGATCGGCGGCGGCGGCGACCTCTCGCGCCCGGCCCTGGTTCAAGCCATGGTCCGGGGCGAGAGGGAGTGGGAGGCAGTCACCTCCTTCTGCGAAGCAGTCATGCTAGCGAAGGAGGTGGCGGGACGGCTGAGGGAGAGGGCCTCACGTCCCAGCCGCCGCGGGAGACGCCCCGGGCGTCGGGAGCCGCGAGACGACTCCCGGCCACCGTAGGCGCGGGCCTGCGGGCGGAGAGTAATGGGTAACTCTCCGTCCGATCAGGACCAGGCCCGTGCCGGACGGCGCGTACGTGTTCCACGCGCGCCTCAAAGAGATGTCAGCATAAGGAAGGGGCCCGAAAGGGCCGAAGCCTGCCGGGGCAGCGGGATTGTCCGAAAGGGTTACCGCTACCCCGGAACACAAAGGGCTAAGGAAGGAACACGGGTGGGTTTTAGTCAGTAAGAGTCTGACACTCCCTTCTGCTCCACCCAGAGCGGGAGGGGTCATTGGATGATTTCCCATCCACAAAAAAAAAAAAAAAAAAAGAGATAGACATCGCGGATTTTTTGTAGACCTTTTTAAGGTGTACAATACTGAAGTACATTATTTTGATGTATCTCATAGGGTTCAGCCAGCGTTTGCAAAGTAAGCGCAAAAAAAAGTGTTTATTTACGACATCAGATTAGAAACCTCTAAAATTATCAGTGTTTCTCTACTATATTATACATGTATTATACATATAAACATTTCTCTTAAATCACTTTATATATTAAAAAAACCGCATCCTAATCCGTTGCGTAGTTTTAAAGATCTAAGCATACATAGGGATATAGGGACAGAGAAAGCGACTTTGTTTTATGCTATGTAGTGATACCTACCTGCTTGGCTGCTACTGAATCCTTTTGGATCAGCATCCTTTCGCGAGCACATTCGCAAGAAGCTGGCAGTGTCATCACAACGGTAATATTTTCTGATTGCTTTTTTTATTTCTTTTTAGTATATTCATGTAAGTATTATGTATATATATTTGTGCTTATATTTATACTAGCTGATACTGCAAACGTCGTTTTGCAAAAAAAAAAAATTATAGATAGTACTTAACCGATTCTCAGACCTACTGAATATGCATAATTATAAAATTTCATAAAAATCGGTCAAGCCGTTTCGGAGGAGTATGATAACTAACACTGTGACACGAGAATTTTTGTATATTAGATGTAATTAGTTAAATATTATATTTGCAGTTCTAATAGGTTTATGCGTACCTATCTTTATATTTAAAATATTTTATTCCTCAATTTTCACCTGCCACTGTTTTTCTCTGCATCACCCAAAGGTTGACTGGTAGAAAATGTCTATACAAAAATACAACAAAAGATTAATTTGAAAGATTACATAGTTACCGGAATAACTACGATAAGACATCTAGACGTGCAGGCAGCTTTACAATGCCTAGAAATACATAATTACACGCATTGTGTAATAAACTAACATAAAATACTAGGAGACGAATTGAGAATGTCTTGCACGTAGGGGCGCCAGACGATTTTAGAATAAACAATCCGCGATACGCATCTTAAATTATTTTTTCATTAAGGCGAATGTTTGATAACGATCTCGGAATAGATTTGATTTGTGTTGACCACATCATTTGTTTTATGATCTATTGATTCTATGGCAGTGTTAATATAAGTTAATCTATAGATACTAATATTATAAAGCTGAAGAGTTTGTTTGTTTGAAAGATCTTATCTCTGGAAGTGTCGGTCGGATTTATAAAAACCTTTTTGCATTTGATAGCCCAATTCTTGCGGAAGGCTAGGACCCTTATCAGAGCAAAAAAAAAAATTGATAAATGATTTTAGTTCTGTAAGTACTCGTAGGTTTGTACAAACACTTTTACACGTCAATCATATTTTTAAAAACGAGATGAGGTTGGCGTTTTCTGTCTGACTACTCTGAGAAGAAAGGCCGAAACAAACTCAGAGGTCACAGTCTCTTTTAAAGCCCAGACATAATCTTGGTCAGATCATATGGAGACCATTGAGGAAAGATCTACACAGATTGAGTGGACCCGTCCAGTCAGTGCACGCATTTATCAGTAATCATGCTGCTCAACTCAAACTTAAGGAGCTCAACGATTCGACGAACAATACCAAAGAAAGAATATTTGGGTAGGCCGCATAAATTACTCAAACTGCCAGACTAAGTAACATTAATATTAACTGAAGGGAACAAAAACAATGACCCATATAGCCCTCACATTCACAATAATTAAAATAATATTATACTGTTGGGGCTCTATCTAAACTGGTTAGGTTTTATTTTAAGCAAAAAATATAAATACATATTTAAGTATGAAAAAGATAAAAATAAAGATGCAAAGCTACTTCATCATCAGCTCTTTATCGCCCACTGCAGAGCATAGCAAATCAAAGCTACTTGCTAAATGTTAAGTAGTAAAAAGGAACCTGCCGATCGATTCTGTAAAAATCTCACCGTGAAAAGTTAGGTGAAGTGAGCTTAGAGTGAGCTGTCAATAGTATCAATCCCTAGCATCAGGATGACAGGATGACACTGACAGCTCACTCCACGCTCACTTCACCTAAGTTTTCACGGTGAGATGGTTACAGAATCGCACTGCTGGTTGTGCAACTTGTCGTACTTTCTGTCCCGTTCAGGAAAATGGGAAACAAAATGAACCAAGTAATTTTAAAAAGAAATTATCAGTTTTCATGTACTTAGGTACCTACGAGTGAAAAGTAATGCCTCGTGATTTGTTTTTCTTTTAGAATAATTTGTACAACGAGTAACATCACACGAAGGCAGCCGAGTAGAATTTATCATGGGGTTTGCCTAATGTACTATAGAGGCCTAAAGAGGAAAGCCTAATTTTGGCATACCGCGGGAAATTTTAATGGGGAATTCAGGGGGCACTATTAATAATACTAGCTGTATTCATAAATCGGTCATATAACAGCCGATTGGTTCAAGTGGCTAAACACAAGAACTGTCCTGCGTTCCGTATCTGGTTGTGTCGTGTACCTACAGTGTGTGATTCGCTCGTAAGATAATTAATTTGTTCGTGAAATTATAAACTGATTTGAACTGGAAACGGTTTTTCTATTGCGCAATAACCGACACTACCCATAGTAGGCCCACAGTAATAATTAAAATATGCCTGATGATAAAGAGACACATATGCCTTCTCCGTCAAATATATATTAGACTTCCCCTTAAGTTATATTAATTTTAGATGATCTTATTGTCTAACATTTATAGACATACAAGCACAAGCCGAGTTTATGGGAAGTCCATCAATCTTCCAGACACAATTTATTGGCGACATCTAACGACGGATGACGTCATATTACATCGATTATTTACTGGGTGGAATTCATTAAGAAGTATATAAAAATGTGTTGCAGTCTTCGCAATTATAAGCATTAAGAGTATGTAACGTAGGGCTATAATAGCGTGGCTCTTTGCCCTAGCTAATCCAGTATGCAATAGCCGTTAAAAATACATAAATAGACATGTTTTCCAATCCTCGCATTAATTTTGAAGTGAGCTTGAAGAAGTTCAGTCAATCTACAGTTCTTGACTGGACAAGACTACTTCATCACGGCTAGGGAGAGATGAATTCACGAACAGCAGCAAAGCATACAAACTCCGTACTATCACAAAAAATATTAGGCGTGTCGTAGCCTTGGCGTAATGTGATTTGTCTAGCGTAGACCCTTCATAATAGGTAGGTATCTCGGTATTTCATCATTAGGGCCCGCTAGGCATGGCGAGGTGATACCAGTCGGGAGCGCGGCGAATGTGCCTACGGACAAGTACATCAAGCTACCCGAAACTGTAAAATTTTCCCAATCAGTCTTAAAACTAATGCCACGGTCTAATGCTAAAGTTGAAAATCTATTTATTGACGGTATTACACCGATGTCTGTGCAAGGAAGTTGCAGTATAATAAATAAGGTTATATGGGGCAATCGCAGCTATGAACAAAAATGTAAATATGCAGAACTGTGTGATAGGTATATTGATGAATATGACTGGCAGCACTTTCCATGCAGGGGCCGTACATGTGGTGGTTCAAGTCACCTGCCGTACATAGATACTTACTATGAGCAAATTATTGACTGTGTGTCTCAAGCTGCTCTGAAAACGTACGTAGATAAAAGCTGTCTTATAAAGAAAAAGGTGATTGGGTGGAACTATCATGTGAGGGGCCTTCATGAAATAGCTAGGGCATGTTTTCAGATATGGAACTTTTGTGGGTGCCCCAGGCAGGGTAAATTGTATGACGACATGGTATTGACCCGTAAAGAATTTAAAAATAAGTTGAAATGGTGCCAATTAAATGAAAACAAAATAAAAATGGACATCTTAGCCACACACCGGCATAACAAAGACTTTGTTTGTTGAATTTGACATATTGTAGTAGCTTGATGTGTTGGTATCTGTACAAGTACCTATCTCCCGGGCCCCCGACTCATGGTAGTAGTAGGAAACGCGGGGTTTTAATCGCTAGGAGTCCGACATAACCCTCCGTTGTCCCTAGATGGAGGGGCAATCTACTCAACCTATCGCAGTACGTCCTACTAGACATAGACATCTCCCAGGCTGCGCCGCAGCGCCCACATCTAGACTGTCCCAGCAACTTTCTTAAGGTCGTCGGTCCATCTAGCTGTCCCGGACGGGGAATTCCTCATGTCACGCATCCCTATGCATAGTGAGTTCCCATGAAATAAACAGGAACTTTATAATTATCGCGAAGGCCGAGCTGTGATGAGTAGGACTCGGGTAGGACCCAATTAAGATCTTTGGGTTGTGGACATCACTTAGGCAGTCGCTCCATGCAAAATACTGGTATTCAGCTAAATCATCCGGTCGATTTTGTAAAAATCTCACCGTGATAACTTAGGTGAAGTGAGCGTGATGTGAGCTATCAATAGGGGTAATCCCTAACATCAAGTGGAGTGACAGCTCACTAGCTTCACCTAAGATTTCACGGTGAGATTTTTACAGAATAGCACTACAGGTTAGACTGGAAGCCGACCCCAACATAGTTGGGATAAGGCAGGCAGATGATGAATAAGGTATTAAGGTATGATTTTCGGGCTAATTGATTTAGGAAAGCATAGCATTCTACAGACGGAATTCAAAAGATGGAACTCTTGTGGCTGTAGCAAGTATCAATAATACAGTGTGAGACACCGACGCGCAAACTGTAACACTGAATTCAATTCAGCACGCAAAAAAATCAGCTGATTCATAGAAAAGTGTAATCATCTGCCTAGCCTTTTCCCAACTATATTGGGGTCGGCTTCCAGTCTAACCGGACACAGCTCAATTGACATGGAGCGACTGCCTATCTGACCTCCAAAACCCAGTTACTGGATAGGTAATACGATACCCCTTGTTAAGACTGGTTTTCAGACTTTCAGGTTTCTGACTACCCGTAACGACTGTCAAAGATCCACGAATGACAGCCGGGACCAAAGGCTTAACGTGCTTTCCGGGGCGCGGAGGGGTCTCGGTATGTAAAGATGGTCACCCATCCACAGAACAACCACGGCGAGCGTAGCTTAACCTGATCGCTCGACCTGTGCGACTGTTATTATTTAGCCACGGGCCCCATAGAAAAGTGCAATACGCGGTCAAAATGGTTAAAAAATATCAAAGGTGTTTCAAGATCATGTACTAAATCCATGGTATCAGGTTACGCGCCACCCTAGCATGTAGCTGGGGTACATAAGCCCTCAGGCTAGGTGGAGCGACGATCTTCGCAGGATGGCTGGTAGCAGCTGGATGAGAGTTGCCGAAAATCGAGTTGAATGGCGTGCAATAGGAGAGACCTGTGTCCAGCAGTGGACTGCTATAGGCTGATGATGATGATGTGGTACAGACGCCAGCAGGTCAACCTACACCAATCTGTCAAATTTCTTTGATAGATTTTCAACTTTAGCACAAAGGAATAAGGTTCATATTCAATTGGGAATCTGACAGATTGGGGTAGCTTGATGTGCTGGCCTCTGTACATAAGTAACCTATTCCTATTTCCCACTAATAACTTTTTTACAAGCGAACGTTAGCCTGATGACCGGACACCGGACGCAAAGACCAATGCACCAAGATAAACATATACAATAAAAAGTTTAGAATGCAGACCCATTGCACGTGTAATGAATTTTGTAATGGAAAAATACCTAAGCATTTAAATACATGCATAAGTAGGTAAAGTATATTCAAACTTATGTTTCACATTGATGGTATTTCAAGTTTAAACAAATATTAACTTTATTTTAATGGTGATCAAGTTGATTTCCGTGTTACTAACACTATTGAAAAATGTATATAAATGTTTGAAGTTGTAGCGTAAATTGAACGTTACTGTGTAGGAAATAAAGTTATATTTCCATAAACTCATATTTGTTTATATTTTTGGCAAATACTTAAATCCAGAATGCAGATAACATGCATAGTATTCAGATGACACGCGCCGATCACGCACAGCACCCGCACACGCGCTGCATCCGCCTCGCACACGCTTCACTCCCACTTATACTACTAGTGACTGTAGTGTCACAACGTGTGAACGTTTAAACCAAAATGGATTTGACTAGGTTAAACAAAGTTCTAATTTTTAAACAATGGAAGAAAGAAAAATACAGTAAAAAGATTAATACTACAAGAAAATATTGCACGCAGAGAGAAGCATGGCGAATTTCATATCCTATGCGGAATTACGCAATTATGATGATGAATTTTATAACTATCTTCGAATGACTAAAAGGACATTTGATAAATTATCATATTAGTTATCCATCATATTTACTAAAAAAAAATGCCACATGAGTAAACTTGATCACAGTCAATACAACACTAGCCATAGCGCGGGCGCAAGGCGTTCGCGGGGAGGGTGCAGAGCGCGGGCAGGGCGAGCGCAGGGTTGGCGCGAGGCGGGCGCGGGGCGTACGATTGGCGTGCGCTTGTAGACCTCGTTATTTATGCAATTTGAGATCTATTGATGGATTATAAGGCTCAAATTCTTATTTAACAAATTTCAATGCGAGTCGGACGCGGGTGGCGTGCGCTGAGCTTGCACGTGTCATGTGAACGCGCCCTCATTGTCCGATGGGGCGGCAATCCGACACGACCGGAGAGAGATCAGGCGCAGGACTAACGGCTTTACGTACTTTCCGAGGCACGGGAGTCTTAAACCGCCAACATCCAAACTCCGGACTGTTACAAAGAAATTCCTAATGGAAAAACTCAATAACACTTTGTCCGACCCAGGAATCGAACCCAGGACCCCACGCTCAGCAGTCGCGCTTGCAACCACGAGACCAACGGGGCAGTCAAAAAATCGTGAAAACTGCCTCATTGGTCAAATTAGCATAATTCCCATAGCGTCTGTTGAGTTTAGCTAGCTAATTAAAAATAACCCCGAAGTCTCCGGATAAATTAGTGCTATTGGGTTTGACACCAGAATTTCAACTAATATTCGAGGAATAAAATTGACGTTTGACAGTTTATAAAAATAGGCACTGAGGTAACTGTCAAAATTTCAAAATTATTCCTCGAAAAAAGTTATCAGACGATAGAAAATTTGAATAATCAGCCCTAAGACTAAAGAATAACAGGCAAAATGCGTTTGCTCAGTTCACCTTTGCCTACTACTTACAAGAAATACAGGCGTGATGTTAAGTTCTACTTGACTTAGCTTAGGCGACAGTTACGCCATCTGTCCAAGAATAGAGGATTTACGCATGCTGAACCGCACTTTTGATTCTAAACCCGCATTCTATGTAGAACGATGTTCAAGCATGATCTCATGGTGAGCATTATTGCGTCTAAAATCTAAATTTATGAATAGTTCCTAGAAAGAAATCAATCAGTTCTAAATCAAGTCATGCTTAAGCATCGTTCTAATAAGTAATACTTACAAAATATTGTGGCGTATTTTTTTTTTTTATTCCAGCGGGGTAATTGCGTAACACACTGTCAGTAGCAATGGTTTTAATTTTGATAGTAAGTACCTACAACAACATTCATTGCGTTATTTACGTTGTTGAGCAATAAAAATTATCAAACATGAAACAATGGATTATTCTTCAAAATGATTCAGATTGTGATTGACAGTTGACAGATTGACATTATGCATTATGTATGACGATTATGCATTATGCATTATGTATGACAGATTGACATTATGCATTATGTATGGGTGCTGTTTGCATCTAATGACTAGCTTCTGCCCGCGACTACATCCGCGTGAAATTTCTTGCTCCCCTGACCCACCCCGTCGCATCGCATCGCATCGCCTGCCCACGTTGTTACTTCGTTTTCGCTTAGCGTTCTTTGAGACTGCGTGATGTTAAGTAGTCTACCTTCCTCATGAATGAGGAGTATAGAGGTATGAGGAAGAGGGTGTAAAGTTCGCTCAACCTCTATAAAAAAGGGAGGATCCTCCGACCAGACGGGTGTTGTGTCTGGCGGGCAACTGTCCAATGATTTATGTCGGGTATATATGCTAGTTCCGCGGTAAACTCTGCTTGCGAGATGCAGGATTTTGCGTGAAGTCAGTATGACGCATAGACTACTATTATAAACAAGAGAGTTTCAGAGATTAGCGCATTGAAGCAAACTCTTCAGCTTTATTATTAGTAGGTAGGTATGGATTTCTGGAAGTGGGAGAGAGTACAGTGTCAAGTAATTAAAAAATAAGGATGGGATAGCAATGCCCTATCGAAGACAACACAAACATTCGTTAATCATGATATACATTTATTATAAAGGCTTACACTATACTTTCGCATACAAATAACTAGTAATAAGTATACATAACTATTGATAATAATAAATCCGTTATTTAGTAGCCAGGTACCTAATTATAGCAACTTATTCAGTGGGATAGTCTATACTAATATACTAATAATATTATAAAGAGGAAAGGTTTGTATGTATGTTTGTAACGAATTGGCTTAAAAAGTACTGGACCAATTTTAAAAATTCTTTCACAATTTGAATGCTACATTATCACAGATTATTATAGGCTATTTTTTTTTCTTTTTTTTCCACCCGTGCGAAGCCGGGACGGACCGCTAGTAAGCAATAAAATCTTAAGAAAAATACAACTGTCTTTTTAGAGCAATCAATGTCTAGATCACACCTACCAAGCCTCACTGGGCCTTGTGGTTGATTACGGCCCACTCCCTCTCACACAGATAAGGCCTGTGTCCCAGCAGTGGGAACATTATAGGCTAATTATGAAATGTCTAAATCTATGCATGTATGAATTGTAGAAAGACTCAAAAGATTGAAAATAGGACTGTTTTCAATCATACTTATATTCTAATTTTGGCACAAATCTTGTACAGTCTAGTTCATTAATATGTTGGCAGTGACAAAGTTTCAAAATATTATAAGCGTTAAATGATGATCATTATAACGCTTATAATATTTTGAAACTTTAAATGTATGTTAACATAATATTTATGTCTAAGTTTGTACAGCATTGTAAGAACATTTTAACGCTTATAATATTTTAAAATTTTGTCACTGCCAATATATTAATTAACTCGACTGTACAGACGCCAGCAGGTCAACCTACCCCAATCTGTCAAATTTCATTGATAGATTTTCAACTTTAGTACAAAGAAATAAGGTTCATATTTAATTGGGAAAATCTGACAGATTGGGGTAGCTTGATGTGCTGGCCTCTGTACTTATTCTAAAGTATGGAGTGTAAGAGTTTCGTATTTATTGAGTATATATTACTATGGAGTAGAAGTTTTTCTCTGATTTAATAATGATACATTATTAATTAGAAACAAACTAGGTAAGTACATACAATTTATAGTAGCAGCTATTTTTATATTTAAAAAATTGCAGGATACCATTTCAAAATCACATGTAATCTGTGAAAAGTTTATGAGAGAAAAAAAAAAACTAGACACCACTTAGACCTTTTAAATAGTCTTAGAAACAGTGATCATAAAATATATTTTCTTTAAATCTACACCTATTTAATTTTACTACAATCATTATCTTCTGCAATATAATTACAGACCAACTTCAAGTAAAATTCCCTGAAAATATTAAAATCTGCAAACAGCTAGTCAACAACTTTTTCAATACTGAAAAGGTTGGTTTTGTATAAAGCTTATAGATTCATTAATACAGAGGGCACAAACTAAATGGCACTACCAACAATATCAAGTATTAAACAAAACCATATAAATGTCAAGTAATTAATTAAAAACTAATATAATCTAAGTATTAAAAGAAATAATATCTTTCATAAAAGATACTTTGTTGTTATTTCCAGTTTTACTCAAATGCATGCACATTTGAACAAGTCAACATCATCCTTTTAAGCAGTCATGTTGGACGCAAGTCTTTCTAATTGCAGAGCATAACTACCAACTAATTCTAGCTATGTTATAGAGTAGGTGCACCATTTTCAGGTATACCAAGGACATAAGTAAAACTAAAAAGTAAATTAATCATAAAATTAGACACATTTATCAGCTTAAAGTTCAAATTCTGAATCCAAAAACTGTTTCTCCATTAACTTCCTCATCTTCTCCGGGATTGGTACTCCGGAATGGGCAGGCTTGGGGCGCCTCTTCCAGGAAGGTTTCTTACCACTCTTGGTCACACTGCTGGGTACAGGAACTGATCTGTTATCTTTGGGTTTTGGAGTATTAACCTTAGGGACGGTGCTGGTCCGCTGTCTCAATGATCTTGCTTCTATGGTGTTGTTGACTGAAAAGATTTTAAGCATTCATAAACAAAACAGAATGCAAAAACAGGTTGTAATTATCCACAACTAAGGTTATTCAAAGAAGAGCTTAAAACAGATTTGCTGATGCTAATAGGTATAAGGGAATTTGTCAGTCGTTTGGGAGTTGTTTTGCTACCTAACAGACTACAATAACAGCCATAGCATGATAGAATATCGGCGAAGGATCTAATAAAAAAATCTGGCTGAAACTGACCTCTGACCAGGAGAAAATAATTTAAGCAAATGTTACTAAAATCAAAGAAGGCAAACGGTAGTGATTACTTACTTTTAAGGGGAGTTTTATCCACTATCTTTTTGACCAGAATGTTCTTTTTAATCGCCCCTACTGGTGACGCCCTGCCTTTGGCTGGCATCTCTTTTGCGGTGCGTTGCACCTTTGTCGTGGGTTTTGGAGTTTCTCGGGGCGCCATTATTAACTATTCGAGATATTTTTATCAATAAAAGAATGAATAAACATAAAATAGAGCTAAAAGCGCACTGCGCAGACCAACAACCAACTTTCGAAAAATAACGTTTTTGATTTGACAATTTTGACATTGACTGACATTTCACAGTGTCAGTTCAGGTCATATACTATACATCGTATGGACCCGAAATGTTTGACTATACAAAAACACAGTTATACAAATATGAGGCTTATCGACGCCAACATCATAAAAATATTGCCATCCCTTTTTAACTTTCTTAGTTTTGCATGTGAAAAAGGATAACAGTGTTTTTGACAGTCACTATCATGGCAACCCGCCATTCCTAGCGTCACTAAAATACCTATTTGCGGCCGGTCGCCATTTTATCCTCTCACTGTTTGGTACCAAAGTTGGGTACGTCAACTGTCAAATGCTCTTGAGCTGTGGATATAATTTGTGAATTTTGGAGTAATTTGCTGTGTTATTGTGTTTGAACTCGGTTCTGTAGTGGAAGTCGTCAGTAGCAAGATGCCCAATTGCATTACGTGTGGCTGTGGCATCAAAAGAAGCAGAAATCACCCGAAAACAACCAGCACCAGTATGTGTACTTAATTTCAGCTGAAATATCATTAGATTTATAGGATAAACAAAAGATTCTGCATTCGTTGAAGAGTTTCAACAGCAAAGCATTCATATTTTCCCTTTTTTCTTTATTTTCAAGTTGTATTTCATGAAATCATTTTCTTTGTTATTGTAGGGATAGAGTAGTGCATTTGACATTATTATATTTATCGATAATGCTATTTTATGGTTCTACAACGTGGCGCCACAATGGTGACATTAATTTAACAAACATATACGTTTTCACATTTTCGTTTCATTTAGAAATTATATTTCTATTAAACGTTATTATTTACGGATTTATTTTAAATTTTAGAAAATGGTATCTTAGAGCAACCTGTATTTAAAGAACTGTCGCGCAGCGGTCATTTGCCGGGGTCACGGATCATAACATCGCATCAATGAAATTAGAACGAATAAGCAATACTATTAGGATGAAACAAATGCAAAGAGTACCCAATTGAAGGAAAGAGATAGCCCTTTGTCGGCGAGCGGCGCAGGCGACGCGCGCCCTCCCTTCCACCCGCCGCCGCACCGAACTCGAATTCTTTTTTTGCATTTCTAGTGATAGCCGAACCCGTGTCCTTGATACACTTCTTCACACTACGGTGTCTAATATTTTTTGCTTTATTTATTTATTTTTGTGTAATTAGATACTGCGATAAAGACGCTTTGCTTTGTTTTCGTTTTGTAATCTAGTAGGTACGTTTACATCTCTTGCGATACGGACGCTTTTATTTGTGTTATTTTATTAATGCTTGTGTAAACTTGTGATCGTGATGGCAAATACACATCCGAACTACACAGCAGCTGAATATGCGGACATGATCCTAATTTTCAAGTCCATCACAGAGCCGTCCATAGGATATTAAAGCGCGAAAAGTGGCACCCATTCAAATTTAGAAAAGTGCATACTCCGTTAGACACTAAGCACCTCCGCTGTAGGTACCACTTGCGTCGCTCGGTTTCTTTGATAAGCCGTCAAAGAATCGGACCGATCACGAGTAGGTACATACAAGACGCGTTGCGCGATTGTTAGCGCGCGAAACGACGCGTTGCCGCTCCGAGTTAACGTAAGCCAGCAGCTATACACCTTTTTTACAGCTTATTCAACCGATTTTGACTTCTATTCCGTAGGAATAAGGATGGCATTAAAAGCAAAAAAAAGTGCTTACAATAACAACTGTTTGCTGCTTTTAATGCCATCCTTATGCCTACGAAATAGAAGTCAAAATCGATTGAACCGACGGTAAAAAAGGTTTGTTTAAATTTCTAATCTTATTGTAAATGGAGTATTAGGTAAGTGATTTCATGAATGAATTTTTGCAAGGGTGATCCCAATTTTAGTTACTTTTTTATTATTTAGTTTGTTTGAAAACATTTTTTTTTTAATTTACGAATTATTTTAACCTATCAAAATTTATATGATTAATAGGCACTAGCTCTACCCGTGTGTTAAATTAATGTCGCCATTGTAGCGCCACGTTGTATAATGGTTGGAAACAATCGGTGTTGAAAATTTAGAGATGTCAACAAAAACAATTCATATATTTTGTTCTCTTCACTTTGAAGAATCTAGTTTCAACCGGACACTGAATAAAGTAATTGAGACAGAGTAGGAGATATCTCTCGCTTGTCTTCAATATCTAATAAAGCTTACTTATATTTTATTTGTTTCAGATTTATTAAGAGAATTACAAATGTCAAAAACAGCCCAAGAAGATAAAAAGACTTAACGAGAAATTTTTAATACAGACGAAAATATTATGGAAAGAAATCTCCTAAAAGAATATCACATCGAAATTATCTGATCAAAATTGTATAGTTCAGAAATAAATGAGTGATTTGTTTGTTGTTGTTTTTTCCTGTTTGAATATAATTATATACTTCATTATAATTTATTGTTGACTTTTAATTAAAGCCCACTATCATCTGCATGTTATAAAAGGTAGGTGTTGGAAACTTAACATCTAAATTTCAAAAATATTAATTATGTTAGTTCCGTCATTATGTCCCGTGAAATTCAAATTTTCACACATTTTTTTCCAAAGTGTAGTTCTGTTACAATTTTTTTATTATTATTCAAATTATTATCAAATATCATCAGCGGTCCATTGACGGTAACACGTCTTACGGCTTAGCTGTGAAAGATGGACGAACCTACAAATAACTTAAATGAAAGACTTAAAGTAAGAAAACTTGAGGTATTTTTACCCGTAGATATTGTACCGTGAGTCCGTGACACAAAGAAAACATTCCCACAATCTTTTATCCATGTTATTTTATAGAAAATATATCGATTAGGGGCTGCTCTATTAGCCGCTATTTTATCCTCTCAGTAAAGTGTAGGTATGCACGTTTTTCTTGTAGGTATGCCGGGTCCATGTGATTGGTACGTCAGTGGTTCAGGTGGTGTCAGGCAATACCAAAAGTAGAGTACATGGACTCACAATATTAACGTGGAGTATGCCTTGCATTTAGAAAGATACCTAGTGGAAAGCTGCAAGCTTTTCAAATCTATACTCTATACTAATCATAAGAGGTAGAGATGGGAATATACCCGGTAAAAATGGGTATAAATGGGTAAATACCCATTTATACCCATTTTTACCTTCCCATTTTTAATTTATACCGGGTAAAAATTAAAATCAGTTTAACTGAAACTAATTATTGTATTTTTTAATAGATACGATTTATATTCAGTTTTTTTCAACGGAATTGTGTGAAGTCTTGTTCTTAGAACACTATAAAAGAAGGTATGTCAATTTTAATTCATAGTACAGACGCGCCAGCACATCAAGCTACTACAATGTGTCAAATTTCTGTAATAGATTTTCAATATCGCTAAAGTTGGTTCTTTAAATACTAATTATAATCAATTTTGGACTTATAAGTCTAGAAGAACTTGGCCCACGTGTTATTTTCTAACGTCTTTTTTATTTGAGTTTGATTTTTTTACATCGGTATTCGGGATCGAACTAACAACCGTCAAGAAATACTATGTCAAAAGTTAAATATAATATGTTAAATGTGTTTTGCACTTATTATTAACTTCATTAAATTCACTGTTTTTTTTAAATAATGGGAAAAGGCAGAAATAAACGAGATGAAATTTGGAAACACTATAGTGTGGGTCCTGATAAATCAGTAATTTGCAAGTATTGTGATCATAAATATAAAATAGCAAATGTCAACAAAATGGGAGGTAATTTAGTTAAATGTAATAATTAGTGTCTAAAAAAATATCTCTGTTGCTAAAAATTACCTGAAGAATCAAACTGACGTAAATATCACCAATACTACTAACGCTCCTATTTTAACAATGACATCCTCGCACCCAGCGCCCCAGGTTGGTTCGCTGGATTCAGAATAATCACAATCTGAATCAGCCATCGTCGTCATCACAAAAGGCAATAAGAGGAAGAAATCGAAAGGCTGACAGTAAAATTAGCAAAGGCAGTATTCATTTCTGGATCAGCTTTGAGCCTGGTCTTCTTCTTAGCGTGTCGATAGCAATCTAAATGGACTAGGTCCAGAATTCAGCTACTTGTTTGGCGCCATCACCAACGTCCACCAATTCCTGTAACGTACAGCTGACAGGACACGCAGGACACGATATTAAGTGTCCCATCGTTTGTGGAACAGCACCACATTTACACTCCAAGGCGGAGTCGTCTATGAAACTCCACCTGAACAGGTGTTCCTAGCTTCGGCCAACCTAGGTCCGGTGTCTGTTTAAAGAATTCCAGGTTACCCAAGGTAACTCATGTCCAGGTGGGAGGTATTCAGCGGGTGGAACGAACGGTTTGGGTAAGGAAGCACTGTCTCGCCACAACTTCAGTCTTTCTTGTGATGGTTCCTCAGTGAGTGGGACGACACACTTTAAAAAACTGTTTCGGCTTTTCAGCCTTTGTCGCACAAGGAAGTTGTCACGCAAAGGGTGTCGTGTGACGTAGACCATTTTGGCTCTTTCGCTTGAGCTTGCCACCACTCTGCGAACTACTGCGCCACCAGTAGTGGATTCCTGCTAGTGGAAACAGCATTTGTACCGGGGTCGGTTTTAGGCAACCAGTGATGATCCGGCACGTTTCATTCAAAGCTGTATTCACCAGCTTTGCATGACCAGAACGACTCCACACGGGGCACGCGAATTCTTCCGCAGAAAAGATAGCGCTAGACCAGTATTCCGTATAATGTCAGGCGAAGCACCCCACTTCGATGAGACCAGTCGACGAAGAAGACTGTTGCAAGTTTGCACCTTCTGCTTGATAATCTTGCAGTTTTTGCTGAATGTTAGAGACCTGTCTAGGGTAACACCAAGATATTTAGAGAAGTGCCTATGCCCGATGGACACCCTACCCCAAACGATGTTAAGTTTACGGCCCGCCTCTCTATTGCGGAGATAAAATATGCAAGACTGGGTTTTGCTTGGATTGGGCTTGAATGAGTTAGCGAAGTAATATGTGGCTAAGTTACCAAGAGCGTCTGAGAAGTGGGCCTCAACCTCCTCAAAGGTGGTGGCTTGTGACGTGAGAGCAAGGTTGTCTGTATAGAGAAAGCGGGACGTGTTAGGGTTAGACGGTTGGTCGTTGGTGTAGATATTAAAAAGAAGCGGTGCCTTGAGGTAGGCCGTTTTTCTGCGCTCTCCAACGACTTGTTTTCGAGAGAAAATGGACCTGAAACCGACGATTGTGGAGAAGTTCTCGTAGCCTAGTGGAACATATATTGTGGATAGACTTTTTTAAAGATCTGCAACCATTATTTCAATTACCATCACGATTGTGGAGATCAGATAGGCAGTCGCTCTATGTAAAATACTGGTATTCAGCTGCATCCAGTTAGACTGGAAGCCGACCCCAACATATTTGGGAAAAGACTAGGCAGATGAGATGAATTCTAAACAGTTTATTTGAAAATATATGTTGATTAAAGATTTAAAAGATATTTAACTTCGTTTTATTTAAAATCAATGTTTTATCTTCAATGCTTAAGGTCAATATTAACATGGTAAATCGTAGTATTGATGACGAAGCTATTTAAATAATTTATAGATAGAGTCTGTCTAATGAAAGCTGACAGTGATTTTTTCATGTTTTCAGAAATTGACAACACTGCTGCAAATGTCACTCTTGTTGTTCCTATAACCTCTTAGGAAAACAATTTGTCAATATTTTGCCGTATTTCAAGTAAAAAAATGCCTAAAACTTTAAGAAGCAGTGCGAGAAAGTTGCTATACACTATGATAAATAATTACAACCGAGTGAAAAGCGAACGCGAGGCTGCATTTCAAGAAAAAGTACAATTGTTTACAATCATTTCGGAAATGACTAGTAAGCTATTGAATTGGTTTTGATACTATGTAAACAGAATTTAAATTTATTAGACCTGGTCTATCAATATAACAGTTTTAAATGTGGAATAATAATTGAATAAAGCGATGAGAAATCGCGGGGTAATTAAAATGTTTGTAACATTCATTATGTGTTTTTTGCAGACGATTGCATTAATGATCCGAAGAAGCTTTACGCAATCCGTACTTCAATTGATAAATTGAAAGACTTGCAAGAAACTGATTTATTAAAATCTGAAACACAATACCTTGAAAAAATTTCTTCTATGACTGGTGAGTATTCTTAGTGTATCTTATTACCTATTTCTGATTGTATGAGTCTTGTATGGGTAAAGGAACGGTGTAACTCATCTTTTGTATGATGGTTTTTTTGTTGATCTAGGAGCACAAGCTAAGTGCAAAGAGACAAGAAAAAATTGCATTATTGTAACTATTTCTTTTGTTTTAGGTGTTAGTATGAGCACTCTGTGGCGTGTGAAAAAAGAAGGTTCATTAAATAATGAAGTATGGCACACTCCGGGAAAAAAACGCCCACACAAGACTACTGTTTCCAATTTAGATAGCTTTGATACGAATGCTATAAGAAACAAAATCAACGAGTTTTACATAGTTAAAAAACAAGTACCAACTCTGAGAACATTATTAGTAGACCTCCGGGAATCAATTCAATTTTCTGGTTGTATGGAAACACTGAGGCAGATATTATTTAGAAATGGGTTTGAATTTAAGAAAAATAGAAACGAGAGATCTGTTCTTATTGAACGCCATGATATAGCAGCTTGGAGACACAAATATCTGAGAACAATTGATCTAAAGCGAAATGAAAACAGGCCACTTATATTTTTAGATGAAACTTATGTCCATCAAAATTATAAAGTTAACAAATCATGGCAAGGGCCTTCAGTGAGTGGCGTTACAGACAAGATTTCAATGGGAAAAAGGTTTATAGTGGTCCATGCGGGATCTGAACATGGTTTCATACCAAATGCATTCTTGACATTTAGTACAAAATCTAAGCTGGCTGATTACCACCATGACATGAATGCCTCAAATTTTATGAAATGGCTGCAAGTAAAACTGATACCAAATTTACCACAAAATAGTGTGGTAATAATGGATAATGCTAGTTACCACGTCAAGCAAATCAACAAATCACCCTCGATTCAAAACCGAAAAATTGAAATTCAAAACTGGTTGGCAATTAATAGAATTCCATATGAAGACTGTTACTCAAAGGCTGAGCTCCTTTGCCTTGTAAATGAGAACAAACCCACACCCCAGTATGAAGCAGAAGAGCTTCTTAAACAACATGGCCATGAAGTTTTAAAACTACCGCCATATCATTGTGATCTGAACCCGATCGAGATGATATGGAGTTTAGCTAAACGCAGAATCGCAAGCAAAAATATAGGAGTACCAGCTAAAGAAATGGAAAAACTAATTACAGAATCATTTTCTAGTATTTCTCCAAATGAGTGGAAAAAATGTACAGACCATGTTGTTCGAGTTGAAAATGAGTATAAAAAAAAAGACAGAATCCTAGATAATGAAATAGAACCGTTTATTATTAACGTAGGTGATGACAGTGACAGTGATGATGACAGTCAGGATTCCTTTGGTGACATTGAATTCCTCGAATCAGACTTTGATTATGATTCATAACTTTTTGAATATTGTTCTTTAATAAACATATTTGTATAAAATCTGTGTTATTATTTTTGTCATCCAGATTCATAGGTTTTCTGCTATGGAAATCTTCATAGAAGAAACAATAGTATTAATGCATAGAATTAGAATAAATATCTAAACAAATATTTTAAAAAATATGACCTACATAACATAAATGATTGTGTAATATTAATTTCTATGTGACTTACAGTTACAACAAAAAGATCATAAACGCTTATCTACGCAATTTTTTGGTATATTATTTCCTATTATTCTATAATAAACGAAAATAAATATTCTGAACTTATAAAAATATTCAAGTATCAAATCTGAATTTTCCTAGTTAATCCGGGGATACACGACCTATTTTTTTTAAATTTGCCGCTCTTTTTCACTCTCAGCTTTCAATAGACAGACTCTAGTAATCATTTTTTAAAAAGGTAAAAATTAAAAAATACCCTTTTTTACCCGGTATTAATAATAAATACCGGGTAAAAAAGGGTATTTTTTAATTTTTACCTTTTTTTACCCTTTTTTACCTTTCCTTCCAATTTTTACCTTCCCAATTTTTACCCACCCGCCCATCTCTAATAAGAGGAAAGATTTGTATGTATGTTTGTAACGAATGGGGTTGGCAAGTGAAAGCTGATCTCAGATGGCGCCACCACTATACGAACCTTTGTCAATGTCATTTTAGTTGTCATTATAAGAGATAAATAAAATTTAAATTTTATTATTCTACTCTGTGTTAAACATTTACACACGTAGAGACATTTACATCATCTAATTCTTCAAGTGGCTGGATAATACTGAAGCTCTGAGTAGTTGAGTTCTCTCCTTGAAACAAGCTTTTTCTATAATTAGGTACCTAGGTGTTTTCAGGCGTTCTGCTCTCAATGTAGAGGCTGGCTTTATATTCCACGGAAACATTGAAGAGATCGCAGACTTTTTCAACATTTTGCGCTGGTTTATGACCCCAAACAAATAATTTATGTATTATGGGCAGTCTGCTTTCATTATATCTGCGTTTATTATATCGCATTATCTTACAGTTACGTAAATACAAATAGGAGCAAATAGTTTTTGATAACTTAGTTAAACTGAAAGTAATCATTTTTAATACATACCTAAGTATTTACCAATCTTTTAATAATCACTTTCCTTGAAATGTTTATGACACACTCTCGCCCCGCTTTTAGGCTCAAACTTTACTAGCCTTATCGCTTTGAACTAATTTTTTTTAAGTTTCTCATCTTGAGGAAACTGGTACCCTCCAGTTTCTTTACAATTTGGTACACAACATCCAGGCATTTCCTCAATAATTGTCTTAATTTATGAATTCACTACTATTACCATACAAAAACTGCTTTGTTATTGGTCTGTGCGCTGCTAGCGCCACTTTGACAGTTGTCGGCCCCATTGGCATAAAAAGTACTGGAACAATTTCTTTCACTATTTGAATGCTACATTGTCACTGAATACTTTTTTTTTTCACCCGTGCGAAGCCGGGACGGGCCGCTAAAACAAAATGTTCTGATATGGAAATAAAATTGTATTATTGATAAACAAGCAATAAATTGATAAATAACTGTATAACATTTGTTTTATTTTTATGCTATTCATGCACTCGATGTACGTACTCTGCATTAATTTATGCTAACAAGTTGTCTGTTTTTACCCAACTGCGGCAAATCCCTAAAGGCTAGGACATTTCTATAGAAATTCAAAGGGAGTAAAATTATTTTTGAACAAAAAGAATAATAAATACCTATGCCATTTATCATAAAACAATAAAAATTATTGTTAAGTTATGGGAATGAAGCGGGAAATTCGATTTCCAACTCACAATGCATTTTGCGTCTGTAAATCCAAATCATACTAATTTAAACGCATTATAGAACTTATTTACGTATGACATAATTTTTACCACGCAAAGTTTCGCATTTTATGATAATTTGATAACTATGAATTGAAATACTTTCATAACCGCGGCGGTCATTGACATTGCCAAGCGATAGGTATTTTGCATTATCAGCAGCTTCCATTACAGAGACTTTGTTGCCAACTTAAAAAATGCTAATATAAATTTTACGAAAAGCGAAGCGTCTAATGCAAAATATAGGGTAATCATGATTTAATTCTGACTTTGAAACGAAAGTAGTGTATATCTATATGATTTTATTTGGAAAACTGCAAATAAATCATGTATGGAATTTTATTTTGCGATTTTTTATCAACATAATGACATGCAAAATAACGGCAACATTGCTATTTGGCGTCCATCTTTAATCTTTTGATGTGTTGTGTTATTTTAACGAAATTGTACTAAAATTGTTATTATAACTTCTAAAATTAATTTAATACACAAATTCTATTCAAGAGTTTTGTCTGAGACCTATATCTTAAAATAATAACTTGGTATGATGTGATTTATTAAAATTTTATCGAAAGTGTCACAGTATCATTATCGTTTGTTCTAAAAGTTTCACTGTTCTTTGCTATTGACCTAGGTGCTAATTAATCGTCCAGCCTTCAAATGTTTTCATTCGCTTTCTTATAATCGATGAAGTGGATTCGCGCCGTGATTATAACGTGCATTGTTACTAAATTGTCGTTTTCCTGTTGTCGCAGCAGATGAAGTGTGCAAATGGATAGGTTGAGCCACTTGCGGGGAGAAGCGGGGGGCTCGCGGGACTCCACGCTCGACACCACGTCTCCGCCAAGTGAGTCCTTCATGACAGCCAACGAAAGCTCCTCCAAGTACTTTTCTCTGTCAGAAGTTGACTCTGTTGATTCAACGTTCGACATTTCTTCTATAAAAGATGTGTCGCTGGCTAGTACCACCACTGACTCCGAAGGGACCATGACAAACGCCGATGAACTGATGTCGAACCTGTCGCCAATTGGAAAGAAGAGTGATATGCTGGATAGCTACAAAATTGGTAAACAGATTGAGGCAGCAAACATATTGTCAGGCGGTGTTGACATATTTGATGATAATGACAATTCTTATGATGGTGATGAGCTGGTGATTGATGACAATGTTGATGATGATAAGTCTAATTCGGAACTGAAGCAGCCAGAAGAAATGGAGTTTAAGTCTGATGAGAATATGATAGAGTCTACCTTAATAAATGAGGAGACAGATATAGCTAGTAAAGATACAGAAGTGGTGCTACAGATTGATGGTAAAAACGTAGATGCTATAGATATTGGTAATGGATTGTACTTGTATAGGAAAGAAGGTCAGGAGGAGCTGGCCGCTGTTCAGATAATTGATGATGATCAGCAGCAGACCAGCTTTAAGTTCCTGAAAGTGCGGTGAGTTTATTAAAATTACAAACCCTACTTGCTATGGCTGATCAACATCTTCCGTCTTATTACAAAACGAAATCTAACTTTAGTTCTAGCCTAAACCCTTGGGCCAGTATTTGTATTTCGAACTTTATTTAGTTTTAGGCAAAGTTCTTATTACTAAAATGACAACTTAGCACCGAACTAAGCTGTCATTTTTGTATAAAGAACTGCATTTCTATAATAATTAGGTTCTTAATTCAGCAACTGGCTCGGTGGTTTAAACCTGATATAAAGAAAAACTTTGTTTTGTAATAAGGGGGCTTAAGTTTAAGACAATTTTAAGAAATTAAATTGTATATAAACACTAAGAGCCTGTTTATGTCTGGGGCCTAACACAAACACAATTTTGTAAAGAATGATATATGTCAATTCAGAAAATGATGATACAATGTCATCATCTATTAAGTCTATAATATAACATTTTTGAGTTACAATTTTGACTATGAGTCATTTATTTATTGTTAAAAAGTAAGAAATGGTGACTTCAAACCAAGTAAAATAATTCTTATTAAAAGGAGTGTAAATTGTTATTTCTTCTATAAATAAACTGATGTGGGTGTAACTATAACATAAACATGATTTGACCTAATTAGAACTAAGATGTATTGCTTTCACTCTTACAAATGCTTGCATCTTTACATTGCAGCTTGTCTTAATATTTATCCCAAATAACATAAGTATGTGCATTCTATCCGAGACAAAACATTTGAATAGACAAATATCCTACTTTTTGTAACTCATATTGGGGTTTAATGTGTGATGTTGTATTTATAAATGCTGCTTAAAGTTAAGTAATGATTAGCAACTGATCAATCATACATTTTGATGAGGGAAAGCCAACCTAAACACTAATATTAACAAAATTAGGAAAACGAAAATTTTATCAGCCTAAGGTAATTTAGAAACAGTCTTAAGTGGGTCTCTTAACTTTAAGCAATGTTTTTTACAAATAAAAGGGATCAAGTAAAATCTATTTTTTGATCAAGATAAAAAAAAAGTCTTATGATGAGCAAATCTGATGTGTAAACATTACATTTAGTCCCGTATTACAGAATGTCACTCAATACTCAAGCATTACTTAAAACTACTTTCAACCAATCAAATGGCTTGAATCTAATTTTAAGTAATGCTTGAGTATTGAGTGATGTTCTGTAATACGGGCCTTACTGTTGTGATTGACTGACCTAAATATCAACAGGTAAACAAATCACACTTGACAAGAGACTTGTTAGTAAACAATCTTGAACAGGTTTTCACAAACTGGAGATTATTGTCTTCCAATAGCTTAGTTTTTGTAAAGAAAAGAGATATAAACATGCTTTCTGTAGGTTTTTTTTTACTGTAGTGTTCCTGCATTCCCTTATTTACAGAACATAATATCTTCTGTAAACAAGGGAATACAGGATCACTTATTTATTTAAATTTATTATGAAAAGGACAGAAGATAAATATTCGTTTAGTCCCATCAAATTAGATAATCCATAGACAAGGTGTAGAAATGATTAAAAAATTGGCTACTAAAAATACGTCAATTTACGTCAGGCACTGACTAATTTGACAGGACTAAACTAATATTCATCTTCTGTCCTTTTCATATTGAAATAGAAAGAAAAAGATGCACTGAACTTAAATTTAGTTTAGTTTGTGAACAACAGAATCGAGGCCATTAAGTAACTTGTTATTTTTTAAGTTCAAGTTGAACATTTTGGGCTGGCAATACTATTGTTCCCAGATTTGTTTTACCTTAGCTGTGCCTTTTTTGAAGTCGCTACTTACATAGTTTTATGATAAAACATGAATCCAAATAGGTATTTATAGCAGGACATTGGCCCCGATTCTGTTGTTCACAAACTAAACTAAATTTAAGTTCAGTGCATCTTTTTCTTTCTATTTCATTACGAAAAGGACAGCAGATAAAATATTAGTTTAGTCCTGTCAAGTTAGATAATCCTTAGACAAGTTAGACGAGATTAAAAAATTGCCTACTAAAAATACGTCAATTTACGCCAGGCGCTCACTAATTTGACAGGACTAAAGTCTAAACTAACATTTATCTCCTGTCCTTTTCATAATGAAATAGAAAGAAAAAGATGCACTGAACTTAAATTTAGTTTAGTTTGTGAACAACAGAATCGGGGCCATTATTTTGGACATTTCATTAAGAAGAACTTGGACCATGGCCAAGTTCTCCTTACTGTTCTACTGGGAAGTTTATTGTTCCACTTCATCTTCCCAGCTAAAGCACTAGGCAGTGGGGAAAGGTGGGCCTTTTGGGGGACTGTAGACTATGTAATTTTGATGTACAAACAGTGCTGATTCTCACCCTAGTTTGTATAATAACTTGATTTTGAATGAGACAAAATTGTTAAAATATGAGAGTCCAACATAGATGTCCAAAATTGAGCAAAGTGGAAAAGAGAATCCCTAGTTTGCTACAATATAAATAGAGAACTACTAAAATAAACCTATCATGAAAGTAGCTGTAAAATTGTACTGGGGTGTTCAAATAGTTATTTTCATTCATGTATGCAAGTAGTACATGAAATTATAATTTCATATTGCATACTAGATTGCAAATAGGTAAAAACCTATCAATTAACCTAATGAAATTGAAAACACAAATTAAATACCGAAATTCAGCTACTTCTAATATTTTTTGGTTGATGTTATGTGGCCCTTTCACACCCCCTCTCCAACATTATGTTATTAGGATAAACAATACTTGTATGTAGGGGTTCGCCAGAGGTGTATAATAAACCCAGATTTCACCAGCCAAGTATGTCATAAGTCAAAATATGTACATATTTTCATAGACCGGGCACATTGGGCAGTTACTAAGATTTTTTAAATAGAATAACTTAGCTGGAATCTAGCCAAAGCCCCCCAAGCTCAGCATTCCTGCTTTCATCTACATGAATAATCAATCTTGTAGTTAAAAGTGACTGTAATTGTTAAGAAGCTGACAAGGAAATATGTCCAGAGGACCAGTAGCATCCTTCTATATGCAAATAACGACCAACTGTCCATCATGAATTCATGGCCAATTAATAAGAATAGCCATTACAATAAATGTAAATTCCAGAGTGCCCATCAGGGGAAACCTAATGTTCTTAAAAATAAGATGTGATGAGATTATTGTCCTAGACTCTTATTGCACTTTGATTTTTTCTAAACATACCTAGGTGTTAATTTGCCAAGCAACCTAGTATTTTTTTTTTCAATGTAATGTATATGCTGTTTGATGATTCATCTTTTTTGTTTTTCTATTTTGATAGTGAAGAAGGTTGAATAGTAATATTGATTATATGTATTTCAGTGAAAATGCAGAGGGTAATTTAGAAGTTTATGAAGAAATAGAGATAGAAGTACCTAAAGAAGTGGTAAGGACTTGTTTTGTTATGATTAACCATTTATTTTTAAGCTGTTCAATAAATCAATTAATAATTCTATTACTACTAGAATCTGCCAATGATATAATTATATTATGTCATTTCCTTTTACAGCCTGCAAAAGAAGGAAAGATGGCTGATAAGAAAATATCATCACATGTGCCTATAAAGGATATCAATAAAGTCATAAGTGAGTCAGCTTGCAACAAAGTTGCTGAAAGAAAAATTAAACCACCAAGAAAAGATCCAATTTTAACAACTAAGATTACTGAAGTTGAACTTGAAGTTAACAAAGAAACATCACCTGATGGAAAATCTGAATTCAACATAAACGGAAAAATGATGAAGTTTAGTGAATCACGGAAATCTCCAGTTATAGGCAGTTTCACACCCATGACATACCACTCAACACCTAATAAAGAGCGCATACCATTGACTAAAACAATGGTTGAGCAACAGCTGCATCCTAACCGGCATTCAGATAATGTCAAGAAAACAATAGAAGTACATACTGATAGTTGTAAGCAAAGAACACCTGAAACACCAACTAAAAATAAGTATGGTGATGACAATAAAACTAATGACATATACAGTCCTGAGAAAGAGATGGTTATTGTTGAATCACTTGAAAAAGTTTCTGTAGCAGCTGAAGAAACTGAGAAGGAAACTATAGAAGGAAATAATATTGATAATGATAAACCCAAATCGTTGGAACCAAGTAATGATGAAGTGTTGAAAGAAAAACCTATTCCCAACGACACTTCAGTTCCAATTGAACAAGAGAATATCATTGATTCCACTGAAAAAGATGTTACTAAAGTAAAAGCAATATTTAACGAGAATATACAAAGTGAAATTGTAAATGAAGAGAAAAAAGAAGAAACGAATGGAAATATAGTAAATATTGATGAAGATATGGAAGAAGACCTTGTAATCGTAGAAACAGTTACCGAAACTGAAGAAACAGATGCCGGAACTGTAGAAACAACTGTCGAAATTGTAGAAACAGTTGCCGAAACTGTAGAAACACCTGCCGAGACTGTAGTTGATAAAGGTGAGGCAAAAACTGAAGATCTCGTTAAAACTGATAGTGATAAACTGGAAAAGGTGAATAATGATATTCAAAAAAGTCAAGCCGAAGTAAAAATTTCTAAGCCTATTCAAGTAATTGAAATTGATGCAACTGCTAAGAGGGGTAAGGCAGTAGTTAAAGACAATACTCAATGTGATAAACAAGATGAGACCAAAGTTGACGAAATTATTTACGATATAACAGACCAAGAAAATGATGATATTATTATTATTGATGATAGTGAATTAGATGAAACCAAATTTGAAGAACCAACTTCAGCAGCTGATAAAGGTGATTCAAAGGTTGAAAATATTACAAGCAATGATCAAGAAAGCGAGAAAGTTGAATCAAACGCAACAAAGAATAAAGAAGATGATTCAAAAATTAAAGAAAGTGTTCAAGAAAATAATAAAAAAGTTGCTGAAAATGTTCAAGCTGATACAACTTCCGCAGAAATTCTTGACACGCACAAAATTAATAAAGATGAGATGCCTAAGGGAGACCCCCAGAGCGATATTGTTAAAAACAATCAGTCCAAAATACCCATAGCGAAACCAGAAACTAAGAAAGAAGTAACAAAGCCTTCTAGCAACGAAACTTCAATAACGATAAAGCCTTCCACAGTTGTTGCTGTCAAAGATGGGAAAGCTGAATTGAAACCTGAATCTTCTAAAGAAACAGGTTCAGCTGTAAAAGAGGTTGTTAAAGATGTACTGGATAAAAAATCATCACAACCAATCAGTACGCTAGAAGAATCCCAAAAACCAGTAAAAACTGAAAAACCACAAGTTAAATCAAAAGCCGTACCTGAAGTACTAGTGCCTGCCAATAAGACACCACTTCATATTTCTCCCTTCTCTATTACTAAAGTAGAAACGGCAGTACTCAAAAAAGAAAATAACGTATTTGAAAAATCTCCTAAAAAGGAATCTAAAAAGCCTATTCCAATTGCTGAATCTCAATCTTATATAGTGCCTATGGAGGTTGACAGTACCACCAATGTGAAAGTAGAAGCTTCTGGAAAATCTCCAGTCAGCAGTGACAAAGTGCCTAGCAGTGAAGTTAATGAACAAAAACCTGTTACCCAAGAACCATTAGCTGGAATCTCCTCTGAAGTGAAACCTCAAGGGACAAGCATAGAGAATGAAAAGCGAGAAATAAAAATTACACCTAAAGCAAGTACTTCTGGTGAAGTGAATGTCAAGGATGTTAAAGTTAGTCAAGTGCCAAAAGAAGAACAACCTAGTTGCTCAGGCACACAAGATGTCAGTAGTACGTCAACAGACAGTCTTCCGAATAATGATAGTAGGAATGAAGGCGAAGATGACTCCGAAGAACCTAAACCGGGTGGAAGTAAAAAAGCGGTGCCTTTTGGTAAATGGACAGCTACTAACAGAAAGGAGTTCTTAGATAAAATTAAGAATAGAAACACGACCCCGGCTCCGCCTGCTGTGCCTTCTACCAGTACCAATCAGCTCAAAAGTTCCAATGATCTCAATAGAAGAGATGTTCTACAAAAAATTGATAGTCAACGGCAACAGTCAAGCAGTGCAGCAGCAGCTTTAGCGAAGACTCAAGAAGGCAGCAAAGTTATTAAAAACGAAACTGCGTTTGTCAAAGCCCACCAACATAAAGATAATAATACTCAAGAAAGCAAGATTCCTTTAAAGGTGGAGACAGGTAAAGAAACTTCGGAAGCTGAGGCTGAAACAGCTTCCATCAAACAAGATGTAACAAATGATATTCAAAACGAAGAAGTATCAGAAGCGGCATCTGCAACCAGCCTAAAGAAAGAAGCTAAAGTAACGGAAGTCAATTACCAAGATTTGATTGATAAAACGATTGAAGATATGATACAAAGAACAGTAGGGACTTCAAAAGCAGGTCAAGATGAACCCAACCAGACGTCGGCAAAAGATGCGAATGCTCCTCCAACTGGTAAATTCCCAGCAAACTACCAACCAACTGACCAAGCCACACTTGACGAAATAGAAATGAAGATGAACGAATTACACGGTATTCCTTTCATCGAAAGACCTCCACATGAATTACCTGTGGTTCCTTTAGCTGAACCTAAACTCAAAACCATTTCCAAAGCGGAAAAACCATCAGTTCCTATCAAAACTACTAAAATACCAAATCTCCTACCGTTTCCAAATAAAACTCAACAAAAGATAATCAAGGAAAGTGTAATAGAAGTTGATTCTGAAGATGAAATGATTGAGCATGAGCCTATTACAGGAGACATTGATATAAATAAGAAAACTGTAGCAGCTAAGTTACCTCCTAAGGAGAAGGTACTATCGTATGCTAACACAGATAAATCTAATACAGATGCTGCTAAAAAAGAATCTATCATAACAGAAAAAGATTTTGACAAATTCGCCAGACGAAATTCCATAACTTATGAGAATTGTCTCACTATGAACTTCGATAGCAAAGATCCGCACAATGTGATTCAGACGGTTGTGGAGAAAGATCCATATCCAAAGACGTACTCTAGGAATGACATTGCACGTGTCGATAAACCCAAGATGCCGTATAAATATCAGAATGCGCGCCAACCTATACAACCGGCTAAAGTGCAAGCCGCAAACAAATTGGGTGCTTCTGAAGATTCTTCTACCAGAAATCAATCTAAATTACAAAAAGCATATCAATCAGCTTTATCAGCCAAACGTCAGAAGGAATGCCCTATAACTATAATCGAAGATAAACCAGTAAAAGTGGTATTTATGGACAATATGGAGTATGTTCCCAGTTCATTAAATATCCAAGGTCAACAACTTTCACCTGCTAAGAAACTAAGCACTGAACCAGACAGCTTCACTCTTAGCACTCTTGATTCTCTAGATTCTGACGTGCTGGATACTACTGATGATGCCAAATCACAAGAAGAAGTTAAAACAAAAACTAAGCACCAGAGAAAACAAGTTCTAACTCCCGTTGACGAACCTGAACTAGAACTGATAGAACCAAAAGATTTAGGCCTTGAAGTGTCACCCAAAAAGAAACGAAAAACTGATGACGATAGAATGGATAAAAATGTGAAATATCCTATGCGAAAGAAATATTATCTTCTTGGATCTAACACTGCAGCGGACGATAAATATACACACACAACAGACATCATTAAAAATCCACTCAAAGAGACCGTCAATCGTAACGATAATGGCGTAGCCCACAAGAATGCTGTCTCAGCTATAGACAGTTTGGTGAAGGCCGCTGAGTTACTTGAACACCAATCAGAAAATATGAACATTATTGATTCTCCAACTCCTGATAGTCAGCAAAGTACTCCTGTTAAGAGAGGAAGAGGTCGTCCGAGAAAATATCCTCTTCCTGAAGAAGGAGTTGAAAAGAATAAAGTGCCAAGCCCACAAAAGAAGCCACGTTTAATAGATGCCAAAGTCCCAAAACGTAATACAATAATGACTACCGATGATGAAGAAGATGATGTAGACAGCGATGGTCAAATGATCAAAGAAAATTGGACTATGGGAAAAATTAATGAGAATATAGTATGTCCAATTTGTAACAAATTATTCAGAACTGAGAACGTTGTGTTTAAACACGTGAAACATTGCACCGGCCCTTCGCCAAGTCGATCTGGTTCGGACAAGAGAAGCCCCAGAAGAATGAGATCATCGCAAGAATCAGATTCTAAGTCACAAGGAAGTAAATCTGATGATATGGACCTTGACGATGACAAGCCTCTTGTCGTCAGGAAAGAAATTCCTAAGAAGCGTAAATCCAAAGATTCAATTTCTAAATCGGAAGATAAAGACGATATTATCGTCATAGAAGATACACCACCAGTCAAGGAAAAGGCTGAAAAGAAAGAAAAGGAGGTTGATGATAGAAAAATTCATGAATCTAGAAAGCCAAGAGCCAAAATATTCCCCAAAAGTAATGATCTGGTTTGCGAGTTCTGCGGCAAAACATTCAGGCAGTTGTCCTATTTGGTCAGCCATAAATTACAGCACAAGAAAGAGGAGCCAAAAAAAATAGAAAAAGAAGCTCCTGTTGCAAACAAATCAGTATACAGCTGCGAGGTTTGCAAGAAGGAGTTCAGGAAACTACACCATCTGGTTCAGCATCGCATTATCCATAACCCTAGTTCAGCACCCGCGAGGTCGCTACGAAAGAGTTCATCAGAGCAGTCTGACACAAAGGTTGAAAAAGAACCGAGTACTTCTAAATTAAGCGAAGACCCAAGCGCTGGTTTCCGCTGCGAACCATGCGACAAGTCATTCAGAAAACTGCACCATTTAGTGGAACACAGGGAAACCCACGACGGTATAAACAGACAGAAGACTACGCCAGCGGTGGTACCGAACAACGTTGAGAAACCCGTGACTTTACACCAATGCGATGTTTGTAAGAAAACGTTCAGGAAACTAAGTCACTTGATCGAACACAAGGAGCAGCATGTAGAGACTAGCTCAGAAAAGTCTGATGACAAGAGTGTCAAGAGTTCCTTATCAACTAGAGATATAATACACGAGTGTTCACTTTGTTACATGGTGTTCCCGAATGAGCACTCGCTGAACAAACACACGATCATCTGTCAACGAAAGAAACGGCAGTCCAAGCAAGCTAAAGCTGCTGAAGAATCTGAGGCAACGGCTGAATCAGTTGAAGACGCAAGTGAGAGTCCAAAGATTGAAGAAAAACTAGATGACGTCGATTCTCCGAAACTAGTTATTATTGAAGATGTAATAGAAGACGAGCACAAAATAGAGGTTGTTGAAAAGATAGAATTGCCTAAGGAAATACCTAAAGCAGCTGAAGAAAAACCTATAGAAGTTATAAAAGAGGTAGAAAAAGAAATAGAGCCTGCTCCACAGAAAATAGAAATCAAACCTGTCGAACCACCAGTTATTCCTGCAAAGAGAGACTTCTCAGAAACTGAAGTAGTCAAAACAGAAGTCAAGCCGGAAGTCCCAGAAAAAATAAAGAAAGTTGAAATTAAGGAAGCTATTAAAGTCCATGAAACACCTAAAAAGAAAACTTCCATCAAAGAGAAATCTACAGGTAGTGCAAGCAAACGTCTTAAAACTACAGCTCCTGTTACCGTTCCAGAAGAAACAAAACCAGCGGTGGAATCGAGCGACGATGACGAAGTCAGGTACATGCTCAATCCGAACTTCAAAGTGGAGGAGCCAGCCGAAGAGAAAGTGTTCATGAAAGTGAGAGCAAACAAGCGCAGCTCCCTCCAAATAGAACGGCCGAACTCCAAAGACCTAGTTAAGAGAAGAACGTCATTACAGCACCCGCCCAAAATACCGCGCCTGAAGCCGAAAGCCGTCGAACCCAACCCGGTAGCTGTAAAACACGTAGCTAAAGCACCTAAACTAGAACCAGTGCCTTCGACGGACTCTGACGATAGTGACACTGTTAAATACTCTTTCCCTAAAACCATTCCTGAGAAAACATCGAAACCCGCACAAGAGCGCACACCTAAAACTGTAGAAAGGAAAACTCAAAAGAAAACTTTAGCTGATAAGAGAAAGACTCTGAGTGGGATAGCAAAGAGAAAATCTTTGGGGAAAGCCGTCACTGCCAGGCACAAACCATCGCCCGTAAAGCAGATCAAGCGAAGTAAGTAATATTATCTTTTTTTTCGCAATTTATATGACATCCTTTATCTACTAACTAGTGACCGGCCCTGCTTCGCACAGGTGTAATGGCGACATATCAAAACATGGAGATTGCTGTGCTATATCTAAGTTAAATATTAATGTACTATTTGCATAAAACTCTCCATACTAAATTCTTAAAGTGATGGTGAAAATCCATCAAAATTAATTGTGGAGTTTTAGGAGATCTCAGCGGTCACCCAGCAGACACGAAAAGCGACTTTGTTAAACGGTTTTATTTAGCTTGCCTTGTTTGTTATCTATTTATTTATATATTTATTTGGGTCAAATTTATTACTTGAAATTTTACTCTTCCGCCGCCGGCACAAAATGCCAAATTTCATATTTGTTACATTTCATTATTTCTAATTTCGTATTTGTTTCAGTATGGGTAATGGGTAACAAATTATAGAGCTTTACAAGTGGAACACAGTGCATGGCGGATCATAGTTTAAATAAAAACTTGAAAATAATATTTAAAGTTAAACTGTTTTAATGAAAATAATCACGTAGTTATTGTACTAAAAGATAAAAAATAATTCGAAAAGTCCTAGGTACCCGTCATTACACCACTTTCCTCATCAATCTAGGGCACTGATCGGACAAAAAAATAAAATCGTGGGGAAATTAGTCAGCGCCTGACGCAAACGTCTAAACTTGTCTATGGATTATCTAATTTGACAGGACTAAACTAATATTTATCTTCTGTCCTTTTCTTATTGAAATAGAAAGAAAAAGATGCACTGAACTTAAATTTAGTTTAGTTTGTGAATAACAGAATCGGGGCCAGTATCATACTAAGTATAGATAGAATGTTCTGTTTTACAATATTAATGTTTATTTCCTCAGGAACGTTGGAGGTGGAGCACAGATGCGACTGCGGGCAGCTGTTCAGCAGCGCGGCGCTGTTGTCGCGCCACACGTCGCTGGCGCACACACCGCCGCGCGTGCGGCGTCGTCGCTCGCCGCCGCCTGAAGGCAAGCCCGTCATCAAACCAGCCCCCCGCAAGTCCAGCGTCGCCGACAAACCTAAGCAAGCGCCGGCTTCGAGGAAATCCAGCGCACGAAGCGATACCAGCACCTTTACTAACACTAAACTGAACAAAACTGAAGCAAAACCAACGAGGAAGACGCTTGATAAAGAAACAAAAACTCCCGCCGCTACGAGGAAACTCAAACCTGAAAAGTCTGAGGCGAAATCTAGCGTCAAACCTAAGAGGACGCCGGCGCACCGCGGCGTGCCCGTGCCTGAGAAAATGAGGAAACTTATGCAAAAAAATAATAAATAAATATTTTAATAATAGAGATTGGATCGAGTTAGAAGTTGGACTGAAAGTTCCCTTAGATTTCGGGATGTTATTAGTAAGGGGACCGCTAGTATGTTTAGATAATATCACGCATCACAAGGCTCACAGTCGTAACAAACGGACCATTGTTAAATAAAAATATTTTTACACGTTTGATGAAATGTTACATCAACAAATAATATTTTTATCGTGAGTCGTTAAGTTAGGCGTTGATCTTGTCTATATGTAAATGAGAACTTAAAATAATAAGTATATTTTGTCAATTTGTTCTAGAGTTTAGATATTATATATGTATAAGAGTAAATATTTATGTTTCATTAGATATAGGGATAAAATTTTTCGTTGGCATTATCGGTTAGTATGCTGTAATTTTCAGTTAAACTGTAAATGTTCACCATTCAATGATTTATCTGATTGTTTTCGAAATGATAAGCCTAAATATATTGCAAGAAGTTGCAAACTTATGTAAAATTTAGAATAACAAGAGTTCTTAATGAAGTTTATTAGTAATGTTTGGTGGGTTTTAAATGAGCTTATTATTGAATTTGTTTTGAATATTGATTTGAATGGAACTGTAATTGTATACAATGCTTATAATAATGAATTGTTGAGCTTCCCGATGGCGGAGTTTGGGTTATTTAGAGCTTCGTAGTATGTTTTCATCATTATTATAAGAGATTAGAGGAATTTGAATACCAGAAATATTTAATAAGCACAGCACACCTCTATTCGGATATTTTTTAGACTTCGAGAGTAGTACTGGAGTTGCTATTTTATAATACAAAATGAAGTTATGTAGTTCAATACGATGGGGTGCGTTACAGGCATCGCGAATCAGGGGTATTCCAATTATGTCATGTTGCAACTAAGTCTCGAGAGTGCCAATCAGGATGGCGCTTCTTAAACGTTGCCCGTATCAGTAGTAGGAAAATTTAATTATTTGGAATATCCCTAAATTCGGGGCTCCCCACAGCACTTACCAAGTTGTTGAGATATTTGCAAATGTTTTACCATATACATTAAGCATAGCTACAACATTCTTACATTTCTTTAAATAAAATGTTCTGCCGTTAATGTTAATACAAATTTCGTGTAATGTTATGGCGTTTAGTTTCAATAGCCTTCAAATATATCACCGTTAAAGTTTACTTTCTTGTTAGAAGATTTTCGCTGAATTTTGACCAATGTCTCTTGTCGTGTTATTCTACGAGTATTCATACAATGATACTCCCCAAAATTTATAGTGAACTAGGACCAAAATATATCAATTTCTCTGTTTCTAATGGTAATAATATATTATGTTGTTTTTAATTTTAAATAATGTTTATTCTACTCTCGTGACTAACTGTAAAATGTAATTAATTGCTAAAATATAAAAGAGTAGTCCGTATTGTGAGATTTATGTTTTAGAAGCATTTAACATACAATTTTATATATGTAGATGATATCATTATTTTTAATAAGATGATGCAATTTTAAATATGGGTTAAAAATAAATTGTCTAAAATTTATATCTGTATTTATTTTACTTATAGGTTTACAATATTCAGACATTCATAAATAAACATCAATTGGTTCAATTGGTCAAAGGAAATAATTCTATAATCTAACATTTTTATCCTCTTTCACATATAATATCTACAATGCTAGGTTCCATCAGCTGTGGGTCTACGCATCTCAGCTGCGCAGACGCAAGCGCATCTTCTAGCAGTGCGTTCAGTAGTCGTTCATCATTACCCATACAGGACAACCTTTGCTGAAGGAAATGGACATCTACTTGCAACTGTTGCAGGCCATGCTTGCCGAATGTGCGCAGTCTGACGCACTCGACTAAAGACTTCAGAGCAACCTTCAAAGCTCCATTAGATAGAGCAGCTCTGTCAGCCCCAGCTGGACTGAATACTTCAATTCTTTCTGAGAATATTCTGTTCAGGGGCGAGAAGGACGATGGTGCGCGAGACCAGATAGTGCGTCGACTGGAATCGCTTGATGGTTTGATGCTCGTCGGGAACAGTTGTGATGCGGCGCTGTCTGCACTTGCTAGCGTTTCTACTACCCTGCGGCACACAGCTCTTGGTCCGCGCGGTTCAGGGGCTCTCAACCAGTCCCTAGCTAGCACAGACACCCTCAACATCTGTGCTGCTGTCTGCCCAATAAATACCACCTCAGAATCCAAGGCAGCTTGAGCAGCTGTAGACAGATGCACCATAGCACTGTTCTGGTCTTTATTGTCAACTGTTAATCCAGGGGCAGATTCCTCCAAAAGCTTCAGTAAGTGAGTGTGTAATGTAGACACCCCACTCTCTTGCATTTCTAAACATAACTTAGCTAAAATTAACAGTAATTCAAAGGGAATATTGTTATTTGACGTCTGTAAGCAGGCCATCTTTTTGACCATATCTGAAAGGTTGACCATGGTCTCAGAAATAACTTTCCAGCATGTATCAGCGACAGCTTTAGCACACCATGGTTTGAGGCCAAAAGAGAGATTATTTTGAAGGAATGCCATGAGATCCAATAGCGATGCTTGTACTTTCTGCATCAAATAGATTTGGAGAGAGTTAAGGATATCCTTCAAGTCTGTGGTGTCTGTACCTTTGCTTGCTAAAGATTGTCTCACTTTAGTAAGGCTATCTTTGAACTGAGATTGGATTGATTGATACTGTAATGTTGCCTTAAGATTGATGCATTGTATCACAACATCTATTGCTTTATTAGACATAGTATCACTTGAAATGATTTCAGTCATTGCCTGTAACTTTCTAAAGAACTTGTCTAGTCCTCTGATCAAAATTTCAGTTCCAATATTGTCTGGTTTCTTCACAACTTCTTCAAAAAGGTGGAATACTTGTAACATGATTTTGTCAGCAAAGTCAGGAATGTTGGTGCTGTCTTTATCTTGGAACATGTCATGGTAACATGATATGATAATGCCCAAATCCGCTAAAAGGGTGTTATTGCATTTTTCAACCCACTCCAAGATATCAGTGCTTTCTACCATTGCGCTTAAGCCTTGGAGGTGCTTGTCGAGCCTACTTTCAGAACAACTTAGGAAGATGTCCTGGAGTGAAGAGTCTGTTTCTTGCAACTGTCTCAATAAACCTACACTTTCGGCTAATTCAGATGCTGATGTTTCTGGACTAAGCAGCCTTTCTCGCAAAGTTTTCTTCAAACCATAAATAATTTCTGAACACTCCGTTTGAATGCTTTGAAATGAAGGTTGATTACCATACTTTTGTAGTACTCTCTGCGCGTGAGTGAATTCATGGACTGCATCGGCATATCTACCATCTTCAATGGCTTTGTTCAGTTGAGAAGGCAATAGGAATAAGAATTGGAGTTTATCCAACAGCTGTCGTGTTCCACACAACCTGCTGACGTTATTTCCACTTTCTCTCAAGGAATCGGATATCTGGGCACTAAACGACGTGATCTTGTTCATGTTTTCGCTCAATTTATTCATTTCTTCTTGCATTATCTTGAAATCTGTCCTCATTTTGCGCACTGTTTCTGTCGCCGATATAAACTTGTTGTAGTTCTCGTAGACTAACGTTTGCATCTCTGACTGCAGGAACTGGCTCTGGGTAACCACTTCAGCCTCTTTATCCATGATTTGCTTCAACGTTGCACATTTTAGCAAGCAGTCCAAATACATGTCGGGGTTAAAGTTACTCCCGTCTATATCCAGAGGATTTTCTTCCTTTTCCTTTGGTTCTGCCATTGTGGAGGAATTAAATTATATCACGAGTGTTGAAACAATACTGTAAATAGCTAAAACTTAAACATTTTAATAATTTGTTAGTAAAATTCTCTTCATGTTGACTTCGTATTTTGTGTGATTCTGATTACATTTGACAGTGACACTGACAAGTGACAACCAGATGACTTTGATGACTTTTCAACTTTTAGCTCACCAAATCTGTCTACGCACCAAATGCATTTATAAAAAATAATGATAATTTTGTAAAAAAAAAAACAATATTTTGAGAGTCTCAGAGAGTCAGTGGTATGAAGTATATAAAAGCCTGGAAAATAATTATGCCTTTTGAAATAGCAGCATATATAACAGATAACAGCACTGGATAGAGATAAGTGGAAGGAGGGAAGGGAGGCCTTTGCCCTGCTGTGGGACAGAAACGGCTGATAATAATAATACTTAATAATTTTGAAATAAATCAATTAACGACATATACTTGCTTTATGGAGAATATATTATTATCTTCGACTAGGTAGCTAAAGCAGCCCCGTCCTTTAAGAATTTTATGATGAATGAGCAATTATTTAATTGTTCTCTGTTACAAAGCCAGTCTTGTGCTAAGCAAGTGGGGACGACTTGGAAAAAATACGCAAAGTGACCAACATGTTACGGATAATGTGGCCAGGGATTTCAGCATTCATCTATAGAACTCGTTCGAGACTCCAGCCATTTGACGTTTACAAATGCCTTTTATGTGGCTATTTGAAATAAATGCTTTAACTTTGACTCGATTTAACTTTTTATTATAGCACGAGCTGTGATATCGTCGATTAAATGGAAAAATGACATTTCTTGCTAAAAATGCAGGGGTTAATATCGCCACTTTTCTATTTAACCGACGATATGTCAAAAGGTGTCAAGACCAAATAGGCGATCATAAATTGATTTACTTGTATCATGCTATCAGACAATTAAATGTGGTAGTGTGATAGTTCATACTGATCAGACAATTAAATGTGGTTTAACTATAATTATTGTTATCTGGTTGGGATGACAAAAAAAAAACCAATGTTGACGAAAAAATATATTTCAATCACTTTTAAAAATTCCAAAGGCTCATCAATACCTATCCATTTAATACGCATAACATCTTGTTTTTGGCTTACATCTAAAGAGCAAATATACACTTATCTTGCACTAAGTTCCATTGTACGAAAATCACTCATTCTCATAACAGCCAATATTTGTTCAAAAATTTTATAATGAAGCATGTATCTATCACAAAATAAAATCTATACTAACGTTAGATTGGACCAACATTTGGGCCAAAACTGACTTTAGTAAATCATCACTACAAATGTTTGGACACGAATGCCCTTATTTCTGCAAGCAAGATGCTCCGTTTCGTCGAAGACACTTTGGTTGGCATTATTCTACTAACATTTATCATTACTGCCATCCTTAATACTAGAAAAGATCATCTAATTTAAAACTGAAAGCCGTTCGACTAAATTTTTTATACAAACATTTGAATAGTGTATGCAACAAGCAGTGGACGGGCGTGCAATTTTAAATTAGACGATCTCTAATTAGCTACATACAAATTTTATTTTACAAAATATTTATGTTGTAACATCATAGGTACTAAGATTAAAACGGAAGTTTTTACTAATAATTATAATATAACTCAATGGCCTTGCAATAAATGCACTAACATAGTTGCTTTGATAAGCAACTAACTCATTACATGAAAATGTTAGTATTTATGGAAATGTTAGAAAATATAATGTTAATGAGCCATTTTCCTGTACAGGACTAGAATTAAAACTAACATAAATGATTACATGTTTAGCATAAAGATAAAATCTTTTAAACAATATATTATAAGGTGTTTCAAAATCTACTCTACAAACGTTAAGAGGTGCTTTAGACCATCAAAAACAACTTTCACTATGGGACCAGCTGTTTCATACATTTTCGTCAAGTAGGTATTGAACTTTTGTATTAAACAGCTATTTTTTTTCGTGATTTCAGAGTTGGTCCCATAGTGAAAGTTGTTCAGTTTGATGGTCTAAATCACCTCTTGAAGTTTGTAGAGTTGATTTTGAAACACCTTATAAATCATAAAGGCAGTTAGGTTAGTTTTAAAATTAATTAACCGAGTTTATTCACTCTATGCATAACTGCCCCCTACATTGGATAAAACTTATGGCTGCAATAAACTGTAGTACCGACTATTAAATACTGGATAGTAGAAATACTGCTTTCCTTGTATTAGATATCGGCACGGCAGTGCAGCCAAGGCGATGCAAACATTGAGATTACGTAAATTTTATTAATATACATGAGTTTTAAAACGAAAGAGAATTTTTTTTCGTAAAATACGCGCATTGACGTGCGGTTGCGGACACCAGCCCGTATTACCTATTACCTAAGCTAAATTGGGGCATAATTATGTTTTAAGCAATATTGATAATACCCTAAATATGTTATTTCAATCATTCAAATTATGGTAACTACTGGTTTAAACAGTGTATTCTAATCCTAAAATTATTCGCATAAGCATTTATTGGTCACACCACTACCCTTAAACCATAGATTCATACAGACATATCCATAGAGTATTGACAAAATTCTCTACGGTCGATCATCTTCACCTTAGTTGATAAAAGACTGTAAAATGAAATGCATACGCAGCTTTATTCTATTGATAAACTCATAAAAACTAAAATTGCATACTTTACTTTTTTTTTTAACAAAATAAGACTTAACTATTGAATTTTGCGACCTAACTAGTCTTAAATGTTAACTATTTTCTATGAAAATTAAATTATTTCTTCGAAACAATAAAGTTTTAAAACATCTAACAAAACAAAATACTTAGGTAAATTCTAAACAAGGAATAAAATCGACGCCACATTTTTGAGACAAACATACGGTCGACATAAAAACAAATATTTTCGCTGACAAAGTTTCAAATGTTATACATGAGTAAAAAATCATCAATCAAAGAAAAAAAAAACAATTTATTTAAACCAATAAAAATTACTAATTATTTTTTAATTCTCAAAAAATAATACACATATGCACACACAGAAAGATAGAATTAAGTCGTACAATAATAATTATTCACCATTCATGAACATAAGATAACGCCTTTCCCCCAAGGGGATAGACAGAAAGTACTTAAGAGGAAATGCGGTCGGCGAGACTTTTGAAAAAGTCTAAGTAAAAAGTCATAATTCGTGGTTTGGCTCTCGCTTAATTCCGTCTAATATTGTACCAATTAAAAAATATTTCATAAACTGAAGGATATTATACTGTGTCCCTATGTTTTTTCTTTTTTCATATAGTTGACGAACTTGTACACTAGGCCTCTGTTGACAGCGGCAATTTTGAGCATTTTTTGAGTGTTCTAGTGCTTATAAAAATAATGTATCATCAAAAAGGAGAACACAGGGACATACAAGCAGTTAATATTTACTATTCTGTAAAAAAAAAATCATTGCTTTATGGTTGTTGGCGCGACTACACGCCATCTATCGACGCACCGGGACATCACGTTTTTTATTCTACCAATGAGGGCCCGCCAACGTCGGCGACCAATCACAGCACGCGACGCGTGACTCTCATTTGATACATTTTTTAAAGGATCTTTGTTTAAATTAAGATTACTATTACTTGATACACACTGCTTGTAAGACGAATTAAAAACCACCGAAATCAAATCATTAAATCAATCATTGAAGAGCACCTGCCTCCCGTTCCTGTACAATGGTCATTAACCAGAAAGAAAACAGGCGAGAGCGTTTCTATGGAGAAAAGACCAACCGCATTTCCTCTTAATTAACCTTACACTCATACACTGCTCTTGCATCTTTATATATTACTAGCTGACCCCGCAAACGTCGTTTTGCAAAAAAAAAATAAATAAATAGGGGTATGAAAAATAGATAGTAGCCGATTCTCAGACCTACCCGGTATGCACACATAATTTCATACAAATCGGTCCAGCCGTTTCGGAGGAGTATGGTAACTAACACTGTGACACGAGAATTTTATATATTAGATGATTATTTATTTAGAGTCAGAATTTTGGAAAGATATAAACATATTAAAAGATGCTTAAAAGCTATAAACTGCTAACTTCACTGTTATAGCAGTAAAAGTCAAGTTTCAAAGACAAGTGTCATGAGGCCACCTGCCAGTAGCCTCGGGGTTAAGTTTGCAAATTTTAAATTAATGAAATTAATGAATGATGAGAGATACTTCCAGGGACAGGGTGTCCCTGGAAGTATGGATATGCCGCCGATTGCGCATGCGCACACGGCAAAAAAAAACTAATCAATTACGCTAAAAAATCAATGATAATAACTGTACAGCATCAACTTGGTCCTTAGTCACTCTGTCCTCAGCCTTAGAGGGTCCAAGCACGGCAGATCACTGCTCACACACTCGCCCTGATGGAACACTTTTAATTGGACCTCCTTTATTTTGTTCACAGGCTTCATGCCCTGTTTGGGTGGACCTCGTTTGTTGTTGATCATGGCTACTGGGACCAGTTGGCGATGGCCTACCTTCTCTGTTGTTTGACCTTCGGCTGCTTCTAAGGCTGTTTCCACGTCGATTAGTGCGTGGTTTCGGCATTGGAGAAGGGCTGCCAGCTATGGAAAAACATTTTTTACATTAACATAATGTATAATTTCGTTTGTTTTTTTACTGTTTTTATGCTATTACCACCAAAGGGGTAGGTAGAGATATATATATGGACGTGTTTCTGTGAAAAAATAAAGACTTTTTCTTTTTTTCTATAATATACAAGGTATAACAGAATAAACGCAAGTCCTGAAAGTAGTTTGTTCATAATTGACTACTGATTCGATTTCAGTAACTTTAATAAAGGTTTTTTTTTTTAATTATTTATTTTTTTCATACTAACCGCCGATTGAGCCAAATAAAATAAATGTTATTTCAAGGCAATAAAACTCAATTTTAAATGCATATAAAGTAATGCTAGTGTCAACAAGATTTAATGCTAGTGTCAACAAGATTTTTTTAATAAAAATAGCAAGCTTTAAAAAAAAATAAGTTTTGGTCATTGTATTATGCTTTTAACTCATTACTGTAATTGGGGCGTATGAGGTCTTGCGTTAATTATGTTACACCTTGTATATTCACATCACCAGTTAGGTTTCTATTGTCATAATCAAGCTCAATTCGGGACTCAAGGCAACTGAGAATTTTTCAAAGTAATACTAATGACTCAAAAAACAGAATTTTTCAAGGTAATAACTCAAAAAATCTTTGTATAAGTAATTTGAGCAATGAGCCTAAGATTCGTGATCACAATACCAATGGGCCATTTATATAATTTGCTTTTATACAGGGTGGATTTTTGAGATGTGCAGGAAAATGGTCTTATGAGTGCGTCCTTAACTTTTTGATATAAAATAAATAAAAACTTTATTGCATAAAAGGTGTTGTAGTAAATACAATAAAAACAGTTGCACTTTACAAATGAACACTGGTATACAATATAAATGGTTGGGGTACTGTCCTCTTAGATAGGCTACATAATAGCCTGTAGTAAAGAGAAACAGTGCCGTGTCCCTCAAGAATGGAGAAATTAATTGCTTAGTGTTTAAAATTAAAAATCAATGATGTTAGTTAATAACATAAAACAAACAAATATGGAATATGCCTGAAAGTATTAAAGTCTATATCAGATATGAATAAGTGTGCTGTGGGTGTGTGTGTGAGGGTGGGTGTATGTGTGTGTGTTTGTGTTTTGAGAGTATGAGTGAAGCGTGTATACTTATGATAGTGTAAAAAAAAAGATTCAGTTTTGTCTAGTAAGAAGGAGCGGACTGCTGATTTACATTCCTGAATGGATAAACAGTATACTGAAATATTTGCATTAATCTTGTTGTACAAGAAAGGGCTAAGATAATAGAATTTTTTTTTTCGTAAAGGAGTAGCGGGCCTGTGGAAGGGAACAAATTAAATCTTTACGTCGTTTTTTAAGTTTAACAAAGGGAGTAAGGTGATGTTGAAATAAGATTGCATGAAAAATAAACAACTGTCGTACATTAAGAACATTGCATTCTGTTAATAACAGTAGTGGAAAATATAATTGGGCGAAAGGTTGCAATTTTTAGTATCGATCTGTGCGCAATTTTCAATGGAAGTAATGCGGATTTAGAAGCACCACCCCAGCAAGTAATGCAGTAAGATAATATTGACTGACAGAACGCCTAGTAGATTTATGCAATTTTATGGGCCTTAAAGTTTAAGGTATTATCTAAAATTACGCCCAGGTAACTAATATTATTTACAGACTCTATTTGAGCGCAGTTACAATTTAGTGACATGTGTGTGTGTGTGTGTGTGTGTGTATGTCGGGGACATGTGTGAGCTGTGAGTGTTAGATTATTTTTTGGCTGGGATTTTGAACTAATAGAAAGAGTGATATATTAGGTCGGGGCAAAAGTATTTTCGTATTTTTCATACACAAAAAATTTTTTCTTTTAGGTTTAATTTTTTATTTATTTATAATATGTATGTGCCGTTTTGATCGATGACTTGTTGCCATCTTGTAGGCAATGCCATGATCCCATTGCTGTAGAAGTTTTTAGATTTTTTATCAAAAAAATCTGACAGGTAGTTTTCACAGTGTTCTTTTGAGGTTAACTTTATGCTTCCTAAAGAGTTCTGAAGTGACCGAAACAGGTGAAAATCTGATGGAGCAAGATCAGGGCTATACGGAGGATGCATCAACACATCCCAGCCAAGCTCTCTCAATTTTTGCTGTTTGGCTATAGATAAGTGCGGTCTGGCGTTGTCGTGATGAAACACCACGCCCTTCCTATTCACCAGCTCCGGCCGGTTTTTCTCAATAGCTTCTTTTAACCTCATCAGTTGTTGACAGTAGAGGTCAGAATCGATAGTTTTACCCGGCGGCAAAAGCTCATAGTGGACGATTTCTTTCCAATCCCACCAAACACACAGCATCACTTTGTTCAGAGTCAGGCCGGGCTTTGCCACGGTCTGTGGAGCTTGTCCATGCTTTGACCACGATCTTTTTCGGACATTCTTATCGTAAGTGATCCATTTTTCATCACCCGTAATCAACCGTTTAAGAAATGGGTCGGAATTATTACGTTTCAACAAAGAATCGCAAATGGAAACACGTTGCATTCAGTTTCTCTCAGTGAGATCATGTGGTACCCAAATATCAAGTTTTTTCTTGTACCCAGACTTTTGTAAATGCCGTAAAACTGTTTTGTGATCAACATCCAGTTCTTCAGCAATATCATAACTACTAATATGTCGATCTTGCTCCACTTTTAAAAAAATGGCAGTGATTTTATCCTTGACAGGGCGTCCAGAGCGAGCTTCATCCTTCACACTAAAATTTCCTGACTTGAAACGCTTGAACCACATTTGTGCTACTCGTATTGATACCGCATTAGGTCCGTAAATCGCACAAATTTTATTCGCGGCGTTCGTCGCATTTTTACCTTTTTTGTAATAAAATTTTAAAATGTACCGAATTTCTTCGTCACATACGTTCATGTTGCTTGCTTGAAAAACAATTGAGAAATGTCGGGAACTAGTTTTTTTTTTAAATTTATTGCATCTTTAGAATGTCAACATTTAATATTATTAAAACCAGCGAGTTACATTCAGTACTGCCAAAGAGGTTTGATTACTAACAATAGATTCAAAATACGAAAATATTTTTGCCCCGACCTATTATTTAGTTTTGTTTGTGTTAGGTGTTAGGGTGTGAGCCAAAAGCCAGTCAAGGGTGGAGTCGAGACGCCTTTGAGCTTTAATTTGAAGTTCTGACCAGGAGTCTGTAGAGAAAGTTATTGCGATATCAACTGCATACACATTTGTCATTGACAAAAACCAGAAACAGTGTAGGACCAAGAATACTCCCTTGTGGCACCCCATACTCAATAGGAAGCTCGTTACTAACGGTGTTTCCTATTTTAACCACTTGCTTTCGACCTGTGAGGTAACTTTGCAAGAACTGGAGTTGTGGACCTCTGACACCTACGTTTTCGAGTTTTTGTAGAAGAGTTTTAATGGGAATGGTATCAAACGCTTTCGCGAGGTCTAAAAATACTGTAAGTACTTTTTTATTATTATTAAGGTTTGAAACAATAAAAGTAATCAATTCGTGTAAGTCGCAGAGGTGGGTTTTTTTTACGTGAAAACCGAATTGCTGTAGTGAAATAAGATTAAAGTGCTCTAAATAACCTCTCAACCTCTTATTAATGAGGCGTTCCATTACTTTGGATAGAGCACTTAGCACTGTAATTGCTTATATACATAACTGCATTCACAGATTTTGGAAGAATGGAACAGTCCGCTAGAAAAACGTCAATTCTCACATTTTATTTTTATGATGCTAATCCATGCAGTGCCCTGCTAGGATTAAAAGACTTTTCTGGACTAACTGAGGGTAGAGAATAAGAAAAGGCACAGTCTAGGCTTGCTGGTTCGTTAGGGAGCCAATTGTATAGTTTTTGATCTGCAGCAGTTGCAGTGCGCACCTGCAGTATCTGCTGCAGCGGCTGCTGCACGTGCGGCGGCGGGCGCGGCAGGGCGCGCGCCAGGGCGGCGGCGGCGCGCGGCAGCTGCGCGCGCAGCAGCGCCAGCGCCGCCAGCTCGCGCGCCACGTCCGCGCCCTCCGCCACGCCCTCCGAGCCCGAGTCGCCCTCCGCGCCCTCCGCGCCCGCGCGCTCGTCCGGCGGGATGTGCTCGATACTGCTCCACGGCTTTACGGCTGCCGTTTCAGTATTGCTAGGGTCACAATTAAGACGATCATGAATAAGAGCGTATATAAAATAAATATCGAGGAAACTTACATCCACCGTAAGGGCTATTCTTGTTTGCAGCGCTCGGCCGCTATAGTAACGCTTGCTAACAGACGTGGTCATCTTGTGCGCGGGATTTTATTTTCAAATTGGACAGATGGTACATATATCATCTTGACATGAGAATACGCTACGCTTGGTAATCACGTCGCGGTCACCAGTATAGAGTTATGAGGAACAAGGTGTAAAGTTCATTCATCCTTCATAGAAAAGAGAGGATCCTCTGACCAGTTGGGTGTCGTGTCAGTTGGGCAACTGCCCGATGATTGATGTCGGAACGTTGTATACAATGTGAAGAGGACAATACGATCATAAATGAAACTTCGTATAAATCATGATATTCCCAACCTGCACACAAAAAATCCAATGAATATATCCAGTAGTAAACTACTGGATATATTCATTTGATTTTTTGCCACAGGACATTATTTTTCATTTTATTTCAAATATTTTCTACATGATGTATTTGTAAACAGGAGAGCACGCGACAGGTTAACGACACACGTTGCCAGCTCGCTACTTCAAAAACCTACGCCTTTTCTTTAAAATATACTTTATGTCTGAGCCCAAAGAGTCATAAAGTGTGTCATCACAACTAGATAAAAAAAAATGCATGCGAAAGTTAATAACTTCCTGTTACGCACTCATGTCAATCGCAAAATGTGTATGTGCGAAAGAGATAGGTAAGTTTGCTTGTTCCCACTTTGCTTACTTGTCGAAACCTGCAATGAAAAAATTACTCGCTGGAATTACCAGGTACCAGGAATTACGCGCACGCGGCCAGTGTCATCGGACGTCCTTCCTGCCTGTGGTGCGCTTTGTTCCGCTCTGGAATTTCGGATGCGCCCGCGCCCGTTTGAAGTCGCCGCGCGAGTGTTATTGTATCTTTGTTGTTGTGTTGTGCGATATTTGACGCTTTGTTTTAATAGTTACAGGACACAACGTATTATTATTATACACTATTGTACAAGCTGTCCAGCCAGAGGATACGGGAAAATCAATCCTTGATCCCGCACGTAGACGGTGCTCCTTCACGTGCAAATGTGATTCCAGACGAAAGAGTTATTAATTATTATGATTGCAATTCGACGTCCAGTCTGCGTAATGCACATAACTAAGTGATCGAAAAGTGATTGTAAATAATAAATTGGTTAGTGAATAACTCGCGGGTGAAAGATGCCCGACTATTTGGTTAATAATATGTGATTTGATTTCAAGTATAATTGAGCATTAATAATAATATTAGTAATGGCACCAAAACATTACGTTGCTGCGTCGGCCGTCGTCGGCGTTGCCGCGCAACCCCGCGCTTTATCATGAATGAAACCACGCTGCGTTGCCATTCTTACCGCAGGTCAGTGTACCAATTTTATAAATGGCGTTTTATTTTGTTTGCAGTTTTAAGCTATTTAGTTTGTTAGAAAAATTAGTTTTTTTAATTTCGATGTTCGGATATATTTGACAGTTTACAAATGTTTCTGTAGACCAGTATTGCCAGTGTTTTCATTTAAAGTCATATTGTCATCTCCACATTGTATATGCTAGTCGCGCGGTAAACTCTGCTTACGCGATGCAGGATTTTGCATGAGGTCGAAATGATGCGTAATTCGCATGTGGCGATGTAGATGTCGCCACAACCCGCGCTAACAGTTCGCTTACATTAGAAATTAGAATTATGCAATTATTTAATTTATAAATTTAGAAAATATTTGTAAAATGATAAAATACTTACTTGTGGTTGTTAACTTCTTGTCTAAGCGGCGGACGCGGGTACTCTAGCGGTGCCTGTAGATGTAGTGCTAATGCACACACGTAGCCCACACACAAACATACTGGACGCATCAGCGCTGATAAGATCACGCCTGGGTCAGGGTCCAGTACTGGACATGAAAAATAAGATAAATAATTGAATTTCTTAATGGCTCTCTCTCTAAACAGGTATTACCCTAGTTTAGGAGCCAAACCTATATTTCAGACACTATTTCTGTATGTTGTAAAATGTATATGTGTAACCAGGTTGCCACTTTTTAAAATTAAAATGTTAAATATAAAAAAAAAAACATATTTAGTGGTGGCACGGGTGGGCACTACCTTAAAAAAATTTAAAGAATAGAAAATAATTGTATTTATAAGTTGGCCGGAAATTATCTGGAAATGGTAAAACATGTAAACTGCAAAAAATACCTTTTAAAATTATTCAAAATCAAAATATTTTATTTCACATAAACCTACATGGGCACTTATGAAAAGTCGGAAGCTAGGTGCACGGTTCCAATTGGTTGTTTCCTATGGAGAAGAACCGGCAAGAAACTCCACGGTCAATCTTTTAAAAATAATTGGCTTTTACAATGTTTTCAAATTACAATAGGTGTGGGTGGACAGCGTAGGCCTGTCAACAAGTACCAGGTATTTGATAAAATAAAAAATGGCCTACAGATCTAAAGTCTACAAGGCATAGTCCTCACATTTACAAAATAAGAATCTATCCAAATGATTACTTAAAATATAAAACCTATTAAAACCAAGTGATATGATTGTCCCTCTCATAGAGAGGAGGCCTGTGTCCCAGCAGTGGGAACATTATAGGCTGATTATGTTATGATATGATTGCCATAGAAATAGGAAATGGTCAAGAATTGAGCCTTGAGGCACGCCCATCATGATTAGAAACCCCGATGACGTCGCCCCGTTAACTTTTGCTTTTTGCTGCATCTTTGATAGATAGGAAAGAACAAGATCAGCAGCTTGTCATCGAATTCCATAGTGGTATAATTTACAGATCAGTGTATTATTGTCAAGGCAGTCAAACGCTTTTGAGAGGTCACAGAAAATGCCAATTGCATCCTGGGACTTCTCTTAGGATTCCAAAATGTGACTGATGAGTTTTGCTCCCGCGTCCGTCGTCGACCTACCTTTTGTGAAACCAAACTGGCGACTACGTAAAATCCCATTTGAGTTAAAATGTGACAACATCTGGTCTAGCAAGATTTTTTCATAGATTTTGCTCAGTGCTGGTAGCACAGATATAAGTCTATAATTGGAAGGACCAAACTGACTGCCCGATTTGAAAATTGGTACTACTTTACTGTTTCATTAAGCCAGGAAACATATTTAGTTGGTTGTATGCTAAAATAATTCTATCTTCTAATATTATAAAGCGAAAGTGAGTTAGTTTGTAGACTGAATGGATTTGGATGAAATTCGGCACATGGGTAGACCATGACCTGGAGAAGGACATAGGCTACTTTTCATCATGGATTGTAGACGAAGTCACAGGCAACACCTAGTATTATTATAAAAATGTTCTGTGGTCATCATCAGTAAAAAGTCTGAAAATAGGAGATGACTGTTGACTTTATCAATCTGCACTTAAATGATACATAAATAACTCACGTGTATTCCTCATAGACACTAGCATGGCGACGATTACATAATGCAGGTTGGGAAACATCGGTCCATCGGCAAACAGGAAACCCCATAGATTAGGGATCTCAGATCTGGGGAATTCGCGACCGAAGAGCAGTCTCAACCATCGGCTGAAACAACGACAGGACAAAATGTATTGTCTAGCGTAGAGTCGAGAGTTTCTAGCGTAGAGAACTCTGTTGTTAGAGACATAAAGTTAAAAGTCAAGAACATCGATGTATTAATCACAGAAAATCGCTCGATTTGTTTGCACTTCATACTTATACTTAGATATTAAAGTTTACTGTTCTATGAATGAATGATGTATTTTTCAAGTAAACAAATATGAGTTTATGGAAAAATTACTAAATACTAATCCTACATAATAAAGATCAATTTACTCTACAACTTCAAACATTTTTATAACTTTTTTAATAGTGCTAGTCGCTTTGAAATCAACTTAATTTTCATTAAAATAAAGTAGATATTTGTTTAACTTGAAATAAGACTAATTTAAAACATAAGTTCGAATAGACGATAGCCAATATTTTTTAACCACATTTTGATTTAACATATTTTCCGTGGAGTTTCTTGCCCGATCCCTTTCATAGGAACCTACTATGCTTTGGAATTGGCAATTAGCTTCATCTTTCTAACTGACCGACTCCTTGACAATTCAGAAGTGATTGTAATTGGTTTATTTGAAATAAATGCTTTGAGTATGACTTTCAATGTCAAAAAAATCCTTTTCACTGCATTCATCTTCGAAAGTTATTACTTTGTTAAAGTTGAACTTACATTCCAAATAGCTCCATAGATATGTTGCATTCAACTAAATGTAAAGATAATTCGAGATCCAAGGGCACTAGATATTCTTCTCTAACTTTATCCAAATATCTTATTACTTCATTAGGATTCTGAAACATAAATATTATCATAATAAAAGTATTATCATAAATATATTCATAGAATAGTCTTGTAAGTAATGGTTCTATAACTTTTGATCATTTCCATTAAATTAAAACTTCCTGAGATGTTTGTCGAGGCTCTCCGGTATTAGACCAATTATACATTTATTTTTATAATTACATAAACCTTTTCTCAGAAATGCCTATTCATGACTATTGTTTATTATTTTCCTCGTGCAATTTGAAGTCTTACAAAATGGTATATTCATATTAATGCTATGTTTCCTGTTTCATACTCACATGAGATATTTTAGAGGGGGGTAGTCTGCCACATGAGGTGGGAACGATATCGCCTGTTGTGTAGAACCTTTCTAAGCCTTTCATGATTGCACTGAAAAGCATGCTGAAAACAACATTAATATGCATAAAATAAACGGTTTTCACGTACTTGTTGAGGTAAAAAAAAGTTTTAGGGTCAATGAAAACATTGTAAAAGCCAATTATTTTTAAAAGAGTAACCGTGGGCGTTTCATGCCGGCTCTTCACCATAGGAAACGACCAATTGGAATCGTGCACCTACCTCCTGACGTTTCATAAGCGCCCATGTTGGTTTACGTGAAATAAAATAATATGATTTGATTGATAAAGATGGTCGATGGACCTTTTAATGCAGGAGTTCAGCGTATGGGTTTCGAGTCTGATTCACGGATAAAATATTCTCATGGCTTACAGCTGTGATATGTCATTACATATCACAGCTTTAAGCTTGGATCAGCATATTAAGGCATTATCATAGAAATATTAGCAATGCACTACGTGTAAAAATATTAGCAATGGACTACGTGTAAAAATATTAGCGACTAGCTTCTGCCCGCGACTTCGTACGCGGATCCTGTTGCTTATGCCAGCGACAACGGGGTCGTCAAAATCGAAGATCTGAAACGTCTGATGTCGAATTCTAAGAGCCCGGGGACGGGAAAACAACGGGATGCGCGAGACAATTCGAGACGTTCCAGATCTTTCATTTTTGTATGTCAACAGAAAATGCCCATCAGACTAAACAACTTTTGCTAAGACGTCATTCTTATATATATATGTTATAGTGTCGCTGGGCTTTGGAGTTCCACAACAGGTGTTCCAGATCTTCAAATTTATTTTCACAGCAGAAAATGCTTTCACCTGGAATAATTTTTGCTATGGCACCATTTATATATATAATTTTATTTATATTGGATTTACTTCTTGCAACATATTTTGAAGCAGTGAAATCAGACTATTGTTCAATTGCGGAAAGTTTTGGTTTCTAATATTTGCCCGATCTTGATAACTGGATACGAAATATATTTGGAGAAACTTGGGGTCATTTTCAGGCAATAATGAACCAATAAGGTGGTAAACTTGGCCTTGCACTTTAAATAAATGGGCCTTCTGAAATCTGTTTCGCACCAAAAGATGTCATTTGAAAGGCATTATTGTACGAACGGATGTTGTCCAAGAAATGTTTTGACTGTGGATTGTCACCGATTAGCAGTGATCTTAGTATTTCTGGAGGATTTTGTAATATTTCAATATGTACTTTTCCACCTGAGCAACACATACCGTTTGTTTCTTTATGCCATTTAACAGCATCACAAAAGTACAATTTTGAACCATACCTCCGATGGCGGAATATGTGGTATGCGTAGTCAATCATAGGAGTATACGTAAATGTACTCCGTTCCTTATCAACCCAAGGAAGTTCGCCACGCCCTACGGCTATATCTTGAGACACATCCGATTCTTCAGATGATATCGACATTCTGTTCAGAGAATGTCGAAGTCGATCAGAATTCAAACATTCGTTGCGCTCTTCTTCTGTCTCTGCATGCCGTACTCCAGCAATTCTTTCTCTCTCACTTTCTAACTGAGTCGCGCATCACGTTCATCACTTGTTTCAAAAGACCAGCAGTGCTATTCTGTAAAAATCTCGCCGTGAAAACTAAGGTGAAGTGAGCTGTCATTCCACCTGATTTTAGGGAAACTTAGGTGAAGTGAGCTATCAATAGGGGCACCCTATTGATAGCTCACTTCACCTAAGTTATCACGGTGAGACTTTTACAGAATCGATCGGCTGTTAGAAGATGTGCGAATACGCTGAGAACTCAAGCGTGATTCTGTATCAGTAAACGTTTCCGATTCGCGAGACAATGCATATCGCTCACGATCAGCGGACAGTCGCGCATCACGTTCCGCACTTGTCTGTAGAGACCTCGAAGCGGAAGCGTAGATACGCTGAGAACTCAAGCGCAATTCTCTATCCGTGAACGTCTCCGACTCGCGAGACAATGCGTGACGTTCTCGATCAGCGGTCAGTCGCGCATCACGTTCCCCACTTGTCTTTAGAGACCTAGATGTCGATGCGTAGATACGCTGAGAACGCAGGCGTGCTTCGCGATCCGAAGCGGTTTCCACGGAACGAGTTGCAGCCTGATGTTCTCGAACAGCATCAAGTCTCTCCTGACGCTCTTCGGTAGATTCTTGGGATCTTATGATCCTCAATCTTTTAGCTCCTTTGGAACATTGGGAAAGATTTGACCTCTTTCTAGGCATGGTTATAGTTTTATTGTGAAAATACCTGATCAATTAAAATCTAAGTGACTGCTCCCCTGCGTTACCGGGTAGGCTACCGTGTCACGAAGATAAATGGCAAAGGAAATTAAACACTCAAATAACATAAGCCCGAAGGCATATTTATTCGATAAAATAAAAAATAAATGGGAGTTCTGGCCAGTAGAGTCAAATAATGATATACCATCGTCATCAAAAATCAGTCCTAAACTGTTACCGCCTTCACCGCGTGGAGGTACTCCCAGCTTATGTTATTTTATAATTATACAGTGAAATTAGTGATAGCTTTGATTTCCACATCAGATGTTTCTGATCTTCGATTTTTATAAGTCAACAGGAAATGCCCATCAGACCGAACAACTTTTGCTAAGACGTCATTCCTTTATGTGTTATGGTGTAGCTGGGCTGTTGGAGTTCCACGACAGATGTTCCAGATCTTCGATTTTTATAAGTCAACAGAGAGTGCTTATCAGATTGAACAACTTTTGCTAAAACGTGATTCCTATATATGTTATAGTGTAGCTGGGCTCTTGGAGTTCCACATCAGGTGTTCCAGATCTTCAAATTTATTCTCTCAGCAGAAAATGCTCATCACGTGGAACAATTTTTGTTATGGTATCATTTTTGTATCTCTTTTACTTTAGCTGGTCTGTTGCGGTTCTGCATCAGGAGTTCCATTTTCCAAAATTATAGCCTATATGTTGCCCAGACTTAATAACTATACAACAAAAAAAAAAATTCAAATCCGTCCAGTAGTTCCGAAGATTAGCGTGTACAAACAAACAGACACATTTTTTTTTGGATTCGTGCTCTATTACTGTTTCTAAACCCTAACCCTATTTTTTTTTAAGATATTCACTGTACAGACACAGCTTTTTTACTGTTTTATTTAATGTATATAGATATAGATTTTAAAGAAAATTAAGAAAAAGAACCTAACCTACAAACCCTAAAATATAAATAAATGATTTAAGCAAACAGTCAGTATTCAAGTGAATCGCAATAATCGAATGCAACTATTCGCCTATACTCTCCAGGATACGTGCGTTCGCCACGAATAACTGAATCCTTATGGCAGCGGCAGTTTTTTTTTTTTTTGACATGACCACTCGCAGTTGCAAACTGCTTAACCAGACTATCGCAGCGGCGCGGCTCTCAGCGCGCTTTATATAGCCACCTTAACAAATACCTTATAGAATACCATAACAAATGTTCGCCGTGATTCTTTAAATTGACATAACTTTTTTATTTATGAACCGATCGACATTAAATAAACACTAAATGTTAAGTGAAGCTTACTACACTATATTAGTGAAAACCGCATCTAAATCGAATAAGCCGTTTCTGATATTAGCGTGCACAAACACACAGACAAACAGACAAACAGACAAACCGACAAAAAAAAAATTAATTACAATTTCGGGTTCGGCATCGATATAATAACAACCCCTGCTACTTTTTTTTTATATATTTCCATTGTACAGATACCACTTTTCTACATTTTTATTATATGTATAGATATAGATGGACTACGTGTAAAAATATTAGCGATGGACAAAGTGTAAAAATATTAGCCATGGACTACGTGTAACAATATTAGCGATGGACTACGTGTAAAAATATTAGCGATGGACTACGTGTAAAAATATTAGCGATGGACTACGTGTAAAAATATTAGCGATGGACAAAGTGTAAAAATATTAGCGATGGACAAAGTGTAAAAATATTAGCGATGGACTACGTGTAAAAATATTAGCGATGGACAAAGTGTAAAAATATTAGCGATGGACTACGTGTAAAAATGGCTAAGTTCTTATAAAGTAAGAACTTAGCCATTTTTATTACTTTTTTATTACTTACTAGCTATCGTGCTCTAAACAGTCTTCTTTAAGTATAAACTTTAACTTCTCCCTGAAAGAAAAAAAACAGTCCATTTATAAAACCATCGAATATTTTATTGGCCTCTGTCAAGACAAAAATTTCCGAAAAAATGATGACGACTTACCCTAGATCGTCAGGCGCAAAATTCCTATCTAGGTATAGTTCGAACAACACGGGCGCAAGTATCTCGTGCATGCCTTGTCTGTAACCCACATTTGAGTGAGAACGCGCCCAAAAGAATAGGATGCGGACCTACACCAAAAAAAAAAGGTGGATGAAAAGGTGAAATGGCCGAGTTAGTCCTTATGGTGGATCACACACTACAAGCACGGCGCGCTACGCGACGGGGCGCAGATAACGCTCCCCCGCGCGTGATTTTTTAGATACAAATTCAATAAAAGCGCGTTTCCGCGCGGGGAATTTGGCTCCGTTTCCTGCGCCCCGTCGCGTGTCGCGCTGTGTGTGATCCGCTTAAGGCCCGGTTCACGGCCTCAGGCGATGCCAATTGCATCAAGCGACACGCGCACGCGTCTCCTGATCGCGTCCGTCCATCCGCGCATCGCGGCGCGATTACTCGATTTATTCCGGTCGGATCCCCTCTCGTGCCACACTCCAACTCCTTTCATTTATTTTCTCCACAGTCGCTGTCGCATGACAAAGCGTTTAGCTCTTGGCGGCGGGGTGATGAAGGGTTCGTTCGGGAAGCTAAACAATGAATTTTCGTCCAACATACCACAGTGTCTCAAGACGAAAGTCTATGATCAGTGCGTGTTGCCGACCTATGGCACTGAAACGTGGTCACTCACAGCCTTATTAGAAGGCTAAAAGTCACCCAAAGGGCAATGGAAAGGGCTATGCTTGGAGTTTCCCTACGTGATCAAATCAGAAATGAAGAGATCCGCAAGAGAACCATGGTAACCGACATAGCCCGAAGAATTGCCAAACTTAAGTGGCAGTGGGCACACACATTGCTCGCAGATGGCCGATGGGTCGAAAGGTTTTGGAATGGCGACCGCGTACGTTGCGTACGTTGGAAAGCCTGGTGAAGGCCGCAGGAATCTGCTGGATGCGAGAAGCACAGAACCGGTCAAAGTAAGGGGAGTGCTTAGGGGAGGCCTATATCCAGCAGTCTTTCGGCTGAAATGATGTTTTTTTTTTACGAATATATAGTGAAGTGTTACATCTGCAAAAAAAAGTGACACAAACACCTGGATTATGGCAACAGGGTCTGCAAACAGGAGTTCACACTTACCATTAAATCTTGCACGTCCTTATCTCTAAAGTAGAGCTCCTCAGGGAATGTCCTGACCACATCTTGGCGTATCAACGTTTTGAGCTCATTATCACAAAAATGTTGTTTCCAGACGCTCTGAAACAAAACATATACTACAATACTCATACGTTAATACGGCACATGGATGGAGCGTTTGGAAGAGATTATTACATAGATATTAGTGAAAGAGATGACGCTCTAAAAAACTAATTCTTGTTTAAAACTTCGATGTGTCATATTTACGGCAAGATAACGAGGACTTACGAATTGTAGGTCGTGGCCTCGTGGGTTCGAACCACGGAGCAAATACTCATATATTCGAACCCAGGCAGGCGATTTACTTTGTGTAAATAATATCATCACTATTTCTCTCAAAATGGTGAAGGATAACTTCGTGAGGAAACCAACATGTCCTAGAACCAAAAATTCGAAGACTGGAGGTTACAGCCCACTCCCTCTCGAAGAGAGGAAGCCTGTGTCCCAGCAGTGGGAACATTATAGGCTGATTATGCACGGTAGGCTGCACGTCAGTAGTAACGAAACCAGTATAAGAAATTAGCCTTTTATTCTATTGGAAGTTGAAACTCCGTACCACGCCAGGTCAGCACAAGATCAAGGTGTTACCACGGTCATGCAGCCCACTGTAATGTACAAAGGTACATATTTGCTGTTATAACTTGACTTAAACAATGAATATCACAGACATCTGATAAATTAAAACAAATATTATTTCACCTTGACGAGTGTAACATATGGTGTAAGTTATTGAACTGTGTAATCTATGTTATGGGTTTGGTTTCCGCACTTAGTCCTTCAGTTGGACCATTGTGCGTGGGCCATGGCGGCCGTCGGTGGTTATTCCAACCAGCCCACCTCCCTCCAGAAGCTGATTAGGTCTCCTGGTCTATTGAAAACATCTGTGTACGATCTGGGTGTCCCGAGGGTTTCTGATCTAATCTGGGTGACGCCTGTGCACTCAAAGAGCACATGCGTAACGGTTTCTTCAGCCTCCATGCAAGCTCTGCTCAGGGGACTGTCCGTTATGCCTATAGTGTGGAAGTGTAACAAATGGTGTAAGTTATTGAACTGTGTAAAAGTGGCTACATAACGGTAACGGTATCGAAATTCGTGTAAAATATAGCACTGATCACTAACTTACCTGCAAATTGTTGTGGTAATGTTATGGCGAATTATATGCGGGCTAGCCATATTTTATTGACGAAAGACTTAATTGAATTGATAATTTATTGTGTACCACATAAGGTTCATTTTGGTGCGGTGTTACGCAAATGGATGGCATAAAAATGTGTATGTAAGAGAATGTCTGAACGAGGCACCGGTAACTGTAAAATTTTGGCGAAATTGGTTATCATGGGCATGTGATGAACGGGGATTTCGTGAGGAAAGTTTAGTATAAACTAGCTAATCCGGCGAACTTTGTACCGCCTCAGAATGTTTTTTCGTGATATTTTCCCATGTTTTAATAGTTACTCTGCTATTCGGGGCGGAGACAAATCCAACAAAGCAAAGATCATCAAAATCAGTCCAGCAGTTCTTGAGTTATAAATGGTGTAACTAACCCGACTTTGTTTTATGTATACAGGGTGTCCCTGGAAGAATGGATCAAATCAAATAGGGGCGTGGGCAAAGTCATTTCCAAACTTTTTGATCTTGAGAATGTTGGTGAATTTTTTTACGGTTCAAAAGTTATGACCATCTTTTGTTATTTTCAATCACTTTGCATAGTGCGCAAAGAACAAAATCATTTAAAAAAAACTACCAGGAACTGTCAATTTAAATTTTTTAGACAGCCTTGATAGTTTTTTTTTAAAGATTTTTTTTCTTTGAGCACTATGCGAAACAATTGAAAAAAATTGGTCACAACTTTTGAACCATAAAATAATTCTCAATCATCAATCATTCTCAGGATCAAAAAGTTTGGAAATGACCTTGCCCACGCCCCTATTCGATTTGATCCATACTTCCAGGGACACCCTGTATAGATATCTAGATGTAGATGGCTAAGAGTATGGGAGGACCAAAAAACGATAGATGGACTGTGTGAAAGATGATATGGCTAAAAAAGAGGTGACTACCAAGATGGCGACTAATAGAACACTAGAGAAATACTTATAGAAGAAGAAATGTTGCGTCGACTCCAAATAAATTGGGATAAGGGCAAGAGAGTTATGAACACAGCACGCCACTTCGCTACTTTTAATCAAGTATGTCTTTTAACAGTAGAGCGTCGATTATCCGAACTAATGGGGGATGTGGGTGTTCGGAAAACCGGTATTTTCGGATAATCGAACTACCTATAATTGACAAGTCGCGACAAGTGCGCGAGCACTGTAGCGCGGGAGGCGAGAGAGGCACGCGCGGGTCGAGCGGGCGAAGTAGTTCGGTTATGCCACAGTAGATAAATATACAGTAAAACATCTTCATACAAACGTGCCGCTCTCGGTTTGAATGTGTGCGTGCGCGCCGCGCGCCATGTCGGCACGCGATTTCACGCACACGCTAGCATAATATATGGGGGAATAAGGTGGCGGCAGTGCGGGCTGTGCAGCGCGACTGTGAGCACGCGCGTACGCTACATGACCGCTTGCGTTCGTCAACTCTCGCCGGCGCGGGCGGCGGACACTTGTCGTAAATTACGAGTATCATGACTTCAAAAAGGGGAAAAAAATATTGTAGTGTTTTCGGGTGCCTCAATAATGATTTCGCAAACCCGGACTTATCATTCTTCATACTTCCTACTCAACCAGAAATGTAAGTACCTACTTATACTTAAATATTATTAGAAAATATGGTATTGTATTGTTTATTTCACAGTTTATTTGCTTTATTAAGAGCGTAGCCGAGTCGCATTTTTCTGAATACTATGTTTAGAGCTAAAGTTTATTTTAAGAAGTCTAGTTTTACTATAAAATAGAGGATTGAGTACGAAACATCGTTTAGGTAAACATATTTTTCGCGTAGGTATAGTTGTAATAAGGGCAATTTCACAATAATTAATATTGCAAATTAATTACTTTTGAAATTATTATTTTTTCTATTGTCTGATGTGTTGTTCAATCCAAATATGGTTCCGGTAGTCTGACGATCGACTTATATATGTACTTGTTTGTACATCGCATTTTTTTGGCCGGCGTTCGGGTCGGCCACTTGACACTTGTTTTTGTTTCGCTTATCGTATGAAAAAAATGTGTTAAGAGGTCTGTTCTTTTTGTTTATTATTGTAAGGTGATGTGTATTATACTAAATGCAACAGTTATTTTTGTTAGATATGGTTTCATTTTGTAAATATAACGACTTTTGTATACAAAACTGGGAAACCTGGGAAATAGTCCATCACGCTACCTTCAAGTTCAAATTTGTAATACATTATTAGGTGAATCTACACAAAACCCTACGTCATCAGATAGTTAGATATTAAAGTAAGGTATCATGAAAGAAAAATAATAGGTGATAAATATTTTTTGCTGTGCAAGTGCTGCTTGTTCGAAAATATTAACTAAAAGTAAAAGTGACAACCCTGGGTATCAACGCAAGAGTAGGCTAATAACTCGGCGGGCGGCCTTAGATAACCTACTGTTTATTTACTGTGGTTATGCGGTCCTCCTTAGAGTATATAATTATGTTCTGTGATGCGGTCGTTCGGTTGAGCGACGTTCGGATAATCGACGCTCCACTGTAATGGCAACAGAAGTTGTTACCTACCTCATCGTCCTGTGAGAGTGGATCGTCGCCGATGACAGCTCTTGGATCCGTTGAAAGCTTGTCACTCAAATCATTGTAGAAATTCCTATGAGATTTTAGACTGAAAGAAGAAAAATAAAGATGTAAGTAAATGTGTTAAGGTAGAGCACGAAATTCAAATTTTCTTACGTTTTTAGCAATTAGCAGGTCAGTGTCAGGTTTTCTGTTGGTTAAAATAAGATTCGCGATCGTAACAAGTAAGTATGACCTTACATAATTATAATCTTAAGAATCAGCAATACAATTCCTTGAGTTAGAATTGGCCTCAGATGTCATGATTTCATGAAATAGTCATTCAATAGGGTAATACGAAAGAGTTGTATTGTTGATTTTTATGATTAAAATTCTATAAATAAATATTTTTTACGGCCGCGTCATATTTAGATAAATATACAACCATATACTGACCTACAAATTGCAAAAACCGTAAGAAATTTTGCTACCCTGACGATTTTGTCTTCAGGGAAAGCGCTAAAGTAGCCCGCGAAATTCAAATTTTCTTACGATTTTTGCAATTTGCAACTCACGAAGCGACGCGCGCTATACTTTTGATTACCAAGTGTACAGTGTAAATGTGTGTGTAAGCGCAGGAGCTCTCGGTATCGTCCAAGACAATGGCGAAGTCCGAAGTGTGTGTGTTACGTGATCATGCTGCTCGTCTTCACGCAACATTTACAACGTGTTTGTACACTTGGATAACACAAGTAAAGCACGCGTCGCTTCATCATAATCAGCCTATAATTTTTCCCCTGTTGAGACAAAGGTTTCAGGGAAACATCGTGAGGAAACCAGCATGTGCTTGAACCAAAAATTAGATGACATGTAATATCTACCAACCCCCACTCCCTCTCGAAGGAGGAGGAGAAGAAGAGGAGAACTGCACGTCACTTTGTGAGATAAAGATACTATAACTGAATGAATGCACACACTCCAAAGTATATAACAACACTAACTTAGACACTGTTGTTTAAATGGTCACTTGTTTATAAACAATATTGCAAGCAGTTTTAGATCCACAAAATAATTATGAGTCATATTTACAAACTTGAGGGCAGTGACTCAGAACAACAATAATATTTTCCACTGTTCATTCACATTCCTATTTGGAATAAAGAAATATTGTAATGTCAGTAGTACTATGTTCTACAGAAAACAAGTTTTTAAGGAAAGGGAACAGAATTGTTTCACAGGATATTGTTGAGTGGAAAAAGAGAAGTATGTTGAGCAGGCGGGCCTTTGTCCTGCAGTGGGACAATAGACGCTGATTTATTTATTTAATTGTATTCTATCTCTATACAATAATAAAGCTGAAGTTTGTTTTTTTTTTAATGCTAATAATTAGAGATGTACCGAAATTAGTTTCACATTCGGTATTACCGAAGTTCGGCAGCTTTTACCGAACTTCGTCTCCGGCCGAATTTTCGGTTAGATCTGCCGAATGTCGGCCGAAATTCGGTAGCTTAAATTAATTTAAATAAGAAATGTAAAAGTGAAAAGAAATTTATTTTAAAATTAAATCTAGATCAAATGTGATTTGTAAGTAAATAGGTAATGTGGATGTTCGTTTTTGTTTTTATTTCCGCAGAAAGGAAACAAAATAACGTATTAAAAATATGCTTTATTAAAATTATCAATTGTAATATTATTATCTATCGCGCGCGAAATGTAACCGAAGTTCGGCCGAACTTCGGCTTCGGTACATATTTAAACCGAACATTTGGCCGAATTCGACATTCGGCAGGACCCACATTCGGTGCAACACTACTAATAATCTCTGAACTACCAGTCAGATTTGAAAAATCTTTTTGCATTTGATAGCCCAATTCTTGAGAAAGGCTATAGGTTATTTAACATCACGCTAGAACTCTTAGGAGCCAAAAAAGTTAGAACAAAGTTATAGCATGGCACGCAATGCGATGGAGTGGGTCGGGGGAACAAAAAATTTTGCTTTATCAAATAAGTTTAAATAAGAAAACAAATTCTCTATTGGTACCTGGATACAATATCCATGTTTGGTGGAGGGAGAGCATTCAGCAGGATGGCCCAAGCCAAGCTGCGGGGGCGAGGCAACCTCTGCTGGATGGCTATAGTCTTCAGGCTATCCACACTCCATGCTGGAAGGTCCAACCTGGTAATAATAAGGATTTACTGTTGAAGATCCACATTGATGTAATTAAGAAAAGACAGTGGACATTCATTTGTGTACTTTAATACAATTGGTATTGGTATCATAAATAATAGCGGTGGACTTTCAAATTAATATTCCTCGGTATTTACAGCAAGAACCTTGAACAAAGAAAAAATAACAACATTCTGGTTTTGGTTCAAGGAGGCTTTATTATATACTTACTGATAGTCAGTCACTTCCGGAAACTTCTTTGATGGAGAATTAGGAGAACTATCAGCACTGTTGTGTTCCTGTGATACGATTATATTTATGACTTACAATAAATAATATTCCTAAAATAAAATTTGAACGGCAAACACTTGTCGATACTGACCATTTTCGTTTATACTAATTTCGGGAATGCATTTTTAATAGTATCAAACAATGGGAATGGTCATGTCATGGGAATATTTTTTTTATAATTTCTAATTCGAAACTGATCTGGTTTATTTTTATTCTATTGTATTTTCTTAATTTATCAATGTGATAACAACAGCAGAAGATTACACACAAAATTGACAACACAACATTGACAACTGGCAAGTTTATTCTATTTCCACGGGTGACATTAAATTTTTTGACATTGACATTGCGGGCGAAGGGCTGTGCTAGAAAAGATCGACTGTCGATAGTTTGATTTGGGTGATGGCTAGCTGCTACAGAATATCAGCACCATTGTTTTCAGAAGAAAGTAAATTAAATGATGTCGCTCATAGAACATGTCCTTTTCTCTACCGTGACGGCGCTGGCATGCGGCATCGGAGTTTAAACGTAAACAAAATGCCACGACCCTGCTACGTCCCTTACACGACAGATGTGCGTGTATATCTAAGTAAAATGAGGTAAGTTAAAGAACTTAGAAAGTACCCTATAATTAAAAAAAATTAACTTGAAATAAACTGAATTTAATTTTTTAGACGAGAGCCACACACACCCTATATCCTCCACACAAGATCATTACTAATTATAAAATAAAATAAAAAAAAACATAATAATTTTTTCATTAAATTTTAATTATTCGTCACTTGAAAGATTAAAAAGCACTGAAAAGTATCTAAAACGGCACACGCCCCTACAGCTATCGTAGTACAACATGACATACAGAACAGAATAAAAATCGTACTGAATCTGAATTGTGATTGGTTTAGTTGACCCTGCGATCAAAATAATCACCAATTGAAATGATTTAAAAATTACAAAATGGTCGATTAGTGAGGGAAAGAACGAAGTGTGCGTTGTGCCGTGTGCGTGCTGTCTCTTTGATACGCTATAATACGGAGATTGAGTCTTTTTTTTTATAAAACTCGATAAAAAAATTTTGTGTCGCGTACTCGTCTCGATCGACGCTTCTACTCGTACAGTGTGCACGAAAATCGGCGTAACAAAGATCTATGAAGTCTGTGGTGGATCTATGGATCTTTCTCTTTTTAGTTAGCGCTCTCGCTCTGAACAATTTCGTGAATTTAGTTGCAATTAGTGTTTAGTAATAGTGTTCTGTTTAAAGTATTTCTATGACTGCGATCCTTATGAGTGATAAATGTTCCCGATTGCCACCGCTACAATGGATTGTAACGCAATAACCGTTATTGTGAACCTGCGCGGACTGACATCGCAAGCGCTGGCCTCCCTCGGGTTTCGATGACCATAAGCGTCAGCGGGAACCATGATCGCCAACTTGCCGCTTCTTTTTGCTAACGGCAACCCGACAGCACTGTCGCTGATCACGGCTGCTGAGCTGGAGAAGTTCATAACATTCATGGTGACATGTTCCTGGGGACATGATACTGCGAAAGACATTCGACAACCACCATGGTGGCCTAAAGATGTGGCGTTTTCGCACCCCTTTGTGAGACCCAGCGAGGTGCCCAAGGACTGGGCCATAAAATTGAAGCTTTTAGTGAGGAAATGTTACGAGTATCACAAGAGCGCATTCCTGTTGGTATTCTCAGCGCAGCTCGCGAGGTACCCGCGCAACAGGCTCAGGTACGTTGACAACAGAGACCACACCACTTCTCTATACTACCGACCTAATGGGAGACTCCTAGTGACATTCAGGAATGAGAATCTACACTATGACAAAATAACTCCCAAGAGTATTGAAGACACACAAGTTAAATCTACTGATATATACCTGTGTGATAACTGTGACAGCCACTTTGATAATCCGGACATATTGCAAGCGCATGAGAGGCTATGTAATAATGAAACTATCCCAACAACAAGTACTTGTAGTGGTGGGTTACCAGAGTTTCTTTCTGCTTTAAAGCTTCACCCATCAGGTCAAAAATTCGAGGATTCTTTGAATTCTTATACTGATACTGACAGTAAGCCTCAGAAGATCACTGCAAAGCACCTTAGAAATACTACCAGCATTGACCGGGGCGTACTTTATCCATTTTCTTCCTTGGCTTACAGACGGAATGCTAAAACAAATGTCCAGAGGGACTTAAGTTTCTCTAGGGAGAGGGTTGAAAGGTATTGCTGCACCACAACTCCTTTTAATAAACATTATAAAGTTAAAGTAAAAAATCAGCAGTTTCCTGTGAGGTACAGACGGCCATTGAGCTACTGGAACAGAAACTATGCATTTCCTAATCAGAGAAATAAAAGAGTACTCGATATTAAAGCTCAGTTGCTTCTCCTTAAATGTAAACCGGTGACAGTGCATATAGATAGGATGTCAGACAAAAGTATAGAGGAATACTTTGAGAACTTGAGGAAAGAAAGAGAGAGTAAACCACAGATGGAAGACAAGGATATTGTTTTTGTAGATGGCCTGGACTGCGATCAGCCAGTAGATTCAGAGATGATGTTGGATCCATTGAAGCGTTTGGACAATGATTGTGAAGTGATTGACTTGTGTTCAGATGATGAGACTTCTAGTGTAAATGAGAACTGTGACCCTCGCGTGGGAGTGACTTGCGTGATGCGCGGCGGCGCAGTGTTGCGGCGCACCGCGGCGACGCCGCAGGCGCTGCCTGCGGAGCCGTGCGGCGCGCGCCAGCGCCCTCTACCCGCTGCTGTACTACAACCACATCCCGTCATACTCATTGCACACACGCATCCTCTGAACAATTTACAGACTATATCCATAGATTGAATTTCCAATTGTAATAATATTATCATTAGGGACATTGCTAATTATTATTTATTATTCCTTCGAGATTAAAATTTTAATGTCAAGATTTCATTTCATTTCCGAGTTTGAGAAGCGTTGAAGCATTGCGTGTTCGCCATTTTGTCGAAAACTCGAAACACCACAAAATGGCGGATAGACATGTGTTAGGGATGACAGCCTTGTAATTAAAATGGCGTACAGATTAGTTGTGTAATGGAATGTACCAATCAATCAAGTAATATTTTTAAACAATACTTTATGTTAAAAATAATGATAAGTATAAAACTAAACTTCCATGCATGTGCTGTGCGAGTGCGCTTCTGCACGCATTCTGCAAAAAGTGAGATCAGCCATTTCATATTGCAAAGGAACGTCCAACATGGCGCTAATTTGAAGTACCTATTATAATTTGTGAGGTTTTTTTTTAAATCATGTTATTATAGGTTGGCATATATTAACAGACCTAGTTTTAAAGTTTACCTATAATGACACGTTAATCTGAATATTATCACTGCTGACGGTTTCCTCATAGGTGTGTGGCATTATATTTAGCTGTAGCTGCTCGTATTACATTTATTCTGAGCAAAATGTCATGCGAGAGGTTTATTTATACACAAGGGTGTAATTAGAAAGTGTCTAATGAAATGCGATATGAGGATTCGGATCTTATTGTAACGCAGGGCTGACTAATTTCATAGGATAGTCTTTAAAATGTTCAAAAAAGATGACCCAGCAGCCCAAAGTCCACGGAGTTACTGACGGATCGTTTTCGCATTAGTAGTTTTCAGACAGCTCGTAATCTGAATGCCTTTCTCGGCTTCGTTATAGGTCGACCCCTGTTCGACAGTGACGTTCATTGATGTTTCACTTACTGCATTTGCGGAACTATACCATGAGAAGGGAGCGACAGATGTTGAAAAGATGTTGCAATGTAATCCATTGTTTGCAGGAGCTACAATCGTGATTACACTTACTTTTTGTTCTTCTACTTTTTATTTAGAACACGGCTCGTAACAGTCGTAACTCCCTTTGTTAATTTTACGTGATGACTGTACTTCTTGGCAGCTGCGAATTTTTGCTAGGAATATTATTTTTGTGTTCTCCAGTGAAGGAAATATTTTAATTGGTTTCTGGGGCCAGTTTGGACTTTGGACTTAAAAATTCTACTTCGGAATGTAGACTCGTTAATGACTTATTAACCCATCTGGGACTGACCCAGTCAGAAATTCGCCATCACCAAATCGGACAGATAATCGTTGCTCGTTCTCCAATGCGCACGGCTGCGCAGAGGCCAATTGTATTATTATTTTTTAAATATATTTGCTCATGAGTCCATCCAATTCCGGTCACTTTTAATTGAAACTCTCTTGTGTAGGTATTCTACGTTGAATATGTTGCGATGTCATTAAAAATTGCGTTTTAAAGTCGTGTACGTAGGTTGCATGGTAAGCGTTTGTTTTAACGCGATTATGGAGGGTTTCGTTTAGACAGGAATATAATGCTGCAGATAACTTATCAATATGCGTTCGACCATTACGTAAATATTTCTACTCTTGTAATTTCATTTTAGTGATATAAAGAAGCTTTTTAAATATGAGATTTATGAGCACGTACTGCTATAAAACTCAAATGGAACTAAATTATGCGCACGTGGCTAAAGAACACGTACCTAACAGTTTTTTGTTTTACGGCAGCATTTCTGCTTGGATCACCTGTATCCATCTGCAAAGCTATTCACAACTACTCGATACGCCTCCGTAGTGTATCGAACATCAATCAATGTTATCGTAGGAGTCCTCTAAACTCTGTTCATAAGTCCAAAACCCGAAATTTTGTCAGTTTAAATCAAATAGACGACCACTATTCTTCCGACAGCTGTTTGCTGTCGGGGGCAAGGCAAATCAGGATATTGAAATGTGTCATTTTCGATACGATAGCTTGTCGTATGGTTGTGAATTAGAATGCTGGGTCTTGGTAAGGCTGTCTTAGCCAGGGTTAGAATCTATCGAATTTTGGTTTGTGGTAAACTGTTTCGGCCTAGAACAGCAGGGTTTGTTCTGTGACAGTCTGTATTGATATATCGTAGTCGCAGCCCCAGATCTACGATTTTTTCGAACCGGCGCAAAAACTTGATAGCGGCGCCCCAAGTGTTGGAGAAAAACTGTTCAGTTGTGACCATTTGTGAAAAAAATAATCCTTTAATTTTAAACTTTTTATTATCTATTAGCTAATAACTTTCATTTGTGAAATAAAACAGAAACAGAAAAATATATAACCAGGAAAGACAACTTTACACGGCGTGCTTTCTTTTCTGTGAAAGAATCTATTAGCTCCTCAAAGTCCGTCGCATAGGCAGTTTTGTTTTCAATGGCTAGGCTAAGATTATAAACAAACAGTGTTTGTCACAGTGACAGACACTGTTTGTTTATGACCCACGGGAATCCCCGTCGTATATCCAGTGACAATGTCACTAAAAAAAAAAAATTACTTGATCTGTTACTTAAACTTTCCTGAGCAAATTTCAAAAGAACAACGTACAAATCAACAAAGTTTAAAATAACTATGGTCATTTGATCAAAAGTTCAGCTGACCAAAGTCTGGAATATCAATGTTTAAATTATTTATTACACTATTGACCAAATCGTTTAAAGGTCAAAATGGTTCTAAGATCTAGGTTGGTTTACAAGCAATAATAAATAAGACGTAGTCGACGGAGATCCGCTTCGCCGGGCCCCTATTTCTGTCTACAGGGTTTAAAGGAACCTAACCTAACCCAAGTCGGAGTGCCACAAGTCCCAAGATCGGCCTTATAGATAGCACCGCAAGTTACAAATATAAGTATACCTACATTTAAATTAATAATTCTTAATAAGAAATCATTTGTGATTATAAAATTTGATTAGTTGTGATTTGGACTTACATTTAGGTACATCTTGCAAATTTATTCAGTCGTCATTTGTGATTATGTTATTTGATTATTAATGATTTGATATTTTTAAATTACATCTAGCAACTTTTGATCAGTTGTTCATTTGATGTCACATACATTGGGATTTTAAAATTTTTCTAAATAAAACATTTGGTCATTTAAATTTTGTTATTTCGTTTATTGTTCTTTTGAAATTTGCTCGAGAAAGTTTTGATTTTCTAATACGAGTATGCAACCAAGATGTGTTCATAATTAATTTAGTATGTGTTCAAAAAGTAACGGCGTATGGAAATACAAAAGTTTGTTTTTCAAACATATTATATTAAGATTCGATTACTCGATAAAAAACCTATGAGATTGAAGGAAAAAAGGCTTCACTTGTTCGATATTTCGAATTCTTGTCTCAAGGATTTGGCGCCCCCATGAAACTGCCACCCGGGGCAAGTGCCCCCAGTTTCTCCCTTAGATCTGGGGCTGCGTAGTCATTAACGATCTGAGACAGTCTGCATTGATTTGAGACTGTGTCGCTTTGAGACAGTCTGCATTGATTTGAGACTGATGGTATCGTTTTGGGATAGTCTGCAAGGATTTGAGACAGTATCGTTTTGAGGTAGCAGTCTGTATCGTTTTGAGACAGTCTGTATCGATTTAAGACAGCCTGTGCGGATTTGAAACAGTTTGTATCGATTTGAGATGGGTGGCATCGTTTTGAGACCGTCTGTATCAATTTGAGACAGTCTGTATTGATATGAGACAATCTCTTAAAGATTCAAGACAGTCTATATATATATATTTGAGACAGTCTGTATGAATCTAATAGTCTTATTTCGATGTGGGATAATCTGTGACAGTCTGGATCTGGGACAGTCTGTATCGATCTAGTACAGTCTATTTCGATCTGGGACAGTCTGTATCGATTTGGTACAGTCTGTTTCGATCTGGGACAGTGTATCGATCTGGGACAGCTTGTTTCGATCTGAGATAATCTGTATCGATCTGGGACACTGTATCTACCTGTGACAGTTTGTTTCGATATGGGACAGTCTGTATTGATCTAATACAGTCTGTTTCGATGTGGAATAAATAATTGTATATATCTGGTGGATCGGTCTGTATCGATTTGGTACAGTCTGTTTCGATTTGGGACAGTCTGTTTCAACCTGGGACAGCATGTATCGATCTGGGACAGTGTGTATAGATCTGGGACAGCTTGTTTCGATCTGGGATCGTCTGTATCGATCTGCGACAGCATATTACGATCTGAGATAATCTGTAACGATTTGGGACACTGTATCTATATGTGACAGTTTGGTTCGATATGGGACACCTTATTTCGATCTGAGATAATCTGTATCGATCTGGGACACTGTATCTGTGTCAAATTGGTTTCATCTGGGACGTCTTAATTCGATCTTAGATAATCTGTGTCGATCTGGGGCAGTCTGTATATATCTGTAACAATTTTGTTCGATCTAGGACCGTCTGAATCGATCTGGAACAGCTTATTTCGAACTGAGTTAATCTGTATCGATCTGGGGCAGTCTGTATATATCTGTGACAGTTTTGTTCGATCTGGGACAGTCTGCATCGATCTGGATCAGCTTATTTCGAACTGAGATAATCTGTATCGATCTGTGGCAGTCTGTCGATTTGGGATAGTCTATCGATCTGGGATAGCTTGTTTCGATCTGGAAAGTCCCTATCGATCTGGGACAGCTTCTTGTGATCTGGACAGTGTATCGATCTGGTACAGTCTGTTTCGATCTGGGACACCTTGTTTCGATCTAGGGCAGTCTGCATTGATCTGGGGCAGTCTATATCGATCTGCGACAGCTTATTTCGATCTGTTATAATCTGTATCGATCTGGGGCAGTCTATCGATTCAGGATAGTATCGATCGGGGACAGCTTCTCGTGATCTTGGACAGTCTGCATCGATCTGATACAGTCTGTTCCGGTTTGGGACAGCTTGTTTCGATCTGGGAAGTCCCAACAGATCTGGACAGCTTGTCGTTATCTGGGACAGTCTGTATTGATCTGGTACACTCTGTTTCGATCTGGGACAGCTTGCTACGATCTGAAACAGTATGTATCTATCTAGGACAGTTTGTATCGATTTGAGACAGTCTGTATCGACCTGGGACAGTCAGTATCTATATGTGACAGTTTGCTTCGATCTGGGACATCTTATTTCGATCTGAGATAACTGTGTCGATTTGAGGCATTCTGTATATATCTGTGATAATTTGATTCGATCTGCGTCAGTCTGTATCGATCTGAAACAGCTTATTTCGAACAGATAATCTGTATCGATCTGTGGCAGTCTATCGATTTGGGATAGTTTACCGATCTGGGATAGCTTGTTTCGATCTGGGACAGCTTCTTGTGATCTGGGAGAGTGTATCGATCTGGTACAGTCTGTTTCAATCTGGGACAGCTTGTTTCTGGGGCAGTCTATATCGATCTGCGACAGCTTATTTCGATCTGACACAATCTGTATCGATCTGGGGTAGTTTATAGATTTGGGAGAGTCTATCGACCTGGGACAGCTTGTTTCAATCTGGGAAGACCCTATCGATCTGGGACAGCTTCTTGTGATCTGGGATAGTGTATCGATCTGGTACAGTCTGTTTCGATCTGGGACAGCTTGTTTCGATCTGCCACAGTCTGTATCTATCTGGGACAGTTTGTATCGATTTGAGACATCTGTATAGACCCTGGGACAGTCTGTATCGATCTAGGAAATTCTGTATCTATCTGGAACAATCTGTTTTGGTCTTTGAAACTTTTTTTTGCACCTTGTTCGATGATGGATGATATTCGTCGGGCTCTTATTCTGCGCCACATTGTTATCCTAGATATGTTCTTTCAATCAGTATTACAGTGAGACAAAAAATAATCGAGCTGTAATGTAAAATTCAGGGGATTCATGTTTTGAGGTATATACGGGTTTTTTACAGGCCTCGGTTACTATTGATCTTAGTTCACTTCACTTTTAGGTCTTTGACACTGGGTCATTTCTGTCTTGACCTGCACCCTAATTGCGAAACACACTATCGATCTCAAATTGAATCATTTTGAAGCATATTGCTAATCCATTGCTTCATATGTTCGAAAAATGTGTCTGCCCAACAATGTAAAAAACGCAATGAACGTTGTTGATCTGTCAAAATGAAACCCATTGCTACTAATGGTATGTTACGCAATTACCCCGCTGATCAATGATGAATTATTCCCAGTCTGCCTTTTTGTATCGAAGTATCAAGTAACTGACCCGATTGGCGTGATCAAGCTAGCATGTACCTACGGGCATATAGGTAGGTATTACATATCTAGTACGCCCTTAATTCCGGCAGAGTACAAGTCTACAGACTATAGTTCTTTTAAGTTCAGTAAGTATGGTTTCACAATCGACGATCGGATCTTCCGATATGGTAAACTTAGCCTTAAATCGAGTAAGCGAATAGCATGCAGGCCTATCATATCATCTAAGTTTGCCGGTCCGGTTTGAAGTCCAATTTAAAGGCGACAACCCTGTTACCTTCTCACAAGTCAAGAGTGAAACGCCGTAGTTGAAAATTTCAAAAAAAAAATAACTTTTGCCAGTCCTGACACTCAACTCCAATGCGCAAAAAGCCGAAAGTGCTTTCAATACATCATAAATAAATACGAATGAACCAACAGGAAAATCGCCAGACTTCTTTACGAAATACTTACGAGAAGCTAGGTTTCCTAGCGTAGCAAACTAGCAATTGACATCATATTGCAACTTACCTACCGAGATTACTTAGCAACTTAATTCTCAGTAACACTACGCTGGGTACGCTTACAAGCAACCAGGAACTCAGGTCATTGACACCGCTGCAGTTGGCAGTTTTGCTCGAGGCTTACCTCCATGACTAATATTCAACGTGATTTGACGTTGAGCGAATGAATAACGAATATATAACTATATTTTATTGCTGTTCTGCTATTCTAAATATTTATCCATTCATAGGGGTTTTGAGTTTTCTATTTTATCAGAGCACTTCACAACACATATCTCTTGCTACGTCAGGGCGCATAACATGACCAGATACGAATTTAAAACAGCATTGAATAATACATTTCTTTTAGAATGAAGATGCTTATCTACATAGTTTTATAGATAAAGCTTTGTGGATATAGATAATATCTTGCTACAACAAAAATCGCGGCCAGCATCTTTTCGCGCACTTTTTGAATCAAATTCACAGAATTCCGGTCGACGATTTCATCCAGTTTAGAATGCTGATTCAGTTACTATAAAGTGGTTGTATTCTCATAACAAGCATGTTTATTATTCCAGGGGCATCGTAGCTTTGATTTTATTGTCCACCTAGGTACCTGCAAACGGGGTGAATAGGGATACAGGACTGAATCGGGACAAAACTTTAAAATGGATTTAACGTGGAAATTATAAATTATACCTAGTTTTTTGCCAACTACGGCACTTACCTAATCGTTAATTATAATATAATACAGTAAACACAGTCCTTTTTGGCAACAAACTTTATTGTAACAATATTAACAACAGTAAATAAGCTTAATTTGCTGACAAATGATTACAATAAAATTATCTACATTAATTAGGTGTAAGTAAATACGGTTACCTACTTTAGATGATATTAAGCAACTACTTAGTACTTACTTTACCTTTGTGTAAGTTCTACGCATTTACTTTTATTTGGTTATAAGCTGCAATTTAGGAGTACCTAAGTCTTGAATTATTCTAGCGGCGCGACTGGGTGAGCTAGCTGCTCGCCGAGGAATCACAAGAAATTGCTTGCAAGAGTCGAGCGGCAGCACCGTCTTTGTCTATGTAGGCGTAATGGGTGCCTGTGGCCTAAATTAACTCCTACTGTGGTTAATAAGAACGAAAACCATACTTATTCTATGCTGATTGCCTAAAGTCGGCTTTTAAGGTAGAAGATAGAGGGATACTTATTCAAATAAAACAGGTTTCCTAATGTTAGTTTTAGAATTTTATAACAAGAAAAAATTACATTTACGGAAAATATTATTTTAAGTTTATAATTAATTATTCATAGATCTTCGTCAGTAGTAATCCTATGGTGGGAGTTGAGTGGACGTCTGCTCTCTTCATCCGAACCATAAATAACCTCCTCGTCTGAATCGTTGATCATAGAGAATGCAGGGTTGTCTTTGGTTATGGCCGTTTCTAAAACAACAAACACGGTGAGTTTTTACATGGTAAAGTTTTAAATTAATGATTTAGAATGGATTGCATAATCTGCCTGTAACGTTCCCACTGCTGGGACACAGGTCTCTCTGTGAAAGGGAGTGGGCCATAATCCACCACGCACGACCAGTGTGGGTTGGTGACAATGGGTTGACTTTGGGTAATTATTACTGTATTAATTTAGTATCAATAAAACGATTTGAAGCTCTACAAACGTGACAGCTACATGCTTTCAGATTATAAATAAAATTTTCATATTTTAACTGGTAATCCAAGATACCTTCGGTTACCAGTTAAGAAGAAAATTATATCTTTTAACTTGTAAAACTGGTCAGATATCCGTAAAGCCTTATTTCTTAACCCCGAAACAAGTTTTTACCACATTATCTCTGGCTCAAATTCAAATCATACAAAGTTATAATTTCTTACCATGAATATTTCCACCTCCAGGAGAGAACAAATAGGCCAGTATGTAAATATAAAAGTTGAACAGTCCGTAGAGGGCCATGAAAGGTGCTGAGGTGTCGAAGTGTATCTTCGGCTGGCAAGCCCAGTGGTCCTGCAGAGCTGCGGGGCCCCAACCTTGTAGGGCCAGCACTGTAATGATGGACGTCACAGTACCCACCACTATCGATAAGCATCGGAGTCGGATGTCTGCAAGTATTATTACACGCATTTATATATGTGCATTTGGATTGAGTGATCTTTTTTTATTTCGTGACAAAATCTGATTGTACATTTAGTCAAAAATAGTCAAAACTCATAGCCCAAAGTAAAAAATTTGTCACACTCAAGGGTCTTCAGTTATTGTCCAAAATATGGATCACTCAAATCAGACATTTTGCAAAAACGGCTATGAGCTAAATCTCAACAAAAACTTACTCTACTGAGTAAGTTTATACCTCAAAAATTTGTTAACAAATTGTCACAATATTTTTTAAAACCATCAAGGCATTTAAAGCTACTTCCAGGTATCTATGCCAGTATCATTGGATCACTCAGTACAGACACCATTTTGTCTGAGAGATCGTTGTAAAAAGGTTTAGGTTGACTTTTTCTATACATCTTTTTTTTAATCCTAAAATGTATGTTCCGAATATATTTGTACAATAAATATCATAACACAAATACCTTTTGTTAAAAAGTTATGAGTAATTCAATGTTTTTAAATTTGCTGAACTGAGTGATCCTTATGAATACTTATAGGCATCTACCTGTTTCGTATTGAGTTACACAACTTACGATTAATTTTTGTACAACTTTATGACTAAAGTTTTACATAAAAATTATTTACATATACGGCTTAGTTTACGAGATATTAGATTTTTAATTTTTTAAAGAAATTGAGTGTTGTAGGGTACATATGATTTTAACTTTTAATGTATATATTTAAATTTTTCATATTTTATTGTTATTTGCTGCGTCGCACGAATAAATTACAATTTCGAGCGGCTATTGTTGTTTACATCTTTGGCAAATTTTGATGTCATTCAGGCTGGCTGGACAAATCTTCAAAATAGCTCGCATTTAACTAGGTCAATAGTGCATTTTATGTGACGGCTAAACACCTTTATTTCAGAATTTGTGACGCTACAGAATCTTAGATAATCGATCGAAAACGTGTCCAGCCATCTTGAAAAACCACTTTTCGCTGGTCTCTCAATCTCGGTAACGGAAGTGATTTTGACGACTTTTTGCATATCAACGGGCGTCACATAAATTTGTGACAGGCATCGAGCTAAAAGTTTTGTGATACGAACAGCGGTTTAGTAGAAAAATGCAAAAATCTGTGTCCAGCCATCTTGAATTTACGTATAAAACTTTTGGCACTTCTGAATCTCAATAACGGGAGCGTTTTCGAATATGGTTCCTTTACTAACATTTAGTGACGCAATTTGTGACAGTAATAACGTTCGATTTATGGCGTCACATCTAAGGATTTACGAGAAACCAGTAAAAACTTACATGTCCAAATAACCTGCGTTCAAGCTGGCTGGACACATGTATCTCCGCTGCCTGATGATCTACGGCCTTCGAAATATATTAAAATTTTTGTGACGGGGACGATAATGATTTACTGAATTTGTGACGGAGAAACTTTGAGTAGTTTCAAAGATATTGATCATTTAAATTTTCGCATACAAACACTGCAGTAGGGTTACCAATATTGTAGGTTTTATGTAGGACTAAGTATATTTTAAGGTGTTTTCTTTAATGGACGAAAATCCGTGTTTTGGTGATAGTAGTTGACAGAATTAAATATAATCATTACAACAATCAGTAATACAACTTGTTAAGTTAGTATAATCCCCAAATGTGAAAATTTCATGAAATAGTCATTCTTGGGGATTACTTTGGTCTTAGAGAGTTGTGTTGATGAATTTATAGATTATAATTCTGTAAATACATATTTGTTACGGCCGCGAATCATATTTTAATCAACGTACAACTTAATACTGCCAGCAAATTGCAAAAAACGTAAAAAAAAAATTAATTTCGCGGGCTACCCTAGCGCTTTCGCCTTAAATCGATAGATGACAAAAGTGTAGAAGTGAGGAAGGGGGGGGGGGTAACTTTTTGATGTTATTATTTACGTGCAAATACCTACTCTTTTTAGTAGGTAGGTATTGGTGTTTTTCATGGTAAGTATATAGGTAGGTATTGGTGCCGATTCTCTTGTCACAAATGCGTCTAAACTAGACTACAAATCACCAAAATTTTGTTTATTCCTGTCAAATGATGATTTCCCATTCTGAAATTAACTAAAGTGACACAACTTAACTAAATTTTAGTTTGACAGCACTAAGATTGCACTGAGTTAATAGTTTAGAGAAAATAGTAATTTTGCTATTCTGAATTTGAGGTTTCACCTAAAATTTAGATTCTCTAACTAAATCTGACTATTTTTAATCGCGACTTAAAAGGTGTGGAATAAAATTAGTTGGCATGAGCTAAAATTCACACCAACATCTCGACTTCGGATGCAAAAACAGTACTGTTTTTTGATTTTCTTTTCTTTTGCTTATATCTCGAAAACGGTGTGTCCTATCGCAAAAATAATGAAAATTTCGACCCCCTTTTAGAAGCCCGCATACCCTTAAAATTCAACACGTTGGTCATAATGTTTCATATTTTCCCTATAAAAGTGAAAAATTCCATAAAAAGGAGGTCGAGGTTGCCCCACTATGCCCCTTCGACTCAAAAAAAACACGGGGAGGGGCCCGTTGCTAAACAATAACAGCCGCACAGGTCGATCGATCAGGTTAAGCTACGCTTGCCGCGGTTGGTCTGTGGATGGGTGACCAACTTTACATACCGAGACCCCTCCGTGCCTCGGAAAGCATCCTGGCTGTCATTCGTGTATCTTTGACAGCCGTTACGGGTAGTCAGAAACCCGAAAGTCTGACAACCAGTCTTACCAAGGGGTATCGTATTACCCAGTAACTGGGTTGTGGAGGTCAGATAGGCAGTCGCTCCATGTAAAACACTGGTATTCAGCTGCATCCGGTTAGACTGGAAGCCGACCTCAACATAGTTGGGAAAAGGCTAGGCAGATGATGATGATGAGGGCAAATGAGTATCTACTTTTTGGCTGAATGCACAAACCGTGCGAAGCCAAACAAACAAAAAAAATACCTACTTACCACGTGGAGTCGCGATTGTCAAATTCGATTTGGTTGTGTCAAAATTATTTTTAAATTTAGAGATATTTTAATGCAGAATAGCTCTAAGATTCTTATAGCCAAAAGTAAGTAATTTTAGTCATAGTTTAGTTCGGTGTACAAGAGAATTGACACCATTGTGTCAGGATAACTAATGCTCGAAGGTATTTAAATGAAAAAGTATATATCGGCATAATTATATAAAATAAGTATCGGACAGACATAATAAAAATAAAAAAAAACCAGATGGAATCGACACTTTCTATCTCAATACCATTGAGACTTTATTTATGTAAAAAATATGGTCACCTCACAATATTAATGGATGTTTGTATGGGAAAATTTAAATGATCAATATCTTTGAAACTACTCAAAGTTTCTCCGTCACAAATTCAGTAAATCATTATCGTCCCCGTCACAAAAATTTTAATATATTTCGAAGGCCGTAGATCATCAGGCAGCGGAGATACATGTGTCCAGCCAGCTTGAACGCAGGTTATTTGGACATGTAAGTTTTTACTGATTTCTCGTAAACCCTTACATGTGACGCCATAAATCGAACGTTATTACTGTCACAAATTGCGTCACTAAATGTTAGTAAAGGAACCATATTCGAAAACGCTCCCGTTATTGAGATTCAGAAGTGCCAGCCAAAAGTTTTATACGTAAATTCAAGATGGCTGGACACAGATTTTTGCATTTTTCTACAAAACCGCTGTTCGTATCACAAAACTTTTAGCTCGATGCCTGTCACAAATTTATGTGACGCCCGTTGATATGCAAAAAGTCGTCAAAATCACTTCCGTTACCGAGATTGAGAGACCAGCGAAAAGTGGTTTTTCAAGATGGCTGGACACGTTTTCGATCGATTATCTAAGATTCTGTAGCGTCACAAATTCTGAAATAAGGGTGTTTAGCCGTCACATAAAATGCACTATTGACCTAGTTAAATGCGAGCTATTTTGAAGATTTGTCCAGCCAACCTGAATGACATAAATTTTGAGACGTCGGACCCTAAATAAATACGTTCGGTACTTATATTGTTCTTGCATAAAACAGGAAAACCACTGATACTGTCACTATCACGTAAGCTCACTTATGTGCACTAAATGTCGTACAAAACTAAATGAAACGTGCGACTAAGCAAATAACAATAAAATATGAAACTTTTAAATATATACATTAAAAGTTAAAATCATATGTACCCTACAACACGCAATTACTTTAAAAAATTAAAAGTCTAATATCTCGTAAACTAAGCCGTCTGTGTAAATAATTTTTATGTAAAACTTTAGTCATAAAGTTGTACAAAAATTAATCGTAAGTTGTGTAAATCAATACGAAACAGGTAGTTGCCTATAAGTATTCATAAGGATCACTCAGTTCAGCAAATTTAAAAACATTAAATTACTCATAACTTTTTAACAAAAGGTATTTGTGTTATGATATTTATTGTACAAATATATTCGGAACATACATTTTAGGATAAAAAAAAGTTGTATAGAAAAAGTCAACCTAAACCTTATTACAACGATCTCTCAGACAAAATGGTGTCTGTACTGAGTGATCCAATGATACTGGCTTAAATACCTGGAAGTAGCTTCAAATGGCTTGATGGTTTTAAAAAATATTGTGACAATTTGTTAACAAATTTTTGAGGTATAAACTTAGTCAGTAGAGTAAGTTTTTGTTGAGATTTAGCTCATACCCGTTTTTGCAAAATGTCTGATTTGAGTGATCCACATTTTGGGCAATAACTGAAGACCCTTGAGAGTGACAAATTTTTTACTTTGGGCTATGAGTTTTGACTATTTTTGACTAAATGTACAATCAGATTTTGTCACGAAATAAAAAAAGATCACTCAATCCAAATGCACATCATTTATATGCATAATGAGTTTTTTTTTTAAATAAAAATCATTACCCTCCTTCTGGGACAGTCGTCTGGGATTTATGGCGAAAACTTTTACTGATAAATAGCTTAACTGTTTTTTTGTAACTCACTACTACATCTCACCGTTGAGAAAGATCCTCAACCATAGAAAAAATAAGTTTGAATAAGTAGTAAGAAGAAGGGGGGGAGGGCGTAGCGTGAAGTGGTAGTATTAGCGGTTAGCAGCTGTAGGGTAATATGTGGAAAGATATTATTAGAAGACTTACCGAAAAATGGCATGTTCCTCAAATCACTATACGCCTTTATGATCAATATTATTAAGTATAAGAAGTATATCGTGATTGCACAGAAGAACCATAGTTTCACGAGCTGAAAATAAAATAAGAAGCTTTAAAATACTTCATCATCATCACCATTCTCCTTATTTCAATTTATTCGGGGCCAGCGCAGCATTTAAAAAAACTTAAGGTCCATAGAATTTTAGGAACAACTATAACTAACAGTATTTGATTTGAATTCTCAAAATTGATCGTAAGGGAGACTCATGCGCAACTGCTAAACTTAGGGGCCTGCAATGGGTTCAATCTACGGGTCAGGTACTGCCATTGCAAAATTCGTCATAACCACCCACTTTTAGATTTAAGCCCTGTTCATTTTAAAAGTTTCAGCACCCTGTTACATGCTGGCGAAATGTCATCTTTGTCTGCTTCATCGGGAAATTCAGACGTGTAAGTACAGACGCCAGCAGGTCAACCTATACCAATCTGTAAAATTTCTTTGATAGATTTTCAACTTTAGCACCATAAGGTATAAGGTTCATATTCAATTGGGAAAATCTGACAGATTGTGGTAGGTTGATGTGCTGGCCTCTGTACACTTGTACAGTCACATCCAAAATAAGTTCGTCACCTTAAAATCTGCTTTACCGACTCAGCATTTCGCGGTATTTTTACGTTATGACTCAGTACCTATTACTGGGTCGTAATGTCAATACCGCAGAATGAGTTCAGCCATCTTTTGAACAGATTCAGAATTAATAAATTTTAAATATTAAAAAAATATAGGTATATAGGTATTTCATAATTGGCCAGGCCATTAAAAATGTTATAGGTAGGTTGACGTCAACTCAACATTGGCCCCGATTCTGTTGTTCACAAACTAAACTAAATTTAAGTTCTGTGCCTTTTCTTCTTTCTATTTCATTAAGAAAAGGACAGAAGATAAATATTAGTTTAGTCCTGTCAAATTAGTCAGCGTCTGGCGTAAATTGACGTATTTTTAGTAGCCGGTAGTAGTAAATATATTTTCAATGCAATGGTCTGCTCAGTGCCGGCCGTAGCTTCAAAAGGTATTACGTGTCTGGACTTTTGAAAACTGACGAAGATATAAGCTTGATAATACAGGGTGGCATCGACATCGACGCACATCCTGATACCCTGGATTCAGCAGGTACATGATTCGGAAACCCCCTAGATTTTTCACAGGTATTAAAAACACAGGTACCTATTAAAAAAATAGCTCTGCCATTCATTTTGACACACAGACAAACGGATGTTTTAATAACCAACAACAATTTTCTGCGCTGGCCTGGAATCATGTGCTGAATTCATGATTTCAGTTTCCTGCCACCCTGTGTTATGAAAGGACTTACAGGATAGTCCGGATCCATCATGTAGTTGAAGGTCGGGTCCAGGTAGCTGCTGAACTTCTGCCAGTTGCCGAGCATGAAGGCGGGTATCACACACAGACCCACCAGCACGAACTTGAACAGGTAGAAGGAGACGAGGCCTCTGTCATTCTGGAAGAAATTATGTCATCATGTAATACTCGCTTCTGGATCTAGATCTTCCACGTGGGTGGATCATAATCATCCTATGGTACTTGGAAATAGTGAAGCTTACTATCGGTGATAGAACTATTGTAATCGGCCATCATAATTACCTAACATACTTTCAATCAAAATCAGAATAATTTTGAAGGAAGGAAGCTAATCTATTGCTTCATATGTCATGTTCGAAAAACTTGTCTGCTCAACAACTGAAATAACGCAATGAATGTTACCACAACTATCAGTAATTCTAGAGATTACCTATAAGCTTACAAACAATTTTACGACTCTATAATTTAGAAGAAGAAGCATATAAATATATAATTTATACGGTAGGTAAGCGCCAAGAATGAGAACGATCATTAAACGAAAGACGCATCAAAACTTATTTTGGTCTCATATATCCTTCAGAAATAGATATGTGATAGCCAAATGGGCTACTGTGCTTTATGTCCAATCAGTTTTATCTCTAACATTAGTTACTCCTAGGATTGTGGGTCAACTCAGCCTGTCGCAGTCCACTGCTGGACATAGGCCTCGCCCAGGCTGCGTCACAACATCCTGTCCTCCGCCATCGGCAATTCAGCATCCAGTCTGTCCCAGCCACCTTCTTTAGCTAGTCGGTCCATGTAGCTGGGGGCGTCCCGCGCTTTGCTTGCCGATACGGGATCTTCACTCCAGGACTCGTCTGCACAGCGGGATTGTCCGAAAGGGTTACCTCTGCCCCGGAACATAAAGGGCTAAGGAAGGAACATGGGTGGGTTTTAGTCAGTAAGAGTCTGACACTCCCTTCTGCATTACCCTGATCGGGAGGGGTCATTTGATGATTTCCCATCCACACAAAAAAAAAATGGACTCGTCTGCTCCACCGGTCATCGGTCCTTCACAGCCACTTCAGTTTGCTTAATCTGCAAGCCAACTACGGGATTGCGGGTAAGATTTGGCAACTCCTTTCCATCGAGCCGTCAGCCTGTGTGCTACCAAAGACCATGCTTTTGTTTACGTACCTGCCTTAGTCCGTGATACTGTGAGAGCCATGATAGCATAACTACTGCCAGAAATGCAGTCTGGAAGAAGTTTCCGATCAGAGGCGCCATGACAGCCCCCGGGAAAAATCTCAAAGGGTATAGAGGATCTGAAAATAATAATAGGTACATAGACTATATTGGCTCGTGGTTAAGTCAAAACCGCCGGACGTGTCGATCGATCAGGTTAAGCTACGCTTACCGAGGGTGGTTTGTGGATGGGTGACCATATTTACATACCTAGATCCCTCTATGGCTCGAAAAGCACGTTAAGCCGATGGTGGCTGTCATTCGTAGATCTTTGACAGTCATTACGGGTCGTCAGAAGCTCGAAAGTCTGACAAGCAGTCTTACCAAGGAGTAGGTATCGTATTACCCAGACACTGGGTTGTGAAGGTCAGATAGACAGTCGCTCCATGTAAATAATGGTACTCAGCTGCATCCGGTTAGACTGGAAGCCGACCCCAACATAGTTGGGAAAATACTAGACAGATTTTAATTGCTAGGAGAGATGGATGATTCTTGCACAGACCAGGGAAGCATGACATAAAAGGGAGGAAGCCTGTCCTTAGCAGCGGGTGGAACTAGGTTGCTAATGTTGATAATGAATTGATAGGAGGGATGGACTCGATGAGGGGGCCCCAATCTTGTGACACACATTGTGAGACGTAGGTACAGCTAATTGATTGATGACCCTAATTAAGTAGACATGAAGGCCGGTGAAGGCATCTTTGATCGAGTTTAGATCATCTCATTACGGTCGTGTCGAATTGCCGTCCCATCGGATTATGAGAGTGAGGGAGGAGAGAGTGCATCTGTGTCTGTGCACACACTTGTGCACTACAATATCTTCCGCGCCGAAGGCGCTGTGTTAACATCGCGCTCTGTTAAGGTTCGCTGCCATGGCCGAAATTCAGTCTGGAAGACGATGACCAATCCAAATGATGATATAGGTACCTACTTATGTGATAACCTAAAAATAGAATTGTTTCCTAACGACTTATTCTATTTGTGACCCCGATGCAACGAGATCTAGTATAGTTCATTTTTTTTAGTTGCCTAATTGCTTAATTATTCGAAGATATACACGGCTACACATCAAGCTATACATTTCCAGGTTTAGCTGACCTCGCATTGTATAGGTTTTTCGTACAATCAGAAATTAGCTTATACTGGTTATGTATAGCTTGATGTGTAGCCGTGCGTACAACTAATTTCTCCGGACAAAACGTCTTCTGTTATAGCTAGGTTACTCGATGAGAACTTTTCTCCATGCGTGTCACAACTTTCTTTGCACCTTGCTATGCTACGGTGAAACGCAACGCCGTACCTACATCCGACTGTTTTTCCAGTACCTACCTACCTATGTACCTATCTACTTTCCTATCATCTTTCCTTTTCTTTTATATGGGGAATGACCTATCTACTATTGATTGATATTTCATGAAATACCAGTCAATAGTATAAGGATTGTATGAACTTAGAGGGTTGTATCGATGATTTTAATAATTATAATTCTGTTATGTCATATTTATTACGCTCGCGAATCATATTTTGTTCATCATACAACCTGATACGGCAAATTGCAAAAAGGTAAGATAATTTGAATTTAGAGGGCTATCTAGTGCATCCCTCTTAATAAGCGCAGAAAAACGTCTAAGGCATTATAACCTACATTTTTTTCCTTACTGTAGATTCTATAAATTATATCGCAACGTTTGCGTGCATCGAAATTGTTACACATAGTGTACATTTCATAACCACAATATTCGCTACGAAGGTATTTCTGTGGTAGCTTGGTCCCCTATTGTATTCCATAAAGGAAAGTGAACTACCTCCTACCCAACGCCGTCGCAAAAGGATCATGGATAAAAAAAATACGGTTGAGGTTGGGTCGGCCCTATGGGTTTCTATTTATGGTATAGTAAGGTGCGGTAGCCCGGTAGGACAGTTGGTAGCTTGCAGGGGTTTTGTGTGCACATGTTACATTCAAAATCATTGTGGATAAAGATTAGAGAAGTATGTGAGACTGTCGGCTTCAAAACAGGGCATTATCGAATAATTTTGAAAGGATGTTAATTTATGTCTTTTACCACAAAATCCTCACATTTGAAAACTTCTTGAAAATCAATTTTAAGAGCGCCAAAAAATAGGGATAAATCATTTAATGACTATTTTCGAGATTTGGCATGGCGTTACGACTATTTCTAGACTATTTCTTGGAATTAAAACCAAGTCCATACTCCCAGCCGTTTGGTTGCACTAGAGGTGAGAGACGTTCATCACACAATCCTTACCAACATAAAGCTGTAACTTCGGAATCATAATGCGATAACTTGTTTGACCTTGGTGACTGTTTATTCACAGTTTTTTGGCGTTCTCAAAATTGATTTTCATGAAGTTTTCAAAGGTGAGGATTGTGTGGTGAAAGACACGTTATTATTACGAACACAGTGCTAGAGCTAAACGAACAATTACGCATTTGTCTGCACCCAACCTCTTCTAAAAGGAATTTATTTAGAGTCCGCCTTACGAAAGGCTTATTCCACAAATCCCCAGCTTAGCATCCTAAAAAGGCAATGAGCAATGAGCACCCTCATTGCCTTTTTACGATGCTGAAAGAAAGATATAGGTATCGTGGCAGGTCTAAGTTGGTTTCCAAGCAATTACAATAAGGCATAGCCGACGGAGCCCCTATTTCCGTCTGCAGGGTTTAAAGGAACCTAACACGAAGGAAATGACGGGGGCTCGTTCGCTCGCTCTGCGCGCTCACTTGAGCCCCCGTCATCCCCTTCGAACCCAACCTGTCCGAGTCGGGGTGCCCAGTACCGAGCTCGCTTCGCTCGCTCTTGCATCCTAAGTTCTCATTGCCTTTTTACGATTTACGATGCTGAGCAGGGGATCATCTAAGGGGATTTGTGGAATGACCCTTACAAAAGATGTCCCTCAGACGCGGCGGCCGGCGCTACAGGCATGCGACAGAGAGAGACAGATAAATATTTATTTATTTGTCTCAACATCATAATACAGAAATTGGTTAATAAAATGCACAATTTTAAATAGAGAAAGGCGTGACATAGTAGGGTTGTTGTTGGATCGTTGCTAACTATACAGGATTTAAATTTAAAAGGAGTGCGGATATTTTAGGAGGTAATCAGGTGCATATAACTGGACAACTTTCCTCAGAGAACATAATGAGGTCGAAAACTTAAAATTGAAAATCGACTTTTCATACAAAGTGACTGGTCACGTGACTTATGTTTCCGCTCTCCTTTTAAACATATACTGTATAATAATAATTAGTTCCACTTTTTGCCGCGGAGACTTTCGAGAGACCGATTCTAGCTCTAGGTACAGAATGCTGCTGTCAACTAATTGCACAGTAGGGCTTATATTAAGGCCCTTGTGTCGGCCATGTTGTCCTTACTCACGTTACGTAGGTACAGACATCAAGCATCAAGCTACCCGAAATTGTCAAATTTTCCCAATCAACCTTGAACCTTATGCTGTAGCGATAAAGTTGAAAATCTATTAAGGAAATTTGACTTGTAGTAGCTTGTTGATGGGCTGGCGTCTGTACATGTGGGAAGACAAGCGTAGGCTGGCTCCACAGTCACGGTATCGAGTGACTCAAAACTTCAAATGACTCATTACGAAATGAGTTCTAAATTGAACCTTAAACCTTTCAGCCAGTTTTTTTATTTCGAACCTTATTCCGACTGAGATAAAGATCTTAATAAAAATTGAAAACTTAGGGTTAGGGTTTAAAAACAGTTTTCATATCTAGAAACATGGCTCGATGGTGGATCACCATTATTTTGTAATAAGGTTGCAAAAATGTCGAGTATTCTGTGGAGTGCAGGGTAAAGTCAACCGTCCGCACATCCAAAGTCCTTTCACAGTTATTTTACCGCTCATTTTGCGTCCCGTCAACGCCACAATGATCTTTATTATAATTATTATAAGGTTGCTGTTGGTTGCCGCAACTAACAGGTCTGTCAAAATCTCTGTGATCTTTATTGTGGTTACAATAAGGTTGCTGCAGTCTTAAGTAAAATAACTGTGAAAGGACTTTAAGTAAAAAAAAAATGACATTAAAATTTTAAATTTTATATAGCAATAAGAGCGATTTTCGTAATTCAACTGATGTGAGCTTGGCCGAACAACGTTCGAAGCATCTTGCATCGTGCCGAGGGGGCGACACAAACCGGTCTCCGGGGTAATCGCGCACGTCCCGACATTTTAAGGATGGCTTTGGTATAAACTATAAATAGGTACGGTAGGAGTACCTATAGGTAAGACGTGGACTCCCTTTGTTTAAGCGGGTCGTGAGAGAATCCTATCATTTATTGTGGATTAAAATACAGGGTGTAAGGGAGACATCGACGCACAAACTGATACTATGAATTCAGTAATAGAATAGCTTAATTTTTTTACATTTGTCTCAACTCGAAGAACAAGAATTAGGTACCCAGGATTTTGTTATATCTTGATTTAAAAGAGTGTCCTTGGAGTTTCTTGCCCGTTCTCCATAGAGATCCTGATCTACGTTTTGGAATGGGCAACTAGCTTCAACTTTCTGACTAACTGACCGACTCTTTGACAATTCAAAAGTGCCTTTAGATGGGTTAATTGAAATAAATGCTTTGTGTTTGAGTACATAAAAGTCTGCTGCTTCATAAAAAAGTGCAATATCTACACGGTCATAAAACGAATATGTGATGATTTCGATTCAGAGTCGATTTACACCGTGTATATCAAAACTTTTTAGAGTTTCGTATATTAAAAGGAAAAACGGAACCCCTAAAGGATCACTTTGATGTCCATCTGTCAAGATCCTTTTTCTCAGGAAAGCATTTTTTTTTTTGTGGATGGGAAATCATCAAATGACCCCTCTCACTCTGGGTGGAGCAGAAGGGAGTGTCAGACTCTTACTGACTAAAACCCACCCGTGTTCCTTCCTTAGCCCTTTGTGTTCAACTTTGTGTGACAATCCCGCTGCCCCGGCAGGCTTCGGCCCTTACGGGCCCCTTCCTTTATTTCTCAGGAACGCATGGAGTTATCAAGTTGAAATTAATATCAAATACTCAAGGTTGCAATCCCTAGAAGCAGTGAAAAAATCAAACTTCTAAGTCAACACAATTAAGAGATACGGGCGTTTATTTTGCGGAATCAAAACCTATAGGGTTCTTCCCATTGACCTAGAATCGTGAAATTTGGCAAGAAGCAATGTCATGTAGTACAAGTAAAGGAAAAAATCCAAAAACCGTAAAATTATAGTAACATTACAAAAAATTATAAACTATTTTTACATACAGGACGTACAAATTTGTACAGAGTCCTCGCACTATGGAAAATTGTAGAACAACGGCGCGCGTATCAAAAATGGTTTTTACTTTTTAGCAATGTCGGTACCTACTGATATACTTTTTAAACTTTTATTTAATAGTTTATGGATAAAACTAAACTATAACGTCAAAAAATTATATAAGTTATACAAAACGATGAATTATGAGCGCGACAGTTCACTACCTCGATGCATCAAAATCTCGAGTAACTACTTATAAGCTCGAATCATCGGCAGCGCGAAGGTCCATTATCTTGAAACTTCTTTTCTCGAACGACTCGACCGTCTAATCGCTTTACAGAATAGTTTTAAGGATTTTTATTTGAGTTCAATATAATGAAAAAATATATGCGTAGAAATATAATTTCAATTCTATACAAAGTGGAGATGACAATACAACAATAAATTAAACTTCGTATACCTAAATTCAATCAAATATATCCAATAGTTTAGTCACTGGACATTATTTTTCATTTTCAAAATTTTCTACATGATATATCTGTTAAAAAGCCAGCACCGATAGGTTAAAGACTTCTGCAGTTAAACACAACACGTTACCAGTTGCTAGTTTAATAACCTTCGCCAAATTTGTTCTTAAATTTTATTTCCGGATGCGAACTAATTCATATCATACCTTGTGCTTGAGACATAAGTCATGCATTCGGAAGTTATTACTTACTACAAATGTATTTTTTTTTACAAACCTGAAAAAAAGGGGTGCCCGGCATACTGACTTATACATTTTTCAGGTTTCGGCCATATGTTTGTTGGGTCAATAACACCGCGCTGTTGCCGCAATATTTAAAATGTGTTCTTTTTTGTTTAGACTTTTACGCTATTTAATATGTTAGAAAAAAAAACACTTTTTTAACTTCAACGTTAGGATTTATTTGATGGTTCCTAAATAAATTTGTTGATGTATTGTCAGCTCAACTTTGTATACAAATTTTCGTCACAATATTTTATACTTAAAAAAATATTGCTGAATGGGCCCGCGATCTTAACCTCGATCATCCTGATGGAAAGCGAAGGATGAGGTCTATGATGGAACTAGCGTGCCCAGAAGATGAATGCTCACTCTTGTTTCGAAGGAAGACGGGTTGAATGTGGAAGGGAACACAGTCGCTGGCAGAGAGTTCTTCACTTTGGCTGTGCGCATAGATAATTTATAATCATCATTTTTGGTACTCACCGTTGAAAGTAAGTAAGGACGGCAGTAAAATGTAGATCCATCTTTGTTCTATTGACCAGTCGGACATGGGGTATTTTCGCATCATGTAAGCGAACCAGAACTGAAAATAATAAATAAAGGTAATGTTATCATTCTTCCACCACATTTCTCGAAGGGGTAGGCAGGCATCATCATTATCATCATCATTTTAGTCGAAAGACGTCCACTGCTGGACATAGTCTTCCCCCAAGCACCTCCACTTTGACCGGTTCTGTGCTTCTTGCATATAGCGGATGCGTACAGCCTTAATCAGGCACAAATACAGGCAACCAAAAACCCCATAACTCAAACCCAGGACCTCACGTTTATCAGTACGACCTTAAACGTGAGGTCCTTTTCGATCGATTCTGTAAAAATCTCACCGTGAAAAGTTAGGTGAAGTGAGCTTAGAGTGAGCTGTCAAGAGTACCAATTCCTAGCATCAGGATGACACTGACAGCTCACTATACGCTCACTTCACCTAAATTTTCACGGTGAGATGGTTACAGAATCGCACTGCTGGTTCGAGTCGCGCCCTGCGGTTAGTGAGGGCTGGTTTCAAGTAGATAACGGTGTCCTAAGCGAGTACTCAGCACTCTCATATTTTCTGCTACTAACAATACATTGAGATCAGCTGGCTGATTGCGTAACACACTATAAAGTAGGAATGGCTTTCATTTTGACAGTTCAACAACATACATTGCGTTATTTACGTTGATGAGCAGACAAATTTATCGAACATATGAAGCAATGGATTAGCAATATCTTTCACAATGATTCCGATTGTGATTGGTAAATGTGTTACGCAATTAGGGGGTAGTATCGGCCATAGACGTTTACCTTGAATAATAAATAATAATATTATTTAAAACTTACGGTCATGAAGAATGACGCCATCACAAATATAAACCTAAACCACGTCTCCATTTGTGTAAATGCTGGATTGTAAGTTTTGAACTGAAAATAAAAACACGTCGTTACGTTATGCTCATTGTTATACCTAATTAATACCCCTCTAGGGGTTAATCATGATCATCATCATCATCATTTCAGTCGATAGACGCCCAATGCCATTCCTGTGGCCTTCACCATGTCATCGGTCCACCTTGTAAGCCTTTCAAGCAGGGACTTGAAAACGAAATGAATTTCCTTCCGTTACCACAAGGTAATGTTATCGTATAACGTTCCAAAATTTGTAACGATACTAGAACCTAAAAATATCAATAACGTTACAAAACATAACGTTATAGAATATAGTTTTCGTAGAACGATATTATAAGTAACGTTATAGGTAGGTATCAGTAACATTAAGCTTATCCGCTTGTAATAACGTTACAGATTCATTTATAACGTTATTCTTCATACTTTTTCGTCTATTTTCTGTCATAAAGCTGGCAAAAGTGGCAAGGTTTAGTATCGAAATGAATAATGATATTATAACGTTATACTAATAATAACGTTATATTGATAATATCGTTACTACACAGTTTAGGATTTCATTCCATTTATCAGTATCGTTATAGTCAAGGAATTAATTTCGTTACGTTTTTGGTGGAACGTTACAAATTATCGGTACCAGAACTACGCGTTACGTTATTACGAGTAACGTTTCAAGTCCCTGCTTTCAACGCTACATCTTCCGGTACGCGGTCGCCACTCCAAACGCGAGTAATGTGCCTTGTCCACTAAAACTTAACTTTGGCAATTATTCGGGCTATGTTTGTTACTTTGGTTCTCCTGGGGATCTCTTCATTTCCGATTCGATCACGCAAAGAAACTCCATGCATAGCCCTCTCCATTGCCCTTAAGGTGATTGCGCAGTGATTACAGCAAAATTCAAATTTTCTTACGTTTTTTGCAATTTGCAGGTCAGTGACAGGTTGTATCTTAATCAAAATTTGATTCGCGACTATAACAGGTACGTATTTACAGAATTATAATCTTATGAAACATTCATACATCTTTATAAGTGAGATTTGTACAGAGGCCAGCCCATGAAGCTACCCCAATCTGTCAGATTTTCCCAATTGAATATGAACCTTATTTCTCTGTGCTAAAGTTGAAAATCTATCAAAGAAATTTGACAGATTGGGGTAGGTTGACCTGCTGGCGTCTGTACCATAAACACTTTTCCCTAGGAGATTTCTTCCTGTGGTACAAATCTAACGTAGGAAGATGTATTAATGATTCTAATGACTATAATTCTGTGAATAAGTACCTGTTATAGTCGCGAATCATATTTTGATCAAGATACAACCTGACACTGACCTACTAATTGCAAAAAACGTAAGAAAATTTGAATTTCGCGGTAATCACTGCGCAATCACCTTAAGAGTTAATTCGAACTTCAGTGCGTTTCTGTAACCATATCACCGTGAAAACTTAGGTGAAGTGAGCGTGGAGTGAGCTGTCAGTGTCATCCTGATGCTAGGGATTGATACTCTTGACAGGTCACTCTAAGCTCACTTCACCTAACTTTTCAGAGTCAGTGAGATTTTTCCAGAATCGATCGGCTTATATTTGGATAGTATTTAAAAAGCTGTAACGCATTCTTGGGGGGCCTTTAACCTCCCATAAATTCTGCTCTAAATCGTTTTCGACCTATCCGTCTTTTGAAGTGACAATTTTAGTCTACAACTTTGTACAAAAGTTGTATTATGCTTTGAACCTAGTTCATATTCTCCACAGAACCTCTGTTTGATGCCTGCTGGCGGTGTTCCCAAAAAGCCTCCTTGCCAGTATTTACTTGGCCAGCCTTGACGACCATGTAGCAATTCTAACACTACTATAAGCCGACCGCTTAACTGAGACGTTGCCTGAGGTAGCAGCGCGGTGCGGGAGGGGTGTGGTGACGTGATGCGAGAGCTCAGTGATTCGTCAACTTGTGACCACTATCACCCCTCCCGCACCGCACAGCTACCTCAGGCAACGTCTTAGTTAAGCGGTCGGCCTATACATGCTTTTTTCAAAATGGCCTTCCAACTCCAATTTGTAATAAGCATAATCAGCTATTATGTTCCCACTGCTGGGACACAGGCCTCCTGTCGGTGAGAAGGAGTGGGCTTTAATCCACCTTGCGGGCCCAGTGCGGGTTGGTAGATGTCACATGTCTTCGAATTTTTCCTCACGATGTTTTCATTCACCGTTTTGAGAGCAGTGGTGATTAAATAATTTACACAAAGTAAAGCGCTTGTCTGGTTTCGAACCTACGATCTACAACTCGTAAGTCGCGGTCACTCGTAAGTCGCGGCCACTCGTAAGTCTCGGCCACTCGTAAGTCGCGGCCACTCGTAAGTCGCAGCCTCTCGTAAGTCGCGGCCACTCGTAAGTCGCGGCCACTCGTAAGTCGCGGCCACTCGTAAGTCGCGGCCACTCGTAAGTCGCAGCCACTCGTAAGTCGCTTGTTGGTAATAAAGTTGATAAAATTACTGAACATTCGTCTAGGTTAGGCTTCGATACTCACATAGAATATGATGTCCCTAATAAAATATCGGTGGTGGAACTCCTTGAGTCCAAAAAAGTTAATATTAAATACGTAGTGCGTGTACTCTAACCACAAGATGTGTAAGATCATCACCTCGTCGCAGACACGCTTCTTGCACTTTAAATGTTGAGTCCTGGAAACGAAAAAATATACATTAAAATTTCCTGTGACCGCGACACCGAACGGCTATAATAAAGTCAAACTTTTACCGTGTGATATTTAGTGTCTTGGTAGGTGTTAAAAGTTCTGGGGTTCTTGTATAGCTTTGAATAGCATAATCGGTGGTGGGACAAAGGTCTCCTCTCTGTAAGAGGGAGTGGGCCGTACGTAATGCATCACGCTGGCCTAGTGTTTTGGCCCAGGTTTGAATGTTAAGCTGAATAAGTTTTTATTTTCGCTGTTCTTATTAGCTAGGATACTTATAGTGACCCCATCCATCGCTTTCCACTAGGCGAAATCGAGATCAACACTGGGCAAAATTGCAATAAAAAAAAAATACTTTGCTAAGACCATTTTAATTAATCTTCGACCTTCTTCTTATTTTAGACAAGTTACTATCTTACATCTTACCTATTAGGAGCGTCAGCTTCGGATGATATCTCTTCCGTGCTATGGTCTGCCAACACGCCTTCTATCGAAATACTAACTTGGAAGCTCTTATCGAATATCTCCTCTGCAAAATAAAAACCATTTATTTATTACTAGCTGACCCGGCAAACTTCGTACCGCCTCAGAATCAATAAGAACGAATGTATGAAAAAATGAATAATCTTCATAATTTTTTATTCCGTGAATTTTTCCCCTGTTTTTATAGTTATTCTGCTATTCGGGGCGGAGACAAATCCAACAAATGAAAGATCATAAAAATCGGTCCAGACGTTCTTGAGTTATAAATGGTGTAACTAATGTACACGATTTTGTTGTTATACAAAGTGGAAATGACAATACAACAATAAATTTAAACTTCGTATACGGACGTTCCCAATCTGAATACAAAAATTCAATCAAATATATCCAATAGTTTAGACACTGGACATTTTTTTCATTTTTAAAATTTTCTACATTATGTGTGTTAACAAGCCAACACCGATGTTGACTGGGAGCGTGGCGTCTCCTGTAATCCGGCTTCTTGTAGGTTGGGCACGGAGGATGGTTTGAGGTCCGGGGTCCTGTTGCTGAGTGGCCCATGTTGACAGGACGTCCACACTAAGCCCGGTGTTGATATGGATCCACCGAAGGAGTTCGGCGGATGCAGGTTAACTAAGGAGGAGCGAATCGGGCCAGGGGGGAAACCCAGCAGCCAAAAGTCCCCGCATCGGGCAGTAGTGGGATAGCGGCCGGGAGTGTGCGCTCAGTATCAGCCTGACCAATATAATCAGATCCGTTCCTTTTAAAAATGGGCAGCGGGATTGTCCGAAAGGGTTACCGCTGCCCCGGAACATAAAGGGCTAAGGAAGGGACACGGGTGGGTTTTAGTCAGTAAGAGTCTGACACTCCCTTCTGCTCCACCCTGTGCGAGAGGGGTCATTTGATGATTTCCCTACCACAAAAAAAAAAGCACCGATAGGTTAAAGACACCTGCAGTTAAACACAACATGTTGCCAGCTCGCTAGTTCAATAACCTTCGCCATATTTGTTGATTATTTTTAATTCCCGATGCAAATTAATGCATATTATACCTTATGCTTGAGACATAAGTGTCATGCATTCGGAAGATATTACTTAGGTACTACAAATGTTATGTACGTTTGCCCCGCTCGGCCCCGCTGAATTTGCGATTTAGGTGTGCACCAATTCAATGTACTCGCCTCTAGGAGTATATGTACCGGTTTCTTTTTCAATGTACCTCTGTACTTTTGAAGAAATATGCATAAAAAGGGGGCCGTGCCAGCCAAACGTTTTCAGCACGGCCCCCGTGTAACTTGAAAAATATAAAGCGTATTAAAAAGGTTCCTAAACTCAAGGAATGTACTCTATTAACACGTTATATGTACCGTAACAGATATTGTGAATTCGTAATAACAAATAATATATAGATGTGGAAAGGGGGCCGTGCTGGAAAAAAAAATATAAGAAAATATCTAAAAAAGACAAAATAACCTTAGCCAAAAACTATTAAAATATAATTGATGTTTGGCAAGTAACATATGTACCGCATTGGTTTCTCATACAACTTGCAAAATTTAAAAAATAAACCAATTTTAGTTTATTCAGCACGGCCCTCTATAGTTGCCTATATCTTTTAAAATATGACATGTTTGTTTACAAAATTCGACTTCCTAAATTATGTATAGGAGTACATTCGTTCCCAATAAATTGCGATTCTGCTGTATTAGTACTTTAAAAGATAAATTGGATCAAAAATATCATATAATACAACTGATAGGGTGACCATGGTTCCATATATTAGGTACATATATTCTAAGGCCGCCCATTGTATGTTTTGTAGTAATAAGTGTTTTTTTTGTTATGTATTTTCTAGTGTACAATAAAGTATATATAAATAAATAAATAATAATAAATAATTAAATTATGTGACTACATTGAAATAAACATTCTTTTTTTACAATTTGTTTTTTTTTCTTGAAAATTAATATTAGCGATGACATCTTTTAAGGGAATTAAATCAGTTAAAACTTGTCCTGTGCCGTCGCTATTAGTTCACTGACGCTACCGTGATTTTTGAAGTGGCGCTGGTGTCGCGGTTACTTCATGTTACGCAGTTGCGCTCGAGTGTTTATTGATCAGTCACATCTTTACGCGCACAATATACCTACAGCAGTAAATGTAAACATTGCTCCATTAATTTCAGTATTCACGTGTTTTCTACGTGTCGTTGAGCAGTGAATTCTATTTCAAGCATGGAAATGGAATGTTAATAAACAGGTAGTTAAAAGTAATCATATAATTTATTTGTACTTAAGAAACGGATTTGATATGTACTAAAATCAATTTACTTAAGTACTAGGTTTATTTAATGAAATTTAAAAATATCAAAATGTATGAAGCACCCGCTCACGGCACAGTGAAGTGTAAGCGAGAGTGTGCTAAGTCTTACACCCGTATACAATAGAAGTAATTGCTTGTTGCGTAATCATTTCTTGATTAAGTCTAAGGTTAGAATTCTTAAATCACAAAACCTAACTTTATAGGCGTATACCTACTATAGGTAGGTAGGTGAGTATGACGTTACTTATGGGTATTTGCTTCAGTGTAGCCCGCGAAATACAAATTTTCATACGATTTTTTGCAATTGCAGGTCAGCGTCAGGTTGTATGTTAATCTAAATATGAATCGCGAGTGATCTTTGATGTTTTATAATTATGTAAAAATAATAACAATATTCTAATTATTACAGTTGCTTGAAACACTACTGTGATTACGTAGGTTGAATTAGTTGCCTGTGATTATTCCAAATAATATTAATGTGATTAATGTAAGTAATATTATTGTAATATAGGTACTTCAATCGATGTGAATTGTTGGAAACGTATCTGTGATTTTTCAAAGCCTTTTAAGCTCTGTAGTGTTAGTGACACATAGTTATAGTTTTCTGTGATTATTCTATAGGTAAACGTAACTAATCTGTGAAATGTAATGAATCTGTAATTTTATTGTAATGTACGGTTCAATCCGTGTGATTTATTGGAAATATATCTGTGATTTATTTATATATACTTTATTGTACACCAGAAAATACATAACAAAAAAAACACATATTACTACAAAACATACAATGGACGGCCTTAGAATATATGTACCTAATATATGGAACCATGGTCACCCTATCAGTTGTATTATATGATATTTTTGATCCAATTTATCTTTTAAAGTACTAATACAGCAGAATCGCAATTTATTGGGAACGAATGTACTCCTATACATAATTTAGGAAGTCGAATTTTGTAAACAAACATGTCATATTTAAAAAGATATAGGCAACTATAGAGGGCCGTGCTGAATAAACTAAAATTGGTTTATTTTTTAAATTTTGCAAGTTGTATGAGAAACCAATGCGGTACATATGTTACTTGCCAAACATCAATTATATTTTAATAGTTTTTGGCTAAGGTTATTTTGTCTTTTTTAGATATTTTCTTATATTTTTTTTTCCAGCACGGCCCCCTTTCCACATCTATATATTATTTGTTATTACGAATTCACAATATCTGTTACGGTACATATAACGTGTTAATAGAGTACATTCCTTGAGTTTAGGAACCTTTTTAATACGCTTTATATTTTTCAAGTTACACGGGGGCCGTGCTGAAAACGTTTGGCTGGCACGGCCCCCTTTTTATGCATATTTCTTCAAAAGTACAGAGGTACATTGAAAAAGAAACCGGTACATATACTCCTAGAGGCGAGTACATTGCATTGGTGCACACCTAAATCGCAAATTCAGCGGGGCCGTGCGGGGCAAACGTACATCAAATGTTGATTTTTTTACAAACCTGAAAAAGTGGTGCCCGGTACATTGACCTATAGCATTTTTCAGGTTTCGGCCATATGTTTGTAGGATCAATAACACCGCGCTGTTGCCGAAATACACACATCAAAAGTGTCTAGGGATCAACATATATTTTTGCAATAACTTTTCTCCTGATTGATATTAATTAAAATTTTCTTTAAGGATTCATCAAATAAAGTGTTTTCGTTTGTCACAGTAACGATAAACCAAGTCACCTTTGCATTAATAAAGAAATTTGCCATTTTCCTAATAAAGGGATTTTTGACATTTGAACCACTAACACAAAAGTTCGAAAAAAAGACTGAAATAACAGTTTTCTCTAAAATTTTATTGGGTAACTTAAACAATTAATAATCCGTGTTTCTACCGCGAACACTAACAACACAAGAACATCGGTTTGGCATACTCAAAATGAGTTCATCCAAATCACGCTGTGGAATGGCCGCCCATGTTCGTTGCAACAACAAAAAAAGGTCTTCTTGCGACTGGATACCCTCCATATTCGGCAGAGCTCTTCTCTGTAGCATATCCCATGCATGCTCAATCGGGTTCAAGTCTGGCGACTGAGCAGGCCAGGGCAGGACATTGACGTTAGCTGCGGCGAGAGTCTGTCTTACAACTCTTGCGGTGTGCGGTCGTGCATTATCATGCATTAACTGAAATAAGGGACCGATTTGCACTTGTAGAGGAACGATGACGTCTGATACAATCGTCTCAGCATAAATTTGAGCGTTGAGGTTGCCTCTGATCCAAATCAACTCAGTTCTTCCGCCGATCTAAATACCCGCCCATACCATGATGGTTCCACCACTATAAGGATGGACTTCCTGGCAGGATTTTAATCGCTGTTGGCGTCCAGGGGTTCTCCAGTGTCGTATACGTCTTGTATCCGGTCTCATACCAAAACGAGACTCATCAGAAAAGCACACGAAACGCCATTGTTCTTCTGCCCAATTTCTGTGTTCAAGAGCCCATTGATATCGAATCCTACGATTGTGCATTGCTATAGGTGGTACCCGTAGCGGTCTTCGGGAATGAAGGTTCACTTCATGCAAGCGGTTTCTGACTGTTTGGTCGCTAATTAAGTTCCCTGAAGAGTGATGAAGCCTCACGGCTAACATCATGGCGGTTATTGTTGGAGCTCTTCGAGTTAAGATTTGAATGTATCGGTCTTGTCTCCGTGTGGTGCAGCGATACCGTCCTCCATGGCGCTCAGCCACGGTACCAGTGCTTCGGTAACGTGTCCAAAGTCGACTGATAACACTCTGACTTGTATTCAGAGCTAAAGCCACAGTACGTTGCCGGGAACCAGCTTCTATCATTCCCACGGCTCTGAGCATTTCTTCCCTGCTTAAATGACGTCGCCGCTCCATAATAACGTTGGTTTTAATCAGTAGTAGGGAAATAGTAGCACTAATAATGTCTTCAATGCGTTGTATGTTTTTATAGGGAAAATATTGACAGCTGATTTTCATCTTTTACTCGAATTTGATTCACAGTTCCTGATTCAAATTATGAAATGCACCAAAAAGGATCCATAATATAAATTTATAAAATCATAAATTTATTACAAAGCCACATCTCAATCTCAAGAAATCCGCATAAAAATGCTTGATCCCTAGACACTTTTGATGTGTGTATTTAAAGTGTGTTATTTTTTTTAAAACTAATTTTTAATAATTTAATAATTAAATAATTAATTAATTTTTTTTTTTTAATTCTTTTTTTTTATTTTATTTGTGAGAAAAATCACTTTTTTAATTTAAACGTTAGGATTTATTTGATGGTTTCTAAATACTCCTATGCATTAGTAGTTAGTGTTTTCATTCATTCTTGTATTGTCATCTCCACTTTGTATATAGAATATAAGTTTTGAAATGACGGCAATAGTCAAAAAATTATATTGCTAAAACCGTTTGACCGGACATGTTTGTATTTGCACGAGGGGCCACCCTATTGCTCCCCTCAACCTCATTCTTTTGTCACTTTTTTCGACAGCCTTGAGTGGCAAGGGCTCAATGCTATTGAATTTCTAATTTGACGAAACTCAATTCGTCTAAACTTGTTTCTTGGTGTGTTCCCTTTGTTTATATTGCTATATATCCGATACTGACGATACAAGCTCGTAGGACTAAGGCCAACAGGAACTACTACAGTCAATTTTTTTTTTCTTGTGTTTTGTTCCCATTGCCTTTACCAGTGGGGAATAAGAAGAACAATGAGAATGCTCCGTAGAATGTCTTTGAAAAGAAGCGTCTATTTTGGTCTCTTCCCACGAGTACTGATCTTGGCAAAAGATCACATGGCAACCATTTTATAAAATCAGTAATTACAGTGTGACTAGGGTCTTATCGTCATCATTGTTAAGCCGCCACAGTTGCAGAGACCTAGGGCCTTGCTGTGTAGGTGGAACGGGCCCTGGTGTATAGTGATAATTCTGGTATATAGTGCTAAAGATTTAGAGTCTCACCGTTATCATTGTTGTTGAGTATCTCCGCCATGAGCCACAGTTGCTCCGAGCGTACATTTAGCGCCTTGCTGTGTACATGGAATTGGCCCTGGTATATAGTGCTTTAGTCTGGTATATAGTGCTAGAGACTAGAGTCTTACCGTTATCATTGTTGTTGAGTGTCTCCGCCATGAGCCACAGTTGCTCCGAGCGAACATTTAGCGCCTTGCTGTGTATGTGGAATTGGCCCTGGTATATAGTGCTAGAGACTAGAGAGTCTTACCGTCATCATTGTTGGTCAGTATCTCCGCCATGAGCCACAGTTGCTCTGAGCGAACATTTAGCGCCTTGCTGTGTACGTGGAATTGGCCCTGGTATATAGTGCTAGAGATGAGGGGGCCTTACCGTTATCATTGTTGTTGAGTATCTCTGCCATGAGCCACAGTTGCTCCGAGCAAACATTTAGCGCCTTGCTGTGTACGTGGAATTGGCCCTGGTATGTAGTGCTAGAGATTAGGGGGCCTTACCGTTATCATTGTTGTTGAGTATCTCCGCCATGAGCCACAGTTGCTCCGAGCGAACATTTAGCGCCTTGCTGTGTACGTGGAATTGCCCCTGGAATATAGTGCTAGAGACTAGAGTCTTACCGTCATCATTGTTGGTCAGTATCTCCGCCATGAGACACAGTTGCTCCGAGCGAACATTTAGCGCCTTGCTGTGTACGTGCAATTGGCCCTGGTATATAGTGCTAGAGATTAGGGAGCCTTACCGTCATCATTGTTGGTCAGAATCTCCGCCATGAGCCACAGTTGCTGCGCGCGAAGACCTAAGGCCTTGCTGTGCAGGTGGAACGGGCCCTGGTATATGGTGCTACCGTTCGTTAGCACGGAGGAGGCTTTGATTGAGGTCGTCATAGTCGGTGATGGCCCTTAAACATTCAGGGATATTTTTAGAAGATAATATGTATTAAATCGAACCTCAGATAATTTTATTTTATAAATTTGATCTCCTAAAATATTAAGTAGCCTATTAACTGCAACCAACGCGGCCGGGTACAGTTCTTATCTAACCTGAACTATTTGGTCGGAGTGCCCTAGCTTAGTTACTCCGACCATATCGGCTTGCGTGTGGTTGGTCAGTTCTATCTAACCAAACCTAACCCATTTGGTCGTGGAGCTTATGCTCCAAATTTGTTAGGTTTTTTTTTTAAATTAAAAGCGTAAATAATTAGAATCACAAAAAGTTAAATATTTCCCTTTTAGGAACGGAGAGACGTTAGAGAGGAGGAGAACGGTTAGGTGGAGATGATACTTAGGTGAGTTGTTATAATCAAGACTGCGTGGAAGTTACAAGAGAAACCGATAAATCAATTTGATTGAATTCGTTTTATTAAAATTCCGTGTCTACCGCCCGTTTCGATGCAAACTCATTTATGTATCGCAACTGAATACTTTATCACTTCTTAAAAGATGATTTAAATATTTACCTACTTACAGCTTATTGGAAAGAGTGCCTAATACTTAATAATCAAAATAAACTCATGTTAATAATGCCCCTAAAGGCTAAACCTATATTGCACGTTTATTATTAGCGGTAAATTTGAATCGCAAGTTAGAATTGAAACTTAAATTATTAAACATTTTAAATGGTATTAATTTAATTATGTTTACAAAAAAATATCTATATGTACCTATAAGTAATTCATTATTCTCTAGTTCCTTTTGTATAATTTATACCGGCAGCTATTTCACGACGCAATTTCGACACGTTTATAATCATCACTTTATCTTTTTAATGGATAATTATGATAATTTCCATATATTTTAATAAAAAATCATTGCACCGCGCCGTAGATCTTTGAATATTTAGGCTATAAAACCGATAAAAACTACCATGCGTTATTAATAAAAATATGCAAAATATCTTACCTGCCAGTCCTATAAATACTCCTAAGCCGAAACAAGCGAAAAACGCAATAAATACCATCACAAATTCCCCTTTGTGCATCGAATATATTCTCATTTGAACAGACCTGCAAATATACAAGTAAATTGTTAGGTAGAAATAAAATACCTATTGAAAAGTTTAATGCGTATTTATAAAAAAATAAGAAAATAATAATTAGTATCTATAATGGCTGGGGGGGATTACACTTATAAAAAATATACCTTAAATGTGACCCCTATTCTAAAATAATCCTCTTACATATATGTACGGATTGGTATATCTATGTAAATATTTAACTACGCAGTTACATATTTACTAGAAAAATAGTAAAAAAAAAACTATAAATTACCTTTCACATCGATCGTGATGATATGCTGGCGCGATATATTTATTAAATTCGCTGAACAAATCACTGAATTGCGACAATGTGTTACGAATCTTATAGTTCCAGCCGCCTGACGGCAAATGGTAAGAATATCCAACATTCGCTGTATCCATCTCTGTTAAATTATTTAACACTCACTAAGAACAAAAATGTGGTTAGGTAAATGAAAAGGTTTTACGAAACAATAATTGCGGAATATGAAAATTGTATAAGGATACTTGTTTGCCCTACATTTGGTTCGAGTTGTTTACAAGCAGATTATTGATTTTCGCGCTGATGGTCGGTGCTGCCATACTTTACGATAGAGAGGGAAAATGACGTGGCATGCGGGAGGCATCGAGGAGAATGTATCGAGTACCTATAATATTTATGTTTGTATAACTATAAGGGCTAGTAAATGGTGATCTCATACATTTGAATCTCTATCTCCATAGATTTAAAGGCACTGATTGTTTGGTTTACCGTCGTTGATTGAACTTTTCTAGCTTATTTTTCTCGGCTATTGTTACATGAACTTTTTATTTGAATAAAGTAGAATGTACCAATTTAATTAACACAATACGAGTCATTTTTGGGGAACATTATTCCCCAAGAATGACGAGGCGAGGGTGTACGAAACACTGACTTCACAAGCGCCATCTAGTGGTAAATTCTATGATTTAATTTTACCTCTTTTTATAGCATCCTCTAAGATTTTTTTCCTTGCCTACGTGTACCAGAGGGGCAATTCTCCTAATTTTAAGAACGTTCCCATCAGTCTGATCTGTCTCTATCTGTCAAAAAATAATTCTAATTTCCTTACATTTTGACAAGTTTTTGGCATTTGTTTGTCGCCCAGATGAGACTGCGACTAGATTTTGAACGTTTTCTTCTGGTGTCATTCGTAGATTTTTGACAGTCGTTACGGGTAGTATTTATCCTGGAGGACTAACCATCAATCAACCATTCTTACCAAATGTGTCGTATTACCCAGTCATTGCGTTGTAGTCTAAATAGGCAGTCACTCTAAGCAAAATACTGGTATTCATCTGCGACCGGTTAGACTAGAAGCCGACCCCAAGCGGGTAGAAGGCTAGGCATATGATGAGTTATTCTTACAAACGGGATTTATGACATAACGCAATGATATTGTAAGTAAAAAGTGGTACTTAGATAGGTAGAACATGTCCCGGAATTAACGCATACCACCAAACACCCAATTAGAATAAGTATTTTGTTATAATCATAATACATACCTACAGTCATACACAGATTTTTTCATTTATGTGTAAAACATTGGCACCGATTCTGATGTTCGCAAACTAAACTAAATTTAAGTTCAGTGCATCTTTTTCTTTCTATTTCATTAAGAAAAGGACAGGAGTTAAATATTAGTTTAGTCCTGTCAAATTAGATAATCCATAGACAAGTTTAGACGTGATTAAAAAATTGGCTACTAAAAATACGTCAATTTACATCAGGCGTTGACTAATTTGACAGGACTAAACTAATATTTATCTTCTGTCCTTTCATAATGAAATAGAAAGAAAAAGATGCACTGAACTTAAATTTAGTTTAGTTTGTGAACAAGAGAATCGGGGCCATTGTTTATTTATTTTTTGAAGGGCCGTGGCCGTGGCTAATTAAAAACAGCCGCACAGGTCAATCGATCAGGTTAAGCTACGCTTGCTGCGGTTGGTCTGTGGATGGGTGACCATCTTTAGATAACGAGACCTCTCCGTGCCTCGGAAAGCACGTTAAGCCGTTGGTCCTGGCTGTCATTCGTAGATCGTTGACAGTCGTTACGGGTAGTCAGAAGCCCGAAAATCTGATAACCAGTCTTACCAAGGGATATCGTATTACCCAGTAACTGGGTTGTGGAGATCAGATAGGCACCACGTAAAAATACTGGTATTGCATACGGTTAGACTGGAAGCCGACCCCAACGTAGTTGGGAAAAGGTAGGCAGATGATGATGATTGTTTATTTATTAAATTATACTTATACTTATACTGATTGTGGGAGAAAATTTAGGTCACATTACAAATCTACGCACGCACGGTCGCACACGTAGAAGTGTTTAGCTTATGTATTTCGTCTATTTAGGTATGTTTTGAGTGGACAGAGGAAGTGTGACTGTAATTTACGCAGTTTTAATTATTTTTGGGATAAGAATTACCTACAGACGCCAGCAGGTCAACCTACCCCAATCTGTCAAATTTCTTTGATAGATTTTCAACTGTAGTACAAAGGAATAAGGTTCATATTCAATTGGGAAAATCTGACAGATTGGGGTAGCTTGATATGCTGGCCTCTGTACAATAAAAATAACAAAAATTTGTAAAAGATTCTGAACAAACTACTTTTATAGTGTGCATAATTGAGGTACGCACGGCTACACATCAATCTATACATAACCAGCACCCTAATTGCGTAACGCACGATCGATCATAATCTGAATCATTTTGAAACAGATTCCTAATCCATTGCTTCTTAGGTTCGAAAAATTTGTTTGCTCAACAACGTAAATAACGCAATGAATGCTGTTGAACTGTCAAAATGAAACAGATTGTGATTAATCGTGTGTTACGCAATTAGGGTGCAGTATAAGCTGACTTCTGATTGTAAGTAAAACCTATATAAGGCGAGGTCACCTAAAACTGGAAATGTATAACTTGATGTGTAGCCGTGTGTACACATTGTATACACGCTGCGCAAGTGGCACGTACAAACTTTTCTAAATAGCCAATTTTATTTCGTCTTGTCTCTTATTCGCACCCGATAACTACGGCATGCCGTCCTACTTCCACGTGTTATCTAATAGTGTGACATTGTGACGTTTTTGAGGATCGAATGTTAGGTAGGTAATCTATCTACGTCTTTTTATTATGTTGTATTATCATTGGCATAAGGTCATTTGAGTATTTCAGATTACAGTCCGGCCATCGAGAGAATTCATTCCTGACACCTCGGTTGTTCAAAATTAAAACGTAGTAACTAAGTTTTTATTTAATCGTTTTTTACTAGGTCCTAGCAAGTCTATAAATTGAAAAAAAAAAAAACTTAGTTACTAGGTTTTGATTTTGAACAGCCGATGTGTCAGACCGATAATTCTAGAAGCTAATAAATATCAAATTCTCAAAACACGTATTAGTTTGTATGAAACTGACAGGTGTCTAGAACGCATTCTCTCGTCGGCCGCACTGTAATAAACTTTGTGTGGCTCACTGCCACGAGTGTGGTTGAATAACTTGGTATAGGTACTCAAGTTATGTAGTATTTCTTTGCAGGACCTTTAGGCGTGCAACACACGGCGGGGCGGGGCAATCTTTTTGACCGCGAAGCAATAAAGACCGCATCTGACTGTCGATGCCCGCGGCTGCCCTCACCGCGAACGCAAGGCACACGAGGGACGGACGCAGTTAGTTCACGACGTTAAATTCTTCTTTGACTGAGCTAGCCGCCCCACGCCGCCGTCTGCGTTACTGCATACAAACTGGTTTGTGTGATGATGTGATCCATGGCGGGCAGCCACGGTTATGCCGCGCCGCCAATGCCCGGGCACCGGCGGCGGCGCGGTCTTTTTGCCCTATAAGTAAGTATAAGTGCGTTTGTAGTATGGGATTCCCTTTGCACTATCGTTCGCGGTCAAATTTACCGGACCGGCCGCCCCACCGTGTGTTTCACGCCGTAAAGTGGTGTAATAAAATACTTGTATAATAATTACATTATTTATTCAACATTAAGCCTTCACATGAAAACACTTATAATAAAAGTTTAGACAAATACATTTTAACAAAACAAGATAATCTAAATTCGAGTGGTTTCAAATTATAAATAGGAACAATTATATAAATAATAATGTAGGTGCCTACAGTCAGCAACACAATTCATTTAAACTTTTTTTTAGATTTTTTTGGTATAAAAGTACATAGCACAGCACATTGATACATTATTTCTAGGGAGATTAAAAGTAGGTGTTTTAAGTAGATTGTGTTGCCAACTGTACTTAATAAATACAAACGACAAAGGAATGTAAGGCGTATTATTCGTGTTCTTATAGGTAACTTTGGATAATTTTTCCTAGAGTTAAAACTCTTAACTAAGGTTGTGCGTATTTTCGGTTTTTATTTATTGTTTTTAATTTTATTTATCGCACATTTAATTTGATACTTTATTCTGTTATTTATATTTTTTATGGGATATTCTACTATTGATATTTTCATAAACTTTTTTCTTTTTTTTCCGCAACACCATCTAATGATATTCATATTCTCCATAAAATCTTACAGAACGGCCGTAGAGAAGGCGTTCTAGACATCTGTCAGTGCGACAATTCTAGTAACTAATAAACATCGAATTCGCAAAACACGATTTCGATTGTATGAAACTGTCAAGTGTCAAGAACGCATTGTCCCGTCGGCCGCACTATACATACTAACATTGTTAAACTTTCCACATTTTGATTGAATTTACTTACTTTTAGACATCTTGCCGTTTTTTTAGGCTAAATACGCATTATTTTCGCCGAGTAGGGCTATAATCATTGTAGACTTAGCCGTTACAGCGTAAGCTATAACTTAACCAGCACCCTAATTGCGAAACACTATCAACCACAATCCGCACCCTAATTGCGTAACACACTATTACTCTCGATTTGAATCATTTTGAAGCATATTGCTAATACATTGCTCCTTATGTTCGAAAAGTGTGTCTGCTCAACAACTTAAATAACGCAATGAATGTTGTTGAATTGTCAAAATCAAACCCATTGCTACTGATAGTGTGTTACGCAATTACACTGCCGATTCATTTTGAAGGATATTACCAATCCTTTGCGAAAAAAAAAATGTGCTCAACAACTTAAATAACGGAATTAATGTTGTTAAACTGTGAAAATGAAAAACATTGCTACTGATAGTGTGTTACGCAATCACTCCGCTGGCTAAGTTAAAATGATTGTGGGTATTTCGTATACAGATCCAGTTTCTAGATCATAATTTTATAGTAGGTATGGCCACGCATCATTATATTAACGTAAAATATATCGTACTAATTCTAAAACGTGATGCTTAAATACAAAACCAATATTTTGGATATTTAAAAAATAATTTATCGATATTATTATTATTAAAATTAATCAATAAGTACAATGATTTTGCCGAGTAATATATTCTAATAAAATAGTTATTTTTTGTGACATTATGTATTTAGCTTTGGCTCCACATTATGCACTATCTAATTTGGCAAATATTATAAAAGCTATAAATGCTAATAAATAATATCTTAAGTATTTAAAAGATTTCATAGAAATACATAAATGGCTAGAAATAGAGAAAAGACGTTAATTTAAAAAACAGGAGACTTAATTTATAGGAAATAAATTGCACTAAATAGAATCGATATTCGTAGCGATTATCGAGTTGTTACTAAATCGATTATGTTAAATTTTATTTACATATATTTTCGTCGGTAACAAATCTCGAACATACTGTCCTGATTACAGAGGAGTAATTATATGAGAGTATGTGAATTTAACTGACGAAGAGCCTTTTAGAAATGTGATGTAATCGTAATAGGTGTAACACCTGTAGATATTATTTATATTGTGTATTGCACATAATATTATGACTTGATTTACGTTGTTATACGTAAAAGTTTATTTATGAAGCTACCGTAAAACTTTGAAATTAGAAAATGAAAAAAAAAAGACATGATTTTTTTTCAATAATCCGAGACCTATATTTTAGTAACTAGCTCGCTTCTTAGGTATACTGCTAAAGGCTGATTTTTTAATCGACAGATAATTTTTATTCGTGGAATAAAATTTACGTGTGACAGTTTTTGTATGGAAACACTGTCAAAAATTCAAAATTATTCCTCCGATAAAATTATCTGGCGTTGGAAAAATCAGGCCTTAATAAAATTAATAATATTACATTTGACAAACAACTTAAAGTTACCAATAAGTAATTTAAGCTCTATTTATACATCATTTTATTTCATACTATTTAAAGAGCTGAATACAAATTGTTTCAACGAAAATCCTGGGTTGAAACTCGGTGCCTCTCTGGCTGCGTTTATACTTAACAATTTGCGTATTTATTAAAATTCAAATTAAAGATTTCAGAATTAGTTTCAGCCGTAATTTTATTGATGTGAGATCCTTTTTTCGATTTGGATGGATACTCTCAATATGACAAAGGAGATAAGGAATCACGGATGAGTTTGTAGTAGAAATTTGATTTATTTTAGTACTAGCTTCTGCCCGCGGCTTCGCCCGCGTTGATGTCGGAAATGATCCCACGGGCTCGAAAAGTAGCTCGTGTCCTTCCCCAGGATACTATCTATCTCCTTGAAATATCGAAATCTGTTTAGTGGTTTAGGCGTGAAAAGGTAACATACAGATAGCAGTGGCGAAGGGTGAATTTATGACAGAGGTAAGTCGGAGCAAAAAAAAAAAAAAAAATATCTATAAACCATTTCACTATATTTCAATGATGAATTGACTATAGAGTGGTTGTGTTCTGAATTTTCGAAGGGAAGCCGGCGGGAATCGAGTTGTATGGTACCTTCGCCGTTGACAGATAGTTACTTTTTAAGAGTTAATTTATAATATTAGTATGGATGCGACGTAAATTCCTGGTTTGTCACCCGACGTAAAGCGGTAACCGCTGTTTACCACAACTGTGTTGTCAAATCGACTTTCACATACCCGCCAAAAGTTCAGCGCAGACCATTGAAGTGAAACAATTAAAACTCAACTTTATTCACACTAACACAAAGGTTCACAATTGTATAGGGAAGTAAGTCAGTTTAGGTTACAGTTAAAACCGGTATATTTAAAATCACTCTGGAAGACAGCCATCTTTGGCATGGCGAAATTAAATTAGTTTGGAACACTCACGTTTCTTAAATTGAAATGGTCTGCACTTAAGTGCATTTTAAAAGCTGGCAACGTCGCAAATACCTGTAAAAAAATTACTTTTGTCTTATTAATTTGTTAATATTACTATATGGACATATAAAATATTGCTCTAAGCTATTAAATGCAATAACAGTGTCGTAATAGTTTAAGTTGTAAAGCGTTCAGTTGGAAAATTTCGTCATAATGCTTATTTTTCTTAAAACACTAAATATTCAGTGTTACGATATTAATTATTGCATTTCATAATGTTTGGTGCACTATAGAGCGATATTTCACATTTCCGTACAATAATATAGACAAATGAATCGTTACAATTTGACAGGTATTTGCGACGTTGCCAACTCTCAGTATGCGCAGCCCTTGCTTCACCAACATCTACATAGGAACGTTAACTCTCCACTACATCTACCTACAAGTAGGATGTGGTCATACTATTACTTGGCCGCAGGAGCGTCGGTCGCGGCCGCAGTGACGTTGGTCGCAGCTGTAGTGACGTCAGAGGGAGCTGTGACGTCAGACGTTGTGTTGTCTGAGCGAACGATTGGAGTAGGTGGGGCGGGAGTTACTTGTGACAGTGTGGATTTACCTTTGTGAGAAAATAAATAAATTATTAGATTAGCTTTCACGAGTGAAAAAAGGCAAGCCTTAAAGAGAGAGAAAAGAGGCTTGGGTATCAAGCTATCGGATTTTGAAATTTGTTTGCCGCCAAAATGAGACTGCGACTAGATTTTGAACGTTTTAAACTACGAGAATTGGCCTTTAGATGTTTGATAATAATTGAACCTTTGAAAGACTCACTATGTGAACTGCTCACTGTGCGTCTCACTGTGTGTCATTAAAGTATTACGTAAGCACTACAGGGGGGCGGTGGGTCTTTGCTTTACTTATTTGATGACATGGGCATCTTGATGGTGATTACTTCAGCAGTAAGTATTTATTTTTATACTTTTCAGATTTTTACAAAGTTTAGTCGATTTTGGTTTGAACACATATGGCAACCCTACTTGTCTTGTCTATGCTTGAAAACGAAACGCATATAACTGCTTTTCATGAATCAATAAAGAAACCAGAGCACATTGAAAAATGCAAGTACCAATGTTTACGTAAGCTTTGGGAAAGAGCTTTGCTTACTTTTGTTGACGAGGGGAAGGGGGGGTTAATTATTGCAAAAAATCAACTTACATAATACTTGAACGACCCCTGACCACTAAACTATTCGACCAATTGGCAGCAATGCTTTCATTTATCAATACGAATAATGTTCGTCTACAAAATACATACCAGATACATAATCCTGGAACCACTTGCTGATACCGGTGGAGTGTTTGCTGACCCAGTCGATCCTGAAGGTGGCCGTGTCTACCAGCTTCTGAAGAGTCTGAGACATCGGCATCAACTGCTCCTTGTGTTTGAGGGCGAAGCTTTTTAACTGAAAGGTAGAAAGAGGGATTTATTGAACAGTTGATAGTCAAAATATAGAAAGGCGTCAGGTTTTTTTTTAAACCTATAATATTAACCGAAGAAAACCTATCCCTGGGGGCCTACCACCACTCTTATAGCAGTATTATTTTAATCTTACTTCAGTGTGGGAAAGAGATGGAGCTGCATGTCCTGTATTGCTCCATCTCTTTCCCACACTGAAGTAAGATTAAAATAATACTGCTACAAGAGTTGGTGGTAGGCCCCCTGGAGGTGCAATATGCATCAATAAGTTAAGAAGTTTTCAAAAACCTACAGCTTACAAAAACATCAATTCCTCGATGATACTAATTGCCAGGTCTTAAATTATGACTTTACTGAAATAGCAACATTAAAAATATGGTGTTGACAATACACAGAGGGCGGTTCCGTACTACATCCGATCCTACTTCGGAAATGCCGGTCCGAAGTGACCGTAGTCTTATTTGTATGACGTTGCGTACTAGATCCGAACTCTGTCCGTCAGAATTTAGAACATTCCCAACTCGGATTGGAGTCGGATCTTTAATTCGGATTC